>CM038680.1:525141937-526341937 GCA_021605205.1 Aegilops longissima
GGGGCTCATGTTCTACTACGGCCTGATTTCACGACCGGCCCCAACTTCATCCTCAAGATCTCGGCGCTTATCGTCAGTGCGTAGGCCTTCCTTCCGTGATCCAGCCCCACTTCGCTTATGGCTGAAGATCTTCAATGTCAAGTCAAGGTAGTGGTGCGGTCGCTAAGCTGGCGCGGAGGCCATGGTTGGCAAATGGCCAAAGTCCTATGGCTCGAGGGCCTTTGTGGAGACCATAAAGGTGGCAATGGGTGGTTCTACATCAACGAGGCACAATGATTTCAATGGGCGGCGGCCCGAATTCGATCTAGCTTCCCACATGGCTCACATCATGGAAAGAGACGGCCGTGACGTGGAGGATTCAAATGAGCTGCTGGACTCCAAACTTGCATCCAAAACCGTGGACAAGAATCTCGTGCTTGTCAACGAATCCAGGTGATGCTCATCCGCCGGATTCTCCCATGCCAACAACGGGCCTTCAAATTGTGGAGTTCGATCCGCCCAAAGACCTAACTCGAAAAGGCTCTTCACACCACGTACGTAAGATGCCCGAAGGTGCTGCTCAAGGGCGCCGAGGTTCCGACACATCCGCTATCAAGGTCGGATTCAGCTCGCAGCATCAAGCCAGCGAGGTAAGTTATTTTACCCTTTATGGGACTCTCTTTTTTCATAGTTTGACTCTATGCGGGATCTAAACTCCCTAACCTTTGACAGATCGGCTGAAGACGCCCGACGGATTAACTGTCCGCCCTTTGCCGTAAGACTCAGCGGACGCCTCGATTACGGGTTGGCTGGGGCTGGCCCGCGCCTTACGTGGTGCCGCGAGAAGAAGGAAGAAGAAGGCCACGGGGACTCAAGGAGTGCCCTGCGCCACGGGACTCGAGCATGGACTCTCCCGTGGAAAAACGAGGAGGAGGAAGGGGTTTCTCCACAAGCGGGGAGAGAAAAAGAAAGGCCGCCTAACCGGGAGGCCGGAGGGTCCAAGAAAGGAAGGACCTTCCTCCGGACTTCTCCACCAACGCCGATAACGACGTAGGAGGAGGGCTACCAAGGGCCAAGCCTCGGCAAGAGATCGTAAGTGTCCGGACTCGGAATAGTTCATGACTTTTTATTTGTCGACAGTGTCTTCTAACGCCGAATATGACCATGTAGCCCGCTAGGGACGGCAGCTTGCCGCTTGTCGAAAGCGGCTCGGGCTGCCGGATGTGAATAGTACTTCACTTCCGACCGCCTCCTCTCCTTGTGTCGCCGACGACACCGCAGTGGAGTCCCAAAAGGGGCCCAGCCAGAAGGAGGTGGTCCTGGAGGCGCCGCAAGGTGACCTCCCGGACTCCGGGCATGAAGGGAGCGAGACCCTAGAGGGCTCTAAGTCTGGCCCTGTGCCGGACTCCGTACCGGAACCTTCAGTGGTTCCAAGTTCGCAAGCGCCCTTCGTAAGAAGGGTAAGACCACGACGCCCGGTGACCTCCGGCCCATCCGGAGGCACGGATAGCGGCTGGAGGCGCTTAAAGGCGCCCATCGACGAGGAGCACTGCACTATTATGAGTGTGGTGATCCAGAAGTCTTCCGCCAAGAGCGGGCTGATCTGCCTGTACCAGCCTTCTAACAAAGCTTTGAGGTAAGTTTAGAATATGTAAAAATATTACCGTGACAGACAGTAGCCCTGATGCTTAGTTCGTGTTCGGAAAGAAAAGCCGGAATAAGGATCTAAAAGATATACGCAGGAGTATAACATAAGTATGTCAATATGGGAATGTAAGGCTGCTGGCAGACTCTGCCAAGACCGATCCTGGAGGTCAATGCATTGAAGCAGAGCCTCGAGCGGTCCGGGAGAACGAGCTCTGCCTTGCCAAGAAGCAGCTCGAGGACAAGGAAGGTGAGTAATACCTTATTAAAGAAATACCTTATAGAAAGGATTTGTTGCAAAAATGAGAGGAGTAACGGGTATTGTAGGGCCACGAACGAGGTGGCGACCTCAAGGAAGCGGTGTCCGCGTCTGAAAACAAAGCGCCATGAGCGCACCGAAGCGAGAGAAGGGAGGCGAGCTGGCGGAGGTGACGGCAAGAGCTCCTGTGCTCTCGTGAAAACACGAGGGTTTGGAGGCGTGACTCAAGACCGAGAGTCCGAGCTTGCCTCTGCCTTGAGAGTGCCAAAGCTGCAAGGCCGAGGCCCAAAAAGCCTCCAGAGATTGAGGCAATAAAGAAGATAGCGGCGGTAAGGCATTCTTTATGCAAAGCAAGCATGTGAAAGTGAATTACCTATTACTTACCCGAATCCGGAGCTCTCCAGAGCATTCGCAGATCTGCCCCCAGAGGTAACGATGCTGCCGCTTCTACCGCGCCAAGGAGGGAGCTCGACGGAGAAGGTGTTCTCTGTCTCAGATGCCGAGGCCGAACGTCCGTGCCCTGAGCCACCAGCTGAAGCAGCTTGTCAAGCTCCACAAGGTCCGAACAGGCCATGAAGGGCCTCATAGTTCGGCTGTGGCCATTGGAAGCCATGCCTGGAGCTACTTCGGCTAGTGTAGCGGCTGGTGGACGCCTGTCCATGGATTGAAGTCATCAAGCGCCTGGCTCAGCATTGAAGGTGCCTGTCTGGCCCTTGCCCGTGCTAAAGTGCACTGGGGCAAGCTGGATGCGGAGAAGCTTGTGACGGACGGGCCACCGAAGGGCAAGGAGCATCGCAAGTCTTAAATGTACTATGGGGCGCCTCAAGGGTGCCCGCCGATAGCGGGTGAATGCTCCAGAGATGTAATTTTTGAATAGACTCGCATTTGTTATCCCTGACGCTGAAAACTTGTTCATATGCGCTTAAGCAATGCTTGTGAATTTAAAATATTACCTTCAGGGCCATTTATCAAATTTGAGAGATGGCAAGTCGTTGGGTTCAGCCCCCATGCCACGAAAGTGCGTGGGGTGTTCGATAAACTTGAGCGCTCTTGTTCCCATTCTTGGGTCCTTCGAGGAGGCGCCAACGAACGTAACAAGGCAACCGGACTTATAGTGCTTGAACACTCTCACTTAGCCATAGAATTTATAATTTTAAATTTCGTGAAGCCCCTAGTATTCGAAGACCGAAGTTCGGGCGCTATCCACGCCTTGGCCGGACAATGCCGACCTCGCCTAAGCGCATAAGTCTTTAGGGACCCAAAAACCTCTCGAATAGCGATCGCTCTCGCCCTATCATGACTGAAGTTGCTTTAGCTTCCACCGAGGTGCTCAACCCAGCTCAACCGGGCACAATCGCAGTGGTTCTCCCAGCTATTACCTTAGCCGATATAACGGAACGTAAGGTACCAAAACATGGGAGCCGGCAAACCCAACTATTGACCCAAGACATGATTCGGAGCCGACGATATAATGCTATAAGTTCGGGTGCCGCACTTGTAGAAAGTGTTGGACTTATCACACCATGTTTTTGGGGTATAAGCCCCTGGTGTATTGGCCGCACTAAATTGTACGGTTAAGCAATGTCATAAATGAACATATATAATGGGAAAGAATGCAATAATAGGCAAGAGCTATATATTGGTTATTCAAAAGAAACTGCAAATAAAAGCAGAATGATACAAATTGTGCGATAAGCAAGGTACGGGGCTATTTGACATGTCCTCTTCCAGGGTAAGTTTGCGGTGTGGTATGTAAACAGGTATACTACTCGTGAATAGAGACCACCTAGACACTCGACGAGGTTTCGCTTCCTCGCTGTTGCATCGTGTATTCGGCGCAAATGCCGGACATGGCTTTTGGAGAACAGAGTCCTGAAAGGAAAAGGAAGAAAAAGAAAAAAAAGGAATGACACAAACGGAGCCCTAGTGCGGTCTAGCCGCATTCTGGGCGCGCCGTGGTCGTGGGCCCGCCCCTATGCCCATGGTGCTTCAGAGCGCAATTACGTACGCCAGTAGTATCTGGCTTCGCGAAGTTCGCGAGGGCTGGGTTGGGGCTGCATTACTACGCTTTGTTCGAACGTGCCAGCGGTCTTGTCAGTAGGTTACTCCGCGCGCTGACAAAGGTCCGATTGTTTATTGGCCGGATCGAGAATTGCCTTAAGAGGCTGTTCGACTTCGCGCAAGGGCGCCGTGATGCTCCTCTGCTCGAGAGGGAGCGCTCGGTGTTTCCATTGACCGTGATTACGCCTCGAGGGCCGGCATCTTGAGTTTGAGGTATGCGCGTAAGCGGCACCACATTGAATTTTGCGAATGCGGTTCGTCCGAGCAGCAAGGCGTGATAGCCGCCAGGAACGGGACTATGTCAAGATTAACTCCTCACCCGAAGTTATCCGGGGATCCAAGACCACTTCAAGTGTAACGCAGCCTGCAGTTGGCCTCTACACTGAATGACGCCTTTAAAGGTCGCCTTTGTGGGTTTAACTTGAGGGTCTATGCCCATTTTGCACATCAGATCCTCGATAAAGCAGGTTCAGGTTGCTACCACCGCCCATCAGACTCTAGTGAGGTGAAATCCCAATAATTGGGTCAAGAACCAATGCGCGCAAACCGCCGTGACGGATGCTAGTGGGTGGTCCTTCGATCAAGGTGATCGGGCAGGAAGACCATGGGTTGAACTCGGCGACCGGCTCCATCGCATATATGTCCTTTAGTGCACGCCTGCGCTCCCTTTGGGTATGTGGGTTATGATATCATGTTCATCGTCTGCACTTGTGTGGGAAAACCCTTCTGTCCTCTATTGTTTGGCGGTCGGGCTCTTCCTCGCTCATCGCTATGCAGCCCCTTGTCGTTGTTTTCATGTTAGCTTGCTCGCTTGTTTGAACACCCAACAATCCCTGTTGGTGTGGTTATTGGTTTTGGGGTGCCATGTATCCGCACAAGCGATCGAGTATTCGGGTCCAAGTTGGACGGGCCCTGGGTATTTCTTTTGAATGGCTTTTTCACGACGGGTTTAGAGCCTCGAATCCGCATTTATCGTCAGATCTTCAAGCATTATCACCGTTAATGCGGGCGTTTATGCTTGTTGCGACGCGACCTGCCATTGCTGTCCTTGGTATCCCAACTACCAGGTGTTTGGCCAAGTTGTTGCTTCGAGCTAGCTACCTGTCCTCTCCCGCAAAAGCGGGTCATGAGTGTGGTGAGGGCTGCCATGGATTTCGCTTTTCTGCCCTAGGTGCGGCTAGCCACTCATCATGATGTTGTGTTTGAAGGTTGCTAGCGCCTCTGCATCCGGACAATGACGATCTAATTTTTCTTTCTTAGGAACCACGTCCAGAATTGTTCCGCCGATTCTTCCGCTGCTGAATTATATGGCTAAGGTCATCGGGCGTCCCTGTGGTCGCACATATGTGCCTCGAAGTTATCAAGGAATGCGGCTTCTGTGTCCTCCCAACAACCGATTGACTCTCCACGGCAAGCTGTTGAGCCAATGCCGAGCTGGTCCTTTAAGCTTGAGGGAGGTATTTGATGGCATGTAGATCATCACCGCGGGCCATGTGGATATGGAGGAGATAGTCCTCGATCCGCACCACATGGGATCTGTGTACCATCGTATGATTCATGTTTACGGGTTTGAAGCCCTCAGGATTTTGATGATCCATTACTTCATCTGTGAAGCATAGTGGGTGTGCGGTGCCTCAGATAGGCTATATCACGACGTAGCTCATATGAGCTTTGTTCATCGTGTTCGCCCGCCGGTTTGTAGTGATCCGCGTGACGGTTATCATCCCGAGTCGCTACGCCCACGCGATCCTGTAGATAGATCTTGTATGCTTTGCTCTTATCCTCCAATATATCTCGCAAGTCCGTGCGCTGCTTTCCCGCGCCTTGGTACTTTTTGAGCAGCGTATGTATGGCTTGAGCGAGGGCCGAGAGGCTTCTCTCGTCGCCATGGGGTGACCGATCTGCCATGTCGTCGCGTTGGTGACGTGGGTGCTTCCTCCGATCGAGGCAACGGCCTGCATTTGGGGTAGCTTTTGAGGGCGTTCGAAGTTCATACTCTTCGCTGCAAGGACTTCAGTCCATCTGGCTGCCTAGCAGGTGTCTTGGTCAGCTCTAAGTTGTTGCTTTTTCTTGAGGCTGCTTGCCGTGGCTATGAGCCTGCGCTTAAAACGCTCTTGTTCGACGGGTCCTCCGCACGCATTTAATTCGTCGCCGCCGAGGCTTGCCTCGCCTTGGGAGGGGCGATAATTATCGCCCTCTACTCTCTTTCTTCCGCAATGTCGTGCAGACTTGCTTTCTCCTCCCCGCTGAGTCCCGCAGAGGGGGTCATCTTCGCACCGTCCGAGGTATTATTGCCTCGCGCCGGAATCGCCGCTTATCGCGGGCGGATTTAGAGCGGCGCCACCCGACGCCGGCGCTTTGGTTGTTTCTTGAGGGGTCATCCTCCGCGCTCCATCGCCATTCCTATCTTTTGGGATGTCCACCATGTATATGTCATATGACGAGGTGGCCTTCCAGTGCCCTGTGGGTGCTGGCTCTTGATCGCCTTCTTGCATCTTCGTCCATACCGTCGATGTCTTCGAGTCGAAGTCGAGCATGTCGGGTTAAATCATCGGCATGGCTACAAAGTGGGTGGTGGTGGGCGTTGAATTTCTTCGTCCGTCTCAATCCCAACCTTCCTGACTATAGTTCGCCAGGGCTCGACAAAGAGAGAGACTTTAATGAGTTCGTGATATCGCCAAAGGGCGAGTGCCGAAAGATGTACGCGACGGTGAACTCCATAACCGCGCCCGCCGGATTTGACTCGGGCAGCGCTGGAGGTTCGGAGTCCGGAAAGGAGTCCGCACCAGAGTCACGAAGCTTTGTAAAGGACAGGATGGTGTTCGCTCAATCACCATAGAGATTTCAGCCCCGAGGCGGTGTCCAACCAACCGCCCTCGATCGGGCTAAACCGCTGCCCGGATTAAGGGTCGGCACCGTGCGCCTGTGGCACTATTCGGGCGGCAGAGCTAAATCGCACTAATCGAGACAAAGGCGCACACTCGGTCGTGGATCGAATCCGTCAAGATCAAGTCTCCGCGACATCGGCCGATAGTTCAAGCTTTCCAAATCTGACCTGATGGCCAGGGCGAAGCCGATCTGCGCTCCAGATGGCCTAGCGATTGGCCCGTGGTGCAAAGCCGCCGAATACGAAGATCTGTCCGTGGAGAAAAGTCTCACCGACCGCGCTGCTGTTGATGATTGAAGGAGCCATCGGGCCTATAGGTGACAACACGAGAGGAACTCTCAATGAAAGCACCAATGTCGGTGTCAAACCGTGGATCTCGGGTAGGGGGTCCCAATCGTAGCGCCTAGGCGGATGGTAACAGGAGACAAGGGACACGATGTTTTTACCAGGTTCGGGCCCTCTCGATGGAGGTAATACCCTACTCTGCTTGATTAATATTGATGATATGGGTAGTACAAGAGTAGATCTACCACGAGATTAGAGAGGCTAAACCTAGAAGCTAGCCTATGGTATGATTGTTGTTCGGCCCCACGGACTAAAACCCTCCGGTTTATATAGACACCGAATAGGGTTAGGGTTACAGTCGGTTACAATGGTAGGAGATCTACATATCCAGACGCCAAGCTTGCCTTCCACGCCAAGGAAAGTCCTATCCGGACAAGGGACGAAGTCTTCAATCTTGTATCTTCATAGTCTAGGAGTCCGGCCAAAGATGATAGTTCGGCTATCCGGACACCCCCTAGTCCAGGACTCCCTCACCCCCCCTCCTTCAAAGGGGGTTGCTCGCCCTATTCCGGACTCGTATGGGTCTCCGGAATGATGTACGACTTGGGGCCGGACTGGTTAGGGCCCCCGCCGTCGGTCGCCATGGGGGTCGCACCCCCCATGTCTTCGGTAGCCGAGGTATTACCCTTGGGCGCCGTCTTGGTGGCTTTGCCCACCCCTCTGTGGCCTAGAGAGGTCCTTCGGGACAACACCTTGGTGTCATCCATGATGATGGGCGGAGAGGCTTGCGGAGGCATCTCTCTCTCTGCCATCTCTGGTGGCAGGGAACTCCCCTCTGATAATGAAGGGTTGGGGAGGTCGCGAGCAGGGCTGAAAGATGCACGGTATAACATGTTATATTATAAAAACATAAGTGGACCTAAGACATATAATAAATCCTTTTATACTTACGATGCGGCAAGGGGATTCACCCCGGAAGTCCTCTTGGGGATGGGTTCGGCCTTCGAATCTGAACCATCTGAGAGGGTTACCTTCCCCCTCTTGGGCGCCTCCTCCTTCGGGTCTGTGGAGGCTGCCCTCTTTTTCTTCCTCCCCTTAAGAGGGGAGTCGCTTTCCGCCTCCTCGTCCTCTTCATCTTCATCTCCCTCGTGGGAGGAGGGGATTTCGGTCTCTCCGGACAATGCGTCTGAAGGACCCTTGTGGCGGAGGCCACCCTTGGCCTCCTTGCCCTTCTTCTTCTAGGCCTTCTTCTCCGGCGCCTGATAGGGCACCGAGACCAGCATCTTTGTCAGCCAAGGTTTGGCTGGGTCTTCGGGCAGCGAGGCCGGACACTTGATCCGCTCTGCCTTTGCTATCCAGCCTTGCACGAGAGACAGAAACTCGTTATGTTTGAGAAACTTATGGCCGAATATATATTCGGGAAAATCATACTCACGGGTGTGGCCAGATTCTCGCTGTCGAGACCGATGTCTTCGGTCTCCTTCGGTCACGCTTTTTGGGCCTTGAATAGCAGCTTCCAGATGTCTTCGTGCGTTGTGCCGAACAAGCGCTTCAAGGTCCGAGGATCTTTCGGATTGAACTCCCACATGTGAGAGGGCCGGAGTTGACAGGGAAGAATCTGGCGGAAGAGCATCACCTGAATCACATTAGTGAGACTGGTGCTCTTGCTTATCATGTTTGTGATGCGCTTTTGCAGCATCAACACTTCTGTTGTGGATCCCCAGTCCAGACTCTTAGAGGTCCATGAGGTAAGCCGCATAGGGGGCCCGGATCTGAATCTCAGGAGTGGCCGCCCACTTGGCGTCGCGGGGTTCGGTGATGTAGAACCACTCCTGCTGCCACACCTTGACAGTCTCCACAAAGGCCCCCTTAGGCCAAACCGTGTTGGGAAGCTTGCTCACCATGGCGCCACCACAGTCCGCATGCTGCCCGTCGACCACCTTCGGCTTCATATTGAAGACTTTAAGCCATAGATCGAAGTGTAGGGGGATGCGGAGTAGTGCCTCACACACGACGATAAACGCCGAGATGTGGAGGAAAGAATTTGGGGCTAGATCATGGAAATCTAGCCCGTAGTAGAACATGAGGCCGCGGACGAAAGGGTGGAGGGGAAACCCTAGCCCGTGGAGGAAGTGGGGGATGAATACAATCCTTTCGCCGGGCTCCGGAGTGGGGATGACTTGCTCCTTGGCGGGGAGCCTGTGTGTGATTTCCGCAGACAGATATCCCGCCTCCCGGAGCTCCTTGACGTCATTCTCCGTGACGGAGGAGGCCTCCCACTTGCCCTTCGAACCAGATCCGGACATGGCTGAAGAGGTTGGTGGCAGTGGGAAAGATTGAAGCTTGGGTGCTGGAGCTTGAGGATGGGAAAATAGGAGAAGGAATAAGGTATGGGGAGAAAAGAGGGATCTTTATCCTCTTATAAAGGCAGTGAATATCAAACGCCCCCCCCTCAAGCCTTAAAACTCGCCTGTTCCCAAGGGGTCGTGCGAATGGCACGGTTGGATTACCCAAAGCCGTATTGATGAGGATCCCGCGATAAGCGGACACAATCTCCATTTTGACAGGACGTGTCAATAGTTGTTGTGCCTCGAAACGCGAAGTGGGAGGCAAAAGAACGGTTTGAAATGTTAAGAGGCCAGACGTGACATTTCGCCAAAAAGTTGTCAGTTGACAGACATTATTTTGATTACTTATCTTGCCTTTGTGGCTATGGGTTGTGACTATTATACAGAGCCGGATATAGTTATTTTGTTCAGAAGACTGCTTTGGAGTATTCAGGAGGAGGAACCCGCCTTGCAATGCCGAAGACAACCAGCGTGCCGAACATGTCATCACTGAAGACTGGTTTAAGGGCTACTGAGGGAGTCCTGGATTAGGCGGTCCTCGAGTGTCCGGGCTGTGTGATATGGGCCGAACTGATGGGCCGTGAAGATACAAGGTAGAAGGCCTTCCCTCGTGTCCGGACAGGACTCTCCTATGCGTGGATGGCAAGATTGGTGTCCGGATGTGTAATTTCCTTCCTCTGCAAGCCGACTCCGTACAACCCTAGGCCCCTCCGGTGTGTATATAAATCGAAGGGTTTAGTCCGTACAGGCTATCATAATAAACATAGGCTAGAAAGCTAGGGTTTAGCCATTACGATCTCGAGGTAGATCAACTCTTGTAACCCCTATACTCATCAAAGACAATCAAGCAGGAAGTAGGGTTTTACCTCCATCAAGAGGGCCCAAACCTGGGTAAACATCGTGTCCCCTTTGTCTCCTGTTACCTTCGATCCTCGGACACACAGTTCGGGACCCCCTACCCGAGAACGGCCGGTTTTGACACCGACACCGGGTAGTACGAGTCTCCAGACCTGGCGCAGTCCGTCTGGAGATCGGAGATGGCACCGAGTTGCAAAATTCATGGAATATTGAGCATCTCTGCAACTTCTACCCATAAGGCACGGCTGTCGGGTCCTGCCTGGCGGCCACCCATTTGTACATGTCTTGCCTCGGCTGCATGTAACCCCTTGTACAAAGCCAGGGCGTTGACCCTGTGCAAGAGAAAATAAAGAAGCGCTATGGGGGGGCCCCGACCAAGATTTCATTCATGCATGACCATTCCAAGATTACTGCATAAGCATTTCATGAGCATCTGCATATGCATATAGATAGGATCGCATCATGCATTCATTCTCATCTACATGAAGCTGCAGGTTCCTGCCGTGAACTTGGCTTTGACAAGGAGTTGAGAAGATGCCCGACATTGCGATCCCCGGCAAGCCAAACATATAAGTTATATCTCCTGTCCATTAGTGTTCTGTAATCTATAACTTGTGCATAAGAAAACCTCGCCACTCTTTTGATACTTAGGGCTCCCATTCCTGACTCGAACGCTGCTTCGGTCAGGATGGTCACAGTGGCCTTTGGTAAAAAGAAGTTGGCGGGGGGCTGGTCCCTTTGTCTATTGCCCGGTAGACGCGGCTCTCCGGCAGACAAAAAGGGTGCCGGCAGGATAGCCTGCCGGGGAAAACTCGTTTATTTTACATAAAAGAGGCATCTCACCTCTGCATGGACATACACATGCACGGGTTCCCGACAAGGTTCATCCTTTTCATTAAATATGCTGATACAAGTACAAGCATTACAGAACACAAACATGGACTCGAGAGATTACATTATTTGAATTAAAATTTGGCAAGTGCCTACAGATTTAAGATTGAAAAAAGATAAGTGCCCCGTAATCCCCTCCTTTTGTTTTCCCTCCTTCAGGCACTGCGACGGAAGGAGGAAAAGACGAGAAAAGGGGCACCCAAGAAGGAGCCCACCCCAGTCCCGTCAGGACCCGCTTGGCGCGGCCTGACAAGACCGGGAGTGGCGAGGCTGTGAAGGAGGAGTACGGAGGACGGGGCGGCGCCCTCTGGTCACCACCTCCAGAACCAGCGAGAAGCCTCAGCTTGAGCGCCGGTGGAGTCATCCACCAAAGCTCGGCCGGAAGAATGGTGGAGGGGAGGTGAAGGCGCCAAGAGAACATCCCTCCCCGGCTATCACCCTAGGAGGCTGGTGATGATGATGTCGGGGAGGGAGGGGAAGAGCGGGAAGACGAGGCGGCAGGTCGCCAGTTGGAGGCGAAGGTATCCACGCCATCATACTCCGACCTGACCCCCTGCCATCCGCCTTCTCCGTCTTCCCTTGTTTCCTCCTCACCGTCGCTGCTCCCGAGAAGCACCCAGACTCCAGTCCGGCGCCTCCCTCGGGGAGATGGAGAGCGGCCAAGACGGCAAGGGGGCTTGAGGCGCACCGCTCCCCACCTTGGCAGGCAGGAAGGCGCACCTCTCGTTGACATCATCCCTAAGACTTCTGGGAGGGGCAATGTTGGGATTACCAATGATCTCCAGCCCCGCCTCCCGGCCGAGCCTCGAAGGAACCAAGAGGTTCGCCGCACAAGGACTAGGCTCACTCCCCAAACATCAGCACCAGCTTGTGGCAACATTAGCCCCAACCAAGAGCCCGGGGGCTGGCTCCAGGCTCTTCTCTTCGACATAGCCAATAGAAGTAGAAGACAGAAGAGGAGGAATGCGAGGACAAGTGACACCACCCTCCTTCGCTCCTCTTTTTTAAAGGCAGACCGGGGAGGGAAACCGCTCCCTCAACGGGCGGCCACCGTCCTCCTCCGCCAAATCAAGACGACCGGACCCTCGCCTTGATGCTCTCCCGCGCCACGCGCCTCCGTTACCTACCCCACGCGACGCATGCAACATACGTGGCTAAAGGATAAGGGCGTGGTGGGAAGAGTGAACTGGCAGTTTCTGCCCCGTGCGTTGAAGTCATTCACGGGCCATTACTGGAGCGGCCCCACCACTGTTGGATTTACACGACGCGTGGGGAAGCCGAGAACTGGCCCGGAATCAAGGCTAATGAAGAAGCAAAGAAGACCTCAAGTGACCAGCCTCTCCAGCAACCCCGCCTGTGCACTTATTAGGCCCTACATCGACAACGCTCGGAAACACGTTCGGAGCAGGCTCGGGGGCTTCTGTCGGTGCAACAAACCCTGGGTCTGTTGCCCAGACTGTGCACAGGCACGAGATCAAGATTGAAGCACCAGCCCAAGTCAGAGTACAAGGGACTAAGAGATTCGAAGGACCAACATGCAGATCAGAAGGACCAAGATCAAGCCAGAGAAGCAAGATATCGTCAGAAGAAGGGCCTCCTTTGCCGGGCAGGCAAACTCGGAAAAGGTCGAGGCCGCCCCCAGAAGAAGACGTCCAAGACGTCCCGGCAGGGACTGCCGGGACACGCAGAGGCAAAGCCGCTTCACCAACCACTCCACCGCGAATTTATCGTCAATCAGTGCGGTGTGAAGCCGCATAGTGACTAAGTGGGAGCTATTCGCCACATGGCAGCCTCTCCCTACAGGAAAAACCCATAGATGACACCCGTCCTGCGACGTGTCAAGCGAGCAGGCGTGGAGCTGGCAAGATAGCCCGGCAAGCCTTGCCGGGCAACCAACGATGTGACGTTGAGCGGTGCATTTAATGCGTCCTGTCAGCCCGCAGAGTTAGGTATGATAGCACGGTTTGCTATCTTATCAGTGCATAATGACCACTTTGCCATTGTGGTGACCCCTTGATCTATAAAAGGAGACCCGTGGCAACCGTAGAAAGGGTTAGAAGGTTGGATAACTCGCACCCCCATACGCGCGTAGTCGCTGCTGCCTTGAGGCAACCCCTGCCGGGCAAGTGTACTACGCTCCACCACCACCTTTCCACCATCAATCCACCAAAGCAGGAGTAGAGTTTTACGCCTCACGGCGGCCCTAACCTGGGTAAAATTGCCTGCATGATCTCTGTCGTGTTGCCCCATGCTTGTCTGCTCTTTGTGCAACGCGACGTCCCCCTGCCGAACCAGCAAGGGGCCTCCTGGTCCCATAGGTGGTCATGGTTTCCCGCGACACCATCGTAGTGTCGTGGTCGTCTCGCCAACTATTGCTTCTAGAACTATCGCTAACGCACAGTGATAAAGTAAAGCAACTACATGGCGTTTGCATTTCATACAATAAAGAGACAACCATAAGGCTCCTGCCGGTTGCCAGTGACTTTCAGAAAACATGATCATCTCATACAATAACGTATATCACATCATGTCTTGACCATATCACATCACAACATGCCCTGCAAAAACAAGTTAGACATCCTCTACTTTTTTTGTTGCAAGTTTTACGTGGCTGCTACGGGCTTCTAGCAAGAACCGTTCTTACCTACTCATCAAAACCACAATGGTGATTTATCAAGCTCGTTGTTTTAACCTTCAAAAAGGACCGTCCGCAGTCAAATTCGATTCAACTAAAGTTGGAGAAACAGACACCCGCTAGCCACCTTTGTGCAAAACTAGTTGCATGTCTATCGATGGAACCAGTCTCATGAACATGGTCATGTAAGGTTGGTTTGGGCCGCTTCATCCAACAATACCGCCGAATCAAAATAAGATATTGGTGGTAAGCAGTATGACAATCACCGCCCACAACCCTTTCTGTTCTACTCGTGCATATCATCTACGCATAGAACTGGCTCGGATGCCACTGTTGGGAAACGTAGCATGCAATTTCAAAAAAAATCCTATGCTCACGCAAGATCTATCTAGGAGATGCATAGCAACGAGAGGGGGAGAGAGTGTCCACGTACCCTCGTAGACCAAAAGCGGAACCATTTGACAACACGGTTGATGTAGTCGAATTTCTTCTCGTTCCGATTGATCAAGCACCAAACGTACGACACCTCCGAGTTCTGCACACGTTCAGCTCGATGACGTCCCTCGAACTCTTGATACAGCAAAGTGTCGAGGGAGAGTTCCGTCAGCACGATGGTGTGGTGATGGTGATGGTGAAGTGATCCGCGTTGGACTTCGCCTAAGCACTATGTGAATATGACCGGAGGCGTAAAATGTGGAGGGGGCGCCGCACACGGCTAACAATTGTTGGTATGTTTTCTAGTGGTGCCCCCCACATATATATAGGTTCGAGGGGAGGAGAGGCAGCCAAGGGGGCGCCCCAAGTAGGAGGAATCCTACTTGGGCGCCTCCCCAGTTTGGCCTCCCCCTTTTCCATAAGTTCCGGACGGGGGAGGAAGGAGGAGGGAGAGGGAAGGAAGGGGGAGGTCGAATCCCTCCCCTTCCTTCTCTCTTCCCCTCTTTAGTTCTCCTCCTATTTCGGCCCCTTAGGGGCTGGTCTCGCCCCTTCTTGGCCCATTAAGCCCATATAGTTGCAGGGGGGTGCCCGGAACCCCTTCTAGTGACCCGATATGTACCCGGTACCCCCATAACACTTCTGGTGTCCGAATATCATCGTCCTATATATGAATCTTTACCTCTCGACCATTTCGAGACTCCTCATCATGTCCGTGATCTCATCCGGGACTGCGAACAATATTCGGTCACCAAATCAGATAACTCATATAATACAAAATCGTCATCGAACGTTAAGCGTGCGGACCCTACGGGTTCAAGAACTATGTAGACATGACCGAGACACCTGTTTGGTCAATAACCAATAGCGGAACCTGGATGCTCATATTGGTTCCTACATATCCTACGAAGATCTTTATCGGTCATACCGTAATGACAACATACGTTATTCCCTTTGTCATCATTATGTTACTTGCCTGAGATTCAAGCGTCGGTATCTTCATACCTAGTTCAATCTAGTTACCAGCAAGTCTATTTACTCGTTCCGTAATACATCATCCCGCAACTAACTCATTAGGCACATTTCTTGCAAGGCTTATTATGATGAGCATTACCTAGAGGGCCCAGAGATACCTCTCCGATACTTGGAGTGACAAATCCTAATCTCGATCTATGCCAACCCAAAAAACACCTCCGGAGACACCTGTAGAGCATCTTTATAATCACCCAGTTATGTTGTGACGTTTGATAGCACACAAGGTGTTCCTCCGGTATTCGGGAGTTGCATAATCTCATAGTCAAAGGAATATGTATAAGTCATGAAGAAAAGCAATAGCAATAAAACTGAACAGTCAATATGCTAAGCTAACGGATGGGTCTTGTCCATCACATCATTCTCCTAATGATGTGATCTCTTCATCAAATGACAACACATGTCTATGGTTAGGAAACTTAACCATCTTTGATTAACGAGCTAGTCTAGTAGAGGCTTACTAGGGATACAGTGTTTTGTCTATGTATCCACACATGTATCAAGTTTCCGGTTAATACAATGCTAGCATGAATAATAAACATTGATCATGATATAAGGAAATATAAAATAACAACTTTATTATTGCCTCTAGGGCATATTTCTTTCACAAGCGGTACTACAGTGAATTACTGAAGGGTAATAAAGACCCTTCCGGTAGTAACCGCGGCAATCCAGCTGTACAACGGCCAATTACGATCAGGAATGTCAGAACACAATGGTTGAAACAAGTAAGATCAAAACTACCATAACTACTGCAAACGAACTCTGAAATCAGCAAACTAAAACTTGTTGGATACATTAAGAACTAGAGATGGAGAAGAAATGCCAATAGGACAAGGAAGAGAACATTCCCCAAATATGAACCTGCAAAAACTCCAACACCGTAAACGCAAAGTTGATGCATACGAACTCCGTTTTCGATGAACTTGAGGTTGACAAGAAGATGAACAGAAACTCTAAAACCTCACATAAAGAAACCAAATAAGAACCAAGAAATATGATGCCAAACATGCAATGGTTTGATCTCTCTATGAACGATATGATCAAGCTACTCACGCAAGAACCCCCCTTGACAGTATGACAATCGCTCCTATAATCTGATCTCCCAACTAAACACCATGAGATCGGTAAAATAGAAAACCCGTCAAGGTTATAACTTTGCCTTGAACTTAGTCCACTTGAACTAGATGATGCCGATCTTGACCTCCTCAAGTTGGACCACCTTTCTTGATTGCGCTGACTCGATGAAGACTAGTGAATTACTCCCCATACTCTTCTATGGGTGAGCCTCTCTTAGGCACATCTTCACATGTCCATTATCACCAGAATGGATGATAATCATCAAGGACGTGATCTCTTCATGATGCACCACTTGAACTTGCACATCGGAACCTTGATGACGATTATCATTTGATGTCATTCTCCATGGGTTATATGAGATATTCCTTTTGATGCAGACCCGTGGAAACATACCTAACCCCACAAAGAAACCTCATAGAGAACATGTGAAAGGACATGCGGTGCCCCCATGTTTGGTTTTGGTAATTGATGACAATCTCTATGAACTAGTGGTTGCCTTGAGTTATATTTGAAGGATTTGTCCATAGGCTTTTCTTGGAGTTCATTTCTTGGTTTCAAGGAGAGTTTTTGATGACCAAGGTGCCATTCAAAGAATTACCTAAAGATTGGTCATGTGAGAGGTTGATCAAGACTAAGTCAAAGAGTGAATCAAGTTGATCAACACACAAAGCAGAGGTTGACCAAGACTAAGTCAAAGAGTGAATCAAGTTGATAAACACACAAAGCGTAGAAGATGTACCGAGAGGGATCAAGCGATCCCATGGTATGGTAAGCATTGTCAATTACGCTTTGTGTACTAACCCATGATCTTCGTGAGAGTTCTTTGTGGGGTTAGGTTGTGGTGTGCAAGTTCAAGTGAAGCATCACGAAGAGATCAAATGCTTGAAGCTTGCCGTCCATTGTGGTGACAAAGGACTTGTGAAGATGTGCGGAAGAGTGGCTCACCCATACTGGAGTATGGGGGAGCAATCAACTAGTCTTCATCGAGCCAACGCAATCAAGAAAGGTGGTCCAACTTGAGGGAGTCAAGATCGTCATCATCTAGCTCAAGTGGACCATGTGCAAGGCAAAGGTTTGCCCTTGATAGGTTTTCTATTTTACCGGTCTCATGATGGTAGTTGGGAGACCGGGTTATAGGATCGATTGTCGTACTATCAAGGGGGGCTCTCAATGAGTAACTTGATCATATCATTCATAGAGAGCTCAAACCATTGCATCCTTGCATCCTCTTTCTGGGTTCTTGTTTGTGTTCTCTTTGTGAGTCTTAGAGCTTATGGTCATCTTGATGACATCTTGAGTTCATCGAAAACGGAGTTCGCATGCGTCTTCTATGATGTTTTCGGTGTTGGAGGTTTTACTGGTCTTATATGAGGAAGGGTTCTCACCATTTTCTTATGGCCCTTTTCTCATTTTCTTCTTATTGATATTTCTATAAAGATTGTGTTAGCCCATGTTGTTAGCTTTCCAACAAACTTGGTTTCGTTGAATTCCGAGTCTGTTTGCAGAAGTTGTGGCTGTTTTGGTAAAGGTTGCAGCGGTACTACCGTGGCTAGAGCGGATGTAAATTTTCACTACCGCTCCGGACCAAAATCTCGTGTTTTGCTCAGCGAAGGTAGGTACGGAAGTATTTTTTTAGTACCACTTGCAAGATATAGTACCGCTACCATTTGCAGTAGTACCGCTATCCCTAGCGGTAGTACCGTGAGGTCGAGCGGTAGTACCGTGAGGACGAGCGGTAGTACCGCTCTGGCGGTTCTACTGGCCTTTTGCCTCCTCGCTGTTGTTTTTCGAAGGAGTTCTACCGCCCTAGCGGTAGTACCGCTCTATGCGGGCTATGAGCATAACGGTTGGATTTTTTCCCACATATAAAAGGGGGTCTTCTTCCCCATTGAACCTTATCCTTTGAGCTCGTGTTCCTCCCCCATTGTTGACCTTCTTCGAGCTTGCTAACTCTCAATGCCTCCATGGATTCTGGCTAGTTTTTGAGGGAAGAGAGAGAGGAGATCTAGATCCACATTTCCACCAATCACTTTCTCCTCTATGTGAGGGGAACCCCTTGGATCTAGTTCTTGGAGTTCTTGGTGTTCTCCTTCTTGTTCTTCCTCTCATTTTCCTCCCTAGCATTAGTTGCTCCGGTGGGATTTGAGAGAGAAGGACTAGGGCACTCCGTGTGCCCTTGCCATTGCATTTGGTGCATCGGTTTGAGTTCTCCACGGTGATACGTGGAAGTTACAAGTTGAGAAGCTTATTACTCTTGGGTGCTTGGTACCCTTGAGCTTGTTCCTCTTGGGTGCTTGGGCGCCCTAGACGGTTGGTGGTGTTCGGAGCTCAATCATTGTGGTGTAAAGCTCCGGCAAGCGCCGGGTCTCCAATTAGGTTGTGGAGATCGCCCGAGCAATTTGACTGCATCGTGACCGCCCAAGGGTTGCCAAAGTGTATGGGTTCGGTGGCCGCCTCCAAGGGTTGCCATTTGTACAGGTTCGGTGACCTCCCTCAAGGGTCCCTTAGTGGAATCACGGCATCTTGCATTGTGCGAGGGCGTGAGGAGATTACGGTGGCCCTAGTGGCTTTTTGGGGAGCATTGTGCCTCCACACCGCTCCAAACGGAGATTAGCATCTGCAAGGGTGTGAACTTCAGGATACATCATCGTCTTCGCGTGCCTCGGTTATCTCTTACCTGAGCCCTTTACTTATGCACTTTACTTTGTGATACCCATATTGTTTCTTGTCTTATATCTTGCTATCAGCTAGTAGTTTATATTGCTTAGCATAAGTTGTTGGTGCACATAGGTGAGCCTAGTTGTTATAGGTTTTGTGCTTGACAAATTAACCCCTAGGTTTATTCCGCATTTGTTCAAGCCTAAACCGTAATTATTTTAAAAGCGCCTATTCACCCCCCTCTAGGCGACATCCACGATCTTTCAATTGGTATCAGAGCCTTGTCTCTCTTTGTTAGGCTTAACTGCCTAGAGAGTAAAGATGTCGACTAGGGGATTAGGATTCTCTGACACTCTTAGTTTCGTGGCACAAATTTTGATGTTTGGGTAATTCGATGCTTAATCTCTTTAGGTCATGGACCCAAATATAGAGCTTAATTAGGATATGGGTTTTTCTCCTCCAAAGGATCCCCAAAGATTATCTTTAGAGGATGAGAAAAACTCTTATATCAATGCTCAATCTTCTAATGTGCTTTTCGATGCTTTGAGCAATGTAGTTATATTTCAACTCATGCCGTTCCAGGATGCTCATGAGTTGTGGACAAAGCTTCAAGATAAATATGGTGTGTCCAAGATTTGTGGGGTTGATTGTTCTCCCTCCACCTCCGGCCGTGTTGCCTTCTCAACTTCTTCTACTTCACCTACATGTGGATTGCCACAAGGTAATGCTAGGGTGAGTAGTGGTGGTCATTGCAATGATGATAGTGTGCTTGTTCTTGGTGATTCTTCATCACTATCTTATTGCAATGGTCCTTCTTTGGACTTTAACACTTCGAGCACCTTACATGTTTCACATGCTCGTGTTGGTAGTCCTTGCATATCATGTAGAAATTGCTTGCTCAAATCTCATGATGATATGCTTGCTATGTCTTGTTGCCATGATAAAAATGTATCTATTTCCTCGAGTTGTTGTGCTAACAATGTAGAGGAAACCCAACACTCCATGGAAGAAGATGTGGTCTTGAACGGTGCTTCAAGGGATCCTACATCATCATCGATGGCTTTTTGCCTTATGGCTAAGGCTTCAAAGGTATCTCCCACTTTGAATCCCAATATATCTTGTGATGATATTGATGATGGCAAGAATGATGATGATGTTGATTATGATGAAGAGATTGATAATGTTGCCTCCTTAAAAATTAAGGGGGAAATGGTTTTTAAAGCTCTTCAAAAAAATAAAATTGCTCGCGCAAACTTTATGGAAATTATGTCCATTGCCACTGAGGGCAAGAAATATATTGAGGAGTTGGAATCTCATCTCGAGGAGCATGAGGTCACCATTGAGAAAATGGAAGGTCATGAGCGTGATTACGCTAATGAGATTGCGGACCTCTCTCAAGCTCTTGAACTTGAACAAACCACCAAGGTATCTCTTGAGGAGACTTTTGCTCTAGAATTATCTAGAGTGAGGGAATCTCGTGATAGAGCTCTTGAGGTGGCCAATGATTTTGAAACTAAAAATGAGGAGCTTGAAGTTGCGCATGCTAAACTCCTTGAGGACTTTGAGCACCTCGAAAATGGCTCAAGGGTCATTAAGAGTGAGCTCATCAAACTCACCGAGTCTCATGCTCAACTTAAAGCTTCATATTCAAAAGAGCTTGCCAAGTTGTCTTCTCCTCTTGTTGCTAATGATGATGCTTGTGCTACTAACTCTATCTCTTGTGAAGCATCCATATTGAAGGAGAATGTTGAGCTAAGGGCTCAACTTGAGTTGTTATTTAGCAATTATGGGATGTTGGAAGAAAATCATGTAAAGCTCACAAGCTCTCATGATGATATTCTAGTATCCCATAATGTGCTAAAGTTAGCTCATGAGGCCATGATTGCTAAGGTAACATATAGTGAGCCTCATGTGGACACTAGCACTACTTTTATTCAAAATGCTATATTGCCTTGTGCTAGTCCTCGTGATTCATCCATGCATAACATTGGTACATCTTGTGATGAATTTCTTTCCTTGCCTTGTTGCTCTAACAATGAAGCTTATACTTCCTCTAGTGCTTGTGTTGAGACTAACCATGTAGAGGAAATCAAAGAGCTCAAGGCCCAAGTCACTTCCTTGAAGAAATATTTGGAAAAGTGTCATGAAGGGAAGGCCATACTCAACAATATCTTGAGTGTACAAAAATCCCCCAATGACAAAGGTGGACTTGGATTCAACTCCAATAAGAAGAAGAAGTCCAAGAGCAACAAGAAGAAGGGCCAAAAACAAGTCAAGAATTCGGCCAAGATCATTTGCTTCAAGTGCAAAATTGAAGGGCATCATGTTAGATCTTGCCCTTTGAAGAAGAAGAGCATTAATGAAAAGCAACAAGGGAAGCGGCCAAAAGTTCACTCTCATTCTGAACCTCAAGTTGAAGAAAGGCCTCTTCCCAAGAAAACTCAAGCTAATGCTTCTCAAGTTGAGAAATCAAGTGAGAAGAAAGTAAAGAGTAGACGTTGCTACCTATGTCGTGAAAAAGGTCACGTCGCTTCTTCATGCACAAATGGTACCTTATCCGACCCTATTCTAATTGATGATATCTATTCTCTTGGGAAGGATAAGGTTGGCAATGTGCTTGCCAAATTTGTTTATGCTCAAAGTGGTGTCAAGAAAAGAACCATTTGGGTAGCCAAGCCTATTGTGACTAACCTCTTAGGACTCAACTTGGTTGGGGACCAACTAGCTCATACTTTATCAATAGGTGTTGTTGGAGGTCATTGGAGACTTGGCTACATTATGAAGAATTAAGGGGACTTCATCATTCTTATTGTCTCAAGCCAAGTCATTCGGATTATCAAGTTTCTATCTTATATCCAATGTTCCTCCTTGCGGTAACTCATGCTTAAAGTGTTTACATTGATAGTTACTTGCCCCTTTGCATGTTTGGTTTCATTCCTTGCATGTGTTTGTATATGTTGTGCTTCCAACTTGATTATCTTGAGCAATCAAGTATGTGTGTGTTGGTTTGCACATCATGTGCGTGTGTGTGTCATGCGTTGAGCCTTTTGCATCTTGTTTATTTCTTAGTTGGCTCTTGTGAGAGATTAATGGAATATCCCATTATGGGGGAGTGATGTGCTTTGTGCACCTCACAATCATATAAATGTGTGTACATGAGTAATACCATCTAGTATTGATATTTCAAGATTATCTAGTCGCCATGTGGTATGTCTTCTCATGAGAAATTCAAATTCTAAATAGTCCATTAGTTATCTCTTGTTGGATCCTTTTATTTGCCTCTTGTTTATCCTTAATTGGTATCACATTATGGGGGAGTTATATGCTATGTGTATATTACTAGCCTAGAAAATGTGTACATTTGAGATATTGTCACCTAGAATTGATATTGTAAATTATCTTGTTCCTAGGTGGCATGTTAGCTCTACAAATTTCAATTTGCTTGTGTTTGGTGTGAAGATGATGTTGGATATCCTTGCTATCTACCAACGGGAATTATTTCCAAATACTTCTTGTCTTATGACAACTGGTACTCACTTATGTGTGGTAGAAATTATTGATCATCTTTACATTGGCCTTTGCTTTTATTTGCCTTACCTCGTGCCTAGGATTGTGTCAACTCCCATTGTTTTCCATACCACTTGTGGATCTTGTTAATTTCTTGACCTTGTCTAGTGTTTTCTAGATATAGAGAAAGTGGTGATCCCACCTTGTGCATTTTGTATTCAAATGCAAATTCTCTCTAATGCACTAGTCTTGGGGGAGCTATCCTATTTTCTATAAAACACTCATCTTGTGATCCTTATCAAGTGTGTGTTTGTGGAAGGCAAGCCGTTTCTTTTTGGTAATTTGTGCCATCATGAAACTTTGTAGAGGGCTTGGTTTGTTTGGAACCATTCTCTCTTTTGGGAGTTTGACATCATTCTTTTTGAGTGTGCCAATGGATATCTCATTCCTTGATGTATCGGTTAATGATATCTTCCAAGTGATGGTTTCTCCTTTTGGTATCCTTTTCACTTGGTGAGGGAGTCCCGGATTAGGGGGTGTCCGGATAGCCGGACTACCATCATCAGCCGAACTATCACTGGCCGGACTATCATCATCGACCGGACTCCAAGACTATGAAGATACAAGATTGAAGACTTCGCCCCCGTGTCCGGATGGGACTTTCCTTGGCGTGGAAGGCAAGCTTGGCGATACGGATATGTAGATCTCCTACCATTGTAACCGACTCTATGTAACCCTAGCCCTCTCTGGTGTCTATATAAACCGGATGGCTCTAGTCCGTAAGACTCGAAGAACAACAACCCTTACAATCATACCATAGGCTAGCTTCTAGGGTTTAGCCTCCTTGATCTCGTGGTAGATCCACTCTTGTAAACATCCACAATATCAATATCAATCAAGCAGGACGTAGGGTTTTACCTCCATCAAGAGGGCCCGAACCTGGGTAAAACATCGTGCCCCTTGTCTCCTGTTACCATCCGCCTAGACGCACAGTTCGGGACCCCCTACCCGAGATCCGCCGGTTTTGACACCGACATTGGTGCTTTCATTGAGAGTTCCTCTGTGTCTTCACCGATAGGCGTGATGGCCTCTTCAATCGACAACGACGCAGTCCTGGGTGAGACTTTTCTCCTCGGACAGATCTTCGTATTCGGCGGCTTCGTACTGTGGGCCAACTCACTTGGCCATCTGGAGCAGATCGAAAGCTACGCCCCTGGCCGTCAGGTCAGGTTTGGAAGCCTAAACTTCACGGCCGATATCCGCGGGACTTGATCTTCGATGGATCTGAGTTGTAGCCAAGCGTGCGCGCTGTCACGATGGGCATGACCTAACTCTGCCACGGACAGCACTGAAGGTCAGACACGAATCCGCTCCGACCCATAGTCCGGAGCCGATCGCTCGGATCGAGGATGGATGGCTGGACACTGCCTCGAGAGCTGCAACTTCTACGGCGATGGAGCCGAACACTTACCTTGTCCCGCATAAAGCTCATGACTCCGAGGTGCCGGACTCTCTGCCGGTCTCCGAACCTCCTGCGCCCCTGCCTGTCGAATCCGATTGGGCGCCGATCATGGAATTCACCGCTGCGGACATCTTTCAGCACTCGCCCTTCGGCGATATCATAAATTTGTTGAGGCATCTCTCGCTATCCGGAGAGCCCTGGCCGAACTACGGCCAGGATGGTTGGGACGCGGACAACGTAGAAATTCAGAGCCCACCCACCACCCACTTCGTAGCCACCGTCAAGATTTAACCGACGTGCTCGACTACGACTTCAAGACATCAACGGTATGGACGACGATGCCGGAGACTACAAGGAACCAAAGGCCTACAGACATCGAAGACCACCTCGTCATACGACATATACATGGTGGACACCCCAAAGGGAAGCAATAACGAGGAACAACGGGACGCGGCAGAGGATAATCCCGCCGATAAAAAACCAAAACGGCGACGTAGACGCCGCCCTAAGTCCTGCCTCGATCATAGCAGCCTTCCTAACGACCCAGCGATAGATCAGGGCAAACCAGCGGACGACGAACAGGACGAGCCGGATAATCAACCCCTTCACGAAGCAATCAACAGTCCAGACACAACACCGGAGCATAAGAACATACACAAAAGACTCGTCGCCACTGCAAGAAGTTTGAAGAAGAAAAAACGGAAGCTCAAAACAGCAGAAGACACGCTCAGAATGAAGTGGAGCAAAGTATTGAAGACTGCAGACAAATATGGCAATGGCCATCAAACAAAGAGCTACCCGAAGCGCAAGCTGCTGCCAGAATTTGACGAGGAAGCCATAGAGCCTTCACAGTCAAAAAATAAAGAGGCCGCCTGGCCGGATAGACGTCCAGATGACAGGCCAAAAGCGACAAGCGGGGCCGCACACAAGCTGAATTATAATCCTGGGAAAACGGACGGCCCAACTAGGTCCATCTACGGGCCAAAAAGAGGGCCCCAGAAGTAACACAACACAACAAATGTTCAAGACAGCGGCACACCCAAATCAGGGCGCCAGACACCCGCTTATGTTTCACCGATGAGGTGCCTGGATCATGAATTTCAGAGGGTTCAAACCCATGAACATAGAGGCATACGACGGCACAACAGACCCCGAGTCGGATAGAAGATTACATACTACACATACACATGGCTAGAGGAGATGATCTCCACGCCATAAAATACCTACCCTTAAGCTCAAAGGGCCAGCTCGGCATTGGCTCAAAAGCCTCCCGAAAACACTGTTGGAAGTTGGGAAGAGCTTGAGGACGTTTAGAGCAAATTTTCAAGGGACTTATGTCCGCCCTCCGGATGCGACGATCTGAGTCATATAACCCAACAGCCCGGAGAGTCGGTGGCATAAATTCTGCAATAGGTTCCTTACCAAAAGAACCAAATAGTCGATTGTCCAGACGCGAAGCCTTAGCAGGTTTTAAACACAACGTCCGAGACGAATGGCTCGCCAGACACCTCGCCAAGAGAAGCCAAGAACAATGGCCGCGCTAATAAGCCTCATGACGCGCTTTATAGGAGAAGACAGCTCGCTAGCAAGATGCAGCACCAGCGATCCGAGTACATCCGATATCGAGATGGAAATGGAAAGTCACGCAGCAGAAAGATCGGTAGCGAATAAAGAAAAAGCCCAAAGGCACGGCGGTCAACGCCAGATTCAAAAGCTCGCGGCCAAACAATAAAACACGGCCTCTTAAGGACAACAGAGACGAGCTATCAAATTTAAACAAAATTTTAGATCGGATATGTCAAATCCACAGTACCTCCGGAAGGCCCGCAAACCATACCAACCGAAATTGTTGGGTTTTTAAACAGTCCGGCAGACTCAACGCCGGACACAAGGGGTTCGATGCGCCAAGCGAGGACGATAACGAACCCCACCAGCAGAGCACCGGAAGTCAAAAGACTTTCCCACAAGAAGTCAAAACAGTAAACTCGCTTCACGTGATAGTACGGAAAACCAACACGGCACTCGCTAAGACAAGTGTCGCACGGTCCACCTTAGTGGAACACCGAGATTGGATGTCAAAACCAATCACTTTCGACCATCTGGATTAGTCCGGAATATCCGAACGCAGGATAGACTGCCCGATATTGATCCCATAATGACGGACTGCATTTCACGCGAGGTTTTGATGGACGGCGGCAAGTGACTTAAACCTGCTATATCCGGACACAATCCGCAAGTTGGGATAGACCATACTGCAATTCGCATAGCCGCACTTCCTTCAAAGGAGTGGCGCCAGCCCCTTACGCCAGTGCACAGTTTCATTATTACTAGAAGTTGTGTTCGGTCACCGACAACTTCCGACGAGAAAAGCTAACCTTTCATGTCGCCCCATTTAAAAGTAGCTATCAAGCATCACTGGGACGGGAAACTTTCGTCCGCTTCAATGCAATACCACATTACGCGTCTCTCACGCTTAAAATGCCCGGTCCACGTGGCATCATTTCATTAAAAGGTCGCCTGAGACCCCGGACACGGCTGGACGAGTCCAGAATAAACAAGCTAGGGGCTACCTAGCCGCACACCCCTTCACAAGGGTTTGCACATATAAGCCATAATGAGCTAGCATAGGCTTAGCTTTATTAATCTATATTTTAATTTTTTATGCACTTTCTCGCACGATTTCTTTTCCAACCAAGTTCCTCTCTTCTTTACAGATGAACAGCGTGCACACCCGTCCACGATCACGGCACAACGGAGACACAAAGCAGCGTGCGGAGGGACCCGTTGCAAGGACTCTTTTCGACTAAGACCCACGTAAACCTTTCTTACTGTCTCTTGTTGCTATAATCCCCTGGTTTATCATTATAACCAGAGTGGAGAGTGGCGTTTGGCATCGGCGCGCCTGTAAGAACCTGCCCGCACGGACACAAGGGGCTTAGGGCTTTGTTTTGCCCGCTATTATAAAGACCGAACACCTTCGGGAGTGTTCGGCGTCTCGAGTTAGGCCTTATATGCATCAGCTCCAATCATGTCTTTGGTCAAATGTTGGGTTTGCCCGGCTCCGTGTTTTGCTGCCTTACGTTCAGATCATCGGCTAACGCGGCTCCAGGAGAACTCTCGCGATTGCCCCAGTTAATTTGGCGAGCACCTCAAGAGAGAAAGCCGAAAACTGACTGTCATGATACTGCGAGAGACTGGTCAACCACTCGATCGACTATGGAATGTTTAGGATTCCTCCGCTGACGAAGGGCCGCTTCGGCTAGGCACATACGCGCTCGAATTCGGAGAGCGCGGTGCCCCTGTGGGCTATGTCGTAGCCCCACCCTCGAAGTCCATGGCTAAGTGAAAGTGATAAAGCATTATAGTCCGGTTGCCTCGTTTGCTACGCTACCACCTCCTTTACAGGACCGAGACGTCGGATTAAGTGTGAAAACGCGCTATTTTTTGCGAACACCCCCGCACCTTGTGCGTGGGGGCTGAAGCCGACGACTGCCATCTTTCAGGTTATACACACGTATACATGAACGACCGCATAGGAGATATTCTATTACTTGAACGCACAAGTATAAAAGGCGCTTACATCATAAATATCGTTTTACATCATATAAACGTTCATTCGAACGTAACATTTTTTGAGCACTGCGACTCTATTACACGAGCACCACGCAGCACTTCGCCAAAATAGTGCTCGGCGGGAAACCGGTTATCATCCGAACCCGGGGTCGCAACAGCGGTGGCATCCATCTCTGTCCTTTGTGTCTTCACACGGGCGAGCGCCATCCGCGCACCCTCTATGCAGGCCGACCGCTTCATCGCCTTGATATGCGGCACCGCCCCAAGAAATTGCTGCAATAAGCCAAAATAACTCTTCGGCTGGGGCCTATTCGGCCGGATATGGGTCACTATATCCGTCATAGCAAGCCCGGACAACCTATTTAGCTCAGCCCACTCGGCCAAACGGTCGGTTAGCGGAAGTGAATGCTCTGGACTATGGAATTGAGACCAAAACAGCTCTTTCGTCTTGTGATCCTTCTGGCTTCGAAAATGCACAACGGCATCCGACGCACTCGCTGCTAAGTCCATATAAGGGTCCTCTGAACCCCACAGTTGGCCCAGCTAAGCATATTTTGGATCCATAAACCTTCGGCGCAGCAGAAATGGCTTGCCAGCTACAATATCTCCGGCCTGGCGCAGCTCTTCTTTGATAGCCCGCATTGCAGAGCGGGCATCCTTGGCTTCGGCAGTGGCCTTCCGCAGGTCTTCTTGCCCCGCTAGGCGCTCCTTCCCAAGAGCCTCATTGCGGTCGGTAGCATCTTTTAACTTCATGGCCATTTCGGCCATCTCTTCCCTGCTCCGGCAGTGTGCGACCCTTTCGGCCGCTAACTCCTCGGCCGCCCTCGAGGCCGCCAGATTACTCTTCCGACCTGCTCCTTGGCTTGAGCAAGTTCGCCCGAAGGCTCTCCACGGCAGCGGCACTATCTGCATTTCACGCACATGTTGTAAGGAGATGGCTTCGCCCCTTACCAAGTGACCGCAAGTAACACTTACCTTGCGACTCATCAAGTCGCTGTTGACCAGCGTGATGTCCGTGATCCGCAGCATCGAGTTGCCGCTTTAGTTCAGCAACTCCATCATCCGGCTGGCCCCGGACGACCCGCCACCTGCATCGGCACGACGGAATTTAAAACCTGCGATTTAGATCCTCGCACGCTGTCGATTTCGACAACCTACCGAGCCTCGTGGGCTACTATCTATACAGGGCATTCTATATGCAAAACTGTTAAAAGGTGCGTCATTTTACGCACCTCAAACCCCGCCAAACAAACTCGACGGTATCGTGCAACCCGCTTCGAGGACTAAATCCTTTCAATCACCATGCTCATGAATGCGTGCTGATCTTACGAGATAGACGCCTTCTCAAGCAGATCCTTCACCGTACACCAGTTGGCGCCGAACTATCCGGCTTTGCCAAACCCGGGGGCTCCCTCCGTGACGACACTTCAGGCTCGTCCGCCCTATCCGATGGCGCCCCGGACGGAGGCGTCTCGCTCTCTATCATCTCCGGACGAAGGTCCACCGAAGACGAGCTCATTTGCGAAGGACGGAGATCCGAACTACAAGGTAAAAACTTTAGTTATCCTTAGAAGCACAAGTAGGGATGTCCCTTATTATAAAACTCCTTTCTTTCTACTTACGGCTCGTTGGAGGGCCGACTCATTAATGGAGATTGTGCGGCCGGGGCCTCCCCGGACGCAGGACCTCCTGGCGAAGATTTCTTCCCCGCTTAGGGGCTTTTGCCCCGGTCCTCTGAGGCAGTCCTCTTCTCCCTTGGAGGGAGGGATTCTCGATCCCCCTCTTTCAAGAGCCTCCTTAGGCGAGGCAAGTAGCTTTCTGCTTTCCCCTCGCCTTCTTCTTCAAGGCGCAACCTCAAGCATCCGGACCAGCACGGATCCGCGCGGTCTCGGGGAGGGCCGAAACCAGATCAATTTTGCTTCCGCTATCCACTCCTGTGTAGAAGGAAGTTGGTCATAAAGTTTAATCATCGAAAGGCAAACAAACGGTATGTTCGGACTGGAACTACTTACTTGAGTATCCGGCGATTGCAGCTTAGGCCAGCATCCTCGGTCAATTCCGGACGCACCTCTTGCGATCCGAAGAATAATTTGTACATCTCCGTGGGTGTCATACCCATGAAGTGTTGAAGAATCCGCGGGCCCTCGGATTGAACTCCCATAGCCGGAGAGGGCGGCGTTTGCAGGCGAGACGCCTAATCAGCATAACCTGCATCACCACCACCATATCGATCTCCTCGTTAGGAGATCTCGAATCCGACCTGCAAGAGGGGCACGCCCTTTGACGGCCCCAGTTGAGCTCCTTGGTTGACCCACGACATCAACCGTCGTGGAGGTCCCGGAGGAATAAGGGCGGCGGCTTTTGCTCGCGCCCTCGAACGGTAATATAGAACCACTCTTGCTGCCACGGCCGAGCTCCTCTTGAAGGAGCGGGCCACGGGCATCGGCCCTCTTACTTATGGCCGCCCCGCCACACTCCGCTTGACGCCCCCCGATCATCTTCGGCGCCACATTGAAGGTCTTCAGCCACATGCCAAAGTGAGGGGTGACGCGGAGGAAGGCTTCGCAGATGACAATAAATGCGGAGATATGGAGGATGGACTCCGGAGCCAAATCATGGAATTCCAACCCATAGTAAAACATGAGCCCTCTCACAAAAGGATCCATCGGGAAGCCTAAACCCCGACGGAGGTGGGATACGAAAACGACATACTCGCCGGGCTCGGGGGTGGGGATGGCCTGCCCTTGGCAGCAACCCTGCGAAATCTCATAAGCGGTACTTGGCCTCCGCAGCTTTAGCACGTCCTCCTCCGTGACGGAGGAGGGCATCCACCGGCCCTGGAGGTCGGAACCGGACATCGTTGAAAGTCTGAAGCACTCGAATCTGGCGCTCTAGGTGCTGGAACTTGGAGCAGGGAGAGGATTCGATGGAGGATTGAAGAAAAGAAACGAGCCTTGGTCCCGTTATAAAGAGGGAGAATACCAAGAGTCGTCTCCGTGACCGTTTGGGACTCGCCTTAGATAGAGGGGGCGTGGCGAACGGGCGCGGTTGGGTTACCCACGTCCGTATTAATGAGAATCCCAGATTAAGGGGAAACACGATCTTTGCTTCGACAAGACGTGCCAAGGAAACCGCTTCGCTAAATGCGCTGAGGTGGTAAAGTAAAAAACAATTCAAGTAATGGCTTGGTAGTGGTGTGACGTCATGCCACAAAAAATGTCAGCAGATTAAACTTGTGTATATATTGTTCTCTCTACGGTGGAATGTGGAATTTATTTTGCAGAGCCGGACACTATCCTGGTGTTCACAATCTTCTATCATTCGGAGGAGGAACCCGCCTTGCAATGCCAAGCAATATACGCGCCGGACTTATCGTCATTGAAGCCTGGTTCAGGGGCTACTGAGGGAGTCTCGGATTAGGGGGTTTCCGGATAGCCGGACTACCATCATCAGCCGAACTATCATTGGCCGGACTATCATCATCGACCGGACTCCAAGACTATGAAGATACAAGATTGAAGACTTCGCCCCGTGTCCGGATGGTACTTTCCTTGGCGTGGAAGGCAAGCTTGGCGATACGGATATGTAGATCTCCTACCATTGTAACCGACTCTATGTAACCCTAGCCCTCTCCGGTGTCTATATAAACCGGATGGCTCTAGTCCGTAGGACTCGAAGAACAACAACCCTTACAATCATACCATAGGCTAGCTTCTAGGGTTTAGCCTCCTTGATCTCGTGGTAGATCCACTCTTGTAAACATCCACAATATCAATATCAATCAAGCAGGACGTAGGGTTTTACCTCCATCAAGAGGGCCCGAACCTGGGTAAAACATCGTGCCCCTTGTCTCCTGTTACCATCCGCCTAGACGCACAGTTCGGGACCCCCTACCCGAGATCCGCCGGTTTTGACACCGACACTTGGTATTCCTTTTTCATTTGTCATTGGTTCTTGAAAGTCTTTAGCATGCATATTTACTTCATGTATTTTCTTCGGCATGCTTTCTTTCTCTGACCCAATATATAGGGAAAACTCCACCAAGTATCAAATTGGATGAGATGTGCATGAAATTCATGTCCATATCTATATGCACATATTTATGTGGAGTTTGTCCTATGTATATTGGTGTTTCTAACTCTTTGGTCCCAATGAGTTTGGGTACCATTTTGTTTGTGTTATTGGTCTAGGAACAATTGGAGATGCATTGGATGCTCGGCTCACTCACAAGGGAGGTGGTGTAACCACCATGTGCTTATTGGAGTAAAGCTAGGATGCTCAATGAACTACTATCTACTACCTTCAATTGGTTTCTACTACATCCTTCCAATGTTATCTCGGTAACAAATATCTTCATATACCTCATGCACACATTTCTTGCTTCAACCTTGTGTAGGTTGCATCTTGGCATGATATTCATTCCATCTTGTGATACTTGTTTCCTTTCTAAAAGCATCTCAACGATCATCTCATGTTGCTAGTTGTGATGTCTTTGTTGTTCGTGTGTGGACTTCATTTATATACAATAAGACCATATCTAGCCAAGTGCTATGCTTTCAAGCAAATATCTTATCGGTATATTTATGACTTCCTTGTGGATATCTTGTTCTTTCCTTGTTGTAACTATTTCAAGTGTACATCCTTCTTTGTGGATTGATATCATCATGATTTTGATCTACCGAGAATTTTATACACTTGAGAGAAGTTACATCTCTAGTTGATATCCTTATTCTTTCACGCCCACCTTTTTCCTTGGTGGTTTCGTGAAAGGATCTATCTTGAGTGCGGGCCATTTCTCGTTGCATCTTGTTGCACTCTTGTGTGGTGAAGATTATTTCCCTCTTGCTTGTTATGATGAGGCTTTTGCCAATTTAATTGGTATCCCTCCTCTTAACGGAGCTTCCTTTTATATCTTCACCACGGGTTGTCACAAGCACAGGTTCTTTATTTGCTTATTAGTAAGCTTGTGAACCCTTTTGCTAGTTGTGTGTGGGAATGATAGGTGACGGTGTCCTGGACTAGGGGGTACTCACCACGTCGTCTCTCGATCAGTTGGATTGGGCCGAGGATCCCCATGGCCGTATACTCATGGGCCAGTCCGGATAGTTGCCGCATACAAGGAAGATTCCACAAGACTTGGCGATCAAGACAAGGACTCCTCCCCCGCCGGAGTATTCGGCTAGGACTCTTGTTATCCTAGGCCTCTGGTGCATTATATAAACCAGGGCCAGGCTAGTCGACAGAGATACAATATACAACAATCATACCATAGGCTAGCTTCTAGGGTTTAGCCTCTTTGATCTCGTGGTAGATCCACTCTTGTAACACACATCATCAATATTAATCAAGCAGGACGTAGGGTTTTACCTCCATCAAGAGGGCCGAACACAGGTAAAACATCGTGTCCCTTGTCTCCTGTTACCATCCGCCTAGACGCACAGTTCGGGACCCCTACCGAGATCCACCGGTTTTGACACCGACATTGGTGCTTTCATTAAGAGTTCCGCTGTGTGTCCGGCAAAGGTCGATGGCTCGCTGCAGATCAATCGCGACTTCGCATCTTCGTCACCAGCTCATTGGTCACCTTGGTTCGACCAAGGACTGCGCCCTATCTCCGATCGTCATGTTCGGATGAGGGCCTTCATCAATGTTAACTCCGATCTCTATCGAGATCATGGAGGAATCATCCAGGGAGCCCGGGGGCTCAACGTAAACATTGCCCTCGGGCGACCGTGCTGTTTTTCTGGACAGCGAACTTGAATCCGCCGTCAGCGCCTCCTCGAGCGTCGGTTTGACGATTGCTTTGGTGGAATTGTGCGGAATTGAGTCTACAACAACCCTGGAAAATTTCATCGAGTTCCGATGGAGGAATCTCTGGCAATCTCCGATATACCGGAGCCACATTGAATCTGGACGAGAATCCGGACGAGTTTAGGGCGTGGTATCCAGCTTCTAGCTCGGACTTCCTTTGGAAGATCCAACCGTTGATCGGCTGCGGGATTCCTATATCTACCACCCCTCAAAATTTCAGCTCGATCCGACTGTCCAAACTCTGGGAACCTTCCGATTAGTGCATCACTTTTCGGATCTGTTTTTTCTGCGCGAAAACGAATCCGACCCAAGTTCGTCTTTTTTATGAACGGGATTTCGGACATCCTTTTTGAAGGAAGTTTTGTATGGGGTATTGTGTTTTGTTCAAGAACACATCCCACTAACTTTAAGATCTTTTGAACATGATCTTCAACATCATGCTGGTGTCAAACCAGTCCGGCAACATTGCTCCACGGCTGCCGACCTGCGCTAGATACGTAGTCACTTTGTTGAGCCGAGCTCAACTTCTTTGGATCATCATCTCGGCAAGCCGAACAAGAGTCCGGCATCGCGAAGGATAAATCATCACCAACATCGCCACCCCACGGATTACACGGAGCGGGCATACCGGCATAGCCGCACGGTCGCTTCATCAAGCCGGCATCGACCACGTCACGACCTGCATCGGCAGGGCCGCACTATGGCTTCTTCAAGCTGGTGTCCATCACGCCGACCTACTCCGGACACTTCGGCGTCACTAACCGACCAGGCAATGGGTGCGTGGATCGAGTCCCAATTTTAGGAACCACCTTCCTTCGGATTGCTACAACAAATAAACCAGGTGCTATTAATCCTAGTATTTCTTTTTGCTTGTTTGGGTTAATTTTTCCCAAGGAATTATTACTCTGGTTTGTCCATCATACATACGCAAGTCTATCAAATGGTGGCCGCATTAACGACGGTTGCATGGTGGTTCGGTCAGTTTCCGACATTGTCCGCGGACGCCGATCCGAACTCGAACCGACACAGGAATTCAGGCATTGCCATGCCTTTACCGCATCACGCCGCCGCCTGCGATCGACATTGACTTGGCGCCAGGCCATATTTCTTTTATTACTCACTTTGCATAAATTATTTATTATGCAACTTTTTTATTCTTATTATTACTATTATCTCCGATTTGCACCATTTTTGTGCATGTGAAAATGATCCAGCGGACTATATCCTTTGGCGCCACCTCGGCCGGACGGGGGCTTCGTCAACACTTCATTACCCCATGCAGGGACTTCGCATCACTCTGCCGTCCTGCATTGACCGTGCTATGTCACCACTTTGAGTGCCGAGCTCTTTTGCTCCGCCACCTCGGGATCGGCTTGGGGATGGAACCTTGTCCGCATCAAGCTCGGACAGCGTCGTCAATACCGAACACATTAACCAGCTAAGTTGCCTTCATGCTCAAAGTTTTAACTTGTGTTCGGTTCGACCAAGCATTGTACTTTTTTGGAAAAAAGTTGCTTGTAAAAAATTTCCCTGTCCAAACTTTGTTTGCACACACTTGACGCGCTACCCGCTCATTATACTCGGGGCTTCTTTAATGAAGCTTATTAATACGGGCTTTATGCCCAACACATGTGTCACACTTCCGCATGTACCTTTTATTCACCATTATATGCATCGATATGACTTAAGTTTTGGCCAAGCTGGGTTGCCTGGCTCCTGTGCTTACCCCTACGTTCCCGATTGTTCGGCTAGGTGGTAAAGGGAGCACCTCTGCGATTGTTTGCGCGGGTCACCGGATGTGTACGCGTCGGTGGGTGAAGCCGAAAGCTAGCGTTCTTAAGGGAATACTCGGTCGGTGAACTAAAAGATGATTTCTTACCTATTTATTTACCTGCCCCCAGATGTTTTTCTGCTCTTTTCGCAGTCTGGACATGCACTTTAGGGCATGCCTCCCAGGGAAAGGAACCCCTAACGGAACTATTCTCCCTGGAAGATGTTTCTTACTAACCATGTAATATAACATAACTAGTTGGGCACTTGTCTGATAAAGCACTAATGACCCCTACGCCTGGTCTCCACGCATGCCCCGGTTTTTATAACCGCGAGGGTATTCGGACACACTCCGGACTATTGGGTCCAGAGGTTGAAGCGAAAAGGTCCGCTACGACAAACGATCTACAATCCGGCTAGAAGGCATTCTACATGTCACCTTACATTTTATAGTCAACTTTTACCCAAGTCACTTGGGGGCTCTTATGTTTATTTGAGCCATTTCATACTAAGTGTTTTTTTTCTTAGTCGTTGCAAAGTTAAAGCACGACAGAAGCACCTTTTTTTCCTAAAGTCCAATTTTCGGATTGGCACCGAACACTTGATCTTGTTCGGACGTCATGTTTTTACCGACGTTTTTGATTTTCAAGCTTTTGGCACTTTTAACTATTTGTGTGTTTTCAGCACAAGTCTCGCGAAGGCAACGCCGACACCTTTAGAGATTCGGCAAAACATTCTCGGATATTGCTATATATGCATCAGTTTGAATTGTGTCTTCGGTCAATAGTTGGGTTGCCCGGCTCCCGCGCTTGCCTCCTATGTTCCGCTTTGTTCGGCTAGGTGTGCAAAGGGAGAACCACTGCGATTGTGCTTCCAACTCGCATGGTCAAGCACCTCAGTGGAGAAAGCCAAAAACTAACTGTCACAATAGGCGTAAACTGGTCAGCGATCCGATGACTATATTAAATAACGGGCCATTCATAAAATTGGCCGAAGTGTTTCCAGCTTGACCTCGCCTGTCGCCGAACACTACCGGGGGCTATTAACTGGCCTCCCAAACTAAATCCTCGATATTTTGCTCTTACATTGGAGCTGAGGTTTCATGATCATGCTTAGCATGACAACCAAAGAAAGGAACCGATAGCGGGACTATTTTCTTTGGAAGACATTTCTTCTGTTAAACAGTAATATAACATATTTCTCTGCGTACCTTTGTTTATAAAACAGTATGGCCAGATCGCCTTGTTTGTCGTAAATCTTTGCCCTCATAAAGGCTTTATAAAGTAGGACAAACACTCCTCGGCTACTGGCCGAGGAGGTTGAAGCCGATGGTCGGTCAACAAAGTTTTGTACAATGCGGATCCGAGCATTAATGACATAAAGTACTTGGATACATTGAGTCATTACACATAATTTGTGATTTTACTATGGATATTGATCCTTAATTCGCCACCCGTGCCGCATTAAGGCTCGGGGCTACTGGGCTTCGGGCTTATTATTTACAAATATTAAAGGGCACATCAATCCCTCGATCGGTGTTGCCACCCGACCAGTGTCTCGGGGCTCTCTGCATTGCCTGTTCTATGCAGAAAATTTTAAGTGCAATACAGTTTCGAGGAGATTTTGATCCTCAGGTTGGTCGGCCGCACCCAACCCGAGTCTTGAGGACTGAGCACGCCGCTTTTGTGTCCCGAAGTATTCTGCCGAACTAGGACTTGATCCTCAGACCGATTTTGCAAATCAACCCGAGTCTCAAAGAGCTACGGGATCAGCGGTCTTATGTCATCCTTCATGGGCATCTCGGGTTTTAGACCGATACCCACCTTGAGGGCTATCGCTATGTATCTCGGCAGAGAATAAATTGCACCACCATGGAAGCAGTCCGCATAAAGCTTGGGCGCTAGTGGCTGGCTCCATAGAGGGCATTTTCGCATTAAGCTCGGCTAAACTCCTTCAAACTTTTTGAACCAAGGTGATTTCGACACCTCGGATACATCCGGCGTTGGAGCTCGGATTCATAGTCCGGCGTTGGAGCTCGGATACAGTCCGGCGTTGGAGCTCGGATATAGTCCGGCGTTGGAGCTCGGATACATAGTCCAGCGTTAGAGCTGGGAAGCAGTCCGGCATTGGTGCTCGGCTGCAAAAGATACCTCGAATGCAGTCCAGCGTTGGAGCTCGGACGCAAGAGGACGCTGCCGCCCGGGAACAATTTCAAACCCGAGGTGTGGCATAAAAATAACAAGGCAATAATAAAGGCCGGAAACTTAAAGGGGCTCCTCGGATACCCGACGTGTAAACTCGTTGAATGCATTTCGGCGATCCTCAAGATCGAAGATGAGAAGATTTGTTGAACCAGTTTTCAAGACTGACGACCGAAGATGAAGAACAGTTCGGAAGAATCGAGGAGCGTCCCCAACTTGAAGACCGGTTCAGGGGGCTACTGACGGTGTCCTGGACTAGGGGGTACTCACCACGTCGTCTCCCGATCAGTTGGATTGGGCCGAGGATCCCCATGGTCCGATACTCATGGGCGATCCGGACAATTGTCGCATACAAGGAAGATTCCACAAGACTTGGCGATCAAGACAAGGACTCCTCCCCCACCGGAGTATTCGGCTAGGACTCTTGTTATCCTAGGCCTCTGGTGCATTATATAAACCAGGGCCAGGCTAGTCGACAGAGATACAATATACAACAATCATACCATAGGCTAGCTTCTAGGGTTTAGCCTCTTTGATCTCGTGGTAGATCCACCCTTGTAACACACATCATCAATATTAATCAAGCAGGACGTAGGGTTTTACCTCCATCAAGAGGGCCCGAACCTGGGTAAAACATCGTGTCCCTTGTCTCCTGTTACCATCCGCCTAGACGCACAGTTCGGGACCCCCTACCTGAGATCCGCCGGTTTTGACACCGACAATAGGCCTTGCACCATGTGCCTCATTCTTTCAAGACTTTATTGATGCTTAATGATCATCCATACATTAGTCTTCTCAAGTGCATTGCCTTGACTCACACACATCATTTTTGTTGAGCCTATTCTTAAGTTGCCTCTTTTACATGTTGCTCAACCATTTGTTTGTTGCAAGTTATAGGCTTTGTTTCCTATATGCTCACTTGCACTTGTTTTGAGTTTCTATTGATTTTGGGGGAGCTATGATCCTATTTTGTGTACTGTGTATCCAAAGACAAAAATTCTTATGTGTGCACAGATCATGGGGAGCTTCTCTAGTTTCTTTAGAACACTCCTTTTCTCATATCGTAATATCCTTTATTCTTGTGGCTCATAGGATATTTGGTATAGTTGGTTCAATTGATATCCTTTGATTGCTTGCTTCAATTGGTATCTTTTGATTGCATGATTGCTTGTTTCTCTCTTTGCTATGTCTTTATGGCATATCATTCTTTTGCAATCTTTGGGCCTCAATATAGTCTATCTTCCTTTAAGTATTTACCGTTGGATATGTGTATTGCATTCCACTCTCTTGTTGAGAAATACACAATTTATGGAGGAACACTTTTTGTATTGGCCTTCTAAGCTTTTCACCCATTTTGGCAATCGATGCCAATGGGGGAGAAGTTTTAGAAAGTTTTGTGGATAAGTTTAGAGAGTTATTTCTTCTTGCTTTGGTTTTGTTCCTAAGAATTTGCATCTCATATTCACATGCACTATTGGTTGTTGCATTGCGTGGTGATGCATAATTCCTTATATAAACTCTCATGAAAGTGACTGTCATCAATTACCAAAATGGGGGAGATTGAAAGGACATGCGGTGCCCCCATGTTTGGTTTTGGTAATTGATGACAATCTCTATGGACTAATGGTTGCCTTGAGTTATATTTGAAGGATTTGTCCATAGTATTTTCTTGTAGTCCATTTGTTGGTTTCAAAGAGAGTTTGTGATGACCAAGGTGCCATTCAAAGAATTACCTAAAGATTGGTCATGTGAGAGGTTGATCAAGACTAAGTCAAAGAGTGAATCAAGTTGATCAACACACAAAGCAGAGGTTGAACAAGACTAAGTCAAAGAGTAAATCAAGTTGATAAACACACAAAGCGTAGAAGATGTACCGAGAGGGATCAAGCGATCCCATGGTATGGTAAGCATTGTCAATTACGCTTTGTGTACTAACCCATGATCTTCGTGAGAGTTCTTTGTGGGGTTAGGTTGTGGTGTGCAAGTTCAAGTGAAGCATCACGAAGAGATCAAATGCTTGAAGCTTGCCGTCCATTGTGGTGACAATGGACTTGTGAAGATGTGCGGAAGAGTGGCTCACCCATACTGGAGTATGGGGGAGAAATCAACTAGTTTTCATCGAGCCAACGCAATCAAGAAAGGTGGTCCAACTTGAGGGAGTCAAGATCGTCATCATCTAGCTCAAGTGGACCATGTGCAAGGCAAAGGTTTGCCCTTGATAGGTTTTCTATTTTACCGATCTCATGATGGTAGTTGGGAAACCGGGTTATAGGATCGATTGTCGTACTATCAAGGGGGGCTCTCGATGAGTAACTTGATCGTATCATTCATAGAGAGCTCAAACCATTGCATCCTTGCATCCTCTTTCTGGGTTCTTGTTTGGTTCTCTTTGTGAGTCTTAGAGCTTATGGTCATCTTGATGACATCTGGAGTTCATCGAAAACGGAGTTCGCATGCGTCTTCTATGATGTTTTCGGTGTTGGAGGTTTTACTGGTCTTATATGAGGAAGGGTTCTCACCATTTTCTTATGGCCCTTTTCTCATTTTCTTCTTATTAATATTTCTATAAAGATTGTGTTAGCCCATGTCGTTAGCTTTCCAACAAACTTGGTTTCGTTGAATTCGGAGTCTGTTTGCAGAAGTTGTGGCTGTTTTGGTAAAGGCTGCAGCGGTACTACCGCGGTTAGAGCGGATGTAAATTTTTACTACCGCTCCGGACCAAAATCTCGTGTTTTGCTCAGCGAAGGTAGGCACGGAAGTATTTTTTTAGTACCACTCGCAAGATATAGTACCGCTACCATTTGCAGTAGTACCGCTATCCCTAGCGGTAATACCGTGAGGTCGAGCGGTAGTACCGTGAGGACGAGCGGTAGTACCGCTTTGGCGGTTCTACTGGCCTTTTGCCTCCTCGCTGTTGTTTTTCAAAGGGGTTCTACCGCCCTAGCGGTAGTACCGCTCCTTAGAGCGGTTGTACCGCTCTATGCGGGCTGTGAGCATAACGGTTGGATTTTTTCCCACATATAAAAGGGGGTCTTCTTCCCCATTGAACCTTATCCTTTGAGCTCGTGTTCCTCCCCCATTGTTGACCTTCTTCGAGCTTGCTAACTCTCAATGCATCCATGGATTCTGGCTAGTTTTTGAGGGAAGAGAGAGAGGAGATCTAGATCCACATTTCCACCAATCACTTTCTCCTCTATGTGAGGGGAACCCCTTGGATCTAGTTCTTGGAGTTCTTGGTGTTCTCCTTCTTGTTCTTCCTCTCATTTTCCTCCCTAGCATTAGTTTCTCCGGTGGGATTTGAGAGAGAAGGACTAGGGCACTCTGTGTGCCCTTGCCATTGCATTTGGTGCATCGGTTTGAGTTCTCCACGGTGATACGTGGAAGTTACAAGTTGAGAAGCGTACTACTCTTGGGTGCTTGGTACCCTTGAGCTTGTTCCTCTTGGGTGCTTGGGCGCCCTAGACGGTTGGTGGTGTTCGGAGCTCAATCATTTTGGTGTAAAGCTCCTGGCAAGCGTCGGGGTCTCCAATTAGGTTGTGGAGATCGCCCCGAGCAATTTGACGGGTACCGGTGACCGCCCCAAAGGGTTGCCAAAGTGTGAGGGTTCAGTGACCGCCCCCAAGGGTTGCCATTTGTACGGGTTCGGTGACCGCCCTCAAGGGTCCCTTAGTGGAATCACGGCATCTTGCATTGTGCGAGGGCGTGAGGAGATTACGGTGGCCCTAGTGGCTTCTTGGGGAGCATTGTGCTTCCACACCGCTCCAAACGGAGATTAGCATCCGTAAGGGTGTGAACTTCGGGATACATCATCGTCTCCGCTTGCCTCGGTTATCTCTTACCCGAGCCCTTTACTTATGCACTTTACTTTGTGATATCCATATTGTTTCTTGTCATATATCTTGCTATCACCTAGTAGTTTATCTTGCTTAGCATAAGTTGTTGGTGCACATAGGTGAGCCTAGTTGTTGTAGGTTTTGTGCTTGACAAATTAACCGCTAGGTTTATTCCGCATTTGTTCAAGCCTAAATCGTAATTATTTTAAAGCGCTTATTCACCCCCCCCCACCCTCTAGGTGACATCCACGATCTTTCAACATGGGTTAGTACACAAAGTGTAATGGACGATGCTTACCATACCATGAGATCATTTGGTCCCAGTCGCTACATCTTGTACACTTTGTGTGTTGATCAACTTGAATCCACTCTTAGCACTTAGTCTTGATCAAACTTGTATCATATCTTTTCTCTTCAATAAGATGATGTCTTGAAGATAAATACGAATGTTGACATAATCTTCTTCTTCAAGAAATGCTTGCAATAGGCTCAACTCTTACATGACCAATATTTGGATAACTCCCTGAATAACACCTTAGTCTCCTTATAACCTTGAAACCAACTTATGGTCTTCAAGCAATGCCTATGGAAAAACCTTAAATATAACTCAAAGCAACCATTAGTCCATAGGGATTGTCATCAATTACCAAAACCAAACATGGGGGTGCCATGCTCTTTCAAAGGTGAAAATGTTGAGCCTGAGCATGGATCGGTAACGTTTGTAGAGTTCACACAATTTTATCATGAAATGTGTGATTGGACAACTCACATTCAGGTTCAGAATGATTTGGTTGAGCATATGTGGACTCACCTAGGCAACCAATAGATGTATCAGATCTTTTTATTTGTATTTGTGACAATTTGGATTTCATTTGGTTGTAAACTATGATATTTTTATTTGGTTGTAAAGTATTTATTGTGATGTAATATGTGACTTTTTATTTGTATTTATATGCATAGAATGTAAAATATTGAAATTTGGGCAAATAAACGACCAAGCGGACCAAATGGGTCAACCAGTTTGGCGCCCTGGCAGCAAAACGAAGCCGAGGCCAGACGCCGCCCCTTCGGACTACCCAAATGAACAAAAACCGGATCAAAGGGGCATCCATTTGCGTCGGCCAGTTGGAGTTGGCCTTAAGCTCGTAGCTCGTTTCTTAATGAATAGAGCCAATCATATGTTTTAGCTTGTTAAACTTAACAAGCTTAATGAGTGAGTGAACGACAGCTCGTTAAGCTCGTTAATGCAACACAACACATATTTTTTATTTTAAGCGACATATTTCTTGGCACATCGACCTATCTATTCCATCTAATAGAAACAACCTAGCCCACAGGAGATAATAATTAGCATATCTCTTCGTTGGTCACTATCTTCCTTCATATAAAAACACATCAAAACTAAAGTAAAAGGGGGTAATGTCTGATAACGAGCAGTTGCGATCATGAGCTTAACGAGCTTATTATGAAAAGAGCTGATTAGAGTTTTTTGCTCCTTAATCTTAACGAGCATAATGAACCGAGCTTTAACGAGCCGAGTAGCTCGTGAATCCACCCCAACTCATCAACCGATTACAGTAAGAGCATGGTTAATAGTACAACGAGCTATTGGCTATATGATATTGCCACATCATCTATAGACAAGGTTATAGCTGACAAGTATAATTGTTAGATATAAATATGTAGTACTTTATTGAAGCATGACCCACCACACACTCTTAGAAAGTACTCCCTCCGTCCGGAAATACTTGTCATCAAAATGAATAAAAGGAGATGTATCTAGATGTATTTTAGTTCTAGATACAATCCTTTTTGTCCATTTTGATGACAAGTTTTTTCGGACGGAGGGAGTATCTAGGAGCATGTGTTATAGCTGGCTGTTAATTTATAGCCCGCTTCACTTCTCTCTCCTGTAGCTTAGCAAAAATATAATATTTAAAGTTTTTACAGCCCGCCTACATCATCTTATTGTACTTGCTCTAAGTAATACATGCTGCTGCTTTCATATTAAATTCATGCTGTTGGTGAAACGTATACACCTCAATCTCAGGCAATCTTATAAGCTACTATAGTTTCTTTTTTAACTTCGCATATAAGATTGTCTTAAGTCAAATTTAGTGAACTTTGACCAAATTTATTAATTAAGAAGTAGAATGCTAAACATATACTCCCTCCGTTACTAAATAATTGTCTTTCTAGAGATTTCAACAAATGACTACATACGAAGTAAAATGAGTGATCTACAATTTAAAACATGTCTACATACGTCCGTATGTTGTAGTCCATTTAAGATGGCTAGAAAGACAAATATTTGGGAACGGGGGAAGTATAATGTAAAAGTTGATTCCATGATGCATCTGGTGATATTTTCAAGAATGCGTACGGCAGCCTGTCGTCGCTTTCCAGCGATCTCGCTCGTGATGGCAACAGGCCGGCCTGCCTCCTGCCTGCTGCAAACCTGTCCTCCTTTCTCCGCTCGCCGCGAAATCAACACGTGAAAGATCGACGATGCGCCCTCGCAAAGCCACCGGAGTGTACATCCACTGGAGCAGAACGTACAGGTGCACCTTTTTGTTGCATTGCAGGACCTGTACTACATTTTTCCTTGTCCGCGTGTGAAGGCGTTGCACGAAGTCTCCTCCTCTGGACGTTAACGACATACTACAGGAACAGCACTGCCTCTCGGGTCAAGAAGAGCAACAGTGTTCGTGACCCAGCGAGTGAGAGGATCTTTCCTAGTTCTTCTGGACGTGAACAGCGCAGTGGACTGGATCGACCAGTCGCGAACGACCGCTAGCCCGCCGTGTGTGCGTACGTAGGCCAGCAATGGACCGACGTACGTACGGCGGCAGCAGCGGCGCGTGCGTCCAGCTGGGAGGGGCCAGGTTAGGCGCCGGCAGCAGTGACCCGAACGATCGAGCCCGACGTGCCGTGCCGGGCCCGGTGTCGTCCCGCCATCGGTTGGAGGTCAACAACATCTTCCGGGCTTTCACTCATTGTCCCCGGGCCAGCTTTGTGTCGCGAGTTCCGCCAGCCATGCACGCCACGGTGTTGTACGTGGAGCCACACGCACGCGCGCGTGGACGATTGATTACGAGCAGCCGATGCCACGACTCTTTTCTCGTGGGACGCACGTAGCAGCGCATGAACGGTGGGCAGCAGCCAAGGCAAAAGTTTTGTGTCGCCTTGGAATTTCAACGCTACGGTTGATCTTTTGAAAAGGTTTGGTTGGGTCGCGAGTCTTTTGAATCCATTCGTGTGATAGTCATCCGATTCAACTCACGAGGTTTGTAACATGGTCATGTATTATGCTTAGTAGTTTGCAACATGGATCATGTTGCGCTTTTTACACAATCAGTGTTTTCCAATATTTCCATGTCCCTCATCAGATCTGTCTCCAGACACCGCAGCACCGGCACCGCCGTCGCCCGACGTTTGCAACATCGCCGTATAGCCCTCCAACCGCAATACCCATTTGCCGCATGGTGGCGCCTGCCGCAACATTGAAGTCAGCGGCATCAGTGTCTGTGCCCCAAGTAATGTAGGCAACGAGCGACATCTTCGTTGCAACATTAGCGCCGCCGTCCTTGCAGTGCTGACGGCGAGAGACGGTATGCATTGCAGCCCTGAAGCCTGGTGTGTAGCACCGAGTCCAACAACTCTAGACTTCTGTAGTGCAACACTGGCGCCTCCCTTATCCAAGACCTCCTCCCCCCTAGTCGTCGAGTGTCGTCGGAAAATTGCCCGGTGTTGGGCAACTAGAGGCCATGGACTTGCCTCTCTCGCACAACTGTTCTGAGCTTCTCGAAGGGGAAGGAGAGATAGAATGTAACGCCCTCGATGCGGCTATATCTCCCACGTGTCGAAGCATGACTTAGAGGCATAACCGCATTGAAAGCAATGTCGCAAGTGAGGTAATCTTCACACAACCCATGTAATACATAAGGGAAAGATATACATAGTTGGCTTACAGTTGCCACTTCACACAATACATAAATAAACATCCATCATTCAGATTACACTCAAGGTCCGACTACGGAACCAAAATAAAAGAAGATACCCCAAATGCTACACGGATCCCGATCGTCCTAACTGGCTCCACTCGATCATCGGGAAAAGACACATAATAACGACCACGTTCCTCGTCGAACTCCCACTTGAGCTCGGTTCGTCACTGCACCGCATCGTCGGCACTGTAACTGTTTTGGTAGAATCTGTGAGTCACGGGACTCAGCAATCTCACACCCGCGAGATCAAGACTATTTAAGCTTATAGGAAGGACATAGTTGTAAGGTGGAGCTGCAGCAAGCGACTAGCATATATGGTGGCTACATTCGCAAAGAGAGCGAGAAGAGGAGCAAAGCACGGTCGTGAAGCTAGTAGCGATCAAGAAGTGATCTGAACTACTTCGTCGGACATAACTCCAACACGTGTTCACTTCCGGACTCCCGAGAAGAGACCATCACGGTTACACACGCGGTTGATGTGTATTTTAATTAAGGTCAACCGGGTTTTCTACAACCGGACATTAACAAATTCCCATCTGCCTCATAACCGGGACACGGCTTTGAAAGATAATACCTGCAGGGTGTCCCAACTTAGCCCATTATAAGCTCTCACGGTCAACGAAGGATATTCCTTCTACGGGAAGACCCGATCAATCTCGGAATCCCGGACTACAAGACATTTCGACAGCAATAAAACAAGACCAGCAAAGCCACCCGATTGTGCCGACAAATCCCGATAGGAGCTGCACATATCTCGTTCTCGAGCACATCCGGATGAGGCAGGCTACGAGTAAAACCAAGCCTCGAGTTTCCCGTGGTGGCCCATGAAGCGGCTCGGTTCGAACCAGCACTCGAAGGAGCACTGGTCGGGGGGTTAAAATAAAGATGACCCTCGGGCTCGCGAAAACCGGGGAAAAAGGCTTAGGTGGCAAATGGTAAAACCAATGTTGGGCCTTCTGGGCGAGTCTTATTCAAAGCGAACTGTCAAGGGGTCCCATAAATCACCCAACCGTGTAAGGAACGCGAAATCAAGGAACATAACACGGTATGACGGAAACTAGGGTGGCAAGAGTGAAACAAAACACCAGGCATAAGGCCGAGCCTTCCACCCTTTACCGAGTATATAGATGCATTAATTATAGCAGATATATATTGTGATATCCCCAACAAGTAAACATGTTCCAAAAAGGAACAACATCTCCATGTTCCAACAAGGAACAAACTTCATCTTCACCTGCAACTAGCAACGCTATAAGAGGGGCTGAGCAAAGCGGTAACATAGCCAATTAACGGTGTGCTAGGAAAGGATGGTTAGGGGCTGACATGGCAATATGGGTGGCATGTTAAGCAAGTGATAGGCATCGTAGCATAGGCATAGCAAAAGAGCGAGCATCTAGCATAGCAAAGATATAAGTGATTTCGAGGGTATGGTCATCTTGCCTGCAAGGTTCTCAGAGTTGTCGAAAGCTTGATCCTCATAAGTGTTCTCAACGGGTTCCTCGTTCACGTACTCGTCTCCCGGCTCTACCCAAAGCAAGAACACAAACAAAGGAACCACAATAAATCACGGTGCAATGCACAAACAACATGATGCAATATATGGCATGATATGCGAGATGTGATATGCAATGCGTATGTGCGCTCCGGAAGGAAAATGATGAACCAGGCATCAACTTGGCAAACCAAGTATGCCGCTGGAAAGATGAGATGATTTCGGTTGAAATCGATATAAAGATCACCGGAATCGGATGCACGGTTTGCAAATGACAAGCAAAACAAGAATGGCACAAATCTGCCATTAACAGCATGATACCACTTAGCAAGCAACAAGAAATTAAGCTACTGCACCCAAACGTAACAACAAAGCACATGGCAGTGATCTACTGAAGATGCTTGACAAAAGATGAACACTGAGCTACGGCTAAATCACAACATAATAGGTTCAAACAAGCATGGCAAAAGTGCACAAAATATCAGGCTGGACATGGCAAAAACAGCATCAGGTAGCAATGTTCAGAGCAAGAAAACAACATGCTACAAGAAATTATAATAGCAAAACAAGGCATGGCATGAATCTACTCAAAGCATAGAACAAAAGTCCCTTACTGACCATAAGCTAAAAAGGATCAGAAAATATAGTAACACCCATGTCAATATCGCAAGTTTCGTTAACAGATTCAGCAACATGGCATGGCAAAAACAGATAACAAGTAGGCATGTTTGAGAGCTCAAAGCACTCACTACAGAGCCTTTCATGATAAACTAAGCATACATACATCAAGAAGACATGGCATAGAAGACATACATGGCAAGAACAACATCATAGCATACACGGATCAACCACAACAACCTTGGCAAAATTGAATAACATGTAAATAATCTGCCAGGAAACATTTTATAGCAAAAGTAGAGCTCGATTGACTCAAGCTATGACACTCCATAATTGCAAAAAAAGGCATGGATGGATAGAGCATAACCATATGTTCAAAACATCCTTACTGAAGTATCTCAAGATATGCATGGATCTCTCGGTAGCATCAAGTTAACATGGCATCAAAATATCAGCAAAACAAGGCTGAAAACAGCAACATCAGGAAGCCTACTTTGCATGCTTGTGCTAGTCACCACATAGATCAAAAAAATACATGGCATACACCCCTGGAAAGATGGCATGGCATATTACAAAACACATGTAGGACTCAAATTCATAGGGTGCACACATCAATCATAGCAAAAATAACAAAAGTGCAAGTTCATAAGAAAGCGAAACTAACATCACATAGCCCTCTTCCAACAGCATTTCGGGCATCAACATGAGCTCAAATGAAAATGATGCAATGAGATGAAATGATCTACTCTTCGAGACGAACACTTTGACATATTGCACGCACGAAACGGAGCTACGGATGCAAAATTATGCTGCGTTGAAAATGCCACAAATCAATCAACGGAATAAAAACTTAGATGAATTTTGAGGGGGGAAGAAGTCAACCCTCGGGTCCCGATCTAGATCCGATCGGACCCGATGCGTGTGGCGAGCAGCTTCGCCCGGAGCTTCGCCGAGGCGAGGAGGAGGAGGAGGCAGGCGGGGCAGTCTCGAGGAGGAGGGCCGGCGGCGGCGTGATCTGTGGAGGCAGCGGGGAGAGACCAGCGAGGCCAGCTTGGGAGGACGGCGAGGCCAGCGCAGGGCGGTTGGGCCTTGGCGGCGGCAATGGCGGTGGCTGACGGCGGCAGCCGAGGCTGCAATGACGGCGGCGGCCAATGGGCGGCGTGTGAAGCGCAGGAGCAGAGCGCGGGCGGTATGTGTGGCTGGTCGGCGCGGGCCCGCCTGGGCCAGGGCGGGCGGCGAAGCGGGGCGCGGCGTGTGCCACGTGGCGTAGCAGGCTGATTGGGTATGGGCGGGCGCGTGACGGGCGGACGTGTCCGTACGTCGAAGTTTTAGTCCGGTGGCGCGGGGATGAGGATGGCTAGGGTTTGGACCCGGATTTGGAATGGGGGGTGCTTAAATAGGCATAGAGGGAGCTAGGAGAGTCCAAATGAGGTGTAGTTTTCGCCCACACGATCGTGATCGAACGACGGAGAGCATGGAAGTGACTTAGATGGGTTATTGGGATGTTTAGAAAGGGTGTTGGGCTGCAACTTAAAAGAGGCCTTTGCGAGAGTGCGGTTAACCGTTGGAGTACCAAACGAGCTCAAATGACCGAAACTTGCGGGTGGTCTACGGTGGTATACCAAGGCCACTTGACAAACCTCGGTCCATTCCGAGAAAGTTTAGTACCGCTCACGGAAAAAGCGTAAAAGGGGCGCCAGGGGACATAGGAGTGCGGATTGCAAAAGCGGACAACGGAAAAATGCTCGGAATCATAAGGCGAACACGTATGCAAATGAGATGCACATGATGACATGATATGAAAATGCATGACATGGACAAAATGCAAAAAGAAGAAAAACCCAACCACGGAGGGAATATCATATCACAATGCCGAAAATGGCAAGAGTTGGAGTTACAAATATGGAAAGTTACATCCGGGGTGTTACATAGAAGACGAGAGATGAGACCGGATGAGATTTCTGTGAACATAGGAGAAAGAGTCGGGACGGGTCACGGAGTCACAAAGAATGTCCCGAAGAAAAAGGATATGACCGTTGGTTGCTTCGCGTGGGCAGAGCGGTGCATGGGCCCCACGTGGGATGAGTGGCGTGCGAGGAAGGCGGTCAACGTTGCGTTGGTTTCATGTGGTTGAGGAGAGTGACCGTGTCCTGGACTAGGTGGTGCACATTGCGTCGGTCCGCCGCTTATGGGCTGGGCCGGCGATCCACTAGAAACTGATGAGTGGGCCGCGCAGGCCCTGGTCCTCGACGTAATCAAGAAGAAGATCACCGAAGGCTTGGCATACAATTCAAGGCGTGTTTAAGCGATCGGCATGTTTATCCCCGGAATGTAACCGACTATGGGTAAACCCTAGATATCCCCGGTGCCTATATAAGCCGAGGGGTTTAATCTGTAGAGACAAGTTTTTAGAGGTTTTAGAGCTTAGAATTCCTTCATACAATCTCGAGGTAGATCATACTGTACTCCATACCCCATTGTCGGCGTTCTGGGAACGGGGGTCCCCAGACTTGCCTGCCTGCGGCCCACAGCATGGCTGAGCAGCAGGCCGTACGGCCCATCTTCATCAACAAGGCATCCAAGATCCTCGCGAGGGTCCAAGCCTCGCGAGGCGGACGATGCAAGACCTCCTCTGGAGTGGCCTAGCCAGGCAGGCTCACGAGGAGCGGAGATATCAAGGCGGGGCAAACCTCACGAGGCTCTCGTGACGTGAGCCATGACGAACGGCGCCAGGCGGACGCCGGTGCACGCAGAGTCCTCATTTCCTCTTTGGTGCTAAGGAGGCAAGCGCAGACGAAGAGTACCGAGGCATCAGGCAAAGGTTGCCATATTGGTGCAACAAGACCAAGACCAGGAGGACGGCCAGGCGGAGGTCATCGCGGAGCCCAGGACGACGTCACCCCAGAGCTTTTCGCAGGCGAAGACCGCTTTTGTCAGGATAGCTTGTACTAGCTGTCCCCCTTCAAATTTGCCCGCCGTTGTTGGCTCCCTTCCCGCTCGATATTTGGGAAGAGGACCAGGGCCTCTATAAATAGGACTAGCCACCACAGTAGGAGGGGATCCGTACCGAGCAGTCCATCGAACCCTCACACCACAAGTTCATACACACAAGAACACCTCAACCTCAGGAGGTTGTTCTTCCCTTGTACTGTTTCCCGAGAGGCAATCCACTACCACCACACTGGAGTAGGGTATTACACCACATCGGTGGCCCGAACCAATATAAACCTCGTGTCTTTCTATGTTGCGAGTTCGTCGAGTTGATCCGCAAGATCCTAGCGAGCTAGAGCATAGATCGGTAGGAGGGAAAGACTTCGCGCGCACCCCAGTGTTCGAACCTTAAGGGTTTGCCGGAACCCCACATCCGACACCCATCACAATCAATATATCAAAAGTAGGATGTAGGGTTTTACCACTTCGAGAGGGCCTAAACCTACATAAAACATCGTGTCCCTATTCTTCCTGTTACCCCCATCCAATATCGCCGGCTCGGGACCCCCTACCTGAGATCTGCCAGTTTTAGCACCGACATTGGTGGCCCATGCAGGTCCCGCTTCATGATCACAAAGGATCGATCGAAGCATCTTGAGATGATCATATCTGTTCTGGTGTATCCCCTATGCCAGGAACCCAAGACTTCGGACCAACCGAAGCACAAGAGCGTTGTGAAACCCCTAACCATCGTCAGGATCTAAAACCCGACAGATTAAATCTAGTGGTCGAACCCATCCCCGCATCCACGAATCTGGTCGAGAACCTTAACACAGTCACGGCCGAGGAACTAGTTCCCGGCCTTTCGAACCTGAAATCCCACCAAGAAGACTTCGAAAACGTCGCCTCACAACCCGCCCCGATGGCGCCCCTCAACTACCATCAAGAAGATTTCCCTGGAAAACCGATGTCAGTTCAAACTAGAGTCATATTTGCTCTCCCACCAACCCCCTATGTCATGTATTGCTCAGATAGTTCGGGACCAACTGACATTTGCGATCTAGCTTATGTTAAGCAAAAAATCGAAAGAAACAGTTCGGCAGTTCTGGATGAGATTCGTGTTCGTATAAAATAAGATCCTAGATTGTTGTGACGCGGAAGCCCATGCGGCGTTCCGTCATAATTGTCACGATGAAGGCATCGCCAATGTTTTGGCATGGAGACGCATTAGAACGTTCCTCGAGCTATCAGACATATATAGTTTCAAGATACTGCGTTACGGAAAATGCCTGGCTAACAGAAAAGGAAAAGAAGGACTCAATCCAGGATCTGTTAAACTCCTCGACCAAAAGCGAAGGTGCCAACACCAAAATCACTCTAGAACCGAAGGTCGCGCCGCTCAACGTGTACATCGAAAGAAGCGGTCAGAAAAAAAAGATCGAACACCACGCTGAACGCAATCTTGGACGAGCCATCCGCAGTACACTCTGTCTCAGTGAACACAAACCTAACTCACAGTCTTTGAGTGAGTTGGGTGGTCAAACAGGTAGCAAAAGGAGGAATCGATCTCCTAGACAACCTCAAAACTCTGAAAGCCAGAGGACAATCTCCAAGCTGGGAAGAAGAATCATTCGACTCACTCCTCAAGGAACCATCGGAAACGAGCGCTCCGGGAAGTGAACCATGTTTACCACATGGCAGCCTCAGACAACAGGTGGCTGGACACCCCAATAACTTTCGGGCATGGAGATCAGCCGACCTCTAGTCCAAGCCGAGGAGCCGCATCCCTAGTCCTCAACCCCATTAGGCTGGTCATAGTGGGAGTAACATAAGTAGTAACATAGATGCCACATAAGCAAAAATGATGATGTGTCAAGTAGTTAATGAGGAGAGAGACAAATAGAGTAACATAATATGTTACCATCACCTAGCGGTTCCCAATGCTAAATGAGTCTATGAAGTAATAAATGAAGTGATGCATGATACTACATATATGTTATTACCCACTATAAAGGTAGTAACATAACCTAATAACATATACATGTTACTAGTCTAAGTTACTTCCCACTATGACCAGCCTCATCGATGGTCGTTACAGGCTGACTAAGATCCTAATGGACAGAGGCAGTAGCCTAAACCTCATTTATGAGGACACTTTGCAAAAGATGCAGCTTGATAAATCTCGCATCGAACCAAGCAGAACCACGTTTAACGGAATAATCCATGGACAGGAGGCGCAATGCAGCGGCAGGGTCATGCTTGACGTGGTATTCAGAACTCCCGATAACTACCGACTAGAAGAATTAATCTTCAATGTCGTATCATTCCAAAGTGGCTATCACGCACACCTCGGCTGAGAAGCATTTGCTAAGTTCCACACCGTTCCACACTATGCTTATATGAAGCTCAAAATGTCGGGATCGATGGAGTAACAACTGTTGCAAGCAATGCAGATAGATCACTTAAATCCAAAAATAAAACGACAATGCTTGCCTTGGAGGAAGAGGTCGAGGCCCTTGTAGCCCAGGAATTATCAGCACTACGCGTAGCCGTGCACAAGGATGACGTTAGCTCGATAAACGGCCAAAATTCACGTCATTTTAAACCAGCTGATAAAATTATAAAATTTCAAGTGCATCCCGAGATCCGTCTAAAACAGCCTCAATCGAAGCACGGCTGGATCCATTACTCGACAAGGCGCTAGACGCATTTCTCCAAGAAAACGGTGATATTTTCGCCTGGCACCCATCGGACATGCATGGCATCCCAAGAGATCTGGCCGGGCACAACCTTAATATAATCGAGGGGTTTAAACCCGTGAAGCAAGCACTTCACAGGTTCTTGGAACCTAAGCGGCAACAACAGTGTGAACTCTCCCCTCAGTCGGTGCAGTACCCGCCAGTTCCTCCTCCCACGATGAAGGATCTGGCGAACACGGCGGTCCTGATGGCGCATCTCGTGGCGCTGACGGCGACCGTGTGGGACCTAGGCCCCTCGTCTGGGTGAAATAGGAGGAGAATGCCATCCCGGCCGACCCGGCCCGCCTCCTCGTCCGGGTGAAAGATGCACTACTAAGGAAAAGCCTAGCAGCAGCGCGGGTTTTGGGCCTCTCAGTAGCGCGGGGACCGGCGCTACTAATAAGGCGCTACAGCTAACGTATAGCAGTAGCGTCTGTTGTTCCATGCTACTGCTATACATGAATAGCTGTAGCGCTCTTTAGAAAAGGGCGATGTTGATATTATCTATAGCGCTGTTTACTGGGAAGCGCTACTGGTAAGGCGGCGCTACTGCTAAATTCCCCCCCCCCCCTCGCTACTACTAGTTTTATTAGTTTTTTCCCCTGCATATTTGTTTTTGTATTTGTTTCGTATTTGAATAGGCTTTATACAATAATATTTAACATATCATACACATACAAATGTAATCATAGCATATACATATAATTAGTCTCATTAAATCATGTCATCATCATAATCATCATCCAACACAAAGTGGTCTCTCGTCATCATCTCGAAAATAGCGATACAAGTCTCGATTACTTGCAAATACATCGTCATCCATCTAAACAATGATATCTGCGAGAAGAGCTATCACTTTGAGTACATGAGTTCGTATCCTCTCTCGCATTAGCGTGAACCTAAACTAACTACTGCTGTCGCTCGAAACCGGAAACCAGTACACTGGGCACGACACTCTGGCCACTTGTCGATATATATACTCTGGCGTAGCACTTATTCACCATCGATGATCTATGCACCTGCATCGTCACATGAGTCGATGATATGCAACATATATAGTTAAGCAACAGAAAGAGACAGACTTGGCAAAAATAGAAACAACATATCATAAGCATAAATAACAAAGTTCATCGTACCCCAAAATGCCCTAACTAGAGTGATTTTCGCTAGTCGAGGAGGAGGACGGTTTAATTACATCACAAATAAAGTTTCACCGTGCATAACTCAAAGTTTTGTCATACAGAAAGTATGGACTAAACGGACACATTGTCATATATAGACAATCACTCCAACATGTCGTTCCATCCATCCATGTCAGGGAGATAGTCCCCAAGCCTAGTGAAAGGCTTCAGGTCGAGACGCTGAGCGGCTACCCATGTTCGGACGTCTTCCCGCGACATTTGTCCTTCTTCGTAGAACATCCCTGTTTTTCCGACGACCTCCTTCATGATGATTTGGGCAAGTTCGCGCTAGATGTGATAGAACTCGGCTCGAAGTCGATGATCCTCGCTCTCCTACGTTCTTTGCCCATTGCAGAATATGGGCATCGCCGGATGTAGGTGACATGCTAAGGTTCTGGTGATCCCGTCTGTACTCCAGCATGTGGTGTAGGACATAGAATCCATCATTAAGAGAATCGTTCGGTTCTTTGGATGCAGCGAAGTCGGTCTTATGGCGAAGGCGACCACATCGCCCTTATCTTCTTGTCCCTAACCTCTCCACCCCTTGCTTGGTAGTAAAACATAGCACTGTCGAGAACTTCCTTGATGTGGGTGTAAACCTTTTGTGAATGTTCTTGACGAGTCCAAGTAAAGCGTGGGAGAATCGGGGTATAGGATGATGAGGGGTAGCGCCGCTTGCTGCAAAATAAGTACACCTCAAATTAATTAGCCTCCACCGTGCAAATGAATGATTGAAATCGAAGGAAAGATAGCAGCGCGGATGACTTACGGGATGATAAGGCACGAGAATCGCCCCTTGTCCTTATTGGCGAGCATGAAATTGACGATGTATTCCCTCGGCGTATACGGTGCTCTGCGCAGACTCCCAGAAGCCCTCGTGCATGTAGTACGGGTCAGCGACACAGATATGAGATATCTGCTCAACCCCGATGATGTAGTTCGTGTGCAAGGCATAAAGGCGGACAAACGTAAACTCCAGCTTCTTCACGTGAAACATGTCAAATACGTAATCGAATCGGAGGAAGAACTTATCCGCGGGGAAGCTGTCGACGTACGACATTTGCCGCGGAACGTTAACCACGTAGAGTGGGTATCCTGGATCTGTCGAGGCGATGAGGCATTTCTCTACCCGCAGCATATCGTCATGAAGTCTCCTTAGATCGCCGAAACTGACCCCTAGCGCTGTTGCAGGTAGGATTGGTTGACCGGGGATATGCCATTTATCCGCATCGAGGATATCTATACGGTCCTGAAGCCGAGGCTGCTGGATCATAGAATCAACTTTTTTGCCTTTCCTCGCTCTCTTCCTAGACTTCTTTACTACCGGAAGGTCGTCCATAATACGTTGAGACGGCAATTCAAGCACCGACTCATGATGCTCAAACCCGAGGAGGCGCCAAGTATAGACATCTTGTTCAGCGCCACCGTCGTCCTCATCCTCATCCATGGCGGCGTCATCAGCGACTAATCGAGCCTCCTCCTTACCCGTCCGCTATCACCCAACCCGACACCCGGCGCTAATTGGGTAGGTGGGGTGTTGATATTCATACCTTGCTGAGGCTGCGTGCTCGTGGGTGTGCTCCCGACCGCCTCGGGCGAAGCAGACTCTTTAGCCACAACAGGACCCACCCATTGCAACAATCACCAAGCCGCGCGGTGTCTCCTCGTCATCCACCAGTAGTATTGGAGGAGGCAAATTCTCGTGGCCCGGTTCGACATCGCCACGGAAACCTTGAAGACGTTCGGGGGGATCGGCCGGCTGTGGAACAATGGTTCCTTTGGCTCCATTACCGTCGCCTTCCCCACGTCCATCTTCTGGTCGCTGATGGTGTACAATATGGTGCACGGGGTTTCGTCGGCCTGCAAAGAAAAGTCTGCGACGTGAGACATCCGAAAGGCAACGAAAACGGGAGATTATACATTTATATTGAAGGGGGCCGGTGTGACAGATACCGTGAGGGCGTCAAGCTCAGCCAAAGACGAAGCACCGCCGAGCACGTCCGTTGCGGGAGCCGGTGCGGGAGCAGGTGCGGGAACCGGTGCGGGAGCAGGTGCTCCCAAGAAGTCAGCAAGGGGAAAGTCCTCTGCATTTTTTTTCTGGATTTTGCCTTGTCCAAGTGAAAACGCCCGTCACCAAGGAAGTAGACAAATCTCTGTTTTGCGGCAGCTACCGCTGTTGCGACTGTCTGAGATGATTTCTTCTCAACCGCAATCTCAACCTTCTTGTCGATGTTTTCTTCAGTTAACCTCCATCTTTCCTTTCTCTCCTCCGTGGTCTCACGGTAGTACTTCTTCCACGTGGCGCCGTCTCCGACACCGTGCACGCGTCCATATGACGGTCGAGTATCCACCGGTTGTCGTTTCAATATGTTCAACGCCCGGTTGAATGGAGTGTCCCACTTGGGCCTCGCCAATGCCTCAGACGGCGAGTCGCTTTCGGCCGCAATCCGGTGCTGCTCTCTCTGCAAAAGGCACAAGGATCGTTTACAAATATGACTAACGTGTGCAGTCGAATTGATTAGAAACAAAAATTACCAGCAGTCTCATGAACTCCTTAATGACCGGTGTTGTCTCGTAAACCTTCTTCACTGGGTCCCAACGGTGCCTGGCCCTCAGGACGTCACGCTCCTGCGGGACGGTGAAATCCGCCAAGGGGTCTAGGATGCCCATACTCCCGGCTTCCGCGTCCTCCTTGGCCCATTTGGACCTCTTTCCGCCGTAACCACGGCTTCCGAGGTGGTGGCTCCCAATGTTCCTCTCTTGAAGCCCCTTCATGTACTTAGACTTTTTTTGGCAGCTTCGGCCTCGCAAGCCTCCTTGAATATTTGAAACCGCTCTTCTGTGATTGTCGGATTATCCTTTACAATCTCGGAGTAGGGTTACTTCTTGTCGACGATCCATGCTTTCACTCGAGTTTTCCAGGCGGCCAACGCGTCGCTAAACTTGGTCATGGCATGTTTGTTTATCTTCTTCATTGCCGGGTCCTCGTCTGGATCTTCATAATCCTTCTCATTCCGGCCCGGGAACAAGAATATCTGGTGAAACTTCTTTAGGAGGGAGCTCCTCATATTTTCTATCTTCTGTAGTTTCTCATCGTTGATGGTGGCGGTTGTTCGTACGATGCAGCCTATTTGATTGCCGTAGCATCGACACGCTTCCTCTGGCGCCTTTGGCTCAAAAATGCTGTCGTCCACCTCCGTGACCACCAGTCTAGTAGTCCTGAGTTTGTTAGGAAGCCGTTGCCTCTTTGCTTTCGGTTCTACACCGGCTCCGCTCCCCGAGGCAGCACCGGTCTCAGTCTCAGCGCCGGTCTCGATGCCGGTCTGAGTCTCACAGCCGGTCTCAGTCTCAGCACTGGTCTGCATGTCGGTCTCAGTCCCCGATGCCATCGGTAGGCCCAGCAACAACATCGGTTGATCGTCGGTAAGGCTAAAAAATTATGCACGCCGCCCGGTGAGCGTCGTCGCAATCACCAGAACCCTGTCCTTCATCGTTGCTAGCCATGTTTCCTATGATTAAATCTAGTCAATTAATTCTAGACCTAATAAAATGAATAATTACATAAAAAGGCCTATTGTTTTGCAGGAATGTTGACTCCTTCCAGTGCGGCAAATCCGGGCACTCGATATGTTCTAGTTTGTAGCACAAGTCATGCGAAATTCACGGAAAATTTCGCCATGACCTTTGCTAAAAAGTGGACAAATCGAGAACCTGAAATTTGCGGAACAGAAATGAATCAACATTCGCAAAACTATAAACACTCAACATCATTCCACAGAAACAGTGTTCAAATCCTCTTGACACGCAACACATGTCCAAATATACACGAGCAACCACATGTCCAAATTTCACAAGCTAATTCAAAAACAAAGTGTAGAAGAAAATTCAATTAACTACTAATAGAACAAAATTCAGTTAACTTTAGTACTCTATAATGATGAAAGGAAAAAAAATTCAGTTAACTACTAATTTCATTCATTTAGGTTATTCATTTAACATCACCTAATTAACCTCTTGTACCACTACTACTAGCAGCACTACTAACCTAATTAACCTAGCAAAACTCTAGTGCCCTAACTGAAAACATCTAATTAACATCTACTAGTACCACTATTGCCCTAACCTAATTAACATCTACTAGTATCACTATATACTATACAAGCAGCATCTACCCTAATTAAACCCTACTGCCCTAACTAACTTTTTGTTGTAAACCAAATTTTTTGCTATAAACTAATTTTTGCTCTAACATCTACTATTTAACATCCTTTGCTCTAAACTAATTTTTTGCTATAAACAAACTTTTGCTCTACTAATTTTTCTCTAAAATGCAGAGAGAGAGGAGTGGGGGACTTACAAAGAGGGAGAGGCGGTGGCGGGAGGTGCTCGGTGGTGAGGCGGGCGAGAGGGCGGGCTCGGGCACGGCAACAGCTGTCTGGGCGGGCTCGAGGGCGGTGAGGTGGAGGGCGCCGACGATGACATCGAGGCGGCCTCGGGCGGCGGTGAGGCTGAGGGCGGCGTCAGGCGGCGGCGGTGAGGATGACGGCGGCCTCGGGGAGGCAGTGAGGTTCTTGAGGCGTCCACGCCCGGCAGGAGGCGGCGAAGTGGGCGACGGTGAATTGGGAGGCAGCGACGAGGCGAGGATTTGGGAAGAAGTGTGGTGGCGGGGGGACCGCTGTTTAAGTGAAGCGTAGCAGTGGCGCTTTCAAAAGCGCTATAGCTAAGTTAGCTACAGCGCGTTTCCTGAAACCCGCTACTGCTATTCCTTTCTCCATTTTCCCTTTTTTCTTTTATTTTTTTTTACATTTTATTTTTTTTTCCTTTCTCCTTTTTCTATTTCTTTCATTTTCATTTAATTTTCTACTTGTTTTTCACTTTATTATATTTCCGTTAGCAGTAGCACCTTACACGTAAGCGCGCTACAGCTAAGGAAAGTAGCAGTAGTGTTGGGCCAGTATACGCGCTACTGCTAGGTTGGGCTAGCCATGTGCGCCCAGTTCGAACATAGCAGCAACGCTTTTTGCTAGTACGCGCTACTGCTAAAGTCATAGCAGTAGCGCGGTTTATTTACGCGCGCTGCTACTAAGTAGCAGTAGCGTATGATTTTGTACAATGCTACTGGTAACATTCTGTGTATAAGGTTTTCCCTAATAGTGATGTAGTCCCCGTCTCGACCGAGCCAGAGGCGGAGACAGAGCCTGAGGGCCTGGACCATGCCATGCTCGATCTCACAGCCCTCCAAGCACGTAATGAGGCGCGGGACCTCACACTCATAGACGAAGAGAGCAAGCTGCCGCTCGCGAGTCCAAACCCTACACGTGGATGTGGGATATCTTGTCCGAGAAGGAGGAGGAGGAGGACAACGGCGACGGTGCCGACACCGACGCCGGCGTAGATGACGATGACGACATCACCCACTAGATGGCGTTGACCACCGAGTAGCGTAAGTAGTCTAGGTAGCAGTGTCGCTCGAATAGCCACGTTTCTTATATTAAAAATGTCCTTTAATAACATTTCTAGTCACTAATTATATTTAAATGCGATAGATTTTGGCCAATATTATAATTTCATTTAATTTAGTTTTAACTTGCGTTTGATATGTTAGACTAGCCATGATGGAAAGTAACATACACGTATCCCTAGACTACGTTACTACCTTTCATAGTAGGTAGTAACATAAGTATGGTAACATGCAAAGCCACATTTATTAGGTTATAGACTCATATTGCATTGGGACATGTGATGTTACACTAACTATTAAGTTACTCAAACTAACTCTCTCCTCATTAACGCACTGCCACATAAGCAAATTTGTTGAGTTGGACTCGATGTTACTGCTGAAGTTACTCCCACTATGGCTAATCTTAAATTCAGCTTTAATTGCCCCTGCATATGAAGGCTGTATTTGCCGACACTACCAGAAACTACACTTTTCCCCACGGTGTCCCTTTTTCCCGTGAGGCCTGAAGAGGCTTACAGGAAAATGTATTTTCCTGACAGGCATAACTAAGACGCAAGGAAAATTCGACATTTTGCTGTAGGGTTGGACGTAACTCACAGGAAAATACATTGTCCTGTGAGTTGGGCCGCACAGAAAAACATATAGACCAGCCCAAGCCCATGTTCGCGCCGAAACAATTGCTTGCGCGCGTGAAATTTTTTATCTCCCGCGTGGCAATAGACGGGAAGGTTCGAGGCGATTCTTTTTTTTTGTGCGTGGTGGCCCACGGGGAAAACAGAGGAACCATACACAAAACGAAACCCTATTGAGAAATTCCCCAATCGTCGTCTCAACCTAGCGGCCACCTCCCAGATCGCATCGCACGTCTCATCACCGCCGCCGCCGTCTCACCCCACCTCCATGGCCTGGTCTCCGCCACCTGACCCCCATCTTCATCGCCGGTCTCCACTGCCGCCACCGCCATCGCCGGTCTCCACCGCCGCCGCCCTTCTCCATTCTCCTGTTCCCATCGCCGCCCCCACCTCACCTGCACCGCCTCCGCCGCCCCACCTTCACCGCTGGTCTCCAGCTCCGCCACCCCACGACCACCGCTGGTCTCCACCTCCGCCACCCCACAACCACCGCTGGTCTCCCTTCCCCTATCCCCATCACCACCCCCACCTCAAGTACATCGCCTCGCCTCGCCTCGTCACGGTAACTCTGCTCCTCCCCTATGCCTGTTTTTTCTTTCTTTTCTCTGTTTGCTCTCTATCTTTTGTCAATCCTCTTTTTTTTCCAAGAAACCCTCTTTGTTTCTTGCATCAAGATAACCAAACATCTTCTGTCTATGTGCAGAGCGGCTGCTACTCTGTTCTCCTCTTGTCGCAACTGAATCATCCTCTCCTTTTCTCCAGACTAACTGCTCCATTTGTTGTGGTAAGACTTGACTTTGGTTGTCAAAACTGAAGAATACATGATATTTGTTTCATGATTCCACTTTCTTATAATTTGTTTAGAATCTAGATCCAACAGGCTATTTTTTTCTCTGTGCAGTATGCCAATTTATTCTGTTTTTGTTTTGCAATAAATGGCTTTGTTCTCTATGCTAGCTTAAAGTTTAGGAGGTACTGTTAGGTGTGCTATTAGCAGTCTCATTGAAAAACTAGAAAGGTTCATGTCCATTTAGTTTTTATCCTTTCTAGTTGTGAATTTAGGATATGCAGTGCATGCTTTTAGGATATACAGTTTCTAGATATTGCCTCCTTAGACAATTCATTTTTTGGTAAGCATTCAGTTTAAGAACCAAGTTGCTCATCTTTTGTTTTTGAGTTGTAAGTAACGGTTTGCATAATGGTGCCGGCTTGTTGTAGCTATTGCTTTTCACATTCAAAAATCTTTGCACGGAAGGGAGGAAGCCATATACCATAGCTGTAGTGAAGTGTAAGGCAAAACCTATATCAGGTATCTCTTCACCTGGGCGAATATACATGCTTGTCTTGATGTGTTGGTTGTTACCTAATTATTAGCTGATGTCATTTATCAGTTGATGAATTGCTTGTTGTATCGGTACATAAGCACTCTCATTTGTTGATGTCATTGAAAAACTGAAAAGGTTCTTGTCCATGTAATTTTTATGGTTACTAGCTATGTGATTGCAGGAAATCTCAGAGATTTAAGAAGCTCTCTCGTTTGCTCGGAACTCCTGGCCTGGCTGTCTCCTCCTCCTCTTCTTTGCTTTACAGCTTCTCCATAGCCATGGAGAAACCTGAATATAGGTACATGCTTCCTGAACTCATTTGTCGCATACAAATCTCAATGGTGTGTGTTTATATTGGCTTGCTAGTGTCTCGTAATTGACCCAGGCACACACTACAACCGGTGGCTTGCATGATTTTGCTATTTTTCTCCTACTGAATCAATGAATATGTGACATTGTATGCGTTGTCAGAAATACAAGAGGCACTTCTCATCTTTAGATTCTTGTGCCCTCCAAAAATAAATTAAAATTTAACTTCCTGCCATTTGCTTGTTTCAAAAGAACATGGGCCGATTCTGTTTCTCGAACTCAGCACGCTGACTACTTCATAGGTTATTATTGGTGTAGATTAGCACTAAAAACCGAAAATAATATCTCCCAAGGGAAGTGATGTGTGTTACATTTTTTCTCTTACTTGCCTTTGTCTTCAAGTTATTGATTACACTACCCAATAGATGGTTCATGAGAATGTGTATATGAAGTATGCCCTCAATTCTTTGTTGTTTATTTTAGAGGAAAAAGGGTAAGGCATCATGGACTAATGGTCAAGCAAACTTTCTTGTACCAATGGTGAAACAACATGTAGATGCCTCCTAATGGGCGAAGTTCTGTGGTCAAAATGGACGGACAAAGGAGTTGCAACATCTAAAGCAGAAGTGAAATGCAAAGCAAAACCTATCTCAGGTACCTCTCACACTTTGGTAGTACCTCTCCCATTATTTGTTTATGCATTACTTTTTTGCGGTGAGGGAGTACACAGAGGGCCAATACCTCTTTAAGAGTGCCTCCTAATGGGCGCGCAACATCCAACTTGAAGGTTCTGGTCCATTTTTAGTGTTAATTAGTCCTATTCATTTTTTTTGTAAAAGCACTAAAATGTAGTGTAACATCCAATGATTACAGTACTGCCATATTCCATATCTCAGATTTACAAAGAAAATACTAAGTGGACATTCTTTTTTCTTTTCTATTTCTTGATTAGCCCAATGGGTTTTCTCAATGAAGTGTCATGGTATTTAAATTATCAACAAGTGGAACAGAGTGTGTTCTTAAGCATCTTAAAACATAAATTTTTTAATGTTAAAAGTAATGATAGCAGCAATGCTGTAGGTATGCACCATAGTATGCACACTACAACTTAACATCTATGGATTTAGTATGTACCTGATATGTTGCCCAACATCCCTTGATTTTTTCAATAGTGGTTCTCATTAATGTTGTAAATGACTTTGCAGGGGGAACACCTAGTTATCCCATGTTAGCTTGGACGATGTGCGATGGACAATCACGTCACGAATGGCTACACTATATGCAGCAGTGATGATAATAACATCAGTGGCAGACTAGATGACTTAGAAACTTATGAACTGATATGTATGTAGGTGATGGATGAAAATTTAGAGTGTGGTTGGCATGTATGTGTATAACTATTATGTTGTTGCCTTTGAGCAAGTAATCTTTTCACATGTCAATTACCTAGATATCTGATCATTGATTGATATGTGCTATGATTTTGGATGCATACGCCATGCGCAGAGGAATGATGCGGATCATGGTTTAATTTGATCATTTATAGAAATATTTTGGAACTGTTAATGACACCATGCAAATTATTTATCCTTTTTTTTCCTGAGTGTCAGCCACATAAGGATAAAAGCATGTTTCCCTGTCGGCTAGCTGTCACAAAAAAATTGTTTCTAAACCTGACGAATCAAGATATTCCTGAGGGTAGCTGACAGGAATAGCCGTCAGGAAAGTATATCCTGTCGGTTTACCGTCAGGCATTAGTTAATTTCCCTGTCATTTTATTCCTGACGGATTTTGCCTGTCGGCTGACCGACAGGAAATATTTTCCTGACGGTTATTTGCATTTTCCTGTGAGTTTTTGGCCGTCGGGAAAAGTGCAGTTTCTGGTAGTGCGACTTTGTGTTTTTTCCTGGCCGCACCGGAGTGTGCTCTATATCCCATGTGACGATCGCCGGTACAGCGACTCTGCTAGGGTTGCTCTTAGTGCCGGCGCCCCTGTAGAGAAGGTAGTCCCAACACGGCAACACGTGAGCGGTCGGTCGGCCGCGTGGTGCAACCTTGGTGTAGCTTTCATTCGATGGATCAACTAATGAATACGCATGCGGTACATACATCAGCAGCTGTAGATACGGGTACAGCTTCCATGGCATAGCATGTGCACTTACCGACGTATGTATGCTACGCATTAACGTGCGCTGCAACGTTTGGTAGGAATGAATGGCCAACAACATAACAGTGTCAGTGTGTGCGTGCACTAGCTATCAATGTGTATGCAATGCCCTGCAGACTCTCGATCTGTTGCTGTCCTCGACAAGTATTTGCTACACAGAAGCAAATTAAAAACGAACATTGGCCAGCATATCTTCAAGACCTTAGGTTTCAGAGCATAAAAAACGGACGACTACTACTTAAGCGTGTGGGCAAGAGGGATAGAATTGATCACAGACAAATATGTTCAAGTCAACACCAAATAAAGAAGTTCTCAGCCCTCAAGAAACAAACAAATATGTTCTAATTCCTCAAAAAAGTCCAACCTTAGCTTTTAACCGGCACGTGTAAAACCTACTTAACATTTGTTTTCACAAATTAAGCTCATTCACCTATGCCTGAATAAGAAATGTACTACTTTGACGGATGAGGATTTGTGGCTCTCAGGTGCCACACGCCCCTATATGAAAATAGCACTAAAAACATATTAGGAAAATTCAAAAAATTCTGAAATTTTGGGATATCAAACTTGGGTGCCCGTTGTACACACGTGTTCAGTTTTGTGGGGAATGGGTGCCCGTGGTAACGCCAATAAAAAAGAGAAAATTCATGTGTAACATTTGTCGGACCGTAATTCATCCGCCGCGGATACCGTGGGCACCCATTCCCCACGAAAATGAACATGAATGTACAACGGGCACTCAGGTTTCATATCCCAAAATTTCATAATTTTTCGAAATTTTCTGATATTTTTAATGCTATTTTCATATAGGGGTGTGTGGCACCCGAGAGCTGTAATGCATTTTCCCTACTTTGACCTGCTTCCTATGCTACTATAAATACAACAAGTTAAGCCATGCATAGACAAAGTCCACATGGTGCAGCTTTGAGCTGCTTTTTCTATATCAAAATATTGTAAAATAAGTTCAAGAAGACGTATTTAGGTTTTCAAAAAATCTTTCTTGAGTAAGCATGACTAAACCACAACATAGTGTACATGAACCCATTCCAACATTTTCAAGCTCGAAAAGACATTTAGTGTAAGTTAACAAACGCAAACATATTATATATATCATGTTGATCTGATGATCAGCATCTTTGCCTAGAAAGCTTCACAGAAGCATGCATTAATAAAACCAAAGCACTAGATATATAGATAAAAAATAAAACAAAGCCCTAGGGGGTTCTCTTCAGTCTTCACCAGAGTTTAAGTCAATACCCGAACCACCACATCAGCTAGTTTAAGCAGCGGCAAATAATAAACATGCGAGCATGCCTAGCGCGAGGTTCGTTCTTGACTTAATCCCTGGTTCGCATCTCTCCCCGTTCATTTCCTCTATGCGATACTAATTCCATGTCCACACTATATGATTTATTTGTATCCGAAGAAGCCGCTATGATGATCCGAAACTCGCCTGAAATCTTCTTCTTCTTCTTCTTCCTCTAGCTTTGTGATCTCACACGACCTGATCGAGCTAGTTAGATATTTGAAATGGCATCCGGCCGGCGCTGTATCAGTGTGTTGGCCGGAATCCATGTCAAATGCCCGCTAGCCATGGAGCTAGGGCGAGATGATGCTGGCCTGCAGGGCGGACTTGATCTTCTGGATGGTGCAGGAGAGCAGGTTGCTGACGGTGTCGACCGACTCCACGGTGAGCTTGGCCGTCGGCAGGTTGTTCACCAGTATCTGGAACGCCACGGTGACGAGCGAGCCGGGGTTGTTGTTGCTGCTGCCGCCATGAGCATTGGGAGACGAACCCTGGGGAGAAGGGTCCGTTGCGGCGGCCGGCGCGGTGTGGCCGTCGGGGAGGATGGCAAAGCCGGAGGGCAGCAGGGAGACGTAGGCGGAGTCGCCGCCGCCCATGACGACGTGCATGGATTGCACGTCCACCGGCGCGTACACCACCAGCGAACCGGACGCGTCGGTGCACGTCTCCTGCAGGATGAGCATGTTGTTCTGGTTCCCGCTCGTCGCCTGCAATCAAATGAAGCAATATCGGTGACAGGCATCAGCCAGCAGGAAATTATAATTGTACAGTTGTACCATATGTGGACAGTCCTTGCAAGCATTTAAATTGTCAGCTTAATTAGGGTAGGGAGTAACGAAAAATAACTGAAAGTGTAACATTTATTTGCCTAAGACCTCCAACAAACTAGGAGTGGTTCGAATTATAACTTGTAAGATCGTACATTCAATTGCTTTCTTTCACCGTGTTAAATTTGTTTGCGGTACAAACATATTACTCCCTCTGTACACTAATGTAAGGCGTTTTTGCACAAATTTAACTGTAAAGACGTCCTATATTAGTGTACAGAGCCGAGGCAGTATTATCCAAGACAAAGGAGGTCTTAAAAAAATGGCAAAGATCTGTATTAGCAATTGTGGAGAAAACTGAAAAACTGTGCATAGTCTCAACTTCTTTTGTTAGGATGGTACTTCTGTAAATTCAAAGTGTTTTTCTTTAGCCAATCATGCTAATAGAATCCTGGTGTACTGAGATCAAAAGGGAATCCTGGTGTACTTGGTGTCAACCTCATGGTTCTATGAACGAATCAGGATATGCCAAAGCAGCTTTACAAAGAAATCAAATAACGGATGAAAAAGATACTCGTCATGGATCTTTGAAAAGTCTAGTAGAAGAAAGATAAAGCTAATACTGACAGGCTTTGGTGAGCATGCATGCAAGCGAGGACAAGGGCAGATAGGCTGCATGGCTACATGCAAGCATGCCCCCAAAAGGAGGGAAAAGTTAACAGCTAGCTTTCTATCACAAATGTCAACCCTACTACTACCCCCGGACCCCAGTTCTGTAGCCAAGAACAATAATTTCTTGGAAGCTTTCTGCGTCGTCCTCTTCCTCCTGTCACTGTGCCCCCCAACCCATGCATTTGCCAATAAGGCCATGAAACCTGCATCATGCTAGTTCATGCTAGTACAGTACTACTCCATGGAGTAGTACGAGAGGTAGAGGAGCGCTTGACTTCTTCACAAACTATTCATCATTAACTATCTCTCACCATTGATCTGGTTGCAGAAGTTTTGTCAGTTTAATTGCTATTTACTACTCCTAGTTAATGTTAGATGCACAGATGCTTTAGTTTTACGTAAAAATCAACAAGTGTCAGAAGACGCTGAGATTCATTATGAGCGAGGAACAGAAAAATTCAGAAGGAACCGAGATTAATTATGAGGAACAGAAAAATTCAGAAGGAACTGAGATTAATTATGAGGAACATAAAAGTTCAGAAGGAACTGAGATGTGTGGAGAGGAAATGAGAAATGATGGAAGGTAAGATGTACTGTACTTACATTGGGACGGAGGAGGGAGACGGCGTTGCCGTGGTGCTGGCCCTTGGCGATGTGGTCCATCTCCTGCATGGCCTCGCCGTTAGCGAGGATGTCCCACTCTCCGCGGCGCTGCTCGTCACGGAGGTAGTCGAAGACGCGCTGCGGCAGCGTGCCGGGGAGCCGCACGGAGGTGGTGGCGCTGAGCACGACGCCGGGGGGCTCGCCAGGCGCGCCCACGCTCTGCCTGGCCATCATACGCACCTTGTCCTCCCCGCCGGCCGGGTCCCGTCCGCCAGCGCCCTCGACGCGCCACTCATCGAGGCGGCGCCACTTCTGGGCCGCCGTGGCGCAGACCCCGGCGCAGAAGTTGTCAGCCATCCGCTGCGCCAGCCTGAGCATGCAGCGGCGCCCCGCCGGCGAGATGGGCTCGTGGCGGTCGCCGTGGTTGGGGTGCGGGTTGGAGCAGAGGATGGCGTGGTACTCGCACTGGCGCTGCAGCGAGGCGAGCCAGCGGCGCGCGCCCAGGGCCTGGCCGGAGCGGAGCAGCGGGCGGTACAGCTCGTGCACCGCCGCCTCGTCGTACTCGGCGTGAACCACCCACGTGACCTGCACAGTAGGGTACAACAGCGTCAGCAGTTACACTTACCACGGGCAGCCTCTCATCGAATGCAGCTTCGCTTTCCCCGCTGGCTCCGGCCACTTGCCGCGACAAGGCAGTAATGGCGGCTGCCGGCGCACGCGCGGTGCCGGCCGGACAGCTAGCTGGCCACGCACAGTAGTAAAGAAGTACTCGTAGTAAATCCGGCGTGCGTGTAACAAACGGCGTCGCTCACTGGCTGAAGCAAGAGGACAAGCCGCGCGCGTAGACACGGCCACGAGCAACGACAGCCAGCCTGCAACTGCATGCTACGTATCTGATCGCCCATGATATCACCGGAGCATAGCCATAGTGGAGGGTCCAGAGATTCAGAAGAAACCCAGTTGACCACTGCAAAGCCCTGGCTAAACAACACACTGCGCTGCTACAGTCGCAACCAGAGGGAGATTAGTATAGAAAATTACAGGCAGGCAATGGTCGAACACGAGACGCGCAGTAGTGCAGTACAGTACAGCGGCTGGCGATCAGATCGTGCGCGCATAGACATAATCTGCGACGTAGATATGCTTAGGTTTGGAACTGAGCGTCGACCACACGGCAGTGGATCACGTGGGGTGTCAACAGGCCGCAACTGTGTCATTAGCTAGCATGGATCATGCACAATCGAGGATGAATCCTCCCACGATTGATTATTAAGCTGGACTACTTGAGTAGTATAAGCAGCCAAGGAACCCTAAAATACTGGATCTGTCGAGTAGCCAGGCATTTCGCGCGCACGGATGGAAGCATCGAAACAGTTGAAAATTGCTTTGCTCCGGGAAGCGAAAACAATGGCGATCAGTCGTCGCAGGGGGCACGGAAACCGACTGATCGTATCTATGCATGCACGTCCCGGCCCGTCGTCACGCGAGACGAGAGCATTGACTTGCGGGAGGTGGCCTTGGATTCACCTTCGTCCACGTCCTTCTGTGAGAGCATAGAATACTGGGCCGCGCTGCGTGTACGTGCGCGCGGCGTTAATGTGGGCGGCCGGCTGACTGCCGCCACATGCCGACGCGCCGTGCGCCAATCAAGGCACAAGGTCTGATCATGGGCTGGCGGTGGCCGTGGGGAGTTACGCCGGCCGAGGGAGCAGGACGACGGTACGGGTGGCGCGTTCGTTCGACCGGTGGGTGGATGGGCGGGACGGACGGACGGACGGGTTGGTTACGTACCTTGGCGTAGCCGTTCTGCATGTCCTCGACGATGCAGCCGGAGGGGAGGAGGCGGCAGCCCATGTACCCTGCCGGGCCGGCGCCGGTGCCGGAGTCGGGGCGGAGGACGCCGTCCACCGACACGTCCACGATGGCCCACAGCCCGTCGGCGTGCTGCTTGCAGAAGCGTAGGAACGTCACCTCCCTGATCGGCACCAGCGGTGACAGCACCTGCAGCTCCGCGCGCATCTGCACACAACATAACGTCAGTGGTTAGTCGCGCGGGCGAGCTTAGGCTGAGCACGAGCAAGGACGGTGCATGGTCACCAGTTGGATTGAGCCGCTGCGGGTGCCGCCCATGCCGCTCGAGATGATCTCCATCGTGCTCGCCCTCGCCACCACGCACGGGAACATCTCCGACCACCGAGCCTGCAGCATTGCACCGATTAGCTCTTGTGTTTCTGCGTAAAGCACCGCTAGTATCTATGTTGATGGCAATGCCCACCTCGTTCATGAGGCTGTTGACGAGGTCGACGCTGTTGATGATGGCGATGCCGACCTCGCGGGTGGCTTCCGAGACGTAGCCGGCGGGGCTGGGGCCGAGCACGCGGGCGAACGCGCGCCGGTACTCGTCGAAGTTGAGCGTCTCCAGCCCAATATCCAGGCTGGGCTGCCACAGCGGGTCGTCCACCTGCGTCACCTTCACAAGCTCCTCCATGGCCGCCAGCCCGAGCTCCAGCAGCGCGCCGCGGTCGATGGCAACCCCTTCGCCACCGAGGCTATCGTCGAGGCCACCGCCCATGATGCCAGCGGGCAGGCGCATGGCCGCCGAGCCGCCGCCCATCAGGTCGGGGATGGACTGCATTCCCATTCCCATGAAGCCGTTGTTGCTGCCGACAGCAAGGTCGAGGCCGGAGCAGAGGGACGAGGGCAGGCTCAGCGGCGCGGAGATGGCGGAGACGGGGCGGCCGAGGAACTTGCCGGCGAGCGCGCAGACGCGGTCCAGCTCGTCCTTGAGGCGCGAGTTCTCGATGCGCAGGTGCTGCTCCTCCAGCGACACCTCCCCGAGCACGGCCGCGCCGCCGCAGTTGCCGCAGGTGGGGCTCCGCATCGCCTCCCGGATCGTCATGTTCTCCGTCCGCAGCTTGTCGTTCTCCTGCCGCAGCAGCGCGTTCTCGTGCCGCTCGATCTGCGTCTGCAGCCAACCCACAGGAGCACGATTACCCAAAAAGAAGAAGGAATTGATTCTTCTTGGCCTAGCTTGTCACATCAACCGACACGTCGCACCAAAGATAGATAGTAGATTGTTCTGAGTTCTGACTGACAGCCCGAACCTTCATCTGGGTGCGGCGATTCTGGAACCAGAACTTGACCTGGCGGCTCTCCAGGTTGAGCCGCCGGCTGAGCTCCATCCGCTGCTTCTCGTCGGGGTGAGGGCACTCCTTGAAGACGCTAAGCCACACACGTACCCAAAATGAATCAGTCAAGCAAGCTGTAATTTAGGGCTAGATAGAAAGTAGACCAAGAACCTGAGAGAATTGTAACAATTGCTTACGCCTCGAGCTCTTGGATTTGCTGCGGCGTGTGGCGGTGGTAGCGCTTCTTCTTCTTGCGCGGGTTGTTGTTGTCCGGGTCGAGCTCGTCGGCGGAGGCGCCGTCCAGGTTGTCGCTGCCGGAGCGGCTGTCGTTCTCGTCCTCCCGCGCGCGGCCCAGCGAGTCGCCGTCGCCGCCGCTCCCCGTGCTCCCCAGGAAAGCGCCGCCCAGCTGACCTCCGCCCTCCATGTTCGTCTGCTAATTAAAACCGAGGAAAATCGAACGCAATTAAACACGGCAAAGAAGAGAAACTGACCGATTAATTAAGGCCAATAAACACGCAGTGGTATTGAGCGCATGAACGGCCGGGTGGTAGTAGTATAGGATAGCGTACCAGGCCGAGGGAGAGGCCGGTGGAGGAGGCGAAGCCACCGCCAACGCCGCCGGCGCCGGGCCTGGGGATGGGCGGCGGGGTGAGGAGGCGGCCGGGGTTGTGCATGCCGGGGCCGCCCCCGCCGGCGTCGTAGGAGAAGACGCCGGAGCCGGCGCCGTCGAACATGCCGCCGAAGCTCATCTACGACCGCAAACCACAGACAAAGACTCCCCGGCTGCGGTTTTCTTTTCTAGGACGACTGACGACTGACTGAAATCTCTCCCTCTATCCCGAGAATTGATCCTGCGACCCACCCCTGCGGCTGCAGGCGGGAAGGAAAGCCGATCCCCTCAGATCCCGACGATTGATTGCGTTGTTTTTATGAGGAAAGAGGAGGGCTAGGCATGCATTAAAATAGCAGGAACGGGCTATACATGGCATGACGGGCGCGGGGACGGAAGGGAATCATGGCGCCCGGTGCAAACAAGGAAAGAATCGCGACGTGGAATCCCTAGTCTACAAGCAGCACCTCTGACTTGCCCCCCGACCCCCGAGATACTGCCGCCAGTCTCCCTCCCTCGGCCGCCGGCGGCGATGGCGACGAACGACTAGGAATTCAACTGAATAGCAACAAACGGCGCGCCCCTCAGTCAAGGAGAAGGAACTCGTGGAGGAAGAAGAGGAGAGGAGGAGAGTGCGAGATGGGAGGAGAGGGGTTGGGAGGCTGGCAGCTCCGGCTATGGATATAACGAAGCCAAGCCAAGCCAAGGCAGGCCAGGCAGACAGCGTTGGTGCTAGATAAAGCCGGACATGTGGCGAGCAGATAAAACGGTTGTGTTAAGAGGAGAGAGCTCATCGTGAGTGCGCCATGTAAACCCGTGGAAGAAAATGGCGACGGAAACGAACAAAAAATCAAGTGGGGCTGACTCGCACACGGGGGCTGCGGCCGGGCGGAGCGACGCGAGAGTCAAATGGCCCCCACCGCCGGCGGTACGTACGCTACCGACACCGGTGGCCGTAGCGGAGCAGCTCCGGCTCGTTCCGTACGCGCAGGCACGGATCTGGGCGTCTGGCACGCACGCAGCACGGATCTTTTTAGCGAGGAGTTAGCTGTGTACTGGTAGTATTTACCTTGAGATTAATTACCCGGCTGGGCTGGTCTCGGCGGTGGCTCGCTCGCTGTCAGCCGTGGTGCCGAGAGGGAGCGGGAGGAGGTGGAGGTGGGAAAAGGAGGTGCGTGAGTCGTGACGGGGACTTGTCACGGGTGGGTCACCTTTTCGGATCGGACGCCCGTACGCAAAGGTCCCCCTCCCGCTCGCCCTCGCGTCGTGGAAAATGCACGAACCGCGTCCGATCGACCGATGGAGGTGGTGGCGCACCGCACGGGGTGTGCAGGAAGCAAGTAAACCCAACCGATGGGAGGGAGGGAGACCATAAATGGAGGGGAGGTGGCGGTGGGGTGTCTCTGGCTGGTGTAACGTCCGTCCCGTCCGGCGGCTCGGCCCGGCTGGCATCCGCAACGGCAACCGGCGCGGAGTAAATGCCGCGGGCGGGCGGGGCTGGGCTGGCGCCGTGCCACGGCACACGGCACGGGACGTGGTGGTGGTGGTTCGTTCGGTGAGGGCGCCGCCGTATTCATTGCTATGTCCGTCCGTCCGTCCAGCCAGCCAGCCAGCAAGCGCATCGACGTCTCGTGCGATCGTCGTCGCCGTGCACGCGCGCGCGTCGGGACGTGCATGGACTATGTACGTACGCTCTCGGCGTTAATTTGCCGCTGAGCTCTGTCCACCGGTGATTGAATTTTTTTTATTTGAGAGGAACGGTTGATTGATTTTCGTGTGTACGGGTTCGCCGCTTCATATGCCGTTCCTAATTTGTTTTTCTTTAGCCAATCCTTAGTTTGTTTTTTTACCGGAAATCCTTAATTTGTTGGCAAACTTTAGCATGCTTCTTCTTACCTCCCTTTTTTACGTGAGAGGTAAGAGTTTATAATAGATTTGAGCCTTTTGAATTTTTTCTTTTTGAAATAAAAAACTTCAATTTTATTATTTAAAAATAATTGTTACATCGTCCATAAGAAGAGGTACAATATCATTCATCAGCTCCTCAAACCAATCTCTGGTGGCTGAAAATTTCACTAACCTAGCTATTTCATGGGCCACTTTATTTGCTTCGTTATTACAGTGTTTAAATTTAACTATAGGAAAATCACAAGCCAAAAAATAACAATCATAAAAAATTGCAGCTCCCGCTCTCGCCGAGTGTCCTCCATTCTTCATTGTGTCGATCACTTCCACGTTGTCTGAGTTTACAACAAGGCGTTTGCAGCCCGCCTTCTGTGCAAGGAATAGACCAAATTTTAGAGCCAAACTTCTGCTGTTAATACATCATCACACCAATCAATCCTCCCGTTTCCACCAACGACGAACCTTCCCTTGTCATCTCTCAAGAACGCCCCTGCTGTACTTTGAAGAAGATCATGATCGAAAAGAGGCATCAACATTCAGTTTCACAAAAGCCCTAGGAGGGATACTCCATGCCCCTGTTTTACAAGTTGCTTTAGGTGAGTATGCATTAACATAGTTTGCCGTAAGAGCACGATAACTTTCCTTCGTGAACTAGCTTACGTCTATCCCACCATAAATACCAAGCTGTTATAGCGATCAACTCACGTGCATTTTGGGTGCCCATAATAGTTAATTCCTGATCTTTCATAAGGAGTAAGAATTCTAGTACTGCCCCTCCCCACAAGCTTTATTGATCAATTCGTGCAAACCTAATTTTTATCAAACTTCTTTCGCCTTCTGACATCGAAACAGGGCGTATTTTGTATCTTCCGGACCACTCGAGCACGATGGGCAGATTGGCGAAACTTTCATGTGTCTATTAGCAAGTGTAACTCGGCATGGGAGAGTACCATGCAGTGTATGCCATATAAAAAAATTTATCTTTGTCATACATGATAATTTCCAAATTTTACCCCAAATAGGGTTGACATTGGTTCTACCCATTCCATTTGCATGTTGTAATTTTTTTCCATGTTGTTGGTTCCATTCTTCCAAATAAGCCCATCGAACAGTGAACATACCAATTTTTGTATAGCTCCAAGCAATAAAATCAGTCATATTATGCATGGGAATTGGAATTGCTAGTACCCTTTGAGCATCAATTGGCCATAATGTTTGTCTCACCAAATTTTCATCCCAAGAATTCGTGACTGGGTCAATAAGGTCACAAACCTTTGATAGAAGATGCCCCCTTTTAGGAGTAATAATTTTCCTATTCACACAGTTAGGGATCCAAACATCCTTCCAAATATCAATATTATGTATGTTTCCAACTTGCCAGATATAACCCTTTTTTAGACAATTCACTCAAGCCATGATACTTTGCCAAGTAGAGAGGAACCCTTTTTTAGAGTTGCGCTCTTTAAATCGCGGTCCGGGAAATATTTAGCTCCTAAGATAGTAGCACATGAAGATTCAGGATTATCAAGCAGTCGCCACGCTTGTTTGGCTAACAATGCCAGACTGAAACAGTGTATATCTCAAAATCCCATCTTCCACCACGCCATCCAATGCATTCTCTTCTGGTTGTCCTCATCACCCCACTAAAATTGCGATATCGCGTCAATGATTCCTTTACAAGTTTTTTAGGAATTTTAAAGTTGGACATGGCATAAGTTGGGATAGCTTGTACTCCCTCTTTCCATCTATATAGGGCCTAATGTGTTTTTTAAAACCGCCTTTGACTATTGACAAGATTAATAGTACATGACATGCACAATGTGAAAATTCTATTATTGAAAGCTCCTTTCACACACGAATTTAATAGTGTGCTTTGTGTAAGTTGCATGTCATATATTATTGCTCTAATATTTGGTCAAAGTTAGCCTCGAAAAATGCATTAGGCCCCATATAGATGGAAGGAGGGAGTACAACAGATTTGAGCAAAATTTCCTTTCCTCCCGTGGATAACAATTTTTATTTCCATCCACTAATTTTCATAATAATTCATTCAATAAGGAATTGGAAGCAATCACTTTTGTCCATACCCACATTTTTCGGCAAACCCAAATACTTATCATTGAATGCTTCAGTCATAATATTCAGAAGTATACATATTTGTGCCTTGTCTTCCACCTTGGTATTGGGACTAAAAACTATACTAGACTTCTCAACACTCACCATCTGCCCTGAGGCAGCACAATAGGATTCCAAAACCGATTTCAACGCCTCCGCGTTCATAACATTTGCTTTCATAAGGATCAGTGAATTATCGGCAAAGAGAAAATTTGAAAAGATGGTGCATCCCTGCTGACCATTTGAAATCTGAGCCTTTGATTTAATTAAGTAGTGGTCAGATTTACTCTTACCTTCTCACCTCTCATGTGAAAAGCGAGGGTAAGGGTAAGAGGGAGCATGTTAGAAGTACTCATGTTTGTTACTCCCTCCGTAAAGAGCGTTTGGTTTTCTTTACAGAGGGAGCACTACGTATGTATGGGTTGCTAATTGACATCTGTGTGTTCTTTCTTTCTATGTGTTTCCTTGGTTATGAAATCCAAGAAAGTGTTCTTCTAATTCAGAGCCCAAATGTTACTGTCATGAACAGTATTTCCTCAAGAATTACTAAAAAATATTCGAAAAAAAATCTGATTTCCTTTTAACAACAAACATTGCTTAGTTTTCTACTTGTGTCAGAAAATTTATGGTGAGACACATTCGTGGAGGTCTGGACAAAACTAACAAAATCAGTATTTCAAAATTTGAAAAAAAATTGAAGCATTGAATTTATTTTTCTCTCTCCCAGAGCATTAGGAATGTTTTTTCTTCATCAATATTTACGTAAATATAGAAAATTCAACAATGTTTGCTGCCAAAAATTTCAGGACTTTCTTTTCTGATAATTTTTTCATTTTTAATATTCACAAGGGTGCATTTGAGCTCGGCTATAGAAACTCCATGTCCATTAAACTACAGTTGTAGTTTGGTGTGATACTGATTTTTTCTGGAATGTGATACTGAATTTTGGCACGAAACGTGTATTTATGTTGCTACCATGTCTCTATTCTTTAGTGACCTCCAATGAGGGTGCTAAAATCTGCATGACAACGTACCCGTGTTCTTTATTTTCGACAAGTGTGTAGTATACTCTGTTGAATTGCATGCTCTAGTCAATGCAACCAAAAAATCGATCTATGAAAGAGGGCTGGACATTATACTCCAACACTTCTCCTCACGTCTATGCTTTTTTGGAATTTATAACGTGTGCAGTGGAAGCGAGGGCAGCCGTAATTATTTATTTCGTTTACTAGATTTTGAACCCTGAACCTATTGGTTGTAAGTGTTGAGTATTACGGTTATCCAGAGGACTTGGAGTGCAAGTCAAGAAGCAGCCGAGGCGGCCTCGAGAGGGTAGGGCGCGCCCCCCACTATAGGGTGCGCCCCTTGTCTCGTGGGCCCCTCGGGCAGCCACCGACGTACTTCTTCCTCCTATATAAGCCTACGTATCCCGAAAACATTCAGGGAGCCAACGAAACACAATTTCCACCAACATAACCTTCTGTATCCGCGAGATCCCATCTTGGAGCCTTCGCCGGCACTCCGCCGGAGGGGGAATCGACCATGGAGGGTGAAACCACAAGTGCTCCCTAGGTGGTTTTGGTAATTAATGACAACATATCTCTTGTTGGACTAACACTTTTATCTAGTATGTTTCAGATAAGTTCAACAATGGAGTGGCATGGACTAAAGGATGTGGGAACTCCTTCTAGATGCTAAGGACAAAGGATTGGCTCAAGCTTCAAGCTCAAGACTCTTCATTTTACATTTTAGTGATCCAAGATCACATTGAGTCTATAGGAAAAGCCAATACTATCAAGGAGGGATGAGGTGTTGCTTAATGAGCCTCTTGCTTCATGTGCTTAGTGATATGCTCCCAATACCCTCAACTACTTTCCCACTTCCACACATTTTTCCTAAACCTAACGTCAAACTCGGCCTCACTGATTCTTTCTATCCGGCGCCACCGAGTTTGGATGTCTTAGCCACTGCCACAAACCCTAGGCAAATCGGTCTCACCGATAGGGATCTCGGTCTCACCGAGATGGGATTGTAATCTCTCTGTGTATGTCCATTATCAAAATCGGTCTCACCGAGTTTGAGCAATCGGTACTACCGAGATTACAACGCAAACTCTCTGGTTAACTTATTATCAAAATCGGTCCCACCGAGTTTGATAATCTGTCAAACCGAGTTTGCCTGACCAACTCTCCGGAAAGCTTATTACCAAAATCGGTCCCACCGAGTTTGTGTAATCGGTCTTACCGAGATTACGTTATGCCCTAACCCTAACCAAATCGGTCCCACCGAGTTGCATTTCGGTCCCACCGAAAACCCTAACGGTCACATTATTTGCTAAATCGGTCTGACTGAGTTTAACGATTCGGTCCCACCGAGTTTGGTAGATTGTGTGTAACGGTTAGAATTTGTGTGGAGGCTATATATACCCCTCCACCTCCTCTTCATTCGTGGAGAGAGCCATCAGACTGAACCTACACTTCCAAAGATCCTATTTCGAGAGAGAACTACCTACTCATGTGTTGAGGCCAAGATATTCCATTCCTACCATATGAATCTTGATCTCTAGCCTTCCCAAGTTGCTTTCCACTCAAACCCTCTTTCCACCAGATCCAAATCCTATGAGAGAGAGTTGAGTGTTGGGGAGACTATCGTTTGAAGCACAAGAGCAAGGAGTTCATCATCAACACACCATTTGTTACTTCTTGGAGAGTGGTGTCTCCTAGATTGGCTAGGTGTCACTTGGGAGCCTCCGACAAGATTGTGGAGTTGAACCAAGGAGTTTGTAAGGGCAAGGAGATCGCCTACTTCGTGAAGATCTACCGCTAGTGAGGCAAGTCCTTCGTGGGCGACGGCCATGGTGGGATAGACAAGGTTGCTACTTCATGGACCATTCGTGGGTGGACCCCTCCGTGGACTCGCGCAACCGTTACCCTTCGTGGGTTGAAGTCTCCATCAACGTGGAAGTACGATAGCACCACCTATCGGAACCACGCCAAAAACATCCGTGTCTCCAAATTGCGTTTGAATCCTCCAATCCCTTCCCTTTACATTCTTGCAAGTTGCATGCTTTATTTTCCGCTGCTCATATACTCTTTGCATGCTTGCTTGCTATATGTTGTGAATGTTAATCTTGTGCCTAAACTCCACTCAAACTTTAAAGAAACTTAAAAACTGCAACTTTGGTACTTAGTGTCTAATCACCCCCCCTCTAGACACCTCTTCTCAAGGTCCTACAAGTGGTATCAGAGCATTGGTCTCCATTTATTTGGTTTAATCACCATTGGAGGAAGATGGATGAGTCTACTTTGGGGAGTCTTAGTCATAGAGTGCCCATTCTTGATGGAGAGTATTTTCGTGAGTGGAAAAATGAGATGCTTGTTATTTTCAATCAATATCGTTTTAACAAGTACATTGCTAGTCCTTGTGCACCTTGTGTTGATCCTATGCATCCTACCTTGATGAAGCTATTGACATGACTAGGAATCTTAGAACTGTTAATCTTATCACTAGAGGCTTGCCTAGAAACTTGATTAGAATCTTTCCTACTTTTGAGTGTGCCTACACTATATGGAAATTTCTTGAGGAACGCTTTCCAAATTATTCCTTGAAAAATCTAGATGAGATTCTCTATAAATCAATTGCCTTGAGTAAGATGAACACTAGTGATCCTATGTTTGGTGATCGTCTATTCGAACTTACTGACCTTATGCGTGCCAAAGGAAATGTTGGTATTATTAGTGACATTATTTCCGAAGCTATAAGAATTCATAAACAAGATTATTGTCAAACTCATTCTAATGAATCACCCTCTCTAGGATTTGATCCACCACATGACGATGTTGAACATGGATACTATGATGAGGATGATGATAGTGACTTCGATCTTGATGATGCAATGAGACATTTTGGTCTTATGGCAAATCTTCGGAGATATACGTCAGGAGGAAAGGAATGGGTTCTTGATAGTGGATGTACCGATCACATGACCGGAGATAAAGACATGTTTCGTGAGCTTGCTGAAAATGATGGTCCTCGAAAGTATGTCACTTTCGGTGACAACTCAAAGGGTAAGGTGGTTGGCCTCGGTAAGGTGGCCATCTCACATGATAGCTCCATACAAAATGTTATGCTAGTTGAATCTCTTAGTTACAACTTACTTTCAGTATCTAGACTTGCTGATGTCGGTTTCAATGTTCTATTTACTGAAGTAGATTGCCAAGTGTTTCGTCGAGACAATCATAAAATGGTCTTTACTGGTGTGCGTAGAGGTGATCTATACATTGTTGATTTCACTAAAAAGGCTCAACCTAAAACTTGCTTCATTGCAAAATCCTCAAAAGGCTGGTTATGGCATAGACGATTAGGTCATGTTGGTATGCGAAACCTTGACAAGCTTATTAAAGGGAATCATATCCTTGGAGTTAATGATGTCATTTTGATAAGGATAGACTTTGCAAGTGCTTGTCAAGGTGTAAACAGGTTGGAGGAAGGCATCCGTGAAGAACATCATGACCACGAAGAGGCCGCCGAGCTACTTCACATGGATCTCTTTGGTCCCAACTCTTACAAGAGTCTCGGTGGAAATTCTTTTGGTCTAGTTATAGTTGATGATTTTTCCAGATTTACGTGGGTGTTCTTTCTCGATGTTAAATCGCAGGTCCAAAAGATCTTCAAAAACTTCGCTAGGAAGGCCCAAAACCAATTTGAAGTGAAGATCAAGAAGGTTCGCAGCGACAACGGAACGGAGTTCAAGAACGCAAATCTGGACACCTTTCTTGATGAAGAAGGGATTTCACACGAGTTCTCGGCTACGTACACACCTCAACAAAATGGAGTTGTTGAGAGGAAGAACCGAACGCTCATCGAAATGGCGAGAATGATGCTTGATGAGTACAAGACGTCGAAGCACTTTTGGGCAGAAGCGGTTGAGACAGCTTGTCACGCAACAAATCGCTTGTATCTTCACAAGCTACTCGGCAAGACGACATACGAGCTACTCACCGGTAACAAACCCCAAGTTGGATACTTTCGAGTATTCGGCTCAAAGTGCTACATTCTTGATAATCATCGTCGTTCTAAATTTGCTCCTAAGTCTCATGAAGGTTTCCTACTAGGTTATGGCTCAAACTCTCACACTTACCGTATCTACAACAATTTCACCCGAAAGGTTGAAGAGACGGTAGATGTAAAGTTTGATGAGTCTAACGGCTCGCAAGTAGAGCAATTGCCAATTGATGTAGGAGACAAAGATCCTTCGGAAGCAATCCAAGACTTGTCCATTGGAAAGGTCCGTCCAACGGAGGTGAAGGAGAGTACCTCGTCCGTCCAAGTGGAAGCTTCTACTTCACGACAAGGTGAACCAAGAGTTGATACGGAAGCATCCACAAGTGGGACACACCAAGATGAAGAAAACGAGGAAGTGCATCAAGATGAACGTCAACAACCTCCTTCTCCACCACGACAAGAGAACGACAACGCCAACAATGAAGAAGGCCAAGAAGAAGAACAAGATGAAGAAGATGTTCAACGAAGACCCAAGCAAAAGCTTTCACGAGTTCGAGCAAGAATTGCTAAAGACCATCCGTCAAGCAAATCTACAATGATATTCAAACCGGAGAATCACTCGCTCTAAAACTCGTTTAGCTAACTTTTGTGAAAACTATTCTTTCATCTCTAGCATTGAACCTATGAAGGTCGAAGAAGCATTGGAAGATCCGGATTGGATAAATGCTATGCATGAAGAGCTACACAACTTTGAGAGGAACCAAGTTTGGACATTGGTTGAGAAGCCCGACAACAAACACAACATCATCGGTACCAAATGGGTGTTTCAGCAACAAGCAAGATGAAGATGGACAAGTAGTTCGCAACAAAGCACGTCTAAATCGCCCAAGGCTACACACAAGTCAAAGGTATGGACTATGGTGAGACTTACGCCCCTGCTAGACTTGAGTCCATTAGCATCTTACTTGCCTATGCTAATCACCATGATATCACCTTGTACCAAATGGACATTAAAAGTGCTGTTCTAAATGGTGAAATAGAGGAGGAAGTTTATGTTAAACAACCTCCCGGCTTTGTCAATCATAAGAAACCCAATCATGTTTACAAACTTCACAAAGCTCTTTATGGACTTAAACAAGCTCCTAGAGCATGGTATAAATGCTTGACCAAGTTCCTTATTGAAAAAGGCTTTGAAATTGGGAAAATTGATTCTACTCTTTTTACTAAAAGGGTTAATGGTGAACTCTTTGTGTGCCAAATCTATGTTGATGATATTATATTTGGCTCAACTAACCCTCATTTTAGTGAAAAGTTTGGGAAGCTAATGTCGGAGAAGTTTGAGATGTCTATGATGAGTGAACTCAAATTCTTTCTTAGTTTGCAAATCAAGCAAACTAAGGAAGGTACTTTTTTTTCTCAAACAAAGTACACTAAGGACTTATTCAAGAAGTTCAATATGCAAGAATGCAAAGGTATGACTACACCCATGCCTACTAGTGGACATCTGAAGGAAATATGCTCTAGAGGCAATAATAAAGTTATTATTTATTTCCTTATTTCATGATAAATGTTTATTATTCATGCTAGAATTGTATTAACCGGAAACATGATGCATGTGTGAATACATAGACAAACATATAGTCACTAGTATGCCTCTACTTGACTAGCTCATTAATCAAAGATGGTTATGTTTCCTAACCATAGACATGTGTTGTTATTTGATTAATGGTATCACATCATTAGGAGAATGATGTGATTGACATGACCCATTCCGTTAGCCTAGCACTTGATCGTTTAGTATATTGCTATTGCTTTCTTCATGACTTATACATGTTCCTGTAACTATGAGATTATGCAACTCTCGTTTAACGGAGGAACACTTTGGGTGCTACCAAACATCACAACGTAACTGGGTGATTATAAAGGAGTACTACAGGTGTCTCCAAAGGTACATGTTGGGTTGGCGTATTTCGAGATTAGGTTTTGTCACTCCAATTGTCGGAGAGGTATCTCTGGGCCCTCTCGGTAATGCACATCACTATAAGCCTTGCAAGCAATGTAGCTAATAAGTTAGTTACGGAATGATGCATTACATAACGAGTAAAGAGACTTGCCGGTAACGAGATTGAACTAGGTATTGGGATACCGACGATCGAATCTCGGGCAAGTAACATACCGATGACAAAGGGAACAACGTATGTTGTTATGCGGTTTGACCGATAAAGATCTTCGTAGAATATGTAGGAGCCAATATGGCATCCAGGTTCCGCTATTGTTTATTGACCGAGAATAGTTCTAGGTCATGTCTACATAGTTCTCGAACCCGTAGGGTCCGCACGCTTAAGGTTTCGGCGATGTTATATTATGAGTTTATGATTTTGATGTACCGAAGGAGTTCGAGTCCCGGATGAGATCGGTGACATGACGAGGAGTCTCGAAATGGTCGAGACGTAAAGATCGATATATTGGACGACTATATTCGGAGTTCGGAAAGGTTCCAGTGATTCGGTATTTTCGGAGTACCGAGAGTTACGGAATTCGCCGGGAGTATATGGGCCTTATTGGGCCATACGGGAATAGAGGAGAGAGGCCAAAGGAAGGAGGCCTCGCCCCCCTCTGGTCCGACTGGACAAGGGCACAGCCCCTTTCCTTATTCCTCTCCCCTCTTTCCCCTTCTCCTACTCCAACAAGGGAGGTGGAATCCTACTAGGACTAGGGAGTCCTAGTAGGACTCCACATGGCGCGCCTCCTAGGGCCGGCCTCCTCCCCTTGCTCCTTTATATACGGGGCAGGGGGCACCCTGAACACACAAGTTGATCTACGGATCGTTCCTTACCCGCAGCGGTGCCCCTCCACCATATTCCACCTCGGTCATATCGTCATGAGTTTAGGCGAAGCCCGCGCCGTAGAGCATCATCATCGCCACCACGCCGTCAGGTCGACGGAACTCATCCCCGACACTTTGCTGGATCGAGTCCGGGATCGCCATCGAGCTGAACGTGTGCTGAACTCGGAGGTGCCGTGACGTTCGGTACTTGGATCGGTCGGATCGTGAAGACGCACGACTACATCAACCGCGTTGTCATAACGCTCCGCCACGGTCTCACGAGGGTACGTGGACAATACTCTCCCTCTCGTTGCTATGCCATCACCATGATCTTGCGTGTGCGAGGAAAATTTTGAAATTACTACGCTCCCCAACAGTGGCATCTCGAGCCTGGTTTTATGCGTTGATGTTATATGCACGAGTAGAACACAAGTGAGTTGTGGGCGATATAAGTCATACCGCTTACCAGCATGTCATACTTTGGTTCGGCGGTATTGTGAGATGAAGCGGCCCGACCGACATTACGCCAGACGCTTACGCGAGATTGGTTTCACCGCTGCGAGCACTCGTTGCTTAAAGGTGACTGGCGGGTGTCTGTCTCTCTCACTTTAGTTGAACCGAGTGTGGCTACGCCCGGTCCTTGCGAAGGTTAAAACAGCACCAACTTGACAAACTATCGTTGTGGTTTTGATGCGAGGTAAGAACGGTTCTTGCTCAGCCCATAGCAGCCACGTAAAATTTGCAACAACAAAGTAGAGGACGCCTAACTTGTTTTTGCAGGGCATGTTGTGATGTGATATGGTCAAGACGTGATGCTATATTTTATTGTATGAGATGATCATGTTTTGTAACCGGTTATCGGCAATCGGCAGGAGCCATATGGTTGTCGCTTATTGTATGAAATGCAACGCTCTGTAATTGCTTTACTTTATCACTAAGCGGTAGCGATAGTCGAGAAGCAATAGATGGCGAACGACAACGATGCTACGATGGAGATCAAGGTGTCGCGCGGTGACGATGGTGATCACGACGTGCTTAGCCGGAGATGGAGATCACAAGCACACGATGATGATGGCCATATCATATCACTTATATTGATTGCATGTGATGTTTATCCTTTATGCATCTTATCTTGCTTTGATTGACGGTAGCATTTTAAGATGATCTCTCACTAAAATTATCAAGAAGTGTTCTCCCTGAGTATGCACCGTTGTGAAAGTTCTTCGTGCCGAGACACCACGTGATGATCGGGTGTGATAGGCTCTACGTTCAAATACAACGGGTGCAAAACAGTTGCACACGCGGAATACTCAGGTTAAACTTGACGAGCCTAGCATATACAGATATGGCCTCGGAACACGGAGACCAAAAGGTCGAGCGTGAATCATATAGTAGATATGATCAACATAGTGGTGTTCACCATTGAAAACTACTCCATCTCACGTGATGATCGGTTATGGTTTAGTTGATTTGGATCACGTAATCACTTAGATAACTAGAGAGATGTCTATCTAAGTGGGAGTTCTTAAGTAATATGATTAATTGAACTTAAATTTATCATGAACTTAGTACCTGATAGTATTTTGCTTGTCTATGTTTACTGTAGATAGATGGCTCGTCTTTGTTGTTCCGTTGAATTTTAATGCGTTCCTTGAGAAAGCAAAGTTGAAAGATGATGGTAGCAATTACACGGACTGGGTCCGTAACTTGAGGATTATCCTCATTGCTGCACGAAGAATTACGCCCTGGAAGCACCGCCGGTGCCGTGCCTGCTTGCAGAGAGCAACGCCGAAGTTGTGAACGTCTGGCGAGCAAAGCTGATGACTACTCTATAGTTCAGTGTGCCATGCTTTACGGCTTAGAACCGGGTCTTCAACGACGTTTTGAACGTCATGGAGCATATGAGATGTTCCAAGAGTTGAAGTTAATATTTCAAGCAAATGCCCGGATTGAGAGATATGAAGTCTCCAATAAGTTCTATAGCTGCAAGATGGAGGAGAATAGTTCTGTCAGTGAGCATATACTCAAAATGTCTAGGTATAATAATCACTTGATTCAACTGGGAGTTAATCTTCCGGATGATAGTGTCATTGACAGAATTCTCCAATCACTGCCACCAAGCTACAAGAGCTTCGTGATGAACTATAGTATGCAAGGGATGACGAAAACGATTCCCGAGCTCTTCGTGATGTTGAAATCGACAAAGGTAGAAATCAAGAAAGAGCATCAAGTGTTGATGATTGACAAGACCACTAGTTTCAAGAAAAGGGCAAAGGAAAAGAAAGGGAAACTTCAAGTAGAATGGCAAACAAGTTGTCACTCCCGTGAAAAAAACCAAAGCTGGACCAAAGCCTGAAACCGAGTACTTACACTGCAAAGGAAATGGTCACTTGAAGCGGAAATGCCCTGAATATTTGGTGGATAAGAAGGATGGCAAAGTGAACAAGAGTATATTTGATATACAGGTTATTGATGTGTGCCTTACTAGTGTTTATAGTAGCCCCTGAGTATTTGATACTTGTTTGGTTGCTAAGATTAGTAACTCAAACAGGAGTTACGAATAAGCGAAACTAGTTGAAGGGAAGTGACGATGAGTGTTGGAAGTAGTTCCAAGATTGATATGATCATCATCACACACTCCCTATACTTTCGGGATTAGTGTTAAACCTAAATAAATGTTATTTAGCTTTTGCGTTAAGCATGAATATGATTTGATCATGTTTATTGCAATACGGTTATTCATTTAAAGTCAGAGAATAATTGTTGTTTTGTTTACATGAATAAAACCTTCAATGGTCATACACCCAATGAAAATAGTTTGTTGGATCTCGATCGTAGTGATACACATATTCATAATATTGAAGCCAAAAGATGCAAAGTTAATAATGATAGTGCAACTTATTTGTGGCACTGCCGTTTGGGTCATATCGGTGTAAAGCGCATGAAGAAACTCCATAAAGATGGATTTTGGAATCACTTGATTATGAATCACTTGATGCTTGCGAACCATGCCTCATGGGCAAGATGACTAAGACTCTGTTCTCTGGAACAATGGAGCGAGCAACAGATTTGTTGGAAATCATACATACTGATGTATGTCGTCCGATGAATATTAAGGCTCGCAGCAAGTATCATTATTTTCTGACCTTCACATATGATTTGAGCAGATATGGGTATATCTACTTGATGAAACATAAGTCTGAAATAGTTGAAAGGTTCAAAGAATTTCAGAGTGAAGTGGAAAATCATCGTAACAAGAAAATAAAGTTTCTGCGATCTGATCATGGAGATTAATATTTGAGTTACGAGTTTGGTCTTCAATTAAAACAATGTGGAATAGTTTCACAGCTCACGCCACCTGGAACACCACAATGTAATGGTGTGTCCGAACGTCGTAATCGTACTTTACTAGATATGGTGCGATCTATGATGTCTCTTATCGGTTTACCACTATCGTTTTGGGGTTATGCATTAGAGACAGCTGCATTCACGTTTAATAGGGCACCATCTAAATCCGTTGAGATGACACCGTATGAACTATGGTTTAGCAGTAAACCTAAGCTGTCGTTTCTTAAAGCTTGGAGTTGCGATGCTTATATGAAAAGGTTTCAACCTGATAAGCTCGAACCCAAATCGGAGAAGTGCGTCTTCATAGAATACCCAAAGGAAACTATTGGGTACACCTTCTATCACAGATCCAAAGGCAAGATATTCGTTGCTAAAAATGGATCCTTTCTAGAGAAGGAGTTTCTCTCGAAAGAAGTGAGTGGGAGGAAAGTAAAAGCTTGATAAAGGTAATTTGTACCTTCTCCCGAATTGGAAAGTAGTTCATCACAGAAATCAGTTCCAGTGATTCCTACACCAATTAGTGAGGAAGCTAATGATGATGATCATGAAACTTCAGATCAAGTTACTACAAAACCTCGTAGGTCTTCCAAAGTACAGTCCGCACCAGAGTGGTACGGTAATCCTGTTCTGGAAGTCATGTTACTAGACCATGATGAACCTACGAACTATGAGGAAGCGATGATGAGCCCAGATTCTGCGAAATGGCTTGCGGCCAAAAAATCTGAGATAGGATCCATATATAAGAACAAAGTGTGGACTTTGGTTGACCTGCTCGATGATCAGCAAGTCAAGTTAAATAAATGGATCTTCAAGAGGAAGACGGACACTGATAGTAGTGTTACTATCTACAAAGCTCGACTTGTTGCAAAAGGTTTTCGACAAGTTCAAGGTGTTGAATACGATGAGATTTTCTCATTCGTAACGATGCTTAAGTCTGTCCGAATCATGCTAGCAATTGCCACATTTTATGAAATCCGGCAAATGGATGTCAAAACTACATTCTTTAATGGATTTATTAAAGAAGAGTTGTATATGATGCAACCAGAAGGTTTTGTCAATCCTAAAGGAGCTAACAAAATGTGCAAGCTTCAACGATCCATCTATGGACTGGTGCAAGCATCTCGGAGTTGGAATAAACGCTTTGATAGTGTGATCAAAGCATATGGTTTTATACAGACTTTTGGAGAAGCCTGTATTTACAAGAAAGTGAGTGGGAGCACTACAACATTTCTGATAAGTATATGTGAATGACATATTGTTGATCGGAAATAATGTAGAATTATTCTGCAAAGCATAAAGGAGTATTTGAAAGGAGTTTTTCAAAGAAGGACCTCGGTGAAGCTACTTACATATTGAGCATCAAGATCTATTGAGATAGATCAAGACGCTTGATAAGTTTTTCAATAAGTACATACCTTGTCAAGATTTTGAAATAGTTCAAAATGGAACAGTCAAAGAAAGAGTTCTTGCCTGTGTTGCAAAGGTGTGAAATTGAGTAAAGACTCAAATCCCGACCACGGCAAAAAATAGAAAAGAGAATGAAAGTCATTCCCTATACCTCAGGCATAGGTTCTATAAAGTATGCTATGTACCAGACCTATTGTATACCTTGCTCTGAACTTGGGAAGGGAGTACAATAGTGATCTAGGAGTAGATCACTAGATATTGGTCAAGAACATCCTTAGTGAGGACTAAGGAAATATTTCTCGATTATGGAGGTGATAAAAGAGCCCGTCGTAAAGAGTTACATCGATGCAAGCTTTTTACACTGATCCAGATGACTCTAAGTCTCAATCTGGATACATATTGAAAGTGGGAGCAATTAGCTAGAGTAGCTCCGTGCAGAGCATTGTAGACATAGAATATTTGCAAAATACATACGGCTCTGAATGTGACTGACCCATTGACTAAGCTTCTCTCACGAGCAAAACATGATCATACCTTAGTACTCTTTGGGTGTTAATCACATAGCGATGTGAACTAGATTATTGACTCTAGTAAACCCTTTGGGTGTTGGTCACATGACGATGTGAACTATGGGTGTTAATCACATACGAGATGTGAATATTAGTGTTGAATCACATGATGATGTGAACTAGATTATTGACTCTAGTGCAAGTGGGAGACTGAAGGAAATATGCTCTAGAGGCAATAATAAAGTTATTATTTATTTCCTTATTTCATGATAAATGTTTATTATTCATGCTAGAATTGTATTAACCGGAAACATGATGCATGTGTGAATACATAGACAAACATATAGTCACTAGTATGCCTCTACTTGACTAGCTCATTAATCAAAGATGGTTATGTTTCCTAACCATAGACATGTGTTGTTATTTGATTAATGGTATCACATCATTAGGAGAATGATGTGATTGACATGACCCATTCCGTTAGCCTAGCACTTGATCGTTTAGTATATTGCTATTGCTTTCTTCATGACTTATACATGTTCCTGTAACTATGAGATTATGCAACTCTCGTTTACCGGAGGAACACTTTGGGTGCTACCAAGCGTCACAACGAGCTGGGTGATTATAAAGGAGTACTACAGGTGTCTCCAAAGGTACATGTTGGGTTGGCGTATTTGAGATTAGGTTTTGTCACTCGATTATCGGAGAGGTATCTCGGGCCCTCTCGGTAATGCACATCACTATAAGCCTTGCAAGCAATGTAGCTAATAAGTTAGTTACAGAATGATGCATTACATAACGAGTAAAGAGACTTGCGATAGCGAGATTGAACTAGGTATTGGGATACCGACGATCGAATCTCGGGCAAGTAACATACCGATGACAAAGGGAACAACGTTATGTTGTTATGCGGTTTGACCGATAAAGATCTTAAGTAGAATATGTAGGAGCCAATATGGGCATCCAGGTTCCGCTATTGGTTATTGAACGAGAATAGTTCTAGGTCATGTCTACATAGTTCTCGAACCCGTAGGGTCCGCACAACAAGGTTTCGATGGCGGTTATATTATGAGTTTATGAGTTTTGATGTACCGAAGGAGTTCGGAGTCCCGGATGAGATCGGTGACATGACGAGGAGTCTCGAAATGGTCGAGACGTAAAGATCGATATATTGGACGACTATATTCGGAGTTCGGAAAGGTTCCGAGTGATTCGGGTATTTTTCGGAGTACCGGAGAGTTACGGGAATTCGCCGGGGAGTATATGGGCCTTATTGGGCCATACGGGAATAGAGGAGAGAGGCCAAAAGGAAGGAGGCCTGTGCCCCCCCTCTGGTCCGAATTGGACAAGGGGCGCAGCCCCCTTTTCCTTATTCCTCTCCCCCTCTTTCCCCTTCTCCTACTCCAACAAGGGAGGTGGAATCCTACTAGGACTAGGGAGTCCTAGTAGGACTCCACACATGGCGCGCCCCCTCCTAGGGCCGGCCTCCTCCCCCCTTGCTTCTTTATATACGGGGGCAGGGGGGCACCCCAGAACACACAAGTTGATCTACGGATCGTTCCTTAGCCGTGTGCGGTGCCCCCCTCCACCATATTCCACCTCGGTCATATCATCGCGGAGTTTAGGCGAAGCCTGCGCCCGATGAGAGCATCATCATCGTCACTGCGCCGTCGTCTTGTGGAACTCATCCCGACACTTTGCTGGATCGGAGTCCGGGATCGTCATCGAGCTGAGCGTGTGCTGAACTCGGAGGTAACGTCGTTCGGTACTTGGATCGGTCGGATCGTGAAGACGTCGACTACATCAACAGCGTTGTCATAACGCTTCGCTTACGGTCTCACGAGTGCGTGGACAATACTCTCCCCTCTCGTTGCTATGCCATCACCATGATCTTGCGTGTGCGTAGGAAAATTTTGAAATTACTACGTTCCCCAACAACATCTTGACTTAACCAAAGATGGTGAACCGGTTGATCAAAAGGTTTATCGCTCCATGATTGGTTCATTGTTATATCTATGTGCTTCACGTCCCGATATTATGCTAAGTGTGTGCATGTGTGCATGATATCAAGCTGCCCCTAAAGAATGCCATCTTAAGGCCGTGAAAAGGATAGTGAGATACTTAATCCATACACCAAATTTTGGCATTTGGTATCCTAAGAGGGCCTCTTTCGATCTTGTTGGCTATTCCGACTCGGACTATGCCGGAGACAAGGTTGATAGAAAGTCCACTTCGGGTACTTGTCAATTTCTTGGTAGATCTCTTGTGTCTTGGTCCTCCAAGAAGCAAAACTCGGTATCCTTATCCACCGCCGAAGCTGAATATATTGCCGCTGGTTCATGTTGTGCTCAATTACTTTGGATGACCCAAACTCTTAAAGATTATGGGATATATGTGAGACATGTTCCATTGCTTTGTGATAATGAAAGTGCTATCAAAATTGGTCATAATCCTGTGCAACATTCTCGAACTAAGCATATTGAAGTTCGTCATCATTTCATTCATGATCATGTTGCTAAGGGTGACATTGATCTTAAGCATGTTCGCACCGAAAAGCAATTAGCGGATATATTCACTAAACCTCTTGATGAGAAAGTGTTTTGCAGGTTAAGAGGAGAACAGAACATCATTGATGCTTCAAAATTGGAGTAGAAACTCCATTGGATACATGCAAGGCATGAGCTTATGACTAATCCTTGATATCTCTCTTATGATGAAAAACTTATGTCTTGGATATATTTGTATCTTGCATGTTATCTAACCCATATAGGTACTTGGTTGAATCAAATTCCATGAGGTTGAAACCTACTCATATCTTGAGCAATCTCTACATCACCAAGTCTCTACACAAGGTGGTTGAAGACAAGGAAGCACGAAACCATTCAAACATATCCTTTGACAAATTCTATGATTGAGTTTCATGATTGTCATTTTGGATATACAAGTGCTCTTCCTTGCAAAAACTAACCCATGTAGGTAGATGGACTCAAATTCCAAGTGGTGCTCCAAATTCCTGATGAGCTACATCAACCTTGAGCAACCCACGCAAATTCAACTACATGGACAACACCACCAACCAAGGTATGTTATTCCATCTTAGAGAAGCTTTACTCCGAGTCATGAGTTAAAGCAACTCGACAAGATGTGAATACATCAAGATGCTTAAACGAAAAATGGCAACCCCATTTTGAGCTTAAACGATGAGTATGGCCTATGATCAAGTGATCCCACTTGACTCCTAAGTCAATATATTCTAACATAGGTGACTTTGTCGCCGACCATCTCTAGATGAAGTTCTCCTGTGTTCTTTTCTGAGTTTTTGCATTTGTCTCATGCATTTGTGTTTCCCCTTTCAAAAAAAAAACCTTCATCTAGATTTCTTTCTGTTTTCTCTGCATTTTCTGCATCTAAATCCTTGCACATCTTTCAGTTAATTCCTTGCAAATCTTTGTGAGATCTTACTAGTCTAGTGAGCTGAGGTGACAAGTGTTCTCTCTGTGATGAACTCGGTTCCACCGATTAGTTATTTTCGGTCCAACCGAATCTTTTCGGTACGATCGAAGCATACCACTCGGTGCCACCGATTTCATAACAGGAAAAACTCTTTGCCACATATTCTGTGTTTCTTCTGATCCAGCTCCACTCAATGAATCTTGTCCTCTACAAGCATCACATTTTTATCGTTGCTTTATGTTGTGACTCAAGGATCAAACCCATTCACGACAAATTCCAGAGGGGGAGAGAGATATTACATCTTTATCAAGCCCTTCTGGAAATTGATGTCAAAGGGGGAGAGAGAGATCACATCAAAGCTTATCATTTAGAGAGAGAGAGAGAGAGAGAGAGAGATCACATCAGAGAAGGAGAGAGAGATCCTTCAGGGGGAGAGAGAGATCTCCAGGGGGAGAGAATACTATTAGAAAGTATTTCTCAAGGATCCCAGATGCTTTGTGTTCAAGAGGAGAGATGTCCACATGTCTACTTGAGGGGAGAGACATGTTCATATGATCTTTTGTGCTAAATTTTGCATTAGCATACATTAGCTCTGAACTTTAGCTCTGATTTTCTGTTCCCTATCTTCTCCCAGTATCCCATGTTAGATTCAGGGGGAGCAAGACATCTAAGGGAAAGAGATCATTTAAATTCATTGCATATCTTTACTCTTGGGGACATGTCTAATCCAATGTGGTACTCAGTACTCACTCTCTACATGTCATCCCAGTCTTGGTATTCTTGTGGTTTCTTCTATTTGCTCTGGCTAGTAGATGTATCTGTGTTATCTAACCTTGTTTACGCAGGTTCATTCCATCCTAAGCCAACTCAAGACTACAAGGTAAGTATATGCATCACAATCATGTGTATGAGGAATTCTTGCTGATGTACATACTGTTTGCAAGAAGGACTCATGGGCATGAAGGTATTCTCCTTAATACGTTTTGCTCTGATGCATATAGCCAAGATACATGTAACACATTGCCTGCTCTATCATGGTTATGCTATCACGTGCTTCTATATTTCATATTCACATGATTGCATACATGTAGGGGGAGCCTACGCTTGTTACATGTCTTTCCAAAGCTTTACTTGCTATTCTTTATATCTTTATCTAAAGCTTTGATGTATGTTGCCATCAATTACCAAAAAGGGGGAGGTTGAAAGCATAAGTGCTCCCTAGGTGGTTTTGGTAATTAATGACAACATATCTCTTGTTGGACTAACACTTTTATCTAGTATGTTTCAGATAAGTTCAACAATGGAGTGGCATGGACTAAAGGATGTGGGAACTCCTTCTAGATGCTAAGGACAAAGGATTGGCTCAAGCTTCAAGCTCAAGACTCTTCATTTTACATTTTAGTGATCCAAGATCACATTGAGTCTATAGGAAAAGCCAATACTATCAAGGAGGGATGAGGTGTTGCTTAATGAGCCTCTTGCTTCATGTGCTTAGTGATATGCTCCCAATACCCTCAACTACTTTCCCACTTCCACACATTTGTCCTAAACCTAACGTCAAACTCGGCCCCACTGATTCTTTCTATCCGGCGCCACCGAGTTTGGATGTCTTAGCCACTGCCACAAACCCTAGGCAAATCGGTCTCACCGATAGGGATCTCGGTCTCACCGAGATGGGATTGTAATCTCTCTGTGTATGTCCATTATCGAAATCGGTCTCACCTAGTTTGAGCAATTGGTACTACCGAGATTACAATGCAAACTCTCTGGTTAAATTATTATCAAAATCGGTCCCACCGAGTTTGATAATCGGTCAAACCGAGTTTGCCTGACCAACTCTCTGGAAAGCTTATTACCAAAATCGGTCCCACCGAGTTTGTGTAATCGGTCTTACCGAGATTACGTTATGCCCTAACCCTAACCAAATCGGTCCCACCGAGTTGCATTTCGTCCCACCGAAAACCCTAATGGTCACATTATTTGCTAAATCGGTCCATTGAGTTTAACGATTCGGTCCCACCGAGTTTGGTAGATTGTGTGTAACGGTTAGATTTTGTGTGGAGGCTATATATACCCTCCACCTCCTCTTCATTCGTGGAGAGAGCCATCGACTGAACCTACACTTCCAAAGCATCCTATTTCGAGAGAGAACTACCTACTCATGTGTTGAGGCCAAGATATTCCATTCCTACCATATGAATCTTGATCTCTAGCCTTCCCAAGTTGCTTTCCACTCAAACCCTCTTTCCACCAGATCCAAATCCTATGAAAGAGAGTTGAGTGTTGGGGAGACTATCGTTTGAAGCACAAGAGCAAGGAGTTCATCATCAACACACCATTTGTTACTTCTTGGAGAGCGGTGTCTCCTAGATTGGCTAGGTGTCACTTGGGAGCCTCCGACAAGATTGTGGAGTTGAACCAAGGAGTTTGTCAGGGCAAGGAGATCACCTACTTCGTGAAGATCTACCGCTAGTGATGCAAGTCCTTCGTGGGCGACGGCCATGGTGGGATAGACAAGGTTGCTACTTCGTGGACCCTTCGTGGGTGGATCCCTCCGTGGACTCGCGCAACCGTTACCCTTCGTGGGTTGAAGTCTCCATCAACGTGGAAGTACGATAGCACCACCTATCGGAACCACGCCAAAAACATCCGCGTCTCCAAATTGCGTTTGAATCCTCCAATCCCTTCCCTTTACATTCTTGCAAGTTGCATGCTTTATTTTCCGCTGCTCATATACTCTTTGCATGCTTGCTTGCTATATGTTGTGAATGTTAAACTTGTGCCTAAACTCCACTCAAACTTTAAAGAAACTTAAAAACTGCAACGTTGGTACTTAGTGTCTAATCACCCCCCATCTATACACCTCTTCTCAGGGTCCTACAGAGGGCTTCTACATCAACACCATAGCCCCTCCGATGAGTTGTGAGTAGTTTACCACAGACCTTCGGGTCCATAGTTATTAGCTAGATGGCTTCTTCTCTCTTTTTGGATCTCAATACAATGTTCTCCCCCTCTCTTGTGGAGATCTATTCGATGTAAACTCTTTTTGCGGTGTGTTTGTCGAGATCCGATGAATTGTGGGTTTATGATCAAGTTTATCTATGAGAAATATTTGAATCTCCTCTGAATTCTTTTATGTATGATTGAGTTATCTTTGCAAGTCTCTTGAATTATCAGTTTGGTTTGGCCTACTAGATTGATCTTTCTTGCCATGGGAGAAGTGCTTAGCTTTGGGTTCAATCTTGCGGTGTCCTTACCCGATGTGATGTAAAGGGTTGCAAGGCACGTATTGCATTGTTGCCATCGAGGATAAAAGATGGGGTTTATATCATATTGCATGAATTTATCCTCTACATCATGTCATCTTGCTTAAGGCGTTACTCTGTTCTTATGAACTTAATACTCTAGATGCAGGCAGTGAGTCGGTCGATGTGTGGAGTAATAGTAGTAGATGCAGGTGAGTCGGTCTACTAGTCACGGACGTGATGCCTATATACATGATCATGCCTAGATAATCTCATAATTATTCGCTTTTCTATCAATTGCTCGACAGTAATTTGTTCACCCACCGTAATACTTATGCTATCTTGAGAGAAGCCACTAGTGAAACCTATGGCCCCCGGGTCTATCTTTTATCATATTTGCTTCCAATCTACTTTTATTTGCATCTTTACTTTTTGCATCTATATTATAAAATACCAAAAATATATTTATCTTATCATACTATCTTTATTAGATCTCACTTTTGCAAGTGGCCGTGAAGGGATTGACAACCCCTTTATTGCGTTGGTTGCGAGTTCTTTGTTTGTTTGTGTAGGTGCGTGAGACTTTTGAGGAGCCTCCTACTGGATTGATACCTTGGTTCTCAAAAACTGAGGGAAATACTTACGCTACTATTGTTGCATCACCCTTTCCTCTTCAAGGAAAACCAACACAAGCTCAAGACGTAGCACCACCCTACTCCAAATAGGATTCCTGCATCACCACCCCACCTCCGCCTCCGCTGCGTATGTACGGCCACCTCCACACGGCGTTGCGTTCGCCGCTCGGGGTTGGCAGCTCGGGCGCCGGTGTTGACGCGCTCGTCCGCATGTCGTCAACGGTTTCATCTCAGACTCCACCACCACCCCGCCTCCATCGAGCGGCATCCACGGTCTCCTGCGCGATTGATTGATCACTTGCCCGCGCCGGGCGATCGATCGAGCCGTCGGTTGCGCGCGCCCCAGGTCCCGTGAAGATTGTCCCAAGTACAGCGTGCCCCTCCACAGATCGGGCACCGGGCTACCGCTGCATGGCCCCATCGGGCGACAGTGCCACCACCTCGCGGTTCTCCCCACGGCTGCATCGACCAGCGTGCTGCCTATGTCGCCTGTTTGGGCCGTAGTGTCGCGGCCCGTGGTCTACCGCCGCCTCGAGGACGTCTGTTCCAGGCCGTCTCCGTGGCTGCACCGACCCTCGTGTTGCCGCTGCGTCGCCCCATCGGGCCCGTAGCGAGCATGGCATGCGTTCTCATCCGCCACCCGAGGCCGTCCCCGCGGTTGCACCGACCCATGCTCCGCCGCTGCGCCGCCCCTTCGCGCCGTAGCGCCACGGCCCGTGGTCACCGCCGCCGCCCCGAGGTCTTCCCGTTGTCGCTCTGACCCACCTGTTGCTGCTGCGTAGCCCCTTCAGGTCATAGCGCCACGGCCCACGGTCCCCTCCGTCGTCCCCGCGCGTCAACTTCATGTGGTATGCGCTGCGTCGCCTTCCTTGGCGCGGGAACGCCACTATCCGCGCCGGTCTTGGTCACGCTGTTGGTTTCTCCTAGCCTACTTCGAGCATCACCATCGCGCTCCTAACCAAGCTGCCGCCGCCACCGTCAGGCCACATCCACCACTATTCTTCGGCGCTGCTGCAGCTCGCTCACCCGAGCCACGCCGCCAGGCACCCCCTTCGTCTTCCACCAGCACTAGCCTATCGCCAGCGTCGTCGTCATCTTCCTCGATCACTTCGTCTACTGCAACCACCGTCGGTGACATCGGCCCCATGCCAATTGGTGCCACAACCGTCGTCGAGTCTCCTTCTCTGTTGGGCCCTACGAATCCTCTACATCGCATACAGCTCGTGCAGGTCCTTATCTATGCATGCCCGATGCTGGCAACACTGATGCGTGCCTTCGTCTACGACGTGTCCCCGGGCCTGGAAGCCTAGTGCGACACTTCGTCAACTTCGTCTTCGTCCGTCTACGCATGTCCGGTGCTGGCAACACCGATGCGTGCCTTCATCTATGACATGTCCCCATGTTTGGCAAACCCGGCGCGACGCCTCGTCAACAACGTCTTCTTCCAGACGCATCACTACTTCAACAACAGTTTTCGCATGACTAACTCGGCGCCTCCTTGCGCCCGCGGCTCTGATACGTCTCCAACGTATCTATAGTTTTTGCTTGTTCCATGCTATTATATTATTTGTTTTGGATGTTTTGTATGTTATTTTATATTATTTTTGGGACTAACCTATTAACCTAGAGCCCAGTGCCAGTTCCTGTTTTTCCTTATTTTTGAGTTTTGCAGAAAAGGAATACCAAACGGAGTCCAAATGGAATGAAACCTTCGCGATGATTTTTCTTGGACAGAAAGAAAACCAAGAGACTTGGAGATGAAGTCGAAGGAGCCACGGGGCGGCCACAAGGACGGAGGGCGCGCCTAGGGGGGTAGGGCGCGCCCCCACCCTTGTGGGCCCCCCTAACCCTCCTGACCTAATTCTTTCGCCTATATATTCCCATATATCCCCCAAAACACCTGAAGCATTTTCCGCCACCGCAACCTTCTCTACCCATGAGATCCCATCTAGGGACCTTTTCTGGCACCCTGCCGGAAGGGGATTCGATCACGGAGGGCTTCTACATCAAATCTATTGCCCTGTTGGGTAACGTAGTAATTTCAAAAATTTTCCTACGATCACGCAAGACCATGGTGATGGCATAGCAACGAGAGGGGAGAGTGTCCGTCCACGTACCCTCGTAGACCGAAAGCGAAGCGTTATATTAACGCTGTTGATGTAGTCGTCGTCTTCACGATCCGACCGATCCAAGCACCGTTACTCGGCACCTCCGAGTTCTTGGCACACGTTCAGCTCGATGGCGATCCCGAGCTCCGATCCAGCAAAGCGTCGGGGAAGGAGTTCCGTCAAGACGACGGCGTGGACGATCTTGATGTTCTACCGTCGCGCAGGCTTCGCCTAAGCACCGCTACAATATGACCGAGGTGGAATATGGTGGAGGGGGCACCGACACGGCTAAGGAGCGATCCGTAGATCAACTTGTGTGTTCTAGGGTGCCCCCCTGCCCCCGTATATAAAGGAGCAAGGGGGAGGGCCGGCCAGCCTTGGGGCGCACCAAGGGGGGGGAGTCCTCCTCCTAGTAGGAGTAGGACTCCCCTTTCCTAGTCCTACTAGGAAGAGGGAAGGGGAAGGAAGAGAGGGAGAGGAGAGGAAAGGGGCGCCCCCTCCTAGTCCAATTCGGACTCCCCATGGAGGGGGGGCGCACCACCTCTTGGTGCAGCCCTCTCTCTCCCCTCTTGGCCCAATAAGGCCCATAACTTCCCCGGGGGGTTCCGGTAACCCCTCCGGCACTCCGGTTTTCTCCGGAAACTTCCGGAACCTTTCCGGTGTCCGAATATAACCATCCAATATATCAATCTTTATGTCTCGACCATTTCGAGACTCCTCGTCATGTCCGTGATCACATCCGGGACTACGAACTCCTTCGGTACATCAAAATACATAAACTCATAATAACCGTCATTGAAACCTTAAGCGTGCGGACCCTACGGTTCGAGAACTATGTAGACATGACCTAGAACTATTCTCGGTCAATAACCAATAGCGGAACCTGGATGCTCATATTGGTTCCTACATATTCTACGAAGATCTTTATCGGTCAAACCGCATAACAACATACGTTGTTCCCTTTGTCATCGGTATGTTACTTTCCCGAGATTCGATCGTCGGTATCCAATACCTAGTTTAATCTCGTTACCGGAAAGTCTCTTTACTCGTTCCGTAATACATCATCTCACAACTAACTCTTTAGTTGCAATGCTTGCAAGGCTTTATGTGATGTGCATTACCGAGAAGGCCTAGAGATACCTCTCCGACAATCGGAGTGACAAAACCTAATCTCGAAATACGCCAACCCAACAAGTACCTTTGGAGACACCTGTAGTACTCCTTTATAATCACCCGATTGCGTTGTGACGTTTGGTAGTACCAAAGTGTTCCTCCGGTAAATGGGAGTTGCATAATCTCATAGTTACAGGAACATGTATGGGTCATGAAGAAAGCATTAACATACTAAGCGATCAAGTGTTAAGCTAACGGAATGGGTCATGTCAATCAGATCATTCAACTAATGATGTGACCTTGTTAATCAAATAACAACTCTTTGTCCATGGTTAGGAAACATAACCATCTTTGATTAACAAGCTAGTCAAGTAGAGGCATACTAGTGACATCTTGTTTGTCTATATATTCACACATGTATTATGTTTCGGTTAATACAATTCTAGCATGAATAATAAACATTTATCATGATATAAGGAAATAAATAATAACTTTATTATTGCCTCTAGGGCATATTTCCTTCATCTCCCACTTGCACTAGAGTCAATAATCTAGATTACAAAGTAATGATCCTTACACCCATGGAGTCTTGGTGCTGATCATGTTTTGCTCGTGGAAGAGGCTTAGTCAGCGGGTCTCGCAACATTCAGATCCGTATGTATTTTGCAAATCTCTATGTCTCCCATTTGGACTTGGTCCCGAATGGAATTGAAGCGTCTCTTGATGTGCTTGGTCCTCTTGTGAAATCTGGATTCCTTTGCCAAGGCAATTGCACCAAGATTGTCACGGAAGATCTTCATCGGTCCCGATGCACTAGGTATGACACCTAGATCGGAAATGAACTCTTTCATCCAGACTCCTTCATTTGCTGCTTCGAAGCAGCTATGTACTCCGCTTCACATGTAGATCCCGCCACGACGCTTTGTTTAGAACTGCACCAACCGACAGCTCCACCGTTTAATAAAAACACGTATCCGGTTTGCGATTTAGAATCGTCCGGATCGGTGTCAAAGCTTACATCGGCGTAACCATTTACGACTAGCTCTTTGTCACCTCCATATACGAGAAACATATCCTTAGTCCTTTTCAGGTATTTCGGGATGTTCTTGACCGCTGTCCGATGATCCACTGGATTACTTTGGTACCTTCCTGCCAAGCTTACAGCTAAGCATACGTCAGTCTGGTACACAGCATTGCATACATGATAGAGCCTATGGCTGAAGCATAGGAACATCTTTCATTTTCTCTATCTTCTGCTTTGTGGTCGGGCATTGAGTCCGACTCAATCTTACACCTTGTAACACAGGTAAAAAAACCTTTCTTTGCTCGATCCATTTTGAACTTTTTCAAAACTTTATCAAGGTATGTGCTTTGTGAAAGTCCAATCAAGCGTCTTGATCTATCTCTATAGATCTTGATGCCCAATATGTAAGCAGCTTCACCGAGGTCTTTCATTGAAAAACTTTTATTCAAGTATCCTTTTATGCTATCCAGAAATTCTATATCATTTCCAATCAATAATATGTCGTCCACATATAATATTAGAAATGCTCTGAGCTCCCACTCACTTTCTTGTAAATACAGGCTTCTCCAAAAGTGCAGTATAAACCCATATGCTTTGATCACACTATCAAAGCGTTTATTCCAACTCCGAGAGGCTTGCACAGACCATAAATTGATCGTTGGAGCTTGCACACTTTGTTAGCACCTTTTGGATCGACAAAACCTTCTGGTTGCATCATATACAACTCTTCTTCTAGAAATCCATTCAAGAATGCAGTTTTACATCCATTTGCCAAATTTCATAATCATAAAATGCGGCAATTGCTAACATGATTCGGACGGACTTAAGCATCGCTCTGGTGAGAAAGTCTCATCGTAGTCAACCCCTTGAACTTGTCGAAAACCTTTTGCAACAAGTCGAGCTTTGTAGACAGTTACATTACCATCGCGTCGGTCTTCTTCTTAAAATCCATTTATTCTCAATAGCTTGCCGATCATCGGGCAAGTCTACCAAAGTCCATACTTTGTTCTCATACATGGATCCCATCTCAGATTTCATGGCTTCAAGCCATTTTGCGAATCTGGGCTCACCATCGCTTCTTCATAGTTCGTAGGTTCATCATGATCTAGTAGCATGACTTCGAATAGGATTACCGTACCACTCAGTGCGGATTTTGTTCTCGTTGATCTCTGAGTTCAAGTGACAACTTGATCTGAAGTTTCATGATCTTTATCATTATCTTCCTCACTAAGCTGGTGTAGGTGTTACGAAACTGATTTGTGATGACGAACTACTTTCAATAAGGGAGCTGGTACTATTACCTCATCAAGTTCCACTTTCCTCCCACTCACTTCTTTCGAGAGAAACTCCTTCTCTAGAAAGGATCCATTTTAGCAACGAATGTCTTGCCTTCGGATCTGTGATAGAAGGTGTACCCAATTGTCTCCTTTGGGTATCCTATGAAGACACATTTCTCGATTTGGGTTCAAGCTTATCAGGTTGAAGTTTCTTCACATAAGCATCGCAACCCCAAACTTTCAGAAAGCGACAACTTTGGTTTCTTGCTAAACCATAGTTCATAAGGCGTCGTCTCAACGGATTTTGGCGGTGTCCTATTTAACGTGAATGCGGCCGTCTCAAGAGCATAACCCCAAAATGATAGCGGTAAATCTGTAAGAGACATCATAGATCGCACCATATCCGAAAGAAAGTGCGATTCGACGTTCGGACACACCATTGCGCTGTGGTGTTCCGGTGGCGTGAGTTGCGAAACTATTCCGCTTTGTTTCAAATGTAGACCAAACTCGTAACTCAAATATTCGCCTCCACGATCAGATCGTAGAAACTTTATTTTCTTATTACGATGATTTTCAACTTCACTCTGAAATTCTTTGAACTTTTCAAATGTTTCAGACTTATGTTTCATTAAGTAGATATACCCATATCTGCTCAAATCATCTGTGAAGGTGAGAAAATAACGATATCCGCCACGAGCTTCAACATTCATTGGACCACATACATCCGTATGTATGATTTCCAATAAATCTGTTGCTCTCTCCATAGTACCGGAGAACGGTGTTTTAGTCATCTTGCCCATGAGGCACGGTTCTCAAGTGCCAAGTGATTCATAATCAAGTGACTCCAAAAGTCCATCGGTATGGAGTTTCTTCATGCGTTTTACACCGATATGACCTAAACGGCAAGTGCCACAAATAAGTTGCACTATCATTATCAACTCTGCATCTTTTGGTTTCAACATTATGAATATGTGTATCACTACTATCGAGATTCATTAAAATAGACCACTCTTCAAGGGTGCATGACCATAAAAGATATTATTCATATAAATAGAACAACCATTATTCTCGATTTAAATGAATAACCGTCTCGCATCAAACAAGATCCAGATATAATGTTCATGCTCAACGCCGGCACCAAATAACAATTATTCAGGTCTAAAACTAATCCGAAGGTAGATGTAGAGGTAGCGTGCCGATTGTTGGGGAGCGTAGTAATTTCAAAAATTTTCCTACGATCACTCAAGACCATGGTGATGGCATAGCAACGAGAGGATAGAGTATCCGTCCCGTACCCTCGTGAGACCGAAAGCGAAGCGTTATAACAACGCGGTTGATGTAGTCGTACTTCTTCCCGATCCAACCGATCCAAGTACCGAACGCGACGGCACCTCCGAGTTCTGCACACGTTCAGCTCGATGGCGTCCCTCGAACTCCGATCCAGCCGAGTGTTGAGGAGAGTTTCGTCAAGACGACGGCGTGGTGACGATGATGATGTTCCACCGACGCGGGGCTTCGCCTAAGCTCCGCCACGGTATGATCGAGGTGTAATCTGGTGGAAGGGGCACCGCACACGGCTAAGGAACGATCTAATCGATCAACTTGTGTGTCATGGGGTGCCCCTGCCCTGTATATAAAGGAGGAAGGGAGGGGCTGGCCGGCAGAGGGAGGCGCACGGGGGTGTCCTACTCCTACTAGGAGTAGGATTCCCCCAAATCCTAGTCCAACTAGGGTTTGACCAAGGGGAGAGGAGAGAGAGGCGCCACCCCTTCTCCTAATCCTAATAGGACTAGGGAAGGGGAAGGCTGCGCCAGCTATAGGGCCCCTTTCTCTTTCCCACTAAGGCCCATCAAGGCCCATTGACCCCGGGGTTCCAGTAACCCCTGTACTCGTAAAATTCCCAATTTCACCGGAGTGATTCGGAATCAAACATAGGCTTCCAATATATCAATCTTTATGTCTCGACCATTTGAGACTCCTCGTCATGTCCGTGATCTCATCGGGACTCGAACAACCTTGGTACATCAACATCATAAAACTCATAATAAGCATCATCGAAGCGTTAAGCGTGCGGACCCTACGGGTTCGAGAACTATGTAGACATGACCGAGACACCTCTCGGTCAATAACCAATAGCGGGACCTGGATGCCCATATTGGTTCCTACATATTCTCGAAGATCTTTATCGGTCGAACCGCATAACAACATCGTTGTTCCTTTGTCATCGGTATGTTACTTGCCCGAGATTCGATCGTCGGTATCCAATACCTAGTTCAATCTCGTTCGGCAAGTCTCTTTACTCGTTCCGTAATACATCATCTCATAACTAACTCATTAGTTACAATGCTTGCAAGGCTTAGGTGATGAGCATTACCGAGAGGGCCAGAGATACCTCTCCGACAATCGGAGTGACAAATCCTAATCTCGAAATATGCCAACCCAACATGTACCTTCGGAGACACTGTAATGTACCTTTATAATCACCCGATTCGTTGCCAGACGTTTGGTAGCACCCAAAGTGTTCCTCGGGCAAGCAGGAGTTGCATAATCTCATAGTCATAGGAACATGTATAAGTCATGAAGAAAAGCACTAGCAACAAACTATACGATCAGGTGCTATGCTAATGGAATGGGTCATGTCAATCAGATCATTCAACCAATGATGTGATCCCATTAATCAAATAACAACTCCTTGTCCATGGTTAGGAAACATAACCATCTTTGATTAACGAGCTAGTCAAGTAGAGGCATACTAGTGACACTCTGTAGGTTTATGTATTCACACATGTATTATGTTTCCGTTAATACAATTCTAGCATGAATAATAAACATTTATCATGATATAAGGAAATAAATAATAACATTTATTATTGCCTCTAGGGCATATTTCCTTGATCTCCCACTTGCACTAGAGTCAATAATCTAGATTACACAAGTAATGATTCTAACACCCATGGAGTCTTGGTGCTGATCATGTTTTGCTCGTGGAAGAGGCTTAGTCAGCGGTGCGCAACATTCAGATCCGTATGTATCTTGCATATCTCTATGTCTCCCTGGACCAAATCCGGATGGAGTTGGCGTCTTTTGATGTGCTTGGTTCTCTTGTGAAATCTGGATTCCTTTGCCAAGGCAATTGCACCGATATTGTCACAAAAGATTTTCATTGGACCCGATACACTAGGTACAACACCTAGATCGGTTATGAACTCCTTCATCCAGACTCCTTCATTAGCTGCTTCGAAGCAGCTATGTACTCAACTTCACATGTAGATCCATAGCGACGCTTTGTTTGGAACTGCACCAACCGACAGCTCCACCGTTTAATGTAAACACGTATCCGGTTTGCGATTTAGAATCGTCGGATCAGTGTCAAAGCTTGCATCGGCGTAACCGTTTACGATGAGCTCTTTGTCACCGCCATAAATGAGAAACATATCCTTAGTTCTTCTCAAGTACTTAAGGATGTTCTTGACCGCTGTCCGATGATCCACTCTGGATTACTTTGGTACCTGCACTGCTAAACTTACACAAGGCACACATCAGGTCTGGTACACAGCATTGCATACATGATAGAGCCTATGGCTGAAGCATAGGAACATCTTTCATTTCTCTCTATCTTCTGCGGTGGTCGGGCATTGAGTCTTACTCAACTTCACACCTTGTAATACCGGCAAGAACCCTTTCTTTGCACGATCCATTTGAACTTTTTCAAAACTTTATCAAGGTATGTGCTTTGTGAAAGTCCTATTAAGCGTCTTGATCTATCTCTATAGATCTTAATGCCCAATATGTAAGCAGCTTCACCGAGGTCTTTCATCGAAAAACTTTTATTCAAGTATCCCTTTATGCTATCCAGAAATTCTATATCATTTCCGATCAATAATATGTCATCCACATATAATATCGAAATGCTCTGAGCTCCCACTCACTTTCTTGTAAATACTGAAGCTTCTCCAAAAGTGCATATAAACCCAAATGCTTTGATCACACTATCAAAGCGTTTATTCCAACTCCGAGAGGCTTGCACCAGTCCATAAATGGATCGTTGGAGCTTGCACACTTTGTTAGCTCCTTTGGATCGACAAAACCTTCGGTTGCATCATATACAACTCTTCTTCCGAAATCCATTCAGAATGCAGTTTTAACATCCATTTGCCAAATTTCATAATCATAAAATGCGGCAATTGCTAACATGATTGAGACGGACTTAAGCATCGCCACTGGTGAGAAGGTCTCATCGTAGTCAATCCCTTGAACTTGTCGAAAACCTTTTGCAACAAGTCGAGCTTTATAGACGATAACATTACCATCGCCGTCTTCTTCTTGAAGATCCATTTATTCTCAATTGCTTGCCGATCATCGGGCAAGTCAACCAAAGTCCACACTTTGTTCTCATACATGGATCCCATCTCAGATTTCATGGCCTCAAGCCATTTTGTGGAATCTGGGCTCACCATCGCTTCTTCATAGTTCGTAGGTTCATCATGTTCCAGTAACATGACTTCCAAAACAGGATTACCGTACCACTCTAGTGCGGATCTTGTTCTGGTTGATCTACGAAGTTCTGTAGAAACTTGATCTGAAGTTTCATGATCATCATCATTAGCTTCCTCCCTATTTGGTGTAGGTGTCACGAAACTGTTTTACGTGATGTACTACTTCTCAATAAGGGAGTAGATACAGATTATCTCATCAAGTTCTACTTTCCTCCCACTCACTTCTTTCGAGAGAAACTCCTTCTCTAGAAAGTTTCGAATTTAGCAACAAAAATCTTGCCTTGGATCTGTGATAGAAGGTGTACCCAACTGTCTCCTTTGGGTATCCTATGAAGACACATTTCTCCGATTTGGGTTCGAGCTTATCAGGTTGAAGCTTTTCACATAAGCATCGCAGCCCCAAACTTTCAAAAACGACAACTTTGGTTTCTTGCCAAACCACAGTTCATAAGGCGTCGCTTCAGCGGTTTAGATGGTGCCCTATTTAAAGTGAATGTAGCCGTCTCTAAAGCATAACCCCAAAGCGATAGCGGTAAATCAGTAAGAGACATCATAGATCGCACCATATCTAATAAAATACGATTCGACGTTCGGACACACCATTACGTTGTGGTGTTCGGTGGCGTAAAGTTGAAACTATTCCGCATTGTTTCAAATGTAGGCCAAACTCGTAACTCAAATATTCTCCTCCACGATCAGATCGTAGAAACTTTATTTTCTTGTTACGATGATTTTCCACTTCACTCTGAAATTCTTTGAACTTTTCAAATGTTTCAGACTTGTGTTTCATTAAGTAGATATACCCATATCTGCTCAAATCATCTGTGAAGGTGAGAAAATAACGATATCCGCCACGAGCCTCAACATTCATTGGACCACATACATCGGTATGTATGATTTCCAATAAATCTGTTGCTCTCTCCATAGTTCGGAGAAGCGGTGTTTTAGTCATCTTGCCCATAAGGCACGGTTACTTAAGTGCCAAGTGATTCATAATCAAGTGACTCCAAAAGTCCATCAAGCATGGAGTTTCTTCATGCGTTTTACACCGATATGACCTAAGCGGCGGTGCCACAAATAAGTTGCACCATCATTATCAACTCTGCATCTTTTGGTTTCAACATTATGAATATGTGTATCACTACTATCAAGATTGAGTAAAACAAACCATTCTTCAATGGTGCATGACCATAAAAGATATTATTCATATAAATAGAACAACCATTATTCTCGATTTAAATGAATAACCGTCTCGCATCAAACAAGATCCAGATATAATGTTCATGCTCAACGATGGTACTAAATAACAATTATTTAGGTCTAATACTAATCCGAAGGTAGATGTAGAGGTAGCGTGCCATTGCGATCACATCGACTTTGGAACCATTTCCCACGCGCATCGTCACCTCGTCCTTAGCCAATCTTCGCAATCCGTAGCCCTGTTTGAGTTGCAAATATTAGCAATGAACCAGTATCAAATACCAGTGCTCTGCGAGTATTAGTAAGGTACACATCAATAACAAGTATATCACATATACCTTTGTTAACCTTGCCATCCTTCTTATCCGCCAAATACTTGGGGCAGTTCCGCTTCGGTGACCAGCCTGCTTGCAATAGAAGCACTCAGTTTCAGGCTTAGGACCAGACTTGGGTTTCTTCTCTTGATCAGCAACTTGCTTGCTGCTCTTTTGAAGTTTCCTTTTCTTTCCTTTGCCCTTTTCTTGAAACTAGTGGTTTTGTTAACCATCAACACTTGATGCTCCTTTTGATTTCTACCTCCATGACTTTCAAAGCATCGCGAAGAGCTCGAGCATAGTTTTGGTCATCCCTTGCATATTATAGTTCATCACGAAGCTCTTGTAGCTTGGTGGCGATGATTGGAGAATTCATCAATGGCGCAATCATCCGGAAGATTAACTCCCAGTTGAATCAAGTGATTGTTATATCCGGACATTACGAGTATATGCTCACCGATGTAACCATTCTCCTCCATCTTACAGCTATAGAACTTATTGGAGACTTCATATCTCTCAATCCGGGCATTCGCTTGGAATATTAACTTCAACTCTGGAACATCTCATATGCTCCATGGTGTTCAAAACGACGTTGAAGTCCCGGTTCTAAGCCGTAAAGCATGGCACACTTGAACTATAGAGTAGTCATCGCTTTGCTTTGCAGACGTTCACAACTTCGGCGCAGCCCTTGCACCAGGCACGGCACCTAACGGTGCTTCCGGGACGTAATTCTTCCGTGCAGCAATAAGGATAATCCTCAAATTACGGACCCAGTCCGTGTAATTGCTACCATCATCTTTCAACTTTGCTTTCTCAAGGAACGCATTAAAATTCAACGGAACAACAGACGAGCCATCTATCTACACATCATAGACAAGCAAGATACTATCGGTACTAAGTTCATGATAAATTTAAGTTCAATTAATCATATTACTTAAGAACTCCCACTTAGAAAAATATCCTCCAATTCTCTAAGTGATTGCGTGATCCATTTCAACTACACCATGACCGATCATCACGTGTGATGGAGTAGTTTCAATGGTGAACATCAATATGTTGATCATATCTACTATATGATTCACGCTCGACCTTCGGTCTCCGTGTTCCGAGGTCATATCTTATATGCATAGCTCGTCAAGTATAACCTGAGTATTCGCGTGTGCAACTGTTTTGCACCGTTGTATTTGAGCGTAGAGCCTATCACACCCGATCATCACGTGGTGTCTCAAAGACGAAGAACTTTCATAGCGGTGCATACTCGGGAGAACACTTCTTGATAATTTAGTAAGGGATCATCTTATAATGCTACCGTCAATCAAAGCAAAATAAGATGCATAAAGGATTAACATCACATGCAATCAATATAAGTGATATGATATGGCCATCATCATCTTGTGCTTGTGATCTCCATCTCGAAGCACCGCCATGATCACCATCGTCACCGGCGCGACACCTTGATCTCCATCGTAGCATCGTTGTCGTCTCGCCAACTATTGCTTCTCGACTATCGCTACTCCTTAGTGATAAAGTAAAGCAATTACATGGCGTTGCATCTCATACAATAAGCGACAACCATATGGCTCCTGCCATTGCCGATAACTTCGGTTACAAAACATGATCATCTCATACAATAAAATATAGCATCATGTCTTGACCATATCACATCACAACATGCCCTGCAAAAACAAGTTAGGCGTCCTCTACTTTGTTGTTGCAAGTTTTACGTGGCTGCTACGGGCTGAGCAAGAACCGTTCTTACCTACGCATCAAAACCACAGCGATACTTCGTCAAATAGACTCGTTTAACCTTCTCAAGGACCGGGCGTAGCCACACTCGATTCAACTAAAGTGAGAGAGACAGACACCGCCGATCACCTTTAAGCAACGAGTGCTCACAGCGGTGAAACCAGTCTCGCGTAAGCGTCGCGTAATGTCGGTCCGGCCGCTTCATCTCACAATACCGCTGAACCAAAGTATGACATGCTGGTAGGTAGTATGACTTGTATCGCCCACAACTCACTTGTGTTCTACTCGTGCATATGACATCAACGCATAAAACCAGGCTCGATACCCTTTGTTGGGGAACGTAGTAATTTCAAAAATTTTCCCACGATCACGCAAGACCATGGTGATGGCATAGCAACGAGAGGATAGAGTATCCGTCCACGTACCCTCGTAGACCGAAAGCGGAAGCGTTATAACAACGCGGTTGATGTAGTCGTACTTCTTCCCGATCCAACCGATCCAAGTACCGAACGTACGGCACCTCCGAGTTCTGCACACGTTCAGCTCGATGACGTCCCTCGAACTCCGATCCAGCCGAGTGTTGAGGGAGAGTTTCGTCAGCACGACGGCGTGGTGACGATGATGATGTTCCACCGACGCAGGGCTTCGCCTAAGCTCCGCTACGGTATGATCGAGGTGTAATCTGGTGGAAGGGGGCACCGCACACGGCTAAGGAACGATCTAATCGATCAACTTGTGTGTCATGGGGTGCCCCTGCCCCTGTATATAAAGGAGGGAAGGGGAGGGGCTGGCCGGCCAGGAGGGAGGCGCACCAGGGGTGTCCTACTCCTACTAGGAGTAGGATTCCCCCCCCAAATCCTAGTCCAACTAGGGTTTGACCAAGGGGAGAGGGAGAGAGGGGGCGCCACCCCCTTCTCCTAATCCTAATAGGACTAGGGAAGGGGGGAAGGCTGCGGCCAGCTATAGGGCCCCCTTTTCTCTTTCCCACTAAGGCCCATCAAGGCCCATTGACCCCGGGGTTCCGTAACCCCGGTATCTCGGTAAAATTCCCAATTTCACCCGGAGTGATTCCGAGTCCAAACATAGGCTTCCAATATATCAATCTTTATGTCTCGACCATTTGAGACTCCTCGTCATGTCCGTGATCTCATCGGGACTCGAACAACCTTGGTACATCAACATCATAAAACTCATAATAACCGTCATCGAAGCGTTAAGCGTGCGGACCCTACGGGTTCGAGAACTATGTAGACATGACCGAGACACCTCTCGGTCAATAACCAATAGCGGGACCTGGATGCCCATATTGGTTCCTACATATTCTACGAAGATCTTTATCGGTCAGACCGCATAACAACATCGTTGTTCCCTTTGTCATCGGTATGTTACTTGCCCGAGATTCGATCGTCGGTATCCAATACCTAGTTCAATCTCGTTACGGCAAGTCTCTTTACTCGTTCCGTAATACATCATCTCATAACTAACTCATTAGTTACAATGCTTGCAAGGCTTAGGTGATGAGCATTACCGAGAGGGCCCAGAGATACCTCTCCGACAATCGGAGTGACAAATCCTAATCTCAAATATGCCAACCCAACATGTACCTTCGGAGACACCTGTAATGTACCTTTATAATCACCCGATTCGTTGTGACGTTTGGTAGCACCCAAAGTGTTCCTCGGGCAAACGGGAGTTGCATAATCTCATAGTCATAGGAACATGTATAAGTCATGAAGAAAAGCACTAGCAACAAACTATACGATCAGGTGCTATGCTAATGGAATGGGTCATGTCAATCAGATCATTCAACCAATGATGTGATCCCATTAATCAAATAACAACTCCTTGTCCATGGTTAGGAAACATAACCATCTTTGATTAACGAGCTAGTCAAGTAGAGGCATACTAGTGACACTCTGAGGTTTATGTATTCACACATGTATTATGTTTCCGGTTAATACAATTCTAGCATGAATAATAAACATTTATCATGATATAAGGAAATAAATAATAACATTTATTATTGCCTCTAGGGCATATTTCCTTCACCGACTGCGATCACATCGATTTTGGAACCGTTTCCCACGCGCATCGTCACCTCGTCCTTTGCCAGTGTTCGCTTAATCCGTAGTTCCTGTTTCGAGTTGCAAATATTAGCAATGTAACCGGTATCAAATACCTGGTACTATGCGAGCTCTAGTAAGGTACACATCAATAACAAGTATATCACATATACCTTTGTTCATTTTGCCATCCTTCTTATCCGCCAAATACTTGGGGCAGTTCCGCTTCCGGTGACGATGCGCTTGCGGTAGAAGCACTCGATTTTGGGCTTAGGTCCAGACTTGGGTTTCTTCTCTGATCAAGCAACTTGTTTGCTGTTCTTCTTGAAGTTCCCTTCTTCTTCCCTTTGCCTTTCTTCTTGAAACTAGTGGTCTTATTGACCATCAACACTTGATGCTCCTTTTTGATTTCTACCTCCGCAGCTTTTAGCATTGCGAAGAGCTCGAGCATAGTCTTTACTAACCCTTGCATATTATAGTTCATCACGAAGCCTTTGTAGCTTGGTGGCGGTGATTGAAGAATTCTGTCAATGACACAATCATCCGGAAGATTAACTCCCAGTTGATTCAAGTGATTGTAATACCCGGACATTTTGAGTATGTGCTCACCGACGTAACTATTCTCCTCCATCTTGCAGCTATAGAACTTATTGGAGACTTCATATCTCTCAATCCGGGCATTCTGTTGAAATATCAACTTCAACTCTGGAACATCTCATATGCTCCATGACGTTCAAAAGCGTCGTTGAAGACCCGGTTCTAAGCCGTAAAGCATGGCACACTGAACTATAGAGTAGTCATCAGCTACGCTTTGCCGACGTTCACAACCGGCTCGGCATCCGCAGCAGGCACTGTCACCCAGCGGTGCTTCGGGACGTAACTTTTACGTGCAGCAATGAGGATTATCCTCAAAGTTACGGACCCAGTCCGTGTAATTGCTACCATCATCTTTCAACTTTGCTTTCTCAAGGAACGCATTAAAATTCAACGGAACAACAAGACGAGCCATCTATCTACAGTAAACATAGACAAGCAAAATACTATCGGTACTAAGTTCATGATAAATTTAAGTTCAATTAATCATATTATTAAAGAACTCCCACTTAGGCAGACATCTCTCTAGTTATCTAAGTGATCACGTGATCCAAATCAACTAAACCATAACCGATCATCACGTGAGATGGAGTAGTTTTCAATGGTGAACATCTTATGTTGATCATATTCGCTATATGATTCACGTTCGACCTTTCGGTCTCCGTGTTCGAGGCCATATCTGTATATGCTAGGCTCGTCAAGTATAACCTGAGTATTCTGCGTGTGCAAAACTGGCTTGCACCCGTTGTAGATGGACGTAGAGCTTATCACACCCGATCATCACGTGGTGTCTCTAACACGACGAACTTTGGCAACGGTGCATACTCGGGAGAACACTACTTGATAATTTTTAGTGAGAGATCATCTTATAATGCTACCGTCAATCAAAGCAAGATAAGATGCATAAAGGATAAACATCACATGCAATCAATATAAGTGATATGATATGGCCATCATCATCTTGTGCTTGTGATCTCCATCTCAAGCAATCGTCATGATCACCATCGTCACCGGCGCCGACACCTTGATCTCCATCGTAGCATCGTTGTCGTCTCGCCAACTATTGCTTTACGACTATCGCTACCGCTTAGTGATAAAGTAAAGCAATTACATGGCGTTGCATTTCATACAATAAGCGACAACCATATGGCTCCTGCCGGTTGGCGATAACTCGGTTACAAAACATGATCATCTCATACAATAAAATATAGCATCACGTCTTGACCATATCACATCACAACATGCCCTGCAAAAACAAGTTAGGCGTCCTCTACTTTGTTGTTGCAAGTTTTACGTGGCTGCTACGGGCTGAGCAAGAACCGTTCTTACCTACGCATCAAAACCACAACGATACTTCGTCAAATAGACTCCGTTTAACCTTCTCAAGGACCGGGCGTAGCCACACTCAGTTCAACTAAAGTGAGAGAGACAGACACCCGCCGGTCACCTTTAAGCAACGAGTGCTCACAGCGGTGAAACCAGTCTCGCGTAAGCGTCTGCGTAATGTCGGTCCGGCCGCTTCATCTCACAATACCGCTGAACCAAAGTATGACATGCTGGTAGGTAGTATGACTTGTATCGCCCACAACTCACTTGTGTTCTACTCGTGCATATGACATCAACGCATAAAACCAGGCTCTGATACCACTGTTGGGTAACGTAGTAATTTCAAAAATTTTCCTACGATCACGCAAGACCATGGTGATGGCATAGCAACGAGAGGAGAGAGTCCGTCCGCGTACGCTCGTGAGACCGAAAGCGAAGCGTTATATTAACGCTGTTGATGTAGTCGTCGTCTTCACGATCCGACCGATCCAAGCACCGTTACTCGGCACCTCCGAGTTCTTGGCACACGTTCAGCTCGATGGCGATCCCGAGCTCCGATCCAGCAAAGCGTCGGGAAGGAGTTCCGTCGACCGACGGCGTGGTGACGATCTTGATGTTCTACCGTCGCGGGGCTTCGCCTAAGCACCGCTACAATATGACCGAGGTGGAATATGGTGGAGGGGGCACCGACACGGCTAAGGAACGATCCGTAGATCAACTTGTGTGTTCTAGGGTGCCCCCTGCCCCGCAGATATAAAGGAGCAAGGGGAGGGCGGCCAGCCTTGGGGCGCACCAAGGGGGGGGAGTCCTCCTCCTAGTAGGAGTAGGACTCCCTTTCCTAGTCCTACTAGGAAGAGGGAAGGGGAAGGAAGAGAGGGAGAGGGAGAGGGAAAGGGGGCGCCCCCTCCTAGTCCAATCGGACTCCCCATGGAGGGGGCGCACCACCTCTTGGTGCAGCCCTCTCTCCCTCTTGGCCCAATAAGGCCCATAACTTCCCGGGGGTTCGGTAACCCCTCCGGCACTCCGGTTTTCTCCGAAACTTCGGAACCTTTCCGGTGTCCGAATATAACCATCCAATATATCAATCTTTATGTCTCGACCATTTGAGACTCCTCGTCATGTCCGTGATCACATCCGGGACACGAACTCCTTGGTACATCAAAATACATAAACTCATAATAACCGTCATTGAAACCTTAAGCGTGCGGACCCTACGGTTCGAGAACTATGTAGACATGACCTTAGAACTATTCTCGGTCAATAACCAATAGCGGAACCTGGATGCTCATATTGGTTCCTACATATTCTCGAAGATCTTTATCGGTCAAACCGCATAACAACATACGTTGTTCCCTTTGTCATCGGTATGTTACTTTCCGAGATTCGATCGTCGGTATCCAATACCTAGTTTAATCTCGTTACGGAAAGTCTCTTTACTCGTTCCGTAATACATCATCTCACAACTAACTCTTTAGTTGCAATGCTTGCAAGGCTTTATGTGATGTGCATTACCGAGAAGGCCTAGAGATACCTCTCCGACAATCGGAGTGACAAAACCTAATCTCAAATCGCCAACCCAACAAGTACCTTTGGAGACACACTGTAGTACTCCTTTATAATCACCCGATTCGTTGTGACGTTTGGTAGTACCCAAAGTGTTCCTCCGGTAAATGGGAGTTGCATAATCTCATAGTTACAGGAACATGTATGGGTCATGAAGAAAGCATTAACATACTAAACGATCAAGTGTTAAGCTAACGGAATGGGTCATGTCAATCAGATCATTCAACTAATGATGTGACCTTGTTAATCAAATAACAACTCTTTGTCCATGGTTAGGAAACATAACCATCTTTGATTAACAAGCTAGTCAAGTAGAGGCATACTAGTGACATACTGTTTGTCTATATATTCACACATGTATTATGTTTCCGGTTAATACAATTCTAGCATGAATAATAAACATTTATCATGATATAAGGAAATAAATAATAACTTTATTATTGCCTCTAGGGCATATTTCCTTCATGCCCTTCCGATGAAGCATGAGTAGTTTACCACAAACCTACTGGTCCATAGCTAGTAGCTAGATGGTTTCTTCTCTCTCTCTCTCTCTTTGATTCTCAATACCATGTTCTCCTCGAAGTTCTTGGAGATCTATTCGATGTAATACCTTTTTGCGGTGTGTTTGCCGAGCTCCGATGAATTGTGGATTTATGATCAGCTTATCTATGAATATTATTCTCTAAATTCTTATATGCATGATTTGATATCTTTGTAATTCTCTTTGAACTATCGGTTTGTTTGGCCAACTAGATTGGTTGTTCTTGCAATGGGAGAAGTGCTTAGCTTTGGATTCAATCTTGCGGTGTCCTTTCCCAGTGACAGTAGGGGCAGCAAGGCACGTATTGTATTGTTGCCATCGAGGATAAAAAGATGGGGTTTTCATCATATTGCTTGAGTTAATTCCTCTACATCATGCCATCTTACTTAATGCGTCACTCTGTTCTTCATGAACTTAATACTCTAGATGCAGGCAGGAGTCGATCGATGTGTGGAGTACTAGTAGTAGATGCAGGAAGGAGTCGGTCTACTTGACACAGACGTGATGCCTATATTCATGATCATTGCCTTAGATATCGTCATAACTTTGCGCTTTTCTATCAATTGCTCGGCAGTAATTTGTTCAACCACCGTATTATTTGCTATCTTGAGAGAAGCCTCTAGTGAAACCTATGGCCGTCATGTCTATTTTCCATCATATTAGTTTCTAATCTACTATTTTGCAATCTTTTACTTTACAAAAATATTTACTTTATCGTTTATCTATCTCTACCAGATCTCACTTTTACAAGTGACCGTGAAGGAATTGACAACCCCTTTATCGCGATGGGTGCAAGTTGTTTGATTGCTTGTGCAGGTATTCGGTGATTTGTGCGTTATCTCCTACTGGATTGATACCTTGGTTCCCAAACTGAGGGAAATACTTATCTCTACTTTGCTGCATCACTCTTTCCTCTTCAAGGGAAAAATCAACGCAAGCTCAAGAAGTAGCAGGCTCCACGACGACTTCCTCAACACCAGCTTCCCCGAGTTGACATCGACTACGGCATTCTTCACGCGGCTACCAAGACCACGGCTACACCACCCTAAGCTCTCGGCTACATCGACAAACGGCACAAAGGGCTACCGCCTTGCTTGAGCAACCTAGTCAGTTTCCACTCCAGCCACGACTTCCGCGATGCATCGACCGTTACAACTGTGGGGGGTGTCTCTCGACTTACCGTCAGATTCTTCTCCAGTCTCACCATCTGCGTCGCTACCGCTGTGACTGTAATAACCCACAAGTATAGGGGATCGCAATAGTTTTCGAGGGTAGAGTATTCAACCCAAATTTATTGATTTGACACAAGGGGATCCAAAGAATATTCTCATGTATTAGCAGCTAAGTTGTCAATTCAACCACACCTGAAAGACTTAATATCTGCAACAAAGTATTTAGTAGCAAAGTAGTATAGAAGTAACGGTAACGGTGCCAAAAGTAACAGTAACAGTTTTGTAGTAATCATAACAGTGGCAACGGAGAAGTAACTAAGCAAAGATCAATATGTGAAAAGCTCGTAGGCAATGGATCAGTGATGGATAATTATGTCGGATGCGATTCCTCATGCAATAGTTATAACATAGGGTGACACAGAACTAGCTCCAGTTCATCAATATAATGTAGGCATGTATTCTGAATATAGTCATACATACTTATGTAAAAGAACTTGCATGACATCTTTTGTCCTACCCTCCCGTGGCAGCGGTGTCCTATTGGAAACTAAGGGATATTAAGGCCTACTTTTAATAGAGTACCGGACCGAAGCATTAACACTTAATGAATACATGAACTCCTCAAACTACGATCGTCGCCGGGAGTGGTCCCAATTATTGTCACCTCGGGGTTGCCGGATCATAACACATAGTAGGTGACTATTGACTTGCAAGATAGGATCAAGAACTCACATATATTCATGAAAACATAATAGGTTCAGATCTGAAATCATGGCACTCGGGCCCTAGTGACAAGCATTAAGCATAGCAAAGTCATAGCAACATCAATCTTAGAACATAATGGATACTAGGGGTCAAACCCTAACAAAACTAACTTGATTACATGGTAAATCTCATCCAACCCATCACCGTTCAGCAAGCCTATGATGGGATTACTCACGCACGGCGATGGGCATCATGAAATTGGTGATGGAAGATGGTTGATGATGACGATGGCGACGGATTCCCCTCTCCGGAGCCCCGAACGGACTCCAGATCAGCCCTCCTGAGGAAGAACAGGGCTTGGCGGCAGCTCTGTATCGTAAAACGCGATGAATACTTCTCCTTAATTTTTTTTCCCCCGGAAGTGAATATTTTAAGTTGGGGTTGAGGTCGGTGGAGCCCCAGGGGGCCCACGAGGCAGGGGGCGCGCCCTAGGGAGGGGCGCCCTGCACCCTTGTGGACAGGGTGTGGCCCCCCTGATGTTGATTCTTTCGCCAGTATTTTTTATTAATTCCAAAAGGTTGCTCCGTGGATTTTCAGGTCATTCCGAGAACTTTTATTTCTGCACAAAAATAACACCATGGCAGTTATGCTGAAAACAGCGTCAGTCCGAGTTAGTTCCATTCAAATCATACAAGTTAGAGTCCAAAACAAGGGCAAAAGTGTTTGGAAAAGTAAATACGTTGGAGACGTATCAACTCCCCCAAGTTTAAACCTTTGCTTGTCCTCAAGCAATTCAGTTGACAAACTAAAAGTGATAAAGAAAAACTTTTACAAACAATGTTTGATCTTGTTGTTGCAAATATGTAGAGCCAGGATTCAAGTTTTCAACAAAGATTATGAACTAACCATATTCACAATAATTTTTAGGTCTCATGTTTACTCATATCAGTGGCATAATCAACTAGCGAGCAATAATAATAAATCTCGGATGACAACACTTTCTCAAAACAATCATAATATGATATAACAAGATGGTATCTCGCTAGCCCTTTCTGAGACCGCAAAACATAAATGCAGAGCACCCTTGAAGATCAAGGACTGACTAAACATTGTAATTCATGGTAAAAGAGATTCAGTCACAGTCATACTCAATGTAAATTAATAGCAATGCATGGAAATGACAACGGTGCTCTCCAACTGATGCTTTTTAATAAGAGGACGATGACTCAACATAAAAGTAAATAGATAGGCCCTTCACAGAGGGAAGCAGGGATTTGCAGAGGTGCTAGAGCTCGAGTTTTGAAACAGAGATAAATAATATTTTGACCGTTATACTTTCATTGTCACAACCGAGGGATCTCGATATCTTCCATTCTACACACATTATAGGCGGTTCCCAAACATAATGGTAAAATTTATACTCCCCACCACCAAAAAACATCAATCAATGGCTTGTCCGAAACAACGGGTGCCGTCCAACTAACAACAATCCTGGGGGAGTTTTGTTTGCATTATTTTGATTTGATTTGAGCATGGGACTGGGCATCACGGTTACCGGACATTTTCTTGTGAATGATGAGTGGAGTCCACTCATCGTGAGAATAACCCACCTAGCATGGAAGATATAGAAAACCCTAGTTGATACATGAGCTATTCGAGCATACAAAACAGAATTTCGTTTGAAGGTTTAGAGTTTGGCACATACAAATTTACTTGGAACGACAGGTAGATACCGCATATAGGAAGGTGTGGTGGACTCAATGGAATAACTTTGGGGTTTATGGAAGTGGATGCACAAGCAGTGTTCCCGCTTAGTACACGTGAAGGCTAGAAAGAGACTGGGAAGCGACCAACTAGAGAGCGACAACAGTCATGAACATGCATTAAGATTAATCAACACTGAGTGCAAGCATGAGTAGGATATAAATCACCATGAATATAAATATCGTGGAGGCTATGTTGATTTTGTTTCAACTACATGCATGAACATGTGCCAAGTCAAGCCACTCGAATCATTCAAAGGAGGATACCACCCTATCATAGCGCATCACAACCATTTTAATAGCATGTTGGCACACAAGGTAAACCATTATAAACTCCTAGCTAATTAAGCATGGCATGAGCAACTATAATCTCTAATTGTCATTGCAAACATGTTTCATCCATAATGGGCTGAATCAGGGACAGTGGACTAATCATATTTACAAAAACAAGATAGGTCGAGTTCATACCAGCTTCTCTCATCTCAATCAGTCCATCATATATCGTCATTATTGCCTTTCACTTGCATGACCAAACGGTGTGGATAATAATAATAGTGCACGTGCATTGGACTAAGCTGGAATCTGCAAGCATTTAATACAAAGGAGAAGACAAGGTAATATGAGCTCTTGGTTAGATCAACAATAATGCATATGAGAGCCACTCAACATTTTCATCGTGGTCTTCTCCTCTCGACCCCCAATAAAAAGAAATAAAAACAGTTTACACGGGAAAGCTCCCAACAAGAAAAAGAAGAACGAGAAATCTTTTGGGTTTTTCTTTTAATTACTACTACAAGCATGGAAAGTAAACTAGCTAAAAGCTACAATTAATTTTTTGGTTTTTCTTAAGGTTTTTCAAACACACAAGAAGAGAGCAAGAAAAGGAAATAAACTAGCATGGATAGTACAATGAAAAAGTATGAGCACCGACAACTAGCATGAGTGTGTGAACATGAATGTAATGTCGGTGAGGAATACGTACTCCCCCAAGCTTAGAAAAAAAATAGTCTCACAGTGAGTTAAACAAAGAGGGTGCAAGCAAGATAATAGTCTCACAGTGAGTTTTACCAAAATCAAATTATACTTAAGCATCTTCTTATTATTTTTAACAATAAACTCATGTGCTACCATACTCTTATAATCCAGAAAAATAGTGGGCAACAACTTTTCCTCTTTCTCATAATGCCTAATAGGTATCTCAAAATGTTCAGCAAGGCGAGAAGCAAAGATACCACCAAAGATGGGGCCCTTTGTACGGTTCAGACTTAACCGTTTAGCAACAATAGCGCCTAAGTTGAAAGTTGTATCACGAAACAAAGCATGGCACAAAATAACAAGATCAGGGGCACTAAGATTTCCACTGTTCCCGCGACCAATTAAGCATCTACTAGCAAATATTGCAAAGTAGCATAGAACAGGAAAATGTATACTAGTAATTCTTGCATCGGAAACTTTCCTTGTTTCTCCTACAGCAATTCTATCAATAAACTCCTCCACATCACTACGATGTGGTTCCTCAATACTACCCACAAAGGGTATCTTGCAGACCCAACAGAAATCATAGAGTGACATCTCCTTAACCTCATCATATAAGTGAAACTCCACTGAAGGTGGTGATTTCTTAGCATGGAAATAAAAAATTTGCACGAAAGTATTAGTGAGTAGGATATACTGTTCGCGCTGGTCGTGGAGGAAGTCGGTGAGGGCTGCATTCTCAGCCAAATAATAAAAGTCATCATGAATTTTGGCGGCCCTCAAGAACGCATCACAAGGCCATTCGCACGACAAGACTTCCGCGGTGCGAGGAAGATTGAACTTGGGCTTTTTGTTCTCCTCGTTCTGCTTATCCTTCGAGCTTCGGCTCGAAGAGCCCCTCAATAATCTTTTCATCATTTTCTCTGAAAAATTTCTGAAATTTTTAGTGACTCAAAATAATAGTGAACCAAACTCAAGAAGATTGATAACAACTACTCCCACAAGTGCCTAGAGGCTATATCATGCATTAAAACCACTTGGGGCCATATATATTTGACATGCAAGCTCAAGAACATGGTCACCTCAGTAGCAAAAATTTGCAATAAATAAAGCACTAGAACAAAAACTAATTGGACCATTGGAGGAGTCACATACAGAAGAACAATCCCCCAAAACAGTTTTGTGAATGGAGCTTTGAGCAAGGAGATCGAAAATGGCAGCAAGATGAGCTAGAACACGGGTTTAAGCTATGGGAATATTTTTTCTGGAGGAAGACAAAGTGAGTGGGTGCTGGAATAAGTGGAGGGGGTCCACATGGGGCCCACGAGGCAGGGGGGCGCGCCCCAGGGGGTGGGCGCGCCCTGTGCCCTCGTGGCCAAATGGTGCCCCCCCCCTGGTGTGTTCTCAGTGCTAGAAATTCTTAAATATTCTACAAAAAATCATACTTCATTTTAAGGACATTTGGAGAACTTTTATTTTCGGGGTATTTTTTATTGCATAGATAATTTAGAAAACAGACAAAAAAAATACTGTTTTTGCTTTATTTAAACTAAACAAAAGAAAGTAAAAGGAGGGTACATAGAGTTGTGCTTTCTAACTTCATCCATCTCGTGCTCATCAAAAGGAATCCACTAACAAGGTTGATCAAGTCTTGTTAACAAACTTCTTCCGAATAACACGAAACCGAAGTATTTTTGAATAACACTAGGTTACTCAACGGGGATATGCATGTCCCCAACAATAAGAATATCATATTTCTTTTTGACAGTAGGAAGAGGGAATTCAAAACCTCCAATAGTGATCGTTGAAAATTTTCCAATAGAATTGATACTGTGGACTTGAGGTAGTTTCCTCGGAAAGTGTACCGTATGCTCATTACCATTAACATGAAAAGTGACATTGCCTTTGTTGCAACCAATAACAGCCCATGCAGTATTTAGAAAAGGTCTACCAAGGTTAACGACATACTATCGTCCTCGGGAATATCAAGAATAACAAGATCCACTAAAATAGTAACGTTTGCAACCACAACAGGCACATCCTCACAAATACCGACAGGTATAGCAGTTGATCTATCATCCATTTGCAAAGAGATTTCAGTAGGTGTCAACTTATTTAAATCAAGTCTACGATATAAAGAGAGAGGCATAACACTAACACTGGCTCCAAGATCACATAGAGCAGTTTTAACATAGTTTCTTTTAATGGAGCATGGTATAGTTGGTACTCCTGGATCTCCTAGTTTCTTGGGTATTCCACCCTTAAAAGTGTAATTGGCAAGAATGGTGGAAATTTCAGCTTCCGGTATCTTTCTTTTATTTGTAACAATATCTTTCATATACTTAGCATAAGGATTCATTTTAAGCATATCAGTCAAACACATGCACAAAAAGATAGGTCTAATCATTTCAGCAAAGCGCTCAAAATCCTCATCATCTGTTTTCTTGGATGGCTTAGGAGGAAAAGGCATGGGTTTATGAACCCATGGTTCTCTTTCTTTACCGTGCTTCCTAGCAACGAAGTCTCTCTTATCATAACGTTGATTCTTTGATTGTGGATTATCAAGATCAACAACAGGTTCAATTTCTACATTATTGTTATTGCTAGGTTGAGCATCAACATGAACATCATCATTAACATTATCACTAGGTTCATGTTCATTACCAGATTGTATTTCAGCATCAGAAATAAAAATATAATTGGGATTCTCAGGGGTGTCAACAATAGGTTCACTAGAAGCATGCAAAGTCCTATCATCATTCTTTTTCTTTTTCTTAGAAGGACTAGGTGCATCAACATTAGTTCTCTGAGAATCTTGCTCAACTCTCTTAGGATGGCCCTCAGGATACAAAGGTTCCTGAGTCATTCTACCACCCCTAGTCATAACCCTATCAGCATTATCATTTTTCTTATTGTTTAATTCATTGAGCAAATCATCTTGTGTTTTAAGCACTTGTTCTACTTGAGGGGTAACCATGGATGCATGTTTACTAATAAGTTTAAGATCACCTTTAACTCCAGACATATAATTACTCAAGTGTTCAATCATATAAGCACTATGTTTCAATTGTCTACCAACATAAGCATTGAAGTTCTCTTGTTTAACGATAAAATTATCAAACTCATCCAAGCATTGGCTAGCAGTCATATAACGAAGGATATCACCTTCATCAAATCTATAGAAAGAATTTACCTTTACTACCTGTGTTGGGTTATCAAGACCATGTATTTGTTCGATAGGTGGTAAATTCTTAACATCTTCAGCTTTAATACCTTTTTCTTTCATAGATTTTTTTTGCCTCTTGCATATCTTCAAGACTGAGAAATAGAATACCCCTTTTCTTCGGAGTTGGCTTAGGAGTTGGTTCAGGAAGTGTCCAATCATTATCATTACTCAATATATTATTCAATAGCAATTCAGCTTTCTCAATAGTTCTTTCCCTGAAAACACAACCAACACAACTATTCAGGTGGTCTCTGGAAGCATCGGTTAGTCCATTATAAAAGATATCAAGTATTTCATTTTTCTTAAGAGGATGATCAGGCAACGCATTAAGTAATTGGAGAAGCCTCCCCCAAGCTTGTGGAAGACTCTCTTCTTCAATTTGCACAAAATTATATATTTCCCTTAAGGCAGCTTGTTTCTTATGAGCGGGGAAATGTTTAGCAGAGAAATAATAAATCATATCTTGGGGACTACGCACACAACCAGGAGCAAGAGAATTAAACCATATTTTAGTATCACCCTTTAATGAGAACGGAAATAACTTAATGATATAGTATTAGCGAATTTTTTCCTCATGAGTAAATAGGGTGGCTATATCATTCAATTTAGTAAGATGTGCCACAACAGTTTCAGATTCATAGCCATAGAAAGGATCCGATTCAACCAAACTAATTAACTCTGGATCGATAGAGAAATTATAACCCTTATCAGAAATATAGATAGGTGAAGTAGTAAAAGCAGGGTCATATTTCATTCTAGCATTCAAAGATTTTTCTTTCAGCTTAGCTAACAGTTTCTTAAGATCATATCTATCTTTGCAACCAAAAAGGTTTCTAACAGTTTCTTCATCCATAACATAACTGAGGGAGTCCCGGACTAGGGGGTGTCCGGATAGCCGGATTATCGTCACGGCCGGACTTCAAGACTATGAAGATACAAGATTGAAGACTTCGTCCCGTGTCCGGATGGGACTTTCCTTGGCGTAGAAGGCAAGCTTGGCGATGCGGATATGTAGATCTCCTACCATTGTAACCGACTCTGTGTAACCCTAACCTATCCGGTGTCTATATAAACCGGAGGGTTTTAGTCCGTAGGACAGAACAACAATCATACCATAGGCTAACTTCTAGGGTTTAGCCTCCTTGATCTCGTGGTAGATCTACTCTTGTACTACCCATATCATCAATATTAATCAAGCAGGAGTAGGGTATTACCTCCATCGAGAGGGCCCGAACCTGGGTAAAAACATCGTGTCCCTTGTCTCCTGTTACCATCCGCCTAGACGCACAGTTCGGGACCCCCTACCCGAGATCCGCTGGTTTTGACACCGACATTGGTGCTTTCATTGAGAGTTCCTCTGTCTCGTGACCGATAGGACCGATGGCTCCTTCAATCATCAACAACGACGCGGTCCAGGGTGAGACTTTTCTCCCCGGACAGATCTTCGTGTTCGGCGGCTTTGCATCTGCGGGCCAATTAAGCAGCCATCTGGAGCAGATCGAAGCTACGCCCCGCCATCAGGTCAGATTTGGAAGTTTGAACTATACGACCGATATCCGGGGACTTGATCTTGACAGATTCGAGCGCAGCCAAGCGTGCCGCACTATTTCGATGGGCATGATCTAGCTCTGCGATCGAGCAGTGTCACGGAGGCCGCACCAAGACCCGCCCGGCCCTTGATCCGAGCCGGATTCCCGATCGAGGACGAGTGGTTGGACACCGCCTCGGGGCTACAATCTCACGGCAATTGAGCGAACTCTGTCCCTGTCGCTGCGAAGACCTTGACTCCAGGATGCCGGACTCCTCTCCGGACTCCAACCTCCGCGCCCTACCAATCGAATCCGATTGGGCGCCCGTCATGGAGTTCATGCGCGGACATCTTTCAGCACTCGCCCTTTGGCGATATTCTGAATTCACTAAAGTCTCTCTCTTTATCCGGAGAGCCCTGGCCGGAGTGCGGACAGGAAGGTTGGGATACAGACGACGAAATTCAACGCCCACCCACCACCCACTTTGTAGCCACTGTTGATGATCTAACCGACATGCTTGACTTCGACTCCGAAGACATCGACGGTATGGACGACGATGCCGGAGACGACCAAGACCCAGCGCCTACAAGGCACTGGAAGGCCACCTCGTCATATGACATATACATGGTGGACATCCCGAAAGATGGGAACGGCGACGAAACAGCGGAGGATGACCCCTCCAAGAAACAACCGAAGTGCCGGCGTCAGCGGCGCCGCTCTAAATCCCGCCACAACAAAAACGGTGATTCCGGCACGGGAGATAATAACACCCTGCATGACGGTGCGAAGAGAACCCCTCGGCGCAGGACTCGGCGGGGAGGAGGAGAAGCAAGCCCGCACGATAGTGCGGCAGAAAGAGAAGTTGAGGACGATAATTACGCGCCTCCCTTCGAAGATGAGGCAAGCCTCGACGACGACGAGTTTGTCGTGCCCGAGGATCCCGCCGAACAGGAGCGTTTCAAACGCAGGCTTATAGCCACGGCAAACAGCCTCAAGAAAAAGCAGCAACAACTTAGAGCTGAGCAAGATCTGCTAGCTGATAGATGGACTGAAGTCCTCGCAGCCGAAGAGTATGAACTCGAACGCCCCTCCAAAAGCTACCCCAAACGCAGGCCGTTGCCTCGATCAGAGGAACTACCCAAGTCACCAGCATACGACATGGCAGACCGGCCACCCCGTGGCCGCGATAGAGAGGCTTCTAGACCCTCCGTTCAAGCCGTACCCCGACGCCGTTCAAAAAGTACCAGGGCACGGGAAAACGCGACGGACTTGCGAGATATATTGGAGGATAAGGAAAAACATACAAGATCGATCTACGGATCGCGTGGGCACCGAACGACACGTGACGATAACCGTCACACCGGATGCAGAAACTCTGGCCGGGCCGAACACAATGGACAAAGCTCATTGGAGCTACGTCGTGATATAGCCCAATACAGAGGCGCCGCACACCCACTATGCTTCACAGATGAAGTAATGGATCATCAAATCCCTGAGGGCTTTAAACCCGTAAACATCGAATCATACGATGGTACTACAGATCCTGCGGTTTGGATCGAGGATTATCTTCTCCATATTCACATGACCCGCGGTGATGATCTACATGCCATCAAATACCTCCCCCTCAAGCTTAAAGGACCATCTCGGCATTGGCTTAACAGCTTGCCAGCAGAATCAATTGGTTGTTGGGAGGACCTGGAAGCCGCATTCCTTGATAACTTCCAAGGCACATATGTGCGACCACTAGACGCAGATGACCTTAGCCACATAATTCAGCAGCCAGAAGAATCGGCCAGGCAATTCTGGACACGGTTCCTAACAAAGAAAAATCAAATCGTCGACTGTCCGGATGCAGAGGCCCTTGCAGCCTTCAAACATAACATCCGCGACGAGTGGCTTGCCCGGCACCTAGGACAGGAAAAGCCGAAATCTATGGCATCCCTCACAACCCTCATGACTCGCTTTTGCGCGGGAGAGGACAGCTGGCTAGCTCGAAGCAACAACTTGGCCAAACACCCTGATAGTTCGGATACCAAGGACAGCAATGGCAGGTCGCGTCGCAACAAGAACAAGCGCCGCATCAACGGCGATAACACTGAAGATACAGCCGTTAATGCCGGATTCAGAGGCTCTAAACCCGGTCAGCGGAAGAAGCCATTCAAAAGAAATACCCAGGGCCCGTCCAACTTGGACCGCATACTCGATCGCTTGTGTCAGATACATGGCACCCCGAAAAACCAGCCAATCACACCAACAGGGATTGTTGGGTGTTCAAGCAAGCAGGCAAGTTAGGTGTCGAACTCAATGACAAGGGGCTTCATAGCGATGACGACGAAGAGCCCCGGCCGCCGAACAATAGAGGACATAAGGGTTTTCCCACACAAGTGCGGACGGTGAACATGATATACGCAACCCACATACCCAAAAGGGAGTGGAAGCGTGCACTACGGGACGTATATGCGATGGAGCCAGTCGCCCCAAAATTCAACCCATGGTCTTCCTGCCCGATCACCTTCGATCGAAGGGACCACCCCACTAGCATCCGTCACGGCGGTTTCGCCGCATTGGTTCTTGACCCAATTATTGACGGATTTCACCTCACCAGAGTCCTGATGGATGGCGGCAGCAGCCTGAACCTGCTTTATCAGGATACAGTGCGCAAGATGGGCATAGACCCCTCAAGGATTAAACCTACAAAGACGACCTTTAAAGGCGTCATACCGGGTGTAGAGGCCAATTGTACAGGCTCAGTCACACTCGAAGTGGTCTTTGGATCACCGGATAACTTCCGAAGCGAAGAGTTAATCTTCGACATAGTCTCGTTCCGCAACGGCTGTCATGCACTGCTCGGACGAACCGCATTCACAAAGTTCAATGCGGTGCCGCACTACGCATACCTCAAGCTCAAGATGCCAGGCCCTCGAGGAGTAATCACGGTCAATGGAAACACCGAACGCTCTCTCCGAACGGAGGAGCACACGGCGGCCCTCGCGGCGGAGGCACAAAGCAGCCTCTCACGGCAATCCTCGAGTCCGGCCACTAAGCGTCCGGACACTGCCAAGCGTGCCCGGAGTAACATACAACAAGACCACCTGGCACGATTCAAGCACGACTAGCAATCCGGCCCCAACCCCAGCCCTCGCGAAATTGCGAAGCCAGTAATACGCGTACATAACTACGCTCTGGAGATACCATGGACATATGTGGAGGGGCACGACCACGACACGCCAAGAATGTGGCTAAACCGCACCAGGGGCTCCCGATTGTGTCATTCTTTTTCTTTTTTCTTTTCTTTCTTTTCAGGGCTCCGTCTTTCAGCAGTCCTGTCCGGCACTAGAATCGCCGAACTCACGATGCAACAGCCAGGGAAGCAGTAAAGCTTCGTCGAGTGTTCAGGTGGTCTCTATTACGAGCATTATACCTGTTTTACATACCATCCCGCAGCTTACCCCTGGAGGGGGACATGTTAGATAGTCCCACCCCTCGCTTATCGCACTATTTGTATCGTTCTGCTTTCATCGCAGTACCTTTTTGAATAAACAATACATAGCTTTTGTCTATTATTGCACTCTTTTCTTTTTATATATACATATGCTCATTTCCTGACATGTTGCATCCGTACACTTTGGTACGGCCAATACACCAGGGGCTTAAGTACCCCAAAATTATGGTGTGATAAGTCCGAACACTTTCACTAGTGCGGCACCCCGAACTTATAGCATTATATGAATCAGCTCCGAATCATGTCTTGGGTCAATAGTTGGGTTTGCCCGGCTCCCGTGTTTTGGTACCTACGTTCCGCTATATCGGCTAAGGTAGCACCGGGAGAACCACTGCGATTGTGCCCCAGTTATGCCGGGTCGAGCACCTCAGTGGAGAAAGCTAAGACTGACCGTCATGATAAGGCGAGAGCCGATCGCTGTTCGAGAGGTTTTTTTGGGTCCCTAAAGACCTATGCTGCTTAGAGCGAGGAACCGGAGTTGTCCGGCCAAGGCGTGGATAGCGCCCCGAACTCGGTCTTCCGAATACTAGGGGCTTCGCCGAAATTTAAAATTATAGAATTCTATGGCTAAGTGAGAGTGTTCAAGCATTATAAGTCCGGTTGCCTTGTTCGTTGCGTTGAGCGCTTCCCTAGATGGACCCAAGAATGGGAACAAGAGTGCTCAAGTTTATCCCGAACACCCCAGCACTCGTGGCATGGGGGCTGAAGCCAACGACTTGCCATCTCTCAAATTTGATAAACGGCCGCACAGAAGGTAATATTTTAAATTAACAAGCATTGCTTAGCGCATATGAACAAGTTTTCAGCGTACAGGATAACAAATGCGAGTCTACTAAAAAATTACATCTTTGGAGCACTCATCCGCTATTCGGCGAGCACCCTTCAAAAGGCCCTCATAGTACATTTCGGGCGTGCGATGCTCCTTGCCCTTCGGTGGCCCGTCCGTCACAAGCTTCTCTGCATCCAGTTTGCCCCAGTGCACTTTAGCACGGGCAAGGGCCCGACGGACACCTTCGATGCAGACGGAGCGCTTGATGACTTCAATTCGTGGACAGGCGTCCACCAGCCGCTGCACCAAGTCGAAGTAGCTCCCAGGCATGGCCTCCAATGGACACAGCCGAGCTATAAGGCCCTTCATGGCCTGTTCGGCGACCTTGTGGAGCTCGACTAGCTGCTTCAGCTGGTCGCTCAGGGGCACCGGATGTCCGGCCTCAGCATACTGAGACCAGAACACTTTTTCCGTTGAGCTCCCCTCCTGGGCGCGGTAGAATGCAGCAGCATCAGACGCACTACGGGGCAAATCTGCGAATGCTCCTGGAGAGCTCCGAATCCGGGTAAGTAATAGATAATTGACTTCTACATTCTTGCTTTGCATAAAGAATGCCTTACCCGCTGCTATCTTCTTTAGTGATTCAATTTCTTGGAGGGCTTTTTGGGCCTCGGCCTTAGCAGCTTTGGCACTTTCAAGAGCCGAGGCGAGCTCGGACTCGAGTTCGAGTCACGCCCAAACTCGTGTTTTCCACGAGAGCTTGGAGCTCTTGCCGCATCTTGGCCAGCTGCGCCTCCCTTTCTCTCGCTCGGTGCGTTCCTCACCGCTTTGAGCGGCCACGGACACGCTTCCTTGTGGTCGCCACCGTTCGTGGCCCTGCAGCACTCCATGTTATCCCTGTTATTTTTTGGCAAACAAACCTTTTCTATAAGGTATTTTTCTTAATAAGGTATTAATTACCTTCCTTGTCCTCGAGCTGCTTCTTGGTTTTTCCAAGCTCGTTCTCGGACCGCTCGAGGTTCTGCTTCAGTGCATTGACCTCCGCAGTCAGTGCGGCAGAGGTCAGCAACGTAGCCTGCATTCCCATATTGACATCCTTATGTTAGACTCCTGCGTATATCTTTTTAGATCCTTAGTCCGGCTTTTCTTTCCGAACACCGAACTAAGCATCAGGGGCTACTGTCTATGCGGTAATATTTTTTACAACTTCCAAACTTACCTCAAAGCTCGTTAGAAGGCTGGTGCAAGCTTCAGTCAGCCCGCTCTTGGCGGACTGAATTGTCCGGATCACCGCACTCATAACAAAGGCGGTGCTCCTCCTCGATGGAGGCGCTGTTAAGCGCCCAAGAGCTGTCCGGTGCCCCGGTTGGACGGAGGACACGGCGTCTTACCCTTCTTACGAAGGACCGCTTGCGGACTCGGAACCATCAAGGTTCCGCATGGGGTCCGGACAAGGGTTGGGCTTAGAGCCCCTGGGGGTCTTGCCCCCCGTGCGCCTGGAGTCCGGGAGGTCGCCTTGCGGCGCCTCCTGCGCCACCTCCTCTTGACCAAGCCCCTCTTGGGGCGCCACCTCGGCGCCGTCCGCAGCGTGAGGCGAGGAGGCGGTCGGAAGCGAAGTACTCTCCATTTCCGACGAACCCAGGGACCCGCTCGTTGAAACGGCTAGCTCGTTCTTGGGCGGGATGCATGGTTGTTCGACGTTAGAGAACACTATGCGATAATAAAAGAGTCAGGGGTATCCGGACACTTACGATCTCGCCAGGGGCTTGGCCCTTGTTGGCCAATCCTCCTCGTCGCTGTCGACGTTGGTGGAGAAGTCCGGAGGAAGGGTTCTTCCTTCTTGACCCTCCGGCCTCCCGGTTAGGCGGCCTTCCTCTTCCTCTCCTCCCCGTTGGGGAGAGGCTTTTTCCTCCTCCTCCTCCTCGGGAGAAGATTTCGCTTGAGAATCGACAAGCACTGGCGTCGGGAGCTCCTTCGAGTTCCCGTGGCCTCCTTCTTGGCCTTCTTCTCCGGCACCACATGGGGTGCCGGAGTCAGCAGCCCCGTCAATTGGGCGTCCGCTGGGTTTTCCGGCAAAGGAGCCGGACAGTTAATCTGTCCGGACGTCTTCAGCCAGTCCTGTCAAAGACTAGGGAGTTTTAGATCCCACATAGAGTCAATCTATGAAAAAAAAGAGTCCCGTAAAAGGGGCAAAATAACTTGCCTCGCCGGCTGGACGTAGCGAGCTGTATCCGCGATCTTCAGTAGCGGATGAGGGAGCCTCGGCGCCCTTGAACAGCCCCTTCCAGGCATCTTCGTACGTAGTGTCGAAGAGCCTGTTTAGAGTCAAGTGTTGTGCCGGATCGAACACCCATAAATTGAAGGCCCGTTGTTGGCATGGGAGGATCCGGTGGATGAGCATCACCTGGATTACGTTGACAAGCCTGAGATTCTTGCCCACCAGGTTTCGGACGCATGTTTGGAGTCCGGATGTCTCGTCCGAATTCCCCCAAGTCAGGCCCGTCTCTTTCCATGACGAGAGCCGTGTGGGGAAGCCAGATCTGAATTCGGGGGCCGCCGCCCATTCGGGTCGTGGGCTCGGTGATGTAGAACCACCCGATTGCCACCCCTTTATTGTCTCCACAAAGGAGCCCTCGAGCCATAGGACTTTGGCTATCTTGCCAACCATGGCGCCCAAGACTCGCTTGACGGCCGCCCACTACCTTCGGCCGGACGTTGAAGATCTTCAGCCATAAGTCGAAGTGGGGCTGGATGCAGAGGAAGGCCTCGCACACGACGATAAATGCCGAGATGTTGAGGATGAAATTCGGGGCCAGGTCGTGGAAGTCCAGGCCATAGTAGAACATGAGCCCCCGGACAAATGGGTGAAGTGGAAAACCTAGTCCGTGGAGGAAGTGGGGGAGAAACACCACCCTCTCACGGGGCCTGGGGGTTGGAATGAGCTGCTCCTCGTCGGGCAGCCTGTGCCGATATCGCGGACAAGTATCCGCCTCCCAGATCTTGTGATGTGCCCTCCGTGACGGAGGAGGCCATCCACCTGCCTCCCGCCTCGACATGATTGGAGAAAGGTTGAGGTGGGATGTGCGGACTTGGGCGCTGGAGCTCGAGTGCGCGGAAATGGATGAGCAAAGGAGGAAGAAGGCGTAGGTGAGAAGGTGGATCCTTATCCCCTTATATGGACGGACGAAGCTATGCGTCTCCCACCAGCCTGGTAAAACTCGCTTATTTCCCAAGCGCCGTAATCAATGGCGCAGATGGGTTACCCACGTCCGTATTAATGAGAATCCCGGAATAAGGGGGCACGATCTGTGCTTTGATAAGACGTGCCAAGGAAACCGCCTCGCTAGACGCACTAAGGTGGAAACGGTAAAAAATGATTCATATAAAGGCCTGGCTGTGGTGTGATGTCACGCCGTGGAATACGTCAGCAGATCTGTGCAAAAGTTATTCTCTCTACGGTGGTATGTGGAACTTGTTTTGCAGAGCCCGACACTATCCTTGTGTTCAAAACCTTCTATGAAGTATTCGGAGGAGGAACCCGCCTTGCAATGCCGAAGACAATATGCGCGCCGGACTCGTCGTCATTGAAGCCTGGTTCGAGGGCTACCGAGGAGTCCGGACTAGGGGTGTCCGGATAGCGGACTATCGCCACGGCCGGACTCCAAGACTATGAAGATACAAGATTGAAGACTTCGTCCCGTGTCCGGATGGGACTTTCCTTGGCGTAGAAGGCAAGCTTGGTGATACGGATATGTAGATCTCCTACCATTGTAACCGACTCTGTGTAACCCTAACCTATCCGGTGTCTATATAAACAGAGGGTTTTAGTCCGTAGGACAGAACAACAATCATACCATAGGCTAGCTTCTAGGGTTTAGCCTCCTTGATCTCGTGGTAGATCTACTCTTGTACTACCCATATCATCAATATTAATCAAGCAGGAGTAGGGTATTACCTCCATCGAGAGGGCCCGAACCTGGGTAAAAACATCGTGTCCCTTGTCTCATGTTACCATCCGCCTAGACGCACAGTTCGGGACCCCCTACCCGAGATCCGCCGGTTTTGACACCGACAATAACCCTCAGGTACATCAGGCAATTCATATCTAGGGGGATAATCTTCATCATCACTTTCATCAATATTATCAGTTTCAATAATTTCATTCTTTCTAACCCTAGCAAGTTGTTCATCAAGAAATTCACCTAATGGCACAATATTATCAAGCATAGAAGTAGTTTCATCATAAGCATAATTCATAGCAGAAGTGGCATCATCAATAACATGCGACATATCAGAATCAATAGCAGGTGCAGGTGCAGGTGTCGCAAATTTACTCATAACAGAAGGTGAATCAAGTGCAGAGCTATATGGCAGTTCCTTACCTCCCCTCGCAGTTGAGGAAAAAATCTTGGTTCTTTCATCTTTCAAGTTCCTCATAGTGATCATCAGATATAAATCCCAAGTGACTCAAAGAATAGAGCTATGCTCCCCGGCAACGGCGCTAGAAAATAGTCTTGATAACCCACAAGTATAGGGGATCGCAACCGTTTTCGAGGGTAGAGTATTCAACCCAAATTTATTGATTCGACACAAGGGGAGCCAAAGAATATTCTCAAGTATTAGCAGTTGAGTTGTTAATTCAACCACACCTGAAAGACTTAATATATGCAACAAAGTATTTAGTAGCAAAGTAGTATGGAAGTAACGGTAACGGTGGCAAAAGTAACAGTAACAGTTTTGTAGTAATCGTAACAGTGGCAACGGAGAAGTAACTAAGCAGAGATCAATATGTGAAAATCTCATAGGCAATGGATCAGTGATGGATAATTATGCCGGATGCGATTTCTCATGCAATAGTTATAATATAGGGTGACACAGAACTAGCTCCAGTTCATCAATGTAATGTAGGCATGCATGCCGAATATAGTCATACGTGCTTATGGAAAAGAATTTGCATGACATATTTTATACTACCCTCCCGTGGCAGCAGGGTCCTATTGGAGACTAAGGGATATTAAGGCCTCCTTTTAATAGAGTACCGAACCAAAGCATTAACACTTAATGAATACACGAACTCCTCAAACTACGGTCATCACCGGGAGTGGTCCCGATTATTGTCACTTCGGGGTTGCCGGATCATAACACATAGTAGGTGACTATTGACTTGCAAGATAGGATCAAGAACTCACATATATTCATGAAAACATAATAGGTTCAGATCTGAAATCATGGCACTCGGGCCCTAGTGGCAAGCATTAGGCAAGGCAAAGTCATAGCAACATCAATCTTAGAACATAATGGATACTAGGGATCAAACCCTAACAAAACTAACTCGATTACATGGTAAATCTCACCCAACCCATCGTCGTCCAGCAAGCCTTCGATGGGATTACTCACGAACGGCGGTGAGCATCATGAAATTGGTGATGGAGAATGGTTGATGATGACGATGACGACGGATCCCCCTCTCCGGAGCTCCAAACGGACTCCAGATCTGCCCTCTCGAGGAAGAATAGGGCTTGGCGGCGGCTCCGTATCGTAAAACACGATGAATCCTTCTCCTTGATTTTTTCTCTCAGAAAGTGAATATATGAAGTTGGGGTTGAGGTCTGTGGAGTCCCAGGGGGCCCACGAGGCAGGGGGCGCGCCCTAGGGGGGCACCCTGCACCCTCGTGGACAGGGTGTGGGCCCCCTGATGCTAATTCTTTCGCCATTATTTTTTATTAATTTCAAAAAGTTGCTCCGTGGATTTTCAGGTCATTTTGAGAACTTTTATTTCTGCACAAAAATAACACCATGGCAGTTCTGCTGAAAACAGTGTCAGTCCGGGTTAGTTCCATTCAAATCATACAAGTTAGAGTCCAAAACAAGGGCAAAAGTCTTTCGAAAAGTAGATACGTTGGAGACGCCCTGCCTTGACTTCTACTCCAAGATGATCATTTACTCCAAGATATATATATATATATATATATATACCCTACTACCGGGTGTAATTACTCCCACTTTTGTTTTATACGTTCTATGTAGTATCTATCATATCTGAGAGTATGTACGCGTAGTATGTAGTATATAATAATGTTTAGGTAGTATATATACTACTTTTTTGATAGTATGTATCATATTTTGCGCATACTTTATTTCACGTACAAATATGTACGTATTTCACAAATACAATATCATTATGAGCTCCCTTGCCATTTTTTCATATAAATCACTTGGGAGTATCTTAGATATAATATATGAACATACTAAAAATAATAAAGTAGAGTATATACTACCACATGATAGTATATGATATATATATAGGGAAAATGCATTCTACTACCGGGTGTAGCTACACCCATTATATAGGGAAAATGCATCCTACTACCGGGTGTAGCTACACCCATTTCCCATATACTACCATGTGGTAGTATATACTCTACTTTATTATTTGTAGTATGTTTATATAGTATATCTAAGATACTTTAAAGTGAGTTATATGAAAAAATTGCAAGTAAGCTCATGGTTTTATTGTATTTGTGAAATACGTACATATTTGTACGTGAAATAGAGTATGCACAAAATATGATAATACTACCAAAAAAGTAGTATATATACTACCTAAACATTCTTATATACTACATACTACGTGTACATACTCTCCAATATGATAGATACTACCTAAAACGTATCAAACAAAAGTGGGAGTAAATACACCCGGTAGTAGGAAAAATTTGTCCTATATATATATATATACCCATCAGACTGATCAGATGGAAGAAATTAGGCAATACATTTAACCTCAACATACTCCAATGTTATGCTGATGACTACGTACCAACAAAACTACCCCGAATCCCCCTCTCCGGAGCTCCAAACGGACTCCAGATCTGCCCTCTCGAGGAAGAATAGGGCTTGGCGGCGGCTCCGTATCGTAAAACACGATGAATCCTTCTCCTTGATTTTTTCTCTCTGAAAGTGAATATATGGAGTTGGGGTTGAGGTCTGTGGAGTCCCAGGGGGCCCACGAGGCAGGGGGCGCGCCCTAGGGGGGCACCCTGCACCCTCGTGGACAGGGTGTGGGCCCCCTGATGCTAATTCTTTCGCCATTATTTTTTATTAATTTCAAAAAGTTGCTCCGTGGATTTTCAGGTCATTTTGAGAACTTTTATTTCTGCACAAAAATAACACCATGGCAGTTCTGCTGAAAACAGTGTCAGTCCGGGTTAGTTCCATTCAAATCATACAAGTTAGAGTCCAAAACAAGGGCAAAAGTCTTTCGAAAAGTAGATACGTTGGAGACGTCCTGCCTTGACTTCTACTCCAAGATGATCATTTACTCCAATATATATATATATATATATATATATATATACCCTACTACCGGGTGTAATTACTCCCACTTTTGTTTTATACGTTCTATGTAGTATCTATCATATCTGAGAGTATGTACGCGTAGTATGTAGTATATAATAATGTTTAGGTAGTATATATACTACTTTTTTGATAGTATGTATCATATTTTAGCATACTTTATTTCATGTACAAATATATACGTATTTCACAAATACAATATCATTATGAGCTCCTTGCCATTTTTTCATATAAATCACTTGGGAGTATCTTGGATATAGTATATGAACATACTAAAAATAATAAAGTAGAGTATATACTACCACATGATAGTATATGATATATATATATATATATATATATATATATATATATATATATATATATATATATATATATATATATATATATAGGAAAATGCATCCTACTACCGGTGTAGCTACACCCATTATATAGGAAAATGCATCCTACTACCGGTGTAGCTACACCCATTTCCCATATACTACCATGTGGTAGTATATACTCTACTTTATTATTTTAGTATGTTTATATACTATATCTAAGATACTTCAAAGTGAGTTATATGAAAAAATTGCAAGTAAGCTCATGGTTTTATTGTATTTGTGAAATACGTACATATTTGTACGTGAAATAGAGTATGCACAAAATATGATACATACTACCAAAAAAATAGTATATATACTACCTAAACATTCTTATATACTACATACTACGTGTACATACTCTCCAATATGATAGATACTACCTAAAACGTATCAAACAAAAGTGGGAGTAAATACACCCGGTAGTAGGAAAAATTTGTCATATATATATATACCCATCAGACTGATCAGATGGAAGAAATTAGGCAATACATTTAACCTCAACATACTCCAATGTTATGCTGATGACTCTACGTACCAACAAAAACTACCCCCCCCCCCCCCAGGCATAACATTGGAGACAGAGACGACGGAGATTCACCACTTCCTCGCCGACCCTTTGCCCTTCCGGTCGCCGGCGTAGTTGTAGGCGTCGGCTACTGGTGGCGGATCATCCGAGTCATACGAGGAGGAGCCGTGGTCATCTCGTCACCGGAGGTGTCGGAGAGGATGACGAGCCCTTTTAGCCGCCGGACCTCCCTGTCCTGCTGCCGCTTGAGCTTCGCGAGCCGAGCCACCTCCACCGATGCCACTGCTGCCTCATTCTCAGACTGCTCAATGGCAATCCGGAGTGCCTTGGCGTTCTTCCACCGGAGCCGCCGCGCGTCCGTGTCCGCAGTCGTAAGCGGACCGGTGGTAGACCCATTCGAGGAGGCGCGCGTCCTCGTCAGGCTCTGCCTCCATCCTGTGGCGGCGGCACACAGACTGCTCCGCCTCCCTCCTCTCCCTTTGCCGCTGCCACTCGCGACTGGCTGCACGTGCCTCTGATTCCAACGTGCGCGTCCGGGCCGGCAGGGCAGGCACAAGCACCCACCGCTGCCCACATGGGGGAGCAGTAGCCGGTGGGGGAAGGGGACGACGTAGGGGAGGCGCGGATTGCGCAGGCCGCCTGTTGGAGCTGCGCACAGGCTGGGAGGGGCCAGCGCCGGCGTGCGAGCTGCGCCGACGGGGAAGCTGCGTCTGTGGCGAGGCTGTAGATCCGTAGCTGCCCCAGTCTCCACCTTGGATCGCTCCAAGGCGATGCGGAGGGCAAACTCATAGTCCGGATTGAGGTCGGAGCCGGAGCGGCTGCCGGAGCTCAATATTGCGCCGGATTCGATCGGAAACGGTGTGGGGACAGGAGAGGGCGAAGTGAGAGAGGAGAGTGAGTGAGCTAGGGTTTAGGAGCGATGAGCCAGATGGGGTTTTTTGTGGGACAACCATGGGGTCGGTGGTGGGCAGGGCTTGTCAGGCGGACGCGCCCGGACTTGCCCGGGCCACCCCATATCCGCCCCATATATGGGCTGGATATGAGAGGTGCCGGTCAGTCCGGCGTTTGAGACCGGTTTGAGGTGTCCGTTTGGGTCAAAAAGTCGTGACCGATCAGTGACCGGGCGGACAACCCGGGCGTTTGAGGCCGATTTGGGGTGCCCGGCTATACATGCTATAAGGACATCCATGCACTGATTTGTGCCAACATATATGTGATGTACACAAATACCCTTGCCAAACCAAAGCTAGGCCAAGTTTCAAGAACCTACCTAGTGCACCAGGTGCTCAAATGCTCACTAAAAGTTGTTAAAATCCTCAAAGTAATCCATGGAATGGTCACAAAATAAATAAAGTATACTTTGAAAATTCAAAATCAAATTCAGATGAAGTTTCTTTTGAAACACGGTACAAATACAAACGTTCACATGTATGAACACACAGTCGTGCCTATGAATTAATGTACTCACAACCTAGTCCTATGAGCACCTCCCCAAAATAAGGCTGACATAATAACCTAAAATTAATGATCAAAGCTAAAAAACAACAGAAATACTCAAATCAGTGCCCAGTCTGCATTAACTAGTTTTCATAGCAGAATTTTTTAACGTTTCTCAAATAGTAAGTTAAATCTTAAACTGCAAATTGCGACTACACAAGGAACTTTTTCTAGTATTTTCCAGGACTTTCTGCGAGGGTTTTCGAGCAAGTGAAAGAAGAGGATAGGTGTAGAACACCGATATGTTGTTGCTCACTACTCCCTCTGATCACAAATATAATATGGTTTTGATATTTTAACATGGACTAGTACGGACTAAAAAATGAGTGAACAAACACATTAAAACGTGTATATATACATTCTATTCACAAATACATTACAACATCTTATATTTGTGAAGGGAGGGAGTAATTCATAGTTTGCCTGGAACAGTAACACAGCTCGTCCTGGGTAGAAATATGCCAACTAATGAAGAAATTGCAGTGACACACCTCCAAATTCCCAGATATGTTGGCCCCTACACGGTAATGTTCCCGTATTGAGATGTGCCAGTAGCAAGCCTCCATCAGGGATGCCGATCAAGCCCATATGCCCCGAATTATGTTTCTCTAATTATGGAGCGTGGATCCCAGATCGTAAATGTGGCCGTTTCAATCGTCGCAATAAAACCCCTGGATGATGACCCGGTCGCGTTCTGCAGGTTTTCATTAATTGGGCTTATAACTTTAGATGATGGGCCAATGCACGAGTAATTACCCATGAATGTGACCGTTTTCATTGATTACTGGGTTTACTAGTAAGTATGCACGTGCACGCAGGTATGAATCAAAGCAACCTAGCTATGAAATTCATGTGGGTATTAAATTCTCAATCCATATTGAAACTAATTAACCTCATGTTATGGAAGCTCGCCTGGGTGAAATTAAGCTTATTATATCCTACTCCCTCCATTCACAAATATAAGATGTTTTGGATATTTCAATATAGACTATATACGGGCTAAAATGAGTGAAGAAACACACTACAATGTGTCTATATATATCCAATCCATAGAAAAGTTAGAACATCTTATATTTGTGAATGGAGGGAGTGTTAAGCGTGTACGTGCGTTGTCCTGATCAAAGCATTCTGAATTAATGTTCTAGAAATTTGGTGAGGGGTGGCAGTGGGGGTAGAATATGTATAGTGCGTAATGAACACCTCGTTTCTCATGAAGTTTAATACAATACTCATGACTTATCTTTTGATGATTTAATGTGAAGTTTTAGTAGACAAGGAAATCCCAAACCAAGAAATCACAGTCGCATAATAAAGAATGGAGGATGTCTAATATCTTGTGTGAACTTGAGAGGACGTATAATAGGTATAGTCATTGTGCAAGTGAACATGATAGAGATGCAAACTTTGAATAAAGATATTAATAAAAAGTAGTTGTAACTCATTCTCTCTTGGGTTCAGCCTGCATGTTATGTTCTAAAGTTGAATTCCTGGACTCGAATACAACGCCATCCGGGGGAGTCAGTAAGATAGAAGAGTCCGCTAGTGGTGAAGACCATTTTGTCCCCATTCTGAATTTCTCTCATCACCTGTAGTGCGACATTTGTGAAAAAATGAAGGGAATTTAACATTTCTGTATGACATACATGGTATGTGAAATTAGTTCTGTGAAGATTAAACACAAATTAAACTTGTCATATCAGCAACTCAACTGTGGAGAACTGATGACGGGCATACCCCGATTGACATGTTCGAATTGTTGTCAGTGATAGGACCAAATGCACGGGCAAATTCATGTCAACAACTGTAAATAAAAAAAGAGAAATTACTCACCTGATTGAGCAGCGCACGACCAAGAATACAAATGCAAAGGCGGTGCCGGGACTGTGGGGGCAAGTGTACATTACTTGATTCAGTATGAAAATACATTAGACATGGATACAAACAAGGCTCTGCCATAGTTCTTCACAACATACTGCATGCATAAGTTGAAGGGGTTTCCTAAAAAAAGCGGCATGCTGTACTTTGTCATCCTGTGTGGCAAGCACGTTGTTGAAGTAGGATAACCACAATCAGCGTCCATCAACGGGATATCACTGGCTTCAAGTACAATTTGTACAAAGTTTGTTACTTTGTCTAGCTTTTTGCCCTAAATCATGGGCGCTCTCAATACATGCACCTCTGAAAAATAGAGAGCACCCATATAAGCTTAAATTGCTTGGCCGAGGTAGGATGTGAAAAACAGACTTGTTCCTTGTTGTTATAGAAATACATCGCATGAGCTTCAGTTATTTTATATCTGCTACTTTGGATTGCCAGAGTTCATGTTTCCCTCCAACCTGCATGAGCAAAAAAATGTAGGCCTCATCAGTACAGCATGCCGCTTTTTTTAGGAACTGCATAATCTCCATATATCTGCATCAGGCTTTTTTTTCCTCAAATATCTGCATCAGGCTTATAACTTTAGATGATGGGCCAATGCACGAGTAATTACCCATGAATGTGACCGTTTCCATTGATTATTGGGTTTATTATGACTCCGGTGATTACTACTGACTGACTGACTGGGCGCTCAGACGTGAAAGCCATTGCATGTGGCACAACATGACACATCACATGCTCGATTTTTATGGCCTGCGCTGCTGCTTTACAGATTCAATTCATGCCGCGTTTTATGACCCCTAGCCTCACTGGGGAAGCTTGATGTGTGTCGTGCGTACGCTGGCCGCTGGCGTTTGTACGTCGAACAACCCAGCAAATGTATACAGTGCACGCAGATGAACACTGAGGCTTGATATCAAAATTTCCACTGCCACGCCTGCAGACATTTAGTGGCACTATAAGGGCTACATTTACGCGTGGTGTACTTTTCCTGGACCCAGGTTTCAAATTGTCATTTAAAATCGTCGCTGGATGATATATATGGTTATTAAGTGGAATAAGTGCTACGTAATAACTTTGGCATGTTCTTCGAAAAGTTAATGTGCGGTCTGGGGTTTCTGAAGACACACTCTATCTCTGTCAAGAGCGTAAATGGGCTGTGCGAGCCTGCGTCTTGATGGTCTTAATGGAATGGAAGCGCAATAAACCGAATAGAAAGGTCAGAGCGTATCTCTCTCAGGAGGAGCTAGCTAGGCGATGTGTTAGTCGTGACAAAGAAGAAGAAGCCAGAATGGAGTTATGCTACTAATAACTCGGGCATGTTCTTCAGAGTTAATGTGGTGTCAGGTCCGGGTTCTCTGAAACCGCACATTATGTTGTGTGTAAACGGGCCGTGTGACTGTGCGAGGTTTTAATAGAAAAGCAGTAAGCTGCGCTGCACGGTGTCATCAGATCTTTATAGCTTTCACCGCCAAGCATATGGAGCCATGCATGCATGCATGCAAGGATGCAGCAGCAACGGCCGTTTGATCCTCTAGCTCGATCGTCTTGCGCGAGTTCGAGGGCTCCAAAGTTAATGTGTGTCAGTCTCTGTGTGTGTGTGTGGACGCGCGGGCATTATCTTGCGTGTTAATGGCATGTGCGAGCCTGCGACTTGTTAGGTCTTAAGGGCGCTGCACAGCATCATCAGGGCTGCTTTATCGCTTTCACCGCCAAGCATGCATATGGAGTCATGTTCATCTTTAACCTGGGCATGTGTGGTATGGTCTGTGGTTGTGTTTGTGTAGACGTACTCACGCATTATCTCGAATGTATATTTTTTTTCTTGAATTAAGGAGCTTCATGGTGCCGATTTCGTTTCATCCGAAAGGAAACCGATTTCGCTTCATCTCGACTGTAAATGGCCTGTGCGAGCTTGTGTGACGCGGCCGCACTGCACAGCATCACCAGAGGTTAGCTAGCTAGCTATTATACCTATCAAAAAAGCCTTATGATTTGGGACAGAGGAAAGTAGCTAATCGTGTACGGCTCGCCATGCACGGAGTCGGGCGTGCAGCGGCGGCCGGCTGGCCGTTTGAGCGCCGTTCCCGCGGCCGAGCGGCGAGCTCGGCCGCTGTCTTTCTCGGCGCATTGAAGCCGGCCGGGCAATTTGGCGATCCGACACATGCAGGCGTGCGCGTACGTGACGTACGTACTCGCCTAGCTACTCTCATGAACTGACGCGACGTACGCCGGCGAGGTGAGGCGTATGGTCGATATCAACGAAGACGGCGGCGATGAGCTATGGCTAGCAGCTGTTGTAACTGAGATGCAACTAGGATGGTTGCGCAATAAAAACGGGATGGGAAACGGTGATGGGATCGCGTACCTACGCCGGCCGTCGTCTCCGTTCTCGCTGGATCTCTCGTACGTTTCGCGTTGGCTGGTGGTGTGTGCGCTCCATGATGTACATGCTGCCTCGGCGACAACGACAAGTATACTAGGATCCAAGAAGAATCCAAGGTGCCCACTGAACCATAAGTGTTGAAACAAGAAATTGTAGAGTACTAGTCTGTGCTTGCGTACGTACAGTACAGAGAGCACCGGCAGACGGTCGACTGATGTAGTATACTGTATACATACGTTAGCAGGAATTGTAAATCTAGGACGTACGCTGGTATATATGCTTGTGCATGCACGCAGAAGATGCGTGTGGCGTGGGCGAGTATACTGATCTTGCTGTCTTCAGTTCAGAGTTGGGAGAGTCGAGTTCCACCGGAACTGAACAAGGCATGTGGAGTACTCATAAGAGCATTTAGATTATTATACTTTAGTGATCTAAACACGCACAAAGGGAGTACATACACACACAGGCGTAAACGATTTCATTGGCCATGAATGTACGGTTCCGATCGCCGTAGGAGATTGCAGCTAACTATTTGGTTTATGGCGGTATTAGGCGCTGGCGCACCGACCCAAAGTTTCGGCCGGTTGCACCGCAGATACACGATGCGTGCGTCCAGGCCGCGCGATTCAGCCTCCCGCCTCTGCGTCGTCCCCTTCTTCCTCCTCGCTTTTTCCTTCTCCCGCATCGTTCAATTGAAAAATAGGTAGCAGCCTCCGCACGCCGGAGAGAGAGGCTGCGGCGAGCGCCGTCGGCCCTCATCGTAATCCCCTCATCGAAGATCAAACCACCGTCGCACACCCAGGCTCGCCGCCCTCCCAGACCCGCCATGGCTGCTAGGGCACGCCATGCCATGGTCCTTGAGCTCCGCGCGAATGGGTGTCGCCATGGCTCCCAAGGGACCACCATGTCCATGGTTCGTCAACCTCCACCGTCAAGGGCTACCGTGTAGCTTCTCGATGATGGAGATCCCGCACCATGATTGATTGTAGCATTTGCCGATGCCGGTAGTAGCAAACACCATTGCCGGTTGTAGCACTGGCTCGCCCAGTCGTCGCCGTTGCAACTTTTGTGGAAGCTGTTTGCAACTATGCTGGTGATAGGTTCTAGCTTTTGCCAATGTCCATTGCAGCTTTCTCCACAAAACGCCATGCCAGTTGTAGCATCTCGCGGTCAAGGTTTTAGCTTTGTCATCGGCCAGTTCCAGCAGAATGTACGTACGGTTGCAACAGTGGCGCCGTCGGTTCCAGCTCTGTGTTGTAGCACCAACCCGTCGCCATTGCAGCTTATGTAAACACTAGTTGCAGCTCTGCCGTTGACCGGTTCCAGCTTCTACAGATGCCCGTTGCAGCTTTCTCGACCACAGTCGTAGCAAAACGCCATTGTCACGGGTAGCATCTCGTGGTCCTGGGTCCAGTCTGCCAGCGGCTTGTAACAACCAGAGTTGCCAGTTGTAGCAGCCGACGCCACTGGTTGTAACCATGTAGCAGCCAAATCTGAGAGACGTCGCCGGCACACTGCAACGGCTATGCCGCATACTACAATCTGTACATGATATTACCGGATAAATCGACCGAAATGCTCCTTAAGTATTTCAGTCAGTTTTGCCCATTGGCGGCGCCAGGGGTATTCCCCTGTATTCATATGAATACCCAAGATTTAGCCTAAAAAAATTAATACATGTCTTATTCAGGCCCACAAGCCCACAGCCCACACGTATACTCGCTTCGTCCCGTTCGGTTCACTCGATCCCAGCCCCCACTCGCCGTTCCCCAGACCACGTATACTGCCCAAGTCCCCAACCTAACCTAGCACATGCGGCCAACGGTGGCGGCGGCGACGGCAGCGGCGAGTAGCATCCAGCAGCAGCGGCAGCGGCGGCGGCGAGTAGCGTCCAAAGTTTTATGCTTCTGATTTCACAAGTGATGAACTAGCAAGACTTCCATGGCAACTAAACATGTATGTTACTAATGTGCGTAGAGATGAAAGGTTTCAAAATCTGAAAAATCTGTGTCAGCTTTCAATTATGCTTGTTGAGACAAACAAGCATGAACAATATCATATTGTTTACAAGCTTCTTAAGTTGGTATTAATTCTGCCAGTAGCTACTGCTAGTGTTGAATGGGTATTCTCTTCAATGAGCTATGTGAAGAATAAGCTAAGGAACAAAATGGGTGATGAATATTTGAACAATTGCTTGGTTACATTTGTTGAGAGGGAATTTTTCGATCAAGTGAAGGATGAAGATGTCATCGATCTCTTTCAAAAAGGCGACCGCAAAATTATATTGTAAAAAGGATATCATCACTTTATCAATCAAAAGGTACTTATGTATTCATGTTGTTATGGTCTGATACATTGAAATATTGCTATTGTTGTTGTGCTAGTGTTGTTTTGTTCATATATTGCTAGTGTTGTGTTGTTTGGTTCATATACTACATTTAGAGCCAATTTTTTTTATATGAATACCCAGCCTTCATTTCCTGGCGCCGCCACTGGTTTTGCCACAAGTATCTACATGCATAGATATGTAGGCCTTTCATTTGGACGTGAAAACCGGTCACGTGTCTCAAACGTTTCTTTTTGAGAGACACCGCACTCCCTCCGTCTTTTGTATTCCGCGTCCTTTAAAAAATATACTCCCTCCAGTCCATTTTACTTCGCGTATTAGAGTTGTGTCAAATCAAATTTTGCAAAGTTTGATCGAAGTTATATTAAAAAAATATGGACATGTACAATATCAAATATATATTCTATGAGACTACATTTTATAATGAATCTAATAATATTAATTTGGCACTGTGAGTGATGATACTATTTTCTCCAACTTTGGTCAAAGTAGAGATACTTTGACTTTGAACAAAACTTATATGCAAACTAAAAAGGACCGGAGGAGTACTTCCGACTTTGTTGGAGAGTCAAATTATCTCAAAGCTTGACCGAGTTTGTGCAAAAATATATCAATATTTGTGAAATCAAATGGGTATATGATGAAAAATCATTTTATCATGAATCTAATACTACTAATTTCAAATTGATATGCCTGCTCAGTCTCTCAGAAGTACTCATAGGTATACTGTGTACATGTGTGCACTTATAGGGGTTAGTGTATGAGCTCTTACGTCTGCACTATGTTAATAAAAACTCTTACCACCACATCGAAATAATAATGTGAGAGAAAGAAATCATATATGTCCAGGGAAATTGCTCCATGGACTATACTTGTGCCCGATCTTTTCACGACCTGTAAATCCAGCCCACCGAATGAACCATCTATGAGCGCCAAATATCCTTCCACCGTTTCGTATTTGAACAGATCGACCTGAAGTTATTAGTACAAAATTATCTCCTACTTTAGTCAGTTACTACGGTATCTTTAAAGTGGACCGTAAAACTTCCGCAACCGTCCGGACCAGATTGTTCAGACCACGGAAGCCATCCAACACCGACCCGTATCGGCCCGCGGAACGGTTCGGACGCGATTTCCGCCGTAAACCGGAGACAAAATTGGGGGAGGTTTACGGGAGTCCGGACCGCTTCCAAGCCCGCTTCTGACAGCCTTGCCCCACCAAAAAAAAACCTCCGCCTCCAGTGCGCGCTCCCGCCTAGTGCTAGCTGCCCGCATTCATGCTGCTGTAGAGTGCGGCGCTCCGCATTGAAGACGGCTCAGGACGGACGCGACCTCTCACTGCCTCCGCCATTGAAGCGGCGGCCAGTCGAGGGCGTCTCCAACTGCACGCCCTGCTGAACACGCCTCCTTGTCGCATTCATACACCTCCATTAACCCGGCGTGGAAGCCAAGAAACCTACTCCGGCTACACGTTCGCTCAGGAGCTGGACGGCATTAAACGCAACATCGGCCGAGCTCCTCCTGTCCGCCCTCTATTTAAACGATGGCAGACGCCGGGCAAGAATTACACCCCTCCGCCGCTCCACCATCTCATCTTTCACCATTTTCTCCATCATTTCGATGGCATCCGACGGGCAGGTAGAGCAGTTCTCTGGCATAAAAGCCGGCATGGTGGCCCGTCGAGCCTGGCGGATACGAGCGAGGCAGCTTGCTGCTCCACCTCCCCCCTAGGCTGACGGAGCAAGTTGCTGCCCCAATCCGGCGCGTTGTTCAACAACTCGCCGCTCCAATCTAGCCCGCGGAGGAGTGACGAGTAGCACCAGGCCGGCACGGGCATGGACGACGTCGCGTTGTACCGCCCCTTAATACGTTTCCAACGTATATATAATTTTTGATTGTTCCATGCTATTAAAGAATCATTCTTGAATGTTTTATACTCATTTACTAGCAACCTTATATCATTTTTTGGGACTAACCTATTGACATAGTGCCCACTGCGAGTTGTTGTTTTTGCTTGTTTTTAGTTTGCAGAAAATCAATACCAAACGGAGTCCAAATGCCACGAAACTTTTTCGAGATTTTTTCTGCCCAGAACACCCAGAAGGCCAAGGAGGTGCACCAGAGGAGGTCTGTGGGGCCCAATAGGCACTAGGGCATGCCAGAGGCCCCCGGTGCGCCCTGGTGGGTAGTGGGGCCCTCAAAAGGCTTTTCCACCGACCTTCAGCTCTATAAATACTCCAGAATCCCAAAAACTTCAGGGGAGTCGACGAAACACAATTCCAGCCGCCGCAAGTTCCAGAACCACGAGATCCCATCTAGAGGCCGTCTCCGGCACTCTGCCAGAGCGGTCAATGATCACGGAGGGGTTCTTCATAATCACCCTTTCCCCTACGATGATGCGTGAGTAGTTTACCACAGACCTACGGATCTGTAGATAGTAGCTAGATGGCTTCTTCTCTCTTTTTGATCTTCACTACAATGTTCTCCTTGATGTTCTTGGAGATCTATTTGATGTAATGACTTTTTGCGGTGTATTTGTTGGGGTCAGATGAATTGTGAGTTTATGATCAGATCTATCCATGAATATTATTTGAGTCTTTGTTGAACTCTTTTATGCATAATTGTTATAGCCTCGTATTTCTTCTCCGAAACTTTGGTTTGATTTGGCCAACTAGATAGATTTTTCTTGCAATGGGAAGAGGTTCTTTGTGATGGGTTCGATTTTGCGGTGCTCAATCTCAGTGAAAGAAGGAGACATGACACGCATGTATCGTTGCCATGAAGGATAAAAAGATGAGGTCTATTCCTACATGAATAGATCTTGTCTACATCATGTCATCGTTCTTATTGCATTACTTCGTTTTTCCATGAATTTAATACACTAGATGCATGTTGGGTAGCGATTGATGTGTGGAGTAATAGTAGTAGATGCAGGCAAGAGTCGGTCTCATAATCTTGGACGTGATTCCTATATACATGATCATTGTCTTTGATATCGTCATAATTATTTGCTCTTCTATCAATTGCCCAACAATAATTTGTGCCCACCATATGCTATTTTTTGAGAGAAGCCTCTAGTGAAATCTACTGCCCCCGGGTCTATTTCCTATCATATTATTTTCAGATCTATTAATCCAAAAATCCAAAAATACCTTACTGCACTTTTTCTTTACTTATTTTATTTTGTGTTTTTGCTACATCTATTTATCCAGTCTCATACAATTTTATCTATCTCAATATCGAAGAGGGATTGATAACCCCTCTTACGCATTGGGTTGCAAGTTTTTGTTTTTTGTGTGCAGGTACCGTTAACATAGTGTTGCTTGGTTCTCCTACTGGATTGATAACCTTGGTTTCGTAACTGAGGAAAATACTTACCATTGCTGTGATGCATCACCCTCTCCTCTTCGAGGAAATACCACCACAGATACAAGCAATCACCCCTCCAGAGCCTACGACCGCACCATCCGCCATCGACGCGCGCATAGCAGCACCATGCAGTCAGAGAAAGAAGGCGGGTGCACGCAGGAGATCGGCGAGTCGATGGTCAGTGCATCCGCGTCCATTTCCGTTGGCAACTACGAGAGAAAGTAGAACACAGGAGGCCTCCGCCGCTTGGGTCCCAGTAAGGCCACCGCCGGCGCGTCGCCGACTTGTACAGCCGGTGACGTGCCTGGTCTCTTCTTTATCTTTGACCACCCTGGCCTGGGCATCCACGGAAGCACCCTTCCTCTCAGGGGGAAGCACCCTCTTCGCCACACTCCGATGAGCGGTGCAACCAGACATAGGGAAGATACGGGGGAAGAATATGCCTCCACGACTCCCGGCAGTCCGATGACGAAAGGATTCGCCACAACCGGCCATAGACTAGTGTAATGTATCCGTGTCCTAGGAGTGGATCTCCGTGGGACCGTACGTGCACATAGTTTTAACTTTTTAGTTAAAATATTTTCAAAATGTAACCATTTGCGTTTGGTTTGTATGAAATTTGTCATGTTTGTATGAAATTCGGTTGAGTTTGCATGAAATCCTGCCGTGTTTGCATGAATTTCGTTCGGTTGGTTTGGTTTGCTGTGAAAATGTATGCGGCTAGCGTTTGATGGCTGCCTCCCGCATTCATGTCCGCGGACTGCCCCTTCCCCCTATTAGCGGACGGATGGGGAAGGTTTTTTGCGGGTTGTCATTGGAGATGCTCTTACTCCTGCACCATTTTAGGCCTTTAGCTGGTGGCGGATACCTCTTAGGACATCTTCAACGGCACCCGTAAATTTTCTTTCGTATCCGTTCGCGGACACGGGGATCAATTCACGGATAGTGGATGTAGGAGGCCGCCATCCAACGCTGCCCGCATATATTTTAACCTGCATTTGAACTAACCGGATGAAATTCATACAAACCGCCCAACATTCATCAAAGTTTGATAGAAAATAGCACAAATCACCCATACACAGCATGCAAATTAAGTCTAGTACGAGAATGTCTCAAATTCGACTAGATTAATTGGATGTCCAACAAGTTTTTTATCAACGGATCATGCCCTCCCACACATACTCCCCTTTAATTTCATCCAACAGTGTGTATACGTAAATGACCGTCCCTCTGTCGAGTAGCTCACCATCCTTCGCACTCTAACAAACGACATAGTGTTCGAAAATAAACTCAATGACATTTGACGAACATCTGCCGAGCGTGGTGTCCGCCATGAAGGTCATTATGGGGGGTGGAGTGTACCTGGGTACAAACGACTCCAGGGTGGATAGCAGCGTCGTAGAGGCGAGATGGCGCGTCGGTGCTGGCAGACATCCGGCGACGCCTCAATGGCAGCCGGAGACGTACAACAGCGGCAGTGGAGGCGAAGAGTGCGGATGCAAAGTAAGGGAAAGAAGGGGCATAGTGGAAGAAAATTGGATAGGGATGATTGGGTCGGCCAGGGATGTCAAACTTTTATGTGTCTGCTTTTCGGACTCCTGTAACTTTCTCATTTTGGCCCCAATTTGCGGGAGAAAATATGTCTGAACCGCTCGGCGGACCGATAGAGGCCCGTGTTAGATGGCTTCTGTGGTCTGGACGGATGCGGACGGTTTGAAGAATCCGTTAGAGATGCCCTTACTTGTCCCGTGTTACAGAAGGAATAACTTCCCGTGTTTCAGAAGGAATCGGGAGAGAGTTTTGTACCCAAAGCAACCTCATGCGTGGTAGCATTTGGAGAGTCAGTTCGCCTGCTTGTCCAGCCTCGATCAGCTCCATGAGGAGAAAATCTTTCCCTTCACTCGATTTCATGATTTTTACACAGTTTGCAGTCCTGAAGGACGACGAGACTTCAGAGTTATCGTTGAAAAATGAGACTTCAGAGTTGCTGCTGGGATGTGCCCCCGAACATGTTTTCAGTTAAGGACCAACGATGATCGAATGCAATCTTCGTCCCCAAACTAAGCCCGGACACGGTACTGAAACTGCAGATTGACAGTTTAACAGGAAGAGTTGGAGTGCTTTCAGGGTTGTTGGGCTTCAGAGTTGATCTGCAAATAGGGCAACACTCTGAATCCGACTGGTGAGAGCTCGGTGTAAGGTTCATGTCTTGCGCGTTTTCCTGCTCTGGGTTTTGGAGTGGACGACGCGGCAGCTGTTGCGTCAAAGCGATCGATGGGTTTCAGTGCACGGAAATGCGGATGAAGTTCTTGCACTAGTTGCATATGCCAATCCAATTCGCCAAGAGGCATGTGCCTAGTACCATTGACTTATATCCTAGACCATGTCCCAAGCAAAGACTTTGGTCAAGTCCACGTACCGGTGGAGTGGGTAAACGACGACCTGTCGGTCCCTCCTGCAGGGTCACACATGGCAAAAGCTATGAAATGACGTATCAATTTCCTTGTGAAAATCACTTGATCAAACAAACTGAACGACTGGACAGCGGACCAACCATTAGAAAAACGTTGACGATTTGTGACTTGCACGTTTTGTCTTATCCTTTTAAGATTATTAGGAATGCATATTCTGTTCAAGTGTTCAATTAAACACAGAAGCTATGCCGCTGCACTCTTGTCAGTCAGATAATAATAAGAAACATTATCAAGGAAAGATACAGACATAAGTTCTAAAAAGAGGAAAAACCTACTCCCAACGCTCACCCTAAACTACACTTCCGATCCAATGAACCCTCCGACCTGTTTTTAATACGGTTTCGGCTACGTGGACGCTGGTTTTGTCCATGTGGCATCCACATCACTTAGTTTTGCACTCATGGGTGCCACATCATCATGACCATCTGGATATGTTTCTTTTTTAGTTTCAACAAAGAAAGTCACAACATCCTAACAAACTCACACCAGCTAAATAATGCTAGTTGAAATAATATTGTTTTGTGCAAATGTTCATTCTTCCTGTGCAATCTACTATTAAAATGGGTCGTACCGTGTTACCCAATGAGACATGAGGCTACTCGGTATAGGATCATTGGGCCGGCTCCATCTTCCTAAACAGGACAGTGGGGCCAGCAGGGCCAGGTCTGGGTCAGAGCGGGCCGGTCCATTCCTATCCCGACTTGCAACCATCAAGCCATATGACCGCGCGTCGACTGCAATGTGTATGGACCTCCCATAACAACTCCTTAATTGCGAGATCTATGTTGTGTAATTTGGATCAGTGCGGCTGGCTAATTGCTTGTCTTGGATCTTTATGTTGCTCCTCGCGGAATTTTTGGTATGGGCTTTGTCGCCGGTCACTTGCTCGGGAAGTAATACCGATGATGTTGCTTGTTGTATATTTTGTTTGCCTGGTCAACACATTATGATGGTTTTTGTCCAGTTTTGTGCTAAAACAAGTATTGTTGGTAAAATTTGCAATTTAGGACATATGATAATGTGAGAGAATAAATGACAGGGCATGACAAAGTTGTAAGTAAAATCACTCAATAGCTCTGACACAAGATCTTGGGTGAAATAGAAAACGAATTTGCATATTCCCTGAACTTTTTCTTTTTTGCGGAATTTTTTTTGCGGGAGATATTCTCTCAACTTCTATTGGGTATTTGAGCACAATCTCTATTGGAGTAGTTGTATATGACAAAAAAAATTATTGATGACATGACTAATTTTATCAACAAGACAAGACAACACAAGTGTGTTGGAGATGCCCTAATGGGACTATGTGAGTATAGGAGAAAATATAGTTGTGTGGCTAAGCTTGGCAATGTTGTTCATCTAAATAAACGGCTTATATAGGTAGAAATACACCTAGCCAAACAATGTAGGCCGAAAAACTATTTTTTTTCGAACTATATAAAAAGTCATTTTTTGACCAATACGTACTGCTCGGATTTTGTAACCTAATTAACATTCGGACAACTAGTAGCACAATTTCAGCATGATTTGTATACATGGCATGATCAAAGAGAATGTAACGTCAAAACCCAATTAACTTTTTTTTTTGAGAAACACCCAATTAACTAGTTCTGCCACTATACGCAGCCTTTTCCTTTATCCGGCCCAGCAGCGGAGAACTCGACGGGATAGCCCATCACCGCACCGGCCGGTGCTAGCGCCGCCGCCGGTGGCACCTTCCCCTTGTCAGCGACACCACCACAGCAGGAATTACCAGTGCCACTCGCGGCGTCGTCCACGGCCTTCCCGCCTTTCCCTTCACCCCGTGGCACCGCCGCGCCGTCGATCCTCTTGACGGTGATGTTGACGATGCCGTTGTCGAACAGCCGGTAGCTGAGGCAATGCAGGTGGCCTGGCGGACCGACGCTGAAGTCGGCGACGGGCACGCTCGCCTTGGCCACGCGCTCCTGCCGGCGGTAGATCACCACCTCGATCGCCTTCTCGTGCCCCGGCACCGTCACGCGGACCGCCTCGCCCCAGTAGGGGTACCCGTTGCAGTCGCCCTTCTCGCTGTTGACGCGGGTGGACGCCTTCGACTTGCCCCCCACGTGCACCTCGGCGTACGCCCCGCGGTCCAGCGGGCGGCGCCAGCGGTCCCCGATGACGACCTCCTCCGCGGAAAGCACGGTCACCTCCACGGTAAACGACGACGACGACTCCGCGGCGAACTCGTCCTTAGGCGGCAGTGGTGTACCCTTGAGCTCCATGGCTGGTGGTTGCAGCGATGAGTTGGGTCGATCGGTGCGCGCGCGCGTGTGGATCGCAGAGACGGGAGGTCGGGGTAGCTTATATGGATGGAGAGCAGGAGACGCGTGCGTTTACTCTGGGCCGAGATCAGGGTCAAGTCGGGAACCTAGGCTGTATGTATCTAGGTTTTGGGTCAGATTTCCCCGTCTGTACAGATTTGGTTCTCCGACGATCGACCGGATTTGTTTCCCAAGGTAGCAGGACAGACGTTCTTCACGTCGTTTATATAGGGCAAAACACGCGTTTCGTTCGGACAGAATAAAGGATATAAGCATGTGCCGTGAACGCAATAGTTGAACGTACCGTTAACGCGCAAAACACTCTTTTGGTACAACTTACGTGGAAGGCGCAGTTGTGCTAATCTGATGCAAAACGCACGGAACTCCCTCGTCGTTGCACTGCGAGCGAAGGAGACTAGGAACATACAATAAAATAAAAATGGTAGAAGACCCATCTTTTTTAAACCTTTGGAGCGGGCGTGGTCAAAATCCTAACACGGTCGCCAAGCGCTTTAACATCCTAACACGGACGATGAGGACGATCATCGCCGCATCAGCATCCAGCTCGTCCATCCTCATGGGAAACATCTTGATATCCTCCGAAGCGGTCGCGAACTCAACCCTTCGTGTCTTTGACCTTGGTTTTCTTCTTTTCGAGCTAGGTTCATCTTCCTGTCGGTTGCCACCATCAAGATGTTGAACCACTCTGTATTTCTTTTCTCCTTCACGTCATAATGCTTGACACATGCTTTCTTCTTTTTTGACAAGATGTCCTCGAACCTCTTCGTCATCTTGGCCATCGTACCTTCTCGTTTCAACTTCCCCTTCTCCCATTTCTTACACCATAGTGCCCTTCTAACCTTCTTGGTTAGCTATTTTGTTGAGTCTGTTGGATCATTCGCTTCTTCCTCATTGCCGATGCCGGCAGTCTTGATGGAATTGGGTTGCACATTCAATTTTAACCGATAATGCATGAAGATGATGCTCTTCTTCTTCACCTTCAAGTAGAAGTTGCACGGGTAGGAGGGCTATCCAACAAAAGACATTATCAGCAAGTTGCATTGACGGGTGGTTATCAAAACAAGACATTATCAAAAGTTGCATATCCGGCAGAATGGCCAACACATAGAGCATATCTGACAAACAAGTTGCAACGTGCAAGGACCTCCCATAACAACTCCTTAGTTGTGAGATCTATGCAATGTAGTCGGTGCGGCTGGCTAATTGCTTGGCTTGGATCTTTACGTGGCTTCTCGTAGACATTGTGGTATGGATTTTGTCGCTTGCTCGGGGAGAAATAATGATGGTTTTGTTGGAAATATGCCCTAGAGGCAATAATAAAAGGGTTATTATTATATTTCCTTGTTCGTGATAATAAAAGGGCAATAATGATGGTTTTGTTGGAAATCGTAATACACGTGTGAATACATAGACCACAACATGTCCCTAGTGAGCCTCTAGTTGACTAGCTCGTTGATCAATGGATAGTCATGGTTTCCTGACTATGGACATTGGATGTCATTGATAACGGGATCACATCATTAGGAGAATGATGTGATGGACAAGACCCAATCCTAAGCATAACACAAGATCGTGTAGTTCGTTTTGCTAAAGCTTTTCCAATGTCAAGTATCTTTTCCTTAGACCATGAGATCGTGTAACTCCCGGATACCGTAGGAGTGCTTTGGGTGTACCAAACGTCACGGTCATGTCTGCATGTCTCCCGAACCCGTAGGGTCTACACACTTAAGGTTCGGTGACGCTAGGGTTGTATGAATATGAGTATGCGGCAAACCGAATGTTGTTCAGAGTCCTGGATGAGATCACAGACGTCACGAGGAGTTCCGGAATGGTCCGGAGGTAAAGAATTATATATAGGAAGTGCTGTTTCGGCCATCGGGAAAGTTTCGGGGTCACCCGGTATTGTACCGGGACCACCGGAAGGGTTCCGGGGGTCCACCGGGTGGGGCCACCTATCCCGGAGGGCCCCGTGGGCTGAAGTGGGGAGGGAACCAGCCCCTGGTGGGGTGGTGCGCCCCCCACTCGGTCCCCCTGAGGGAGTCCTGGACTAGGGGGTGTCCGGATAGCCGAACTATCATCACGGCCGGACTCCAAGATTATGAAGATACAAGATTGAAGATTTCGTCCCGTGTCCGGATGGGACTTTCCTGGCGTGGAAGGCAAGCTTGGCGATACGGATATGTAGATCTCCTACCATTGTAACCGACTCTGTGTAACCCTAACCTATCCCGTGTCTATATAAACCGGAGGGTTTTAGTCCATAGGACGAACAACAATCATACCATAGGCTAGCTTCTAGGGTTTAGCCTTCTTGATCTCGTGGTAGATCTACTCTTGTACTACCCATATCATCAATATTAATCAAGCAGGAGTAGGGTATTACCTCCATCGAGAGGGCCCGAACCTGGGTAAAAACCCCGTGTCCCTTGTCTCCTGTTACCATCCGCCTAGACGCACAGTTCGGGACCCCCTACCCGAAATCTGCCGGTTTTGACACCGACATTGGTGCTTTCATTGAGAGTTCCTCTGTGTCGTCACCGATAGGCCCGATGGCTTCTTCGATCATCAACAACGACGCGGTCCAGGGTGAAACTTTTCTCCCCGGACAGATCTTCGTGTTCGGCGGCTTTGCACTGCGGGCCAATTCGCTTGGCCATCTGGAGCAGATCGAAAGCTACGCCCCTGGCCATCATGTCAGATTTGGAAGCTTGAACTATACGGCCGATGTCCGCGGATACTTGATCTTCGATGGATTCGAGCCGCAGCCAAGCGTGCCGCACTGTCTCGATGGGCATGATCTAGCTCTGCAGCCGAACAGTGCCCTAGAGGCCGCACCAACGTCCGCTCCGATACTTAATCCGGAGCCAGATTCCCCGATCGAGGACGAGTGGCTGGACACCGCCTCGGGGGCTACGATCTCTACGGCGATTGAGCCGAACTCCATCCTTGTCCTTTGCGAAGACCTTGACTCCAGGGTGCTGGACTCCTCTCCGGACTCCGAACCCTCCGCGCCCCTGCCAATCGAATCCGATCGGGCGCCGGTCACGGAGTTCACTGTCGCGGACATCTTTCAGCACTCGCCCTTTGGCGACATCCTGAATTCACTAAAGTCTCTCTCTTTATCCGGAGAGTCCTGGCCGGACTACGGTCAGGAAGGTTTGGATGCGGACGACGAAGAAATTCGACGCCCACCCACCACCCACTTCGTAGCCACTGTTAAAAACTTACACGACGTGCTCGATTTTAACTCCGAAGACATCGACGGTATGGACGACGATGTCGGAGACAACCACGAACCAGCGCCTATAGGATGTTGGACAACCACCTCATCCCACGATGTATACATGGTGGATACACCAAAAGGAAATGAAGGCGAGGAACAACGGGACGCTACGAAGGATAAATCTCTCGAAAAGCAGTCAAAACGGCAACGTAAACGCCGAACCAAGTCTCGCCTCAACAAAGACCCAGCCATAGAGCAGTGCGAACCGGTGGACGACGAACAAGCTATCGAGCAATCGTCCGAACAAGACAACTTGGACAAACAACCCATCCCCGGCGAAGACAACAGTCCGGACGATCTCACGCCGGACAAACTGTTGGAGCAAAATAACCTCCAGAAAAGGCTCGTCGCCACTGTGCGTAGCCTGAAAAAGCAGAAGCGGAAGCTCAAAACAGCGGAGGATGCACTCAGGATCATATGGAGCAAAGTATTCAACACCGCAGACAAATATGGCGACAGTCGCCGAACAAAGAGCTACCCAAAAAGAAAGCTATTGCCCGAATTCGACGAGAGGCCTTAGAGCCCCCACAATCAAAAAGTAAGAAGGCCACCCGGTCGGATGGACGACCCCACGGCAAAAAGAGAGCGGCAAATGGCGCCGCACACAAGCCGATATGCGATCCGCATAAGGATTCACATCAAAAGGATGGCCCAGTTAGGTCCATCTATGGGCCAATAAAGCAAGCTCTTCAAAGCAATGCAACACGCCAAATACCCGAACATCACGGCACACCCAAATACAGGGGCGCCGCACATCCCCTATGTTTCACCGACGAGGTGCTGGATCATGAATTCCCAGCGGGATTCAAACCCGTAAACATAGAGGCATACGACGGAACAACAGACCCTGTAGTCTGGATTGAGGATTATATCCTCCACATACACATGGCTAGAGGAGATGATCTCCACGCCATAAAATACTTACCCCTCAAACTCAAAGGTCCAGCTCGGCATTGGCTTAAAAGCCTCCCCGAAAATACTATTGGAAGCTGGGAAGAGCTCGAGGATGCGTTTCAGGCAAATTTTCAGGGGACCTATGTCCGCCCTCCAGATGCAGACGATCTAAGTCACATAACTCAACAGCCCGGAGAGTCAGCCAGGAAATTCTGGAACAGGTTCCTTACTAAAAAGAACCAAATAGTCGACTGTCCGGACGCCGAAGCCTTAGCAGCCTTCAAACACAACGTCCGAGACGAATGGCTCGCCAGACACCTCGGCCAAGAAAAGCCAAGAACAATGGCCACATTAACAAGCCTCATGACCGCTTATGCTGGAGAGGATAGCTGGCTAGCAAGATGCAGCACCAGCGACCCAAGTACATCCGAAGTCAGGGATGGAAACGGGAAACCACGGCGCAACAAGGACCAGCGCCGGATTAAAGGGAGCGGTCCAAAGAGCACGACAGTCAACGCCGGATTCAAAAGCTCACGACAGAACAATAAAAAACTGGCCCTTAAGGACAACAGCGATGAGCTATCCAACTTAAACAAAATCTTGGACAAGATATGTCAAATCCACAGTACCTCCGGAAGGCCTGCAAACCATACCCACAGAAATTGCTGGGTCTTCAAACAGTCCGGCAGACTCAACGCCGAACACAAGGGGCTCGACACACCAAGTGAAGATGACGACGAGCACCACAAGCAGAGCCCCGGAAAACAAAAGAATTTCCCACAAGAGGTTAAAACAGTAAACTCACTTCATGTGATAAAAGGGAAAAACAGAGCGGCGCCCGCTAAAATGCGCGCCGCACATACTACCCTAGCGGAGTACCAACACTGGTTGTCAAAACCAATCACCTTCGACCATCAGGACTACTCCGAAGGTATCCAGAACGCAGGATGGACCGCCTTGATATTGGATCCTATAATCGACGGATTCCAATTTACACAAGTCCTCATGGATGGCGGCAGTGACATAAACCTGATATATCAGGACACAATCCGCGGGATGGGGATAGACCCAACCAAATTTCGCCATAGCAACACCTCCTTTAAAGGGGTAATGCCAGGCCCATATGCCCACTGTACGGGCTCCCTACTGTTAGAAGTTGTGTTCGGTTCACCCGACAACTTCCGTCGCGAAAAGTTAGTCTTCCATATCGCCTCATTTAAAAGTAGCCATCAAGCACTATTGGGACGCTGAAGCTTTACCGCTTTAACGCAATACCGCATTATGCATCTCTAACACTTAAAATGCCCGGTCCACGCGGCATCATCTCATTAAAAGGGAATATTAAGTGTTACTCAAGCACGGAAGAACGTGAGACTGCCTTGACAGCCTCACACCTATCCGGCTCCGCTAGTCAAAGAACTTGAATAGGTCATTCAAACCCCGGACACGGCTAGACGAGTCCGGCGCCTACTAGCGGCATACCCCCATACAAGGGGCTACATGCATGTACAACAAGAGACAATAAAGCTCAATTTTATTCACTTCTTCGAATCGTACTCTGTTTATTTAATATAAAGTACATCTTTCGCACGATCCTTTTTGTTTTAAACTAAGTTCCTTTCTTTTACAGATGAACAACGTGCTACACCCGTCCAGGATACGGCACAACGGAGACACATGCGCAGACGTGCAGCAGGGACCCGTTGCAAGGATTCTTTTCAGATTAAGACTCTGCGTAAACCTTTTTTACTGTCTCTTGTTGATATACATCCCCCGGTTTCTTACTACAACCGAGGAGGAGGCTGGCGTTTTGGCATTGGCCGCACCAGAATTTTTTGCGTGCACGGACACGGGGCTTAGGGCATTATTCTGCCCGTTTTTATAAAGACCGAATACCTTAGGGAGTGTTCGGCGTCTCGAGTTAGGCCTTATATGCATCAGCTCCGAATCATGTCTTTGGTCAAATGTTGGGTTTGCCGGCTCCTGTGTTTTGCTGCCTTACGTTCCGTTTTTCGCTAACGCGGCACCGGAGAACTATCTGCGATTGTGCCCGGTTGGTCGGGCGAGCACCTCGATGAAAGCCAAAACTGACTGTCATGATATAGCGAGAGACTGGTCAACCACTCGATGACTCATCGGAATGTTTAGAATTCCTCCGCATTAACGAAGGACCGGTTTTCGGTCAGGCACATACGCACCCCGAATTCGGGAGAGTGCGGTGCCCCCAGTGGCTATATAGTAGCCCCACCCTCGAACTCCTATGGCTAAGTGAAAGTGATAAAGCATTATAGTCCGGTTGCCTAGTTTGCTACGCTACCACCTCCTTAACAGGACCAAGACGTTGGATTAAGTGTGAAAAGGCGCCTTCTTTGCAAACACCCCCGCACTATGTGCGTGGGGGCTGAAGCCAAGGACTGCCATCTTTCAGGTTATATATACATATACATAAGCGGCCGCACAGGGAGTAGTTTACTACTTGAACGCACAAGTATAAAAAGCTCTTTTATCATATTGAAATATTATTTTCACAAATCATACATGTCATTTAAACATGATATCCTTCGAGCACTGCGTCTCTATTAAACGAGCGCCCTGCAGGACTTCCTCAAAATAGTGCTCGGCAGGTACTCGGCTTCGGTCCGAATCTTGGGACGCAACATCGGTGGCCTTCATCTCCGCCCAATATGTCTTGACACGGGCCAGAGCCATCCGCGCTCCCTCAATGCACGCCGACCGCTTCATCGCGTCGATACGCGGTACCACACCAAGGAACTGCTGCACTAAGCCAAAATAACTCTTCGGCTGGGGTCCGCCTGGCCACAAATGAGCCATGACATGCTTCATGGCAAGTCCGGATAATCGATTCAGCTCGGCCCATTCGGCCAACCGATCGGTCAACGGAAGAGGACGCTCCGGACTATGGAATTGCGACCAATATAGTTCTTCCCTTCTGTGCCCCTTCAAGCCTCGGGAGTGCTCAATCGCGTCCGCGGCGCTCGCCGCTAAATCCAGATAAGCATCCTCCGAACTCCACAACTTGTCCAACTGAGCATACTTTGGATCCGTATATTTCCTCCGTAGCAGAAACGGTTTTCCAGCCGCAATCGCCCCAGCCTGACTCAGCTCCTCCTTGGCAGCTCTCAAAGCCGAACGGGCATCCTTGGATTCGGTGGCGACCTTTTTCAGGCCCTCTAGCTCCGCTTGACGTTCTTTTTCAAGAACCTCGCAGCGGTCAGTAGCATCCTTCAATTTTCTGGCCATATCGGTCATTTCCTCTTTGCTTCGGCAGTGAGCAGCCCGTTCGACTTCTAGCTCTTCGGCCGCCCTTAAAGCGGCCGCATTACTATTTCTGGCTTGCTCTTTCGCTCGAGCGAGTTCCGCCCGAAGCTCCTCCACAGCAGCGGCACCATCTGCATTAAGCATACAAGTAGTAAGACATGGGCGTCAAGCTCCCTTACCAGGTGTCCGCGTAGAAGTCGCATACCTTGTGACTCGTCAAACCGTTTATTGACCAGCGCGATGTCCGCATCCGCCTCGTCAAGTTGCCGCTTTAGTTCGGCATATTCATCATCCGGCTGGCCATCGGACGCCCGCCACCTATTTAGGAGCGGCGAGATGTTATAATCGAGATTTTGATCCTCGCACGCTGTCAATTTTGACAACATACCGAGTCTCGGGGCTACTATCTATCAGGCGCATTCTATATGCATAAGCGTCGGAAGGTACATCATTTTTGCGTACCTCGAACCCCGTCAAGAAGCTTCGACGGCTTCATGCAATCCGCTCTCGCGGATGCAATTATTTCAATCACCGCACCCATTAGAGCACGGTGATCTTACGAATAGCCGCTTCCCGAGCAAATCCTTCACTCCTCCGACCGACACCACTTGGCGCGGACCTTCCGCCCCGTCGGACTTGGGGAACCCTCGCGATGACACCTCGTGGTCGTCCGCCTCGCATGAGGGTGCGACAGTGGAGGCGTTTCACTCTCCATCATCTCGGAAGAAGATCCTCAAGACGAGCTCTGCTGAGAAGGGCTGAGGTTTGAACTACAAGGTACAATTTTGGTTATCTTCATAAATAAATGCAGGATGTTCCTTACTTAAAAACCCTTCCTTTTACTTACGGCTCATTGGAGGGCTGATCCCTTGGGGAAACAGGCGGCTGGGGTACTTCCAGCGCGGACTCTCGACGAAGATTTCTTTCCCTCTTCGAGGCCTTGACCTCAGATCTTCCAAGCGGTCCTCTTCTCTCCTTGGAGGGTGGGACTTTAATTCCTCCTCCTCAAAGGCCTCCTTCGTGGAGGCGGTTGCTTCCCCGCCCCTCGCCTTCTTTAAAAGGCGCGGCCTTCAACATCTTGGCCAGCATGGGATCCGGGGTGTTCTCTGGGAGGGGAGCCGGATACCTTATTAACTTTGCCTTGGCTATCCACTCCTGTTCAAGAAACAGCTCCTTTAAAGGGCATATATATATGATAAATGAATGAACAGTCTGTCCGGTTACAGGACTACTTACTTGAGTATCTGGGCGATTGCAGCTTAGTCCTGCGTCCTCAGTCAGGTCCGGACACTTCTCTTGTGATCCGAAGAACAGTTTATACATCTCCACGGGCGTCGTGCCCATAAAATTTTGGAGAGCTCGTGGTCCCTCTGGATTAAATTCCCACAGGCGAAGGGGGCGACGTTTGCAGGGCAGAAGGCGCCGGACCAGCATAACCTGCGCCACTGCAACCATATTGATCTCTCTTTCTTGGAGGTCTCGAATACGGCCCTGCAGCAAAGGAACGTCCTTGGACGGCCCCCAGTCGAGCCCCTTGTTGACCCATGACGCCAACCGCTGTGGTGGACCTGAGCAGAAGGCGGGAAGCGCCACCCATTTGGTGCCCCTAGGAGCGGTGATATAAAACCACTCCCGTTGCCACAAACCAAGCTCCTCTTGAAAAGAGCCCTCGGGCCACGGAGCGTCAGCACATTTGCTTATGACCGCCCCTCCGCACTCTGCTTGCTGCCCCTCGGTCATATTTGACTCCACCTTGAAGGTCTTGAGCCACAATCCAAAGTGAGGGGTAATATGGAGGAAGGCCTCACATATGACAATGAATGACGAGATATGGAGGATGGACTCCGGATTCAAGTCATGGAAGTCCAGCCCATAGTAAAACATGAGCCCCCGCACAAAGGGATCCGTCGGGAAGCCTAAACCCCGAAGGAAGTGAGACACGAACACCACGTTCTCGCCGGGCTCGGGAGTGGGAGTGACCTGCCCTGGAGCAGGCAGCCTATGCGAGATCCCACCGGTTAGATACCTGGCGTCTCGCAGCTTTAGCACATCTTCTTCTGTGACGGAAGAAGACATCCATCTGCCGTGCTGGTCGGAGCCGGACATCGTTGAAGGTCCGAAGCGCCTAAATCTGAAGCTTTGGGTGTTAGAACTCGAAGCGCGAGGCGAACTCGATGGAGGGTGTAAAGAAGAAGGGGGCCTTGGTCTCATTATAAAGAGGTTGAATACCAAGAGCCCTCCCCGTGGTCGATTAGGACTCGCCTTTGATAGAGGAGGCGTGCCGACGGGCACGGTTGGGTTACCCACGTCCGTATTGATGGGAATCCCGGAATAAGGGGGCGCAATCTATGCTTTAATAAGACATGCCAAAGAAACTGCCTCGCTAAACGCGCTGAGGTGGAACAGTAAAAAAACGATTCATATAAAGGCCTGGCTGTGGTGTGATGTCACGCCACGGAATACGTCCGCAGATCAGTGCAAAAAGTTATTCTCTCTACGGTGGTATGTGGAACTTGTTTTGCAGAGCCGGACACTATCCTTGTGTTTAGAACCTTCTATGAAGTATTCGGAGGAGGAACCCGCCTAGCAATGTCGAAGACAATATGCGCGCCGGACTCGTCGTCATTGAAGCCTGGTTCAGGGGCTACTGAGGGAGTCCTGGACTAGGGGGTGTCCGGATAGCCGAACTATCATCACGGCCAGACTCCAAGATTATGAAGATACAAGATTGAAGACTTCGTCCCGTGTTCGGATGGGACTTTCCTTGGCGTGGAAGGCAAGCTTGGCGATACGGATATGTAGATCTCCTACCATTGTAGCCGACTCTGTGTAACCCTAACCTATCCGGTGTCTATATAAACCGGAGGGTTTTAGTCCATAGGACGAACAACAATCATATCATAGGCTAGGTTCTAGGGTTTAGCCTCCTTGATCTCGTGGTAGATCTACTCTTGTACTACCCATATCATCAATATTAATCAAGCAGGAGTAGGGTATTACCTCCATCGAGAGGGCCCGAACCTGGGTAAAAACCTCGTGTCCCTTGTCTCCTGTTACCATCCGCCTAGACGCGCAGTTTGGGACCCCCTACCCGAGATCCGCCGGTTTTGACACCGACACCCCCCTGCGCCTAGGGTTGGAAACCCTAGGGTGGGGGCGCACCACTTGCCTTGGGGGGCACACCACCCGCCTGGCCGCCGCCCCCCTTGGGAGATTCAATCTCGGGCGGCGGCGCCTGGGGCCTATATAAAGGAGGGGAGGGCAGCCGCACTCGAGTCTTGGCGCCTCCTCCCCGCTACACTCTCTCCTCCTCCGCGGTTGCTTGGCGAAGCCTCGCCGAGTCTGCTGATCCACCACGACGTCGTCGTGCTGCTGGATCTTCATCAACCTCTCCTTCCCCTTGCTGGATCAAGACGGAGGAGACGTCACGCTGACCGTACGTGTGTTGAACGCGGAGGTGCCGTCTGTTCGGCGCTAGGATCTCCGGTGATTTGGATCACGACGAGAACGACTCCCTCAACCCCGTTCACTTGAATGCTTCCGCACGCGATCTACAAGGGTATGTAGATGCATCTCTCTCTCTCTCGTTGCTAGATGAACTCATAGATGGATCTTGGTGAACGTAGGAAAATTTTATTTTATGCAATGTTCCCCAACAGTGGTATCAGAGCTAGGTCTATGCGTAGTTCTCTATTGCACGAGTAGAACACAAATCTGTTGTGGGCGTAGATGTTGTCAACTTTCTTGCCGTTACTAGTCTTATTTTCCTTCAGCGGTATTGTGGGATGAAGCGGCCCGGACCGACCTTACACGTACGCTTACGTGAGACAGGTTCCACCGACTGACATGCACTAGTTGCATAAGGTGGCTAGCGGGTGTCTGTCTCTCCCACTTTAGTTGGAGCGGATTCGACGAAAAGGGTCCTTATGAAGGGTAAATAGAAGTTGACAAATCACGTTGTGGCTTCTTCGTAGGTAAGAAAACGTTCTTGCTAGAACCCTATTGCAGCCACGTAAAAGATGGAACAACAATTAGAGGACGTCTAACTTGTTTTTGCAGCAATTGCCTTGTGATGTGATATGGCCAAAAGTTGTGATGTATGATGAATGATATATTGTGATGTATGAGATCATGTTCTTGTAATAGGAATCACGACTTGCATGTCGATGAGTATGACAACCGACAGGAGCCATAGGAGTTGTCTTAATTATTGTATGACCTGCGTGTCATTGATTCAACGCCATGTAATTACTTTGCTTTATTGCTAAACCGTTAGCTATAGTAGTAGAAGTAATAGTTGGCGAGCAACTTCATGGAGACACGATGATGGAGATCATGATGATGGAGATCATGGTGTCATGCCGGTGACAAGATGATCATGGAGCCCCGAAGATGGAGATCGAAGGAGCTATATGATATTGGCCATATCATGTCACTACTATATAATTGCATGTGATGTTTATTATGTTTATGCATCTTGTTTACTTAGAACGACGGTAGTAAATAAGATGATCCCTTATAATAATTTCAAGAAAGTGTTCTCCCTAACTGTGCACCGTTGCTAAAGTTCGTCATTTCGAAGCACCACGTGATGATCGGGTGTGATAGATTCCTACGTTCACATACAACGGGTGTAAGAAAGTTTTACACATGCAAAACACTTAGGTTAACTTGACGAGCCTAGCATGTACAGACATGGCCTCGGAACACAAGAGACCGAAAGGTCGAACATGAGTCGTATGGAAGATACGATCAACATGGAGATGTTCACCGACGATGACTAGTCCGTCTCACGTGATGATCGGACACGGCCTAGTCGACTCGGATCATGTAACACTTAGATGACTAGAGGGATGTCAAATCTGAGTGGGAGTTCATTATATAATTTGATTAGATGAACTTAATTATCATGAACTTAATTTGATTAGATGAACTTAATTATCATGAACATTAGATCAAATGGCCAACGCTCATGTCACCATGAACTTCAACGCGTTCCTAGAGAAAACCAAGCTGAAAGATGATGGCAGCAACTATTCGGACTGGGTCCGGAACCTGAGGATCATCCTCATAGCAGCCAAGAAAATATATGTCCTAGAAGCACCGCTAGGTGAAGCACCCATCCCAGAGAACCAAGACGTTATGAACGCTTGGCAGTCTCTCGGTCGATGATTACTCCCTCGTTCAAGGCGGCATGCTTTACAGCTTGGAACCGGGCTCCAAAAGCATTTTGAGCAACATGGAGCATATGAGATGTTCGAGGAGCTGAAAATGGTTTTCCAAGCTCATGCCCGGGTCGAGAGATATGAAGTCTCCGACAAGTTCTATAGTTGTAAGATGGAGGAAAATAGTTATGTCAGTGAACACATACTCAAAATGTCCAGGTTGCACAACCGCCTGTCCCAGTGGACATTAACCTCCCGGACGAGGCGGTCATTGACAGAATCCTTGATCGCTCCCACCGAGCTACAAGAGCTTTGTGATGAACTACAATATGCAGGGGGTGGTGAAAACTATTCCTGAAGTATTTTCAATGCTGAAGTCAGCGGAGGTAGAAATCAAGAAAGAACATCAAGTGTTGATGGTCAATAAAACCACTAAGTTCAAGAAGGTCAAGGGAAAGAAGAACTTCAAGAAGGACGGCAAGGATGTTGCCGCGCCCGTAAGCCAGCTTGCGGGAAGAAGTCAAAGAATGGACCCAAGCACGAGGTGAGTGCTTTTATTGCAAAGGGAAGGGTCACCGAAGCGGAACTGCCCCAAATACTTAGCGCATAAGAAGGCCGCAACACTAAAGGTATATTTGATATACATGTAATTGATGTGTACCTTACTAGTACTCGTAGTAACTCCTGGGTATTTGATACCGGTGTCGTTGCTCATATATGTAACTCACAGCAGGAGCTACGGAATAAGCGGAGACTGGCGAAGGACGAGGTGACGATGCGCGTCGGGAATGGTTCCAAGGTCGATGTGATCGCCGTCGGCATGCTACCTCTACATTTACCTAAGGGATTAGTTTTAAACCTCAATAATTGTTATTTAGTGACAAGTTTGAGCATGAACGTTGTATCAGGATCTCGTTTAATGCGAGATGGCTACTCATTTAAATCCGAGAATAATGGTTGTTCTATTTATATGAGAGATATGTTTTATGGTCATGCTCCGATGGTGAATGGTTTATTCTTAATGAATCTCGAACGTGATGTTACACATATTCATAGTGTGAATACCAAAAGATGTAAAGTTGATAACGATAGTCCCACATACTTGTGGCACTGCCGCCTTGGTCACATTGGTGTCAAGCGCATGAAGAAGCTCCATTCTGATGGACTTTTAGAGTCTCTTGATTATGAATCATTTGACACATGCGAACCATGCCTCATGGGAAAATGACCAAGACTCCGTTCTCCGGAACAATGGAGCGAGCAACCAACTTATTGGAAATCATACATACCGATGTGTGCAGTCTAATGAGCGTTGAGGCTCGCGAAGGATATCGTTATGTTCTCACTCTCACTGATGACTTGAGTAGATATGGGTATGTCTACTTGATGAAACACAAGTCTGAGACCTTTGAAAAGTTCAAGGAATTTCAGAATGAGGTAGAGAATCAACGTGACCGAAAAATAAAGTTCTTACGATCAGATCGTGGAGGAGAATATTTAAGTCACGAATTTGGTACACACTTAAGGAAATGTGGAATCGTTTCACAACTCACGCCGCCTGGAACACCTCAGCGTAACGGTGTGTCCGAACGTCGTAATCGCACTCTATTGGATATGGTGCGATCTATGATGTCTCTTACAGATTTTCCGCTATCATTTTGGGGATACGCTCTAGAGACAGCTACATTCACTTTAAATAGGGCATCGTCTAAATCCGTTGAGACGACACCGTATGAATTATGGTTTGGGAAGAAACCTAAGCTGTCGTTTCTAAAAGTTTGGGGATGTGATGCTTATGTCAAGAAACTTCAACCTGAAAAGCTCGAACCCAAGTCGGAAAATGCGTCTTCATAGGATACCCTAAGGAAACCATAGGGTATACCTTCTACCTTAGATCCTAAGGCAAGATCTTTGTTGTTAAGAACGGATCCTTTCGAAAAAGAGTTTCTCTCGAAAGGAGTAAGTGGGAGGAAAGTAGAACTCGATGAAGTACTACCTCTTGAACCGGAAAGTAGTGCAGCTCAGAAAATGTTCTGTGGTGCCTACACCGATCGGAGAGGAAATTAATGATGATGATCAAGGTACTTGGATCAAGTTACTACTGAACTTCAGAGGTCCACAAGGACACGTTCCACACCAGAGTGGTATGGCAACCCTGTCACGGAAATCATGTTGTTAGACAACGGTGAACCTTGAACTATGAAGAAGCGATGGCGGGCCCAGATTCCAACAAATGGCTTGAAGCCATGCAATCCGAGATAGGATCCTTGTATGAAAACAAAGTATGGACTTTGACAGACTTGCCCGATGATCGGCGAGCGATAGAAAACAAATGGATCTTTAAGAAGAAGACGAACGCGGATGGTAATTTTACCATCTATAAAGCTCGACTTGTCGCTAAGGGTTATCGGCAAGTTCAAGGGGTTGACTACGATGAGACTTTCTCTCCCGTAGCGAAGCTGAAGTCCGTCCGAATCATGTTAGCAATAGCCGCATACTATGATTATGAGATATGGCAAATGGACGTCAAAACGGCATTCCTTAACGGCTATCTTAAGGAAGAACTGTATATGATGCAGCCGGAAGGTTTTGTCGACCCTAAGAATGCTAACAAGGTATGCAAGCTCCAGCGATCCATTTATGGGCTGGTGCAAGCATCTCGGAGTTGGAACATTCTCTTTGATGAGATGATCAAAGCGTTTGGGTTTATGCAGACTTATGGAGAAGCTGCGTTTACAAGAAAGTGAGTGGGAGCTCAGAGCATTTCTCATATTATATGTAGATGACATACTTTTGATGGGAAATGATATAGAACTTTTGGACAGCATTAAGGCCTACTTGAATAAGAGTTTTTCAATGAAGGACCTTGGAGAAGCTTCTTATATATTAGGCATCAAGATGTATAGAGATAGATCGAGACGCCTCATAGGTGTTTCACAAAGCACATACCTTGATAAGATATTGAAGAAGTTCAAAATGGATCAGTCCAAGAAAGGGTTCTTGCCTCTATTACAAGGTGTGAAATTGAGCTCGGCTCAATGTCCGACCACGGCAGAAGATATAGAAGAGATGAGTGTCATCCCCTATGCATCAGCCATAGGGTCTATTATGTATGCCATGCTGTGTACCGACCTGATGTAAACCTTGTCGTAAGTTTGGTAGGAAGGTACCAAAGTAATCCCGCAAGGAACACCGGACAGCGGTCAAGAATATCCTGAAGTACCGAAAAGGACTAAGGACATGTTTCGTTTATGGAGGTGACGAAGAGCTCGTCAGAAGGGTTACGTCGACGCTAGCTTCGACACAGATCCGATGACTCTAAGTCACAAACCGGATACGTGTATATGTTGAATGGTGGAGCGAGAGCTGGTGCAGCTGCAAGCAGAAGCGTCGTGGCGGGATCTACATGTGAAGCGGAGTACATGGCAGCCTCGGAGGCAGCGCATGAAGCAATTTGGGTGAAGGAGTTCATCACCGACCTAGGAGTCATACCCAATGCATCGGGGCCGATCGAACTCTTCTATGACAACACTGGAGCTATTGTACTTGCCAAGGAGCCCAGGTTTCACAAGAAGACCAGGAAAATTAAGTGTCGCTTCAACTCCATTCGTGAAAATGTTCAAGATGGAGACATAAAAATTTGCAAAGTGCATACTGATCTGAATGTCGCAGATCCGTTGACTAAACCTCTTCCGCGAGCAAAACATGATCAACACCAGAACTCTATGGGTGTTTGATTCATCACAATGTAACTAGATTATTGACTCTAGTGCAAGTGGGAGACTGTTGGAAATATGCCCTAGAGGCAATAATAAAAGGATTATTATTATATTCCTTGTTCGTGATAATTGTCTTTTATTCATGCTATAATTGTATTATCCGGAAATTGTAATACATGTGTGAATACATAGACCACAACATGTCCCTAGTGAGCCTCTAGTTGACTAGCTCGTTGATCAATGGATAGTCATGGTTTCCTGACTATGGACATTGGATGTCATTGATAACGGGATCACATCATTAGGAGAATGATGTGATGGACAAGACCCAATCCTAAGCATAGCACAAGATCGTGTAGTTCGTTTTGCTAGAGCTTTTCCAATGTCAAGTATCTTTTCCTTAGACCATGAGATCGTGTAACTCCCGGATACCGTAGGAGTGCTTTGGGTGTACCAAACGTCATAACGTAACTGGGTGACTATAAAGGTGCACTACAGGTATCTCCGAAAGTGTCTGTTGGGTTGACACGGATCGAGACTGGGATTTGTCACTCCGTATTACGGAGAGGTATCACTGGGCCCACTCGGTAATGCATCATCATAATGAGCTCAAAGTGACCAAGTGTTTGGTCACGGGATCATGCATTACGGTACGAGTAAAGTGACTTGCCGGTAACGAGATTGAACGAGGTATTGGGATACCGACGATCGAATCTCGGGCAAGTAACATACCGATTGACAAAGGGAATTGTATACGGGGTTGCTTGAATCCTCGACATCGTGGTTCATCCGATGAGATCATCGAGGAGCATGTGGGAGCCAACATGGGTATCCAGATCCTGCTGTTGGTTATTGACCGGAGAGCCGTCTCGGTCATGTCTCAGATGTCTCCCGAACCCGTAGGGTCTACACTTAAGGTTCGGTGACGCTTAGGGTTGTATGAATATGAGTATGCAGCAAACCGAATGTTGTTTGGAGTCCCGGATGAGATCCCGGATGTCACGAGGAGTTCCAGAATGGTCCGGAGGTAAAGAATTATATATAGGAAGTGCTGTTTCGCCATCGGGAAAGTTTCGGGTCACCAGTATTGTCTGGGACCACCGGAAGGGTCCGGGTCCATCGGTGGGGCCACCTATCCCGGAGGGCCCGTGGGCTGAAGTGGGAGGAATCAGCCTGGTGGGCTGGTGCGCTTCACTTGGGCCCCCGCGCCTAGGGTTGGAAACCCTAGGGTGGGGCGCACCACTTGCCTTGGGGCACTCCACCCCTCTGCCGCCGCCCCTTGGGAGATTCAATCTCCAGGCGGCGCCCCTGGGGCCTATATAAGGAGGGGGAGGAGGGCAGCCGCACCCCGAGTCTTGGCGCCTCCTCCCCGCTACACCTCTCCTCCTCCCTTGCTTGCTTGCGAGAAGCTCGCCGAGTCTGCTGCATCCACCACCACGCCGTCGTGTTGCTGGATCTTCATCAACCTCTCCTTCCCCCTTGCTGGACAAGACGGAGGAGACGGCACGCTGACCGTACGTGTGTTGAACGCGGAGGTGCCGTCCGTTCGGCGCTAGGATCTCCGGTGATTTGGATCACGACGAGAACGACTCCCTCAACCCCGTTCACTTGAACGCTTCCGCACGCGATCTACAAGGGTATGTAGATGCATCTCTCTCTCTCTCTCGTTGCTAGATGAACTCATAGATGGATCTTGGTGAACGTAGGAAAATTTTATTTTATGCAACGTTCCCCAACAGGTTCCACTGCGCAACCTCGCTTCTTTTAAGCACATGTTTTTTGTTCGTTTTCTTGCTCCCCCAAAAAAAACCAAAAAAAGTATTGTGACTTGTTTAGAAAAAAATATTTTGGTGAATTTACAATTTAGGACATATGATGATGTGAGATCATAAATGAAAAGAAAGGGCAAAGCTCTATGTAAATCAACCAACAACTCTTACACAAGTTCCGGGGTTAAAATAGAAGAAAACAAACTTGTATACTCTCTCAACTTATATTGGGAAATTTGGGCACAATCTACTCTAGAGTAGTCTGTTGAGATGCCGTAATGGGACTATGGGAAGAGGGGAGAGAGAAGAGGGTGAATCCACGTGTGCAAGACTTCGTTGTGGGGATGCCACATCGGCAAAACTTGTCGGTTTGGAGCTTTATTCATACTCCCTCCGTTCTAAAATAGATGACTCAATTTTATACTAAAAAAGTATAAAGCAACAAAACTAGGCAATGTTATTTTTTATAGGCGGAAAATAAACCTAGCCAAACAATGCAAGTGGAAAATTGGATTTTTCGAACAATATACAAAACCGTTTTTTGACCAACACATACTGCTCGGATTAACCTAATTAACACCCTGACAACTAGTAGCCCAATTTCATCATGATTTGTACATATGGCACGATCAAAAGGAATGTAATGCCGCTCTATACGGAGCCCTTTCCATTAGCCTGCCCAGCAGCGGAGAACAAGACGGGATAGCCTATCACCGCACCGGCCGGTGCCGCCGCCGTCGCCGCGGCGATCGACACCTTCCCCTCCTCGGCGACACCACCACAGCAGGAATCACCAGTGCCACTCGCGGCCTCCTCCACGTCTTTCCCGCCTTTCCCTCTGCCCTGCGCGCCGTCGAGCCTCTTGACAGTGATGTTGACGATGCCTGTTGAGTATATTGATTATTAGGAAAGACTAGATAGACTAGGATTAGTTCTGGCTTGTCTTGTACTCCAAGTAGATCATGTACTCCTATATATATACCCATGAGGCTCAAGCAATAAAACGATTATTCCATCAAATCCTCCCTCTCTCTCTTTTAACATGGTATCTATCGCAAGTCGATCCTAAACCCTAGCCGCCGCCGCTTCCGCATCTGCGCGCCGCCCCCGGGACGGTCGGCCTCCATGACTGCCGCGGGGGCCGCGCTGCCCGTACCTAGGGTTCGTCCGCCGGCCGTGTTAGCCGGCTGCCCTAGAGAGTCTTTTTCCCGATCCTCTGATCCGGTTTTTTCTCTCTCTCGCCGGTCGCTTTGATCGGCGTCTACTTTTTGATTTTCCAATTCACTGGATCGGTTTGCGTCGCCCACCGCCGCCGTCGACACCTCGCGCCTCTACTCCGACATCGGCGCGACCGCCCGGCTACTTCACCGACCCGGCGGCCTCGCGTGACAGGCAGCCCTCAAGGCCGTCGTTCGCGCGCCGGCCGTCACCGCCCTGCTCCGACCGGGACTCCTGCATCACCCGACCCGGCGGCCTCGCGCCATGCGACGGCCAATCATAGCCGCCCTGCCGCCCGCCGCCGCCGGCTTCATCTCGGACTCCGCCGCCACCACGCCTTCACCGAGCGGCGTCCCCGACCTCGCTCACGATCGGCTTGATCACCCGCTCGCCATCGCGATCCGCCTCATCTACGCCGCGCGACCGACCTGGCCCGTCGGTTTTCGCGCGCCTCCGCAGGTTCCGTGAAGATCGTCCCCGAGTTCAGCGCGTCCCTCCACCGATCGAGCAACGGGCTGTCGCTGCGTCGCCCCGTCGGGCCGCAGCGCCGCCGCCCCGTGGTTCTTCCCCCGGCTGCACCGACCCGCGTCACCGCTGCGTCGCCCCTTCGGGCCGTAGTGCCGTGGCACGCGGTCCACGCAGCCGTCCCGAGGCCGTCCCCGCGGTTGCACCGACCCGCACTCCTCGCCGCAAGGGCGCCCTTCAGCTGCGCGCGCGCGCTCGCGGTCTCCGCCGTTGCCCGACCTGCCCGCCGCCGCTGCGTCGCCTCTTGGGTCAGAAGGCGCTGCGGCCACGGTCCGCTCCGCCGTCACCGCGCGTCGACCTCCCGTGGTATGCGCTGCGCCGTCTCCCTTGACGCGGGAACACCACCGTCCGCGCCGGTCTTCGTCACGCTGTCAGGTTCTTCGCCTACTTCGAGCACCGTCGCCGCGCTCCTAACCTAGCCGCCGCTGCCGCCGTCAGGCCGCCGCCGCCGCTCTTCTTTGGCCGCTGCCGCCGCTACCCCCGTAGCCGCCCGTCCATCTCCTTCGTCTTCGTCCAGCACCAGCCCGTCGCCAGCGTCGTCATCGTCTACCCCGACCGCTTCATCTACTCCGACAACCGCGGGCGACATTGGCCCCGTGCCGATTGGCGCCGCAACCGTCGTCGAGTCCTTCTCTGCTGGCCTCTCCGACTTCTTCGACATGACGTACAGCTCGTGCAGGTCCCTATCTACGCATGCCCGGTGCTGGCAACACTGTCGCGTGCCTTCGTCCACGACGTGTCCCCGGGCCCGGCAAGCCTGGTGCGGCGCTTCGTCAACTTCGTCTTCGTCCGTCTACGCATGCCCGGTGCTGGCAACACCGACGCGTGCCTTCATCTACGATGTGTCCCCGGGGTTGGCAACCCCGGCGCGACGCGTCGTCAACATCATCTACTTCCTGGCGCACCACTACTTCGACACCACTGCGCCCACGACTAACTCGGCGCCTCCTTGCACCCGCGGCTCTACGGCGACTTCCTCGACACCGGCTACCCCGACTCGACATCGATCACGGCATTCTTCGCACGGCTACCTCAACTACGGCTCCACCACCCACGCTCTCGGCTACATCGACAAACGGCACAAAGGGCTACCGCTTGCTTGAGCAACCTCGTCGGTTTTCACTACAGCCACAACTCCGCGATGCATCGACCGTTACGACTGTGGGAGGGTGTCCGTCGGCTTGCCTTCGGATTCTTCTCCAGTCTCACCGTCTGCGTCGCTCCCGTTGTGACTGCGGGGGGATGTTGAGTATATTGATTATTAGGAAAGACTAGATAGACTAGGATTAGTTCTAGTTTGTCTTGTACTCCAAGTAGATCATGTACTCCTATATTTATGCCCACGAGGCTCAAGCAATAAATCGACTATTCCATCAAATCCTCCCTCTCTCCCTTTTAACAATGCCGTTGCGTCTGTTCGTCGCCGACTTGGTGTCTAATAGCCGGTAGCTGAGGCAATGTAGGTGGCCCGGCGGGCCGACGCTGAAGTCGGCGACGGACACCCGCGCCGCGGCTACGGAGTTCGTCGAGCCGTCGCGGCAGATCTCCACGTGGATGGCCGGCACGCCCGCGGGGAGCGTGAACCGCACCACCTCGCCCCAGTAGGGGTACCCGTTGCAGTCGCCGTCCTCGTCGTTGATTCCGGTGCGCGGGGGTGGCTTGTCCGTGTGCTCCTGCAGTTCCCCGTCCGGCTCTTCCGTGCGCACCACGGCGTAGGCGCCGCGGTCCAGCGGGCGGCGCAGGACATCCCCGATGACGACCTCCTCCGCTGACAGCACGGTCACCTCCAGGGTCGTCGGCTCCACGGTGAACTGGTCCTGAGGCGGCATTGTTGTCCCCTTGAACGCCATTGCTGGTTGGTTGCCGCGACGAGTTGGATCGGTGCGCGCGTGTGGATCGTGGAGGCGGGGGCCTCGGGCGCAGTTTATATCGATGGAGAGCAGGAGACACGTTTATTTACTGCGCCGAGGCGAGGGTCAGGTCGGGAATCAGTATCCGATTGCTGTTCATGTTCCATGGCTTGGTTTCAGGTTATCCCACGATCGAACGGGTTTGTTTCCCAAAATAGCTGGAGAGACGTTCGTCGAAGCTTCAAGGCGTAGTATATGGAAACACGCGTTCGGAAAGTATATAAAGGATATATATAAGCGTGTGGCGACTGCAAAACGTACCGTCAACGATCCTTATTCGCTCATAGTACAAAACATATTTGGAAGTACAACTTCATTATTACGTGGAAGGCGCTTGGTTTCCTCGAGAAAAATTCCGATTTATTCATCAATGGTAAAGGTAGTACAAAGAACATCAATCATCAAAAGTAAAATTTACATCGAGATTCTTAGACCACCTAGCTAGGATTACAAGCATTGGAGTGAACCGAAAGCGCGTCGCCGCCAACGCCCCTTCATCACCGAAGCCGGGCAAACCTTGTTGTATTTAGACAGTAGGGAGATCGTCGTGCTATGCCCCACAGGACCAGCGCACAAAAACAACAACTGCCGCCAATGAAGAGAAGCGTAGATCGCAAGGATCCAACCTATAGACACATGAAGGTAAACGAACAAACACCAGGTCCAAGCGGTTCCACTAAAGGCAAACGCTGATCGAATCTCATGAGATTCGCCGAAGACAAACCTCCACATGGCCTCCGATGCTAGAAGTACCACCAGGACAGGGGCTAAGCGAAGAGACCTTATACCGTCTAAAAGAAATCGTTGTTGCCTTTTGCCTTCCTAAGCAGGACAAATATCCTACGAAAACTTAAAAAAACGCCTAAGAACGAAGCCCTTCCGTTAGCAAGGACCAAAATCCATCGCATCTTAATGGCCCTAAGGCCACAGGAGATGAGACAGGCCGGCGGCTGCGCGATATGAGGCAGCGGAAACCCTGGCTCTGAATATCTACTGAATGGTAGCACTTGTAAGATATATGAGGGACAGAGGAACACCTTTGAAGCTGACTGTGAGCAGCCTGACATCTGCAGCACCAGGGGAGTCGTCGTTGTAGGGCTCCAAACATGAGCTGCCAAAATCGAAAGGCTTTCAAGCACAATACCACACAATGATGCAGATGATTTGCATAAAGTAAGCGTAGGAGATACCATTCAGATACCAGTGCTACCATTCAGTAGATATTTTAGTAACTATACACAATCATACAAAGTCACGTGTATTTTAATTTTAGTTCTCATGTTATCAACTAAATTTTCATCAATGGATTCCCGCAGCAACGTGCGGGGTATCCTCTGGTGATGCAAGCTTTATGACCAGCTTGTATTTGTTGCATAACTAAGTATTCGTATATGCTCTCCAGTCTACTTGTATAGTTTGGTCAAGTTCGATAGGTAGTTCTTCTGAGGGAGTTGTGTATGGTAGTGAGTTCAATCTCGCGGAGATCATCCAGTGACAGTAAAAGAATGGGCACGTATTGTTTTATTGCTAGTAAAGATAAAATGATGGTTTCTTTATCATATTTGGATGATAGTTTTACTGTTTATATTATGTCATCATGCTTATTGCAGTAACCTATCTATATAAACTTAATACCTCGAGATGCATGTTGGATAGCGGTCTTTAGGTGTTGTAGATGCAGTTGGATAGTGTCTACATATCACGGACGTAATGTCAACTATAATTTGTTCACCACAACACATTATCTTGCCTCTTTCAATGTCACATTAGAGTATTACTTAGGAGTTATTATGCTGGCTCATCTACGTGTCACAGATATGTTTTGAATTCAATAGCTGAAGGAGATTTTGTCAAAAATAACAACGTAGATTCAATAGCTGAAGGAGATTATATAGCTTTGGCGCACATTTGTTGTTGGACATTTACCACAAGGATGAATAAATATGGTGATAGTGGGTCACCTTGGCGCACACCCCTTTTGAAGGAGAATAGTGGTGATCTTCATTCCTTAATTTGTTTTTCGCTAATCATTCCTTAATTTATTAGGGAAGCTCCAACGCTGACCATCAAACCGGATAACGTACCCATCCGTGGACCGAAGAAACCAGTCTGCAGACATTGCCGGGAGCCGGCCATCCAACCATGCTTGTATACATGTCAAAACAAAGTTGAACAAACCGGATGAATTACATGCAAACCGGATGATTTTCATATAACCCAGAGCACATTCATTACATTTTTGACATTTTTCATTATAAAAAAGGCAGCTGGAATTAAACCTAGCCTACGGCAGCGCCCGTCCTCCACGTCTTTGTTGTTCCCTTCTGCTGTTCGACTGGTCCATCTCGCCGTCTTCATGAGCGACAGCGATGACTCCCATGAAGTGAAGGTCTGGTCGCCGGCGAGGAAGAGTAGGACATGGAAGACGGACCAGGCCACTTGGTACTCGAGGCCCCGCTGCCTCCATGCTCTACTCCTCCTCGTCGAAGTCCATGACCTATCCATCACCGAGGGACGTGGACGGGGCTGCACTTTCCTCGTCCCACCGGCGCCCACGAAAGTTCATTGGCGGCATATAGGACGCACAACTAGCGGCGTTCTCGTCCGTGATCGCTTGTGCCGCCAGCGCTGCCTCCATGTCAGCATGTGCCGCAACCATGTCCGGTTGTGCCACGACCGGGTTGCGAGCAGCGTCGTGAGCGCAAGCGACCTCGTAGAGCGTCTGCTGCTCGGCGACGAAGTTGGAGTTCGCCGCGGCCATGGCTGCCACAACTCCCTCGCTCACACGCATGCCGTAGATTTGGCACTCCGCCAACTGGTGCTGCTTGAGGATGAAGAGGTTGTACCACCGCTCCTCCTTCGCCTGCCGAAACACCGACAAAGACGCCAATTGCTCCTCCACCATAGAGGGATTGAAGTGTGTCTTCTCCATGGTGAAGCCGCTATGGACCGACTCAGGCTCCGGCGCCGGATTCATCGTTGGAGCTTGTCTCCACCTTGGGTTAGTCATCGGAGACTTCCGAGGAGCTGGTCGGCATGCCGACCTCTATCTTCCTGGCACGACGGCTCTGCCAGGCGGCTGCAAGGGAGGCCACCTCGAGCTTCTGCTCCGTCAACATGCTCTTCCACAACACATTACCACTCACGGGCATGGCGGATGTGATGCACGGGAGGAGGGTCTGGATGAGCCGGGAGTGGCCACCTTTAAATGGCGGATGCCGATGAGATCAAGCGTCTGGGTGTGTCGATGCTCGGGCACCGGAGTTGGTTTCTCGGCCTACATGCTTGTTTAATAGGGGCAAATAGACGGACGGGCATCCCGTTTGAATGCAGTAGATATATGCCCCGTCCCGACCAGTAACGCCTCTCCGGTATTGAACAACCGCAGACACCGGGAACATGGCGTGGGCGGCGCTCTCGGCCGGCGAATCGCTTATGTACCTATGCCAGTGAGAGGTCACGTCCGCTCTGGGCCATCGTCAGTGCGGAGTTGCCACCCTAGAGCAACATGATTGCGGGCAACCGCTTCGGGGGCGCTCTCGGTCGACGAGCCACTTCAATGCCTGCACCAGTGAGAGTTCACATCCGCTCTGGCCCGTCGTCAGTGTGGAGCTGCGGCCCTAGAGCGACATGAATGCGGGCAACCACTTCGGGCGGGAAAGGGCGCGGTCGAGGGAGAGAATTTTGTGTGGGCCATGGTTGTCGGGCGCGTGCGTGCCAGCAATCCTGATGCCCGCAAAGCCTCCCGATTTGCTTTCAGTTTGAGAGATAAGGATGTCCAGGTCGGCCAACAGACGAATACAGGATTGTGTTGGATGGTAAAATATGCCGGAACCACGTGATTAGAGGGAGTACAACTACGTGCGCGTAGAGGGAGTAGCATTCAGTGGAAGATGAGCACTCTTTGCATTGGTTTGCTTTAAAACTTCCTATGGTTGCCGACAATTAATGGAAGAAGCAAGATAACAAGGTGAATTTTATGCATCTACATTTTCACAGAATGAAAATTTAAATTTATAGGACTGTATATCTATGACTTTCTATGTCTTACACTGTTGTGTTGTAAAAAAATGACCCTGCATGCCCATATGAAAAATCCTGGCTCCATCACCGTCGGTTGCTGTTATTTTAAGATAATCTACGAATTATTACCTACCATCTCTGTATCAAAATATAAGCTGTTTTGCAGTTTAATTTTGGCACGGGGCGAGTGCTTGTTTACGCTGAGATAAGTCAAGCACACCAAGGTAGACATGTATTTTGCGGCTAAAGTTGTAGGCTACGTACGTAGCTCCTGGCCCTCGTGTTTAGTGTACACAGCTTCGTCGCAGCGGTATCCACTTTCTTCTGCTCCAAGAATTGGAAAATGGAGCTGCCTCAGGTTTCGGCTAAACAGCGGCTGTCAAAGAAACGATGTGCGGCCTCGGTTCAAAGAAGAGAAAACGATGTGCCGCCTCCGTCCAGCGCGTATTCGGTCCTTGATCCATTCCCTGGTGGCTGGCCCCCACAATGCCGACCTGTATATAAACACAGTGGTGGTAACCTCATACCGTCCAACCCAAATCCAAATCCAACGTCCGTCCGCCGCTGAAAACACCTCTCCCATCCCAGTCCCAGCAGCAGCCTTGCTCCCCTTGTTTCCGCACCGCCTTGGATCGATCCATCCATCGAGCCTTCTCCAGTTAGCCTTTCCCGCCACCTAAAAAAGCACCCGAGGTCGCCGTCCATCCATGTGCGGCGGCGCCATCATCTACGACTACATCCCGGCGCACCGCCGCCGGGTGTCCACCGCCGACTTCTGGCTCGACGCCAACGACCACTCCGACGCCTACAGCGCCGCCCCCGACAAAGGTAAACTACGTGCGCCCTCACCTCACAAATATTCCCTTTGGCAACGGGCGTCCGTGTGCAGGAGTAAAACTCGTTGGTTTGGTTGCAGCGCCGCGCGCGAAGCGGGGGCGGACGAACCAGTACCGCGGCATCCGGCAGCGGCCGTGGGGGAAGTGGGCGGCGGAGATCCGCGACCCCGTCAAGGGCGTCCGCGTCTGGCTCGGCACCTACCCCACCGCCGAGGCTGCCGCGCGCGCCTACGACCGCGCCGCGCGCCGCATCAGGGGCGCCAAGGCCAAGGTCAACTTCCCCAACGAGATCCTCGTCGGCGCGCCCGCGCACGAGGCCCCGTGCACGATGGCCGCCGCGCTCCATTCCCCCAAGAAAGAGGAAGAGGGGGAGGGGTTGGAGCCCTCCTGCGAGGAGGTGAAGGCGCTCTCCGAGGAGCTGATGGCGTACGAGAACTACATGAGCTTCCTCGGGGTCCCCTACATGGAGGGCGGGGCCGCGGCACCTGCCGCCGTCGGTGTCGCCGACGAGGAGGCGCCGGCCGACCTATGGAGCTTCGAGGACAGCTACTTCCCGGGGCCTCTGGGGCTCTGATTGTACCGTGCTCATACTAGTCGCAGCAAACAGAGTCAACATTTTTCCCTTCTGTTCTGTTGAATTCATTTTTTCAATTTGTAACTGTGGTAAAACGCCTCAATGTAACTTTTACAAGTTCTCCGACCGTGTAAATAGTCACTGTGTTGAAGTAACCTTGTGTTCGGCTTTCCAATTTGCAACTGTGGTGAATGCCTGAATGTAATCGCACAAGTTTTCCATTCCATGTAAGTAGAAGAATGTTAAATCCACTCCGTGTTGCACTATTGAGACTGTTGTTTCTTTCTGGCTCGAGGTGCATGCCTTGACACACCGGCATGATCGAGCCTCGCCGCCGCCGGCATATGTACCACAGGCCGTGACGAGACGACCGCTCGCCGCGAACTAACTCAGACGGCTGCTCTGTTGAGCTTGAGCCCCGAGGAGCAGGAGCGGAGCCGCCGTTTTCACGGGCCTGTAGCGTTGTTTGCCGTCGTGCTTCAGCGATGTTTGCCGGAGTACACGGTACTACTAGAGCATCGCAGGGTTCCAGCAAAATCTGCTAGTCTACCGTTTATGCTTTTTTTTTTAAACATAATTGACTTTATTCCTCAAATAATAGCGAGATCGTTTATATAAGAGTGAGAAATAAAGTCAGGGATGACAGAATCCCAAAACATAGAAGAATATTCTCTAAAGGAACATTGTGCTAACTCATGAGCCACCATATTTGCTTCACGTAGGCAGTGAGAATACTCCACAATCGCAAAGTCCAAAGATAATTGCTTGCATTTCAGTACAGTAGCAACGTCACGCCTCACATATGCATCTAGATTTTGCACTAGTTCCACCACAAAGCTATTATCCGACTCCACCAACACTTTGTTGCATCCAATTTTCCCAGCTAAGTATAGCCCATTCCTGATCGCTGTCATCTCCGCTGAATCAACACTGCCGACTTGAGGTATATACCATGCTGCCGCCGCAATAAATTTTCCTTGTCCCTCACGAGCAATAGCTCCCGTTGCACCTGACAAAGTTTCAGGCTTAAAGGCGGCATCAACATTAATTTTTACCACGTCCATAGTTGGTCGTTTCCACATGCGTTCATACCTTCTCAGTTCTCACTGGCTGCTTAGTTGTGTAGGCTCGAATGAAGTTGGTGGCCAAGACTCTTATAAAAACAGCAGCCCTATCAGGGGTCTCGATCGCCTCCCCCTTGACATGTTGGCGGTGCTGCCACCAAAGAAACCAAGCGGCCACTGCTATGAGCTCTGCCGTCGGTAGCCCCTCTGTAACAGAGTTATTGCGGCACAAGATTTCTATAGTGATTGAACCCGACCTATCCTGCTCAGTTGCATCTGCGATAATGTTTCGTAGCTTCAATTCTGACCACACCTCCTTCGCCCTCTTGCAAGTGAACAAAATATGTTGAATGTCCTCGATCCCCACTGCACAGAACGGACATTGGGGAACAAGTGGTATGTGTCTATTTGCTAATATCCCAAGACAGGGTAGTGATCCATTGAGAGCCTTCCACACAAAATGTTTGATCTTCCCTGGGAGTTTAAGTTTCCATACCTCCTTCCAGATCGTATTAATATGTGTGTTCCCTTGTCCATCTGAACAAACAAGTCGTTGGCCGTATTGATGTTCAAAATCCCTATGGTATGCCGACCGGACCGAAAAGGTCCCTGATCGTGTGTAATTCCAAGCTACAAAGTCCTCCATTAACTGAATATTCAAAGGAATCTGTAGAATCCTATAAGTGTCCAGTGGTGAAAACACATCTCTGATTAAGACTTCATCCCACCTGCCAGTATGTGGATCAATAAGTTCTTCCACATATGTTAGCATCGTTGCACCTCTCGGGGTGATTACTTTCCTTGAAGGACTTGATGGAATCCAAGGGTCATGCCATATGTTTATTTGTGCTCCTGATCCCACACGCCAAATGCATCCCCTTTGGAAGGTTTGGATGTTTGCACAGATACTCTGCCAAGTAAATGACGATCCATTCTTTGGTCCTGCCTTCAAAATATTTCCATTGGGGTAGTATTTTGCACTCAGCACACGTGCACATAAAGAGTCCGGGTTTTGGATTAGTCGCCAGCACTTTTTGCTAACATAGCAAGGTTGAAACAGTGAAGGTCTCTAAACCCCAAGCCCCCTTTCTTCTTTGGTACACACATCTTCCACCATGCAAACCAATGCATTTTCTTTTTTACCTCACCATCACCCTACCAAAAGCCAGCTATTTCATCCGTGATTGTTTTGCATATTCCTTTAGGTAACTTGAACACTGACATAGCATACGAGGGAATTGCTTGAGCTATTGATTTTACCAGAATTTCCTTACCCTGCATCGAGAGAAATTTTTCCTTCCAACCCTTCAGACGCTGGCATACCCGGTCAATGAGATGTTAGAAACAGTCACTTTTATCAACCCCCACCATAGTGGGCAGCCCCAAATATTTGTCTGATAGTGCTTCAGTAACAATATTAAGTTCCCTACAAATATTCTCTCGTACACCAACAGGAGTATTAGGACTAAAAAATATGCTAGATTTGGCGTTGCTAACCAGTTGGCATGAACTACCACAATAAACGCCCAGAATCCTTTTCAATGTGTTTGCACATTGCATGTTTGCTTTCATTAAAATCAATGAGTCGTCCGCAAAAAGAAGATGAGAGATAGTAGGTGCATTCCTACATACCTTGACACCTTCCAGATTTTCAATCTCTTCCTCACGAGCAAGCATGCTAGAAAGTCCTTCCGAGCATAACAAAAATAAATAAGGGGAGAGGGGATCCCCCTGTCTGAGGCCTCTAGTGGGTAGAAATTCTTCCGTTTCTGTATCATTGAAACGGACTCTATAGCTCACAGAAGAAACGCATGCCATTATCATTTGGACCCACTGCTCATGAAACCCCATCTTCATCACCATCTTTTCCAGAAATCTCCATTCCACTCTATCATATGCTTTCATCATATCAAGCTTTACCGCACAGGACCCCGAAGAACCATGGGTCTTCTTTTTTATGGTGTGGAAACATTCATAGGCAACCAGGACATTATCAATAATTAATCTGCCTGGTACAAAAGCACTCTGCGTTGGAGAAATAACTTCTAGAAGAATTCTCTTTAGTCTATTAGCAATCATCTTTGAAATAATCTTATATATGACATTATATAGATTGATTGGCCTGTACTGACTTATTGCCTCTGGACTGTCAACCTTGGGGATCAAAACGATATTTGTTGAATTCCATCCAGCCGGTATTTTTCTTTTGTTTATTGCATCCAACACCTCATATGTTAGATCCTCTCCCACAATGTGCCAAAACCTCTTTAAAAAGATTGCATGTAACCCGTCGGGGTCGGCGCCTTCATATCACCTATTTGAAAAAGAGCTTTGCGCACATCCTCGCGGGTATACGGGGCAACAAGAAACTCATTCATATTATTTGTTACAACAAGTTTAACAGAAGATAACAAACCATGGTCAATCTCAGCAGAACTTGAGGTGAAGAGATTACGAAAATAGTCACAAACTAGCGGCCTGAGATTGTCATTGCCTTCCAGCCAATTCTGGCTTTCATCTTTAAGTTTTTTTATCAGGTTCCTTCGCCTTCTTGTTGTTGCTGAATGCTGAAAATATGAAGAATTCCGGTCTCCCTTCTTTAACCAATTAACTCGACCCCTCTGGGCCCATTAGATCTCATCCTGTTCAAGCAAGTTTTCAATCAAAACTGATAGTTCTTTTGCCTCATCTTCACATCATCCGAAAACGGTTCCCTCATTAGCGCCTCAAGTTCCCGTCGAACCCTCTTTAGTTTTGCCTGTGGTTTTTTCAAGACTCAGCGGTCCCATGCATGGAGGTCTCGGTGAACCAAATTGAGTTTGTCCATGGCTGTAGGGCACAAACCTTGATGAACCGCTTTTTGCCAAGCAGTGGTAACAATCTCATTCACATATTCTTCCGCTAACCATCGCATTTCAAACTTCCTGTTTCTCTTTGGTCTACTTTCCGCCACACCTGATAGGTACTCGGTATCCAAAAGCACCAGTCGATGGTCCGATTTGCCCATATCCAAGTTACTCAAACCCGCGAGCGGGTACAACTGCAGCCATGCAACATTAGAGACTGCTCGATCGAGCCTCTCGCGCAGACCACCGCGAAACCAGGTAAACATGTCACTGTTATAACCTAAGTCCTCCAAATTGCAGTCTGATAGCGCATCTTGAAACGCTTGTAGTCGAGACTGATGATGAGGGGAGCCCCCATCCTTCTCCGACGAGTATAAAATCTCGTTAAAATCGCCTATCACCATCCACGGCAACCCTGACTGAGCATGCAAGTCACGTAAATTTCTGAAAGTTCTATCTTTATGATCCCATCTTGGTTCGCCATAGATTCCAGTCATCCTCCACATGTGCCCATCATTTTCTTCGACAGACACATCAATGAACTCAAGAGTAGTAGTCCAGGAGTAGATCCTCACCTCCTTCTTCCAGACTAACAAGAGCCCACCACTTCTTCCATCCAAACTAGGAGCAACTAGTTTATGATCAAACTTCAACCTCCGCAACACCTCGTCTGACTTAACTTCATCCAAGTGTGTCTCGGACAGAAAAATCACATCCGGCTCAAAACGCCTCTGAAAATCTAGAAGCGAACGCATTGTCGTGGCACCAATGAGGCCCCGATAGTTCCAACTGAAAATCTTCATTGTTTCTAGATTGCATCCAGACTTCCGTCAAAGAAGGACTAAAACCAACGAACGATCTAAACAACACCAAACTGGCATAGACTGGATCACAATTCCCACACACAGATCATTCATAATTCATGCAAAGCATGTTCCTCCCGGCCATGGGCGATGGAACAGGCAAACGAATCTACTCACGGAGACCGTGGTGTACAGCCACCAGGGACAACGGTGCAGAGAAAGAGAGACCAGCCACGGCACCGTAGTTGCCGTCCTGGGATTGAGAACGCCGGCACCCGCGCCGCCGCCAAGGAGGCGGACGGCGGCGTACCAGCCAAACCCTAGTCGCCCAGAAAATCGCTTTCCCTAAACCCTATTGCTGACGAGGGTTTTGCTACCGTTTATGCTTTGATCTATCTGTGAGGTAGCATGTTTGCTTCCCTGGCTTTGTATCTCCCCTGGAACCTGCTTAAATAACTTTGTTGTAATAGGGTAGTTCTTAAAACCCTGATGGTTCCCATCTGTGGCAGCTACTCTCTGGTTGCCATCGAGCGCTGCTTAACAGTCTATGTGTTTGGTTTTGCCTTGGCTTTAATAAAAAGTTGGGGCGGGGGTAAACCCCTTCCAGTTCAAAAAAAAAAAAAACAGTACGACACGTTTGACTCGTGTTCGGTTGTTGCGCTTTGCTTGCAGTTGCCGCAGAGAGGATGGAGCCGCTTCCTGTGGGCCGACAATTCTGGCGGCAGCCCCTTGTTTCCATCCCATTTAACAGGGTTTTCGGAACCTTCTCATCCGGTTTTCACAGTTTGCGGAAGGTCCCACGTCACAGCTTTTCTCTTCTTGGCGTTTCCTTTGCCTGTTTTCTGGTTTTTTTTTTCAGTTTTTACTCTCTTTTTTTGGGTTTTTGGTTCCTTTTCCTTTTTTTCCTTTTTTTTAAATTTTTTAAATACATGCAGACTTTCTTCCAATACACGTTGAACATTTTTAGTTATAGGTTAACATTTTCCAAAACGCTGTCAACATTTTTTAAAAACGCATTAGACATTTTTCTTAAAAAACATGTAAAAACAATTAAGTGTTAGAACTTTATTACCATTTGGTATGTGTGACGAGCTATCCTAAATCAATGAACACTATTTTCAAATGTCACAAACATTTTTTGAAATGATATGAAACATTTTCTAAATTAATCTAACATTTTTACATTGTATAATTGTTTTTGTAAAAACTCAAGAATATCTTATTGAAATGCATGAATATTTTTCAAATGTCACGAACATTTTTTTAATGTATGAAACGATTTTTATAAAATTATGAATAGATTTTGTTACATTGTATAAATGGTTTTTTGAATGTCACAATTATTTTTGAATGTATGAAATGAGTTTTGTAAAATTACGGGGGTAAATAGAAAGTTAGAGTTATGGAGACAAACCTTGGAATCGAAAGGGTTTAGGCTTAGTAGAACTAAAATTGAGTACATGATATGCGGTTTCAGTACTACTAGGCGCGAAGAGGAGGAGGTTAGCCTTGATGGGTATGTGGTGCCTTAGAAGGACACCTTTCAGTATTTGGGGTCAATGCTGGAGAAGGATGGGGGTATTGATAAAGATGTGAACCAGCAAAACAAAACCGGATGGATGAAGTGGCGCCAAACTTCTGGCATTCTCTGTGACAAGAGAATGCCACAAAAACTAAAAGGAAAGTTCTACAGGACGGCGGTTCGGCCCGCAATGTTGTATGGCGCTGAGTGTTGACCGACTAAAAGGCGACATGTTCAACATTTAGGTGTGACGGAGATGCGTATGTTTAGATGTGTGGCCACACGAGGAAGGATCGAGTCCGGAATGATTATATACGAGATCGAGTTGGGGTAGCACCAATTAAAGAGAAGCTTGTTCAACATCGTCTGAGATGGTTTGAGCATATTCAGTGCATGCCTCCAGAAGCTCTAGTGCATAGCGGGCGGCTAAAGCGTGCGGAGAATGTCAAGAGAGGTCGGGGTAGACCGAATTTGACATGCGAAGAGTCCGTAAAGAGAGATCTGAAGGATTAAAGTATCACCAAAGAACTAGTTATGGACAGGGGTGCGTGGAAGCTTGCTATCCATGTGCCTGAACCATGAGTTGGTCGCGAGATCTTATGGGTTTCACCTCTAGCCTACCCTAACTTGTTTGGGACTAAAGGCTTTGTTGTTGTTGTATAAACGTTTTCTTAATGTTATGAACAAATTATTGTAACACGTGATTTTTTTTAAAAAAAATGACATTTTTGTAATGCTAGAAACATCCTTAAATAATTACCAACATTCAAAAAATCACAAACATTTTTATAAAATATTGGAAAGTATTTTTATAAGTTATGTAATAATTTTCCGTATTACGAATACAATTTTGGAAACATGTGAAATGTTTTAAAAGTTTATGAATAATTTTTTGACTGGTACAACAAAATTTATAAATTCGCACAAATAATTTCTTACACTATGTTAATATTTTTCTTAATGCGCTAACGATCTTTTTGAAAGTTTATGTAAATTATTATTTTGAAATATATATGGTAAGAAAATTTCAAAATATATATATAAGCAAAAATAAAAAAATTAAAAATTAGCTTGCATTCCTCCGTGAGTAGTGTGCGTGCTAATGAGCCTGGCCCATTTAGGAGAGCTAGAGGCTAAAACGAAAATCGCCCGCAGCAAGAAGGTTTTTCGTTTTGTTTCTCTTTTTTTCCTGAACCGGGTTTTTCGTTTTAGTGAACTTTTTCCAGAACTTTTCCTAATTTTCATGAACATTTTTCGAATATGTGGACTTTTTTCAGTGATTTTTTTTCGAATTTTCATGAACTTGTCTTAAATCCGTGCATTTTTTTTTCAAATTCATGACCTATTTCACATTTTGACAAGCTTTTTTCAAATCTATGAACTTTTTGGTGATCTTCTTTCAAATTTCATGATCTGTTTTCAAATTCATGATTTTTGAAGACTGACATTTTTCATATTTATGATGTTTTTTCTTTGCATACTTTTTCCTCTAAAGTCAATGGTCAATGGGCCTTGGTTAACGGTTAGCTGTGAAGCGTTGATCAGTCGGCCAATTTAGAAAACCAAGGCCATGTAGGATCGCTCGGTCGAATAGGTCTGTTTTTTTAGAACATCGGCATTTTATTGATTAAGTAACAACATTAGAAAGAATCTCCCAGTACAGGGAACAAAAAGAAAAACACACAAAGCACTAGAGTCTTTACATGATTTAGCTAACAAATGAGCAGCCTTATTGAGATGCCTACGGATATGCTTAATACCACCGAATTGAAACCACATGTCATATGCTAGATATCAGACACCACCTAGCCAACACTCGATCGATCATGCGATGAAGAATTGAGTCTTTGCACTAAGGACATGCAGTCAAAAGTGAATATGACATTACCAAAATCTCTCTCCCAAACCAGATAAGAAGCATGGCGAAGTGCTAATGCTCCTGCCATTTCAGGCGCGATGACTCCCTGGAGTGCTTCACTACAGGCCGGCACAGGCATGCTGATATGTCTCTCTCTTTGATTTGTTTCTTTTCACGTTTTTTGCTTTCTTTTTTTACTTTTATTTACGCTTCCAAATATCTGAATTAAATATATTACAAAATCAATTCATACAAAAAAATTGATGAATTTTACCAAGCATATGAAAAATGTTAAATGTGTATAGAGAAAAAGATTATCACGTATACGAAAAATGGATACGGAAAATGTATACAAAAAATAATATTTATGTGAAAATTTGATCATCTATTTAGAAAAATGTTAATCAAGCATTTGAAAAAATGTTGAAGTATGTCAAAATGTTAATCAAGCATTTAGCAAATGTTAAATGTGTATACAAAATGTTGACCATGCATTAAAAATAATGAATTGTTTTCATCATGTATATAAAAATGTTAATCAAGCATTTTGAAAAATGTTGAAATAGTATTTGTAAAATGGTAATCAAGCATTTGGGAAATTCTTTTTGAATATGGATTAAAAAGGATGAATTTTTTATCGTGTGTATGCAACTGTTTATCAAGAATTTTTTAAATGATGAACAATTGTTTGTAAAACGTTGAAAGTTTTTTTAAATGTTGAACAATTGTTTGTAAATTGTGTATAGAAAAAATGTTGACAATGTATAAAAATGTTAACATTTTTATGAGAAAACTGTTAATCAAGCGTTTCAAAAAGTTAGAAAAATATTGACCATGTATTCAAAAATCTTAATATTGTATTTGAAAATTGTTAAAACTATGTATAGAAACAATATTGATCAAGTATTAGAAAAATTGTATAACTAGTATTGCAAAAATGTTAAGCATGTATTAAAAAAATGTTATTGACATATACCAAAAAACTAGAATAAGAATCAAAAGTACAAAGAAAACCGATAATAGAAACAAAATAAAAAATGAGGAAACAAAATGCAAAAAAGAATGAAAGGAAGATGAAGAAAAAAAGAAACAAAATAAAATAAATAAGGAAAAAACCCAGGAAAACGGCTCGAATAGCCTCATGTAGGACGCGTCCCTAGTTCTTCCCACGAATGGGACTTTGGTGGAGTGGCTAGCGCAGCACGAGATTGATCCCTGCTTCTCTCATTTCCATTTCTCTTTCTACATACAACGCACGCGTGAATGGGTCGGCCCAATACGACGCGAGGAGAGGGAAAAACTTCAGCGAGAGCTGCTACCGTCTTGCGTTATGTGAGACATAACGCTAGCGTCTAAATAGGAACTCCTACTTTTTTTAGGGGAATAGGAGCTCCTTCCTACTAGATGAAAGAAGCGGACGCCTATGTTCTCTTGCAAAGTGGACCGGCTTACCAAAGTTCTCTAACAATTTTGTGTACCTCGTACGTACTGGTTTGTGGAACTTCCATGGGGTTTTTACGAAACTTATGTCTACCTTTTTCTTATTATTTTCTTTACCTATTTTATCGGGTCTTCATATTCTCGTTTTACCTTTTCTATTAGTTATCATTATTTTTTTCTCCTTTCTTTCCTTTTCTAAATATTTGAGTTTTTTAATCCACCCTGTTTTAGTGTACAAACATAAAACATGTGTACGTTTAAGTGTGATGAACATTTTAATAAACTGCAGAATTTGTTTTATATGCTATGAACATTTTTTTAAATTGTGGCAACAGTTGTTTAAATTTTGTTAACATTATTTTAAAATGGGAGGATCTTATCTTTACACATGAACCTTTTTAAATATCATGAAACTTTGTGCAATGTTCATATTTTTCTAAGAATTTCAAGATTTAAAAATATTCACCAATCAAAAAAGTTTAGATGAAATAAAAAAAGTTCATGAGGTTTATAAACATTCATGAATAAAAAGGAAGAAAGAAAAGAAAAGGTGGGAAAACTAAAATAAGATAAATGAATATGAAAAATAGAAAATAGAAAATAAAAACTAGAAGATATAAGATAAAACCCAGTAGAGGATTCAGAGGGGGACAACAATAAATGAGAGCAACCATTACAAACCCCTCCTCCCCCAAAAATCATCTTCATCTTGTACATAGGCCGATCCATGAAGGTGCAGGGGTGCATGAATCATATGACTTTGCCTGTTCTAAAAAATGCTTTTGCCTTTACAGTTTGTGCTCATGTGTTGCCACAGGAGCCATAAAATTTTCAACTAAAAAAATCATCGTTATAAAACATGGTAAGTAATCACGAGACACTTCAATCTACTTAAGCTTAGATGGAGAAAGCGGTTCTGAGTGGCGGCTTGTTGGCTTTGGTTGTTGGCGTGGATTATTTCGTTGAGCTCTGCACATCTTATAAACATGCAGTTTTGAGCAACATTGAGATATATAAGCTAGCATCAATTCTGCATAACATATCAAAGCAAGCATGCACAAAATGACAATAGAACCCTTCTTCAAATTAAAGAAAGCAAGTTTGCATTGTGATAGACAAGTTCACCACAACTTTTTCTTTGATGCGGCTAAGATATTCACATACACCACTATGAATTCCCATCATACATCAGTAGGTCAACTAAAAACGTTTCTTCATAGAGTCTGCCATCCATGTGCACAAGTCAGATATATGTAAATTAAACTTCTATGAACAAAGAATGCTAGTGATTATGCTTGTTGTTTTCATCGTATCAGCTAGAAATACTAACCAGTCTAATTCCACACATTCATATAAATGATACGTCTCCGTCGTATCTACTTTTCCAAACACTTTTGCCCTTGTTTTGGACTCTAACTTGCATGATTTGAATGGAACTAACACGGACAGACGTTGTTTTCAGCAGACTTTTCATGGTGTTATTTATGGGCAGAAACAAAAGTTCTCGGAATGACCTGAAACTTCACGGAACGTCTATTTGGAAATAATAAAAAATCCTTGCAAAAGATGAAGACCAGGGGGCCCACACCCTGTCCATGAGGGTGGGGGCGCGCCCCCCTACCTCATGGGCCCCCTGGAGCTCCTCCGACGCCAACTCCAACTCTATATATTTGCTTTCGGGGAGAAAAAAATCAAGGAGAAGAAATCATCGCGTTTTACGATACGGAGCCGCCGCCAAGCCCTAAAACCTCTCGGGAGGGCTGATCTGGAGTCCGTTTGGGGCTCCGGAGAGGGGGATTAGTCGCCGTCATCATCATCAAACATCCTCCATCACCAATTTCATGATGCTCACCGCCGTGCGTGAGTAATTCTATCGTAGGCTTGCTGGACGGTGATGGGTTGGATGAGATCTTTCATGTAATCGAGTTAGTTTTGTTAGGGTTTGATCCCTAGTATCCACTATGTTCTGAGATTGATGTTGCTATGACTTTGCTATGCTTAATGCTTGTCACTAGGGCCCGAGTGCCATGATTTCAGATCTGAACCTATTATGTTTTCATGAATATATGTGAGTTCTTGATCCTATCTTGCAAGTCTATAGTCACCTACTATGTGTTATGATCCGGCAACCCCGAAGTGACAATAATCCGGACCACTCCCGGTGATGACCATAGTTTGAGGAGTTCATGTATTCACTATGTGCTAATGCTTTGTTCCGGTTCTTTATTAAAAGGAGGCCTTAAAATCCCTTAGTTTCCATTAGGACCCCGTTGCCACGGGAGGGTAGGACAAAAGATGTCATGCAAGTTCTTTTCCATAAGCACGTATGACTATATTCGGAATACATGCCTACATTACATTGATGAATTGGAGCTAGTTCTGTGTCACCCTGTGTTATGATTGTTACATGATGAACCGCATCCGGCATAATTATCCATCACCGATCCAATGCCTACGAGCTTTTCCTATATTGGTTCTCGCTTATTTACTTTCCCGTTGCTATTGTTACAATCATTACAAAACACCAAAAATATTAATTCTGCTACCGTTACTTTTGTTACCGTTACCACTACTATCATATTACTTTGCTACTAAATACTTTGCTGCAGATACTAAGTTATCCAGGTGTGGTTGAATTGACAACTCAGCTGCTAATACTTGACAATATTCTTTGGCTCCCCTTGACTCGAACCAATAAATTTGGGTTGAATACTCTACCCTCGAAAACTGTTGTGATCCCCTATACTTGTGGGTTATCAAGACTATTTTCTGGCGCCGTTGCCGGGGAGCATAGCTCTATTCTTTGACTCACTTGGGATTTATATCTGCTGGTCACTATGAAGAACTTGAAAGACGCTAAGACAACAATTTATCCCTCAACTACGAGGGGAGGTAAGGAACTGTCATCTAGCTCGCACTTGATTCACCTTACATTTTGAGTAAGCTTGCGACACCTAAACCCGCTTACGCTATTCGTTTTGATATGTAGCATGTTATTGATGATGCCACTTCGCTATGCATGATACTTATGATGAAACTACTTCTATGCTTGATACTACTGTGCCCCTTAGTGAATTTCTTGATGAACAAATTGCTAGGGCTAGAGAGAAAGAAATTATTAAAACTGATTGTATTGATGAAATTGATGATGAAGATATGCCTGTTATTCCTGAGGGTTATATTTTTGATAAAGAAGCTTATGCAGCTATTTTAGCTTGCAAAGATGGCAATGAGCTTAGGAGGTTACTAGCTAAATGGAATAAGCAATCGCCTAATGATAGAATGAGGCATGACCCTGCTTTTGCTACTTCACCTATCTGTGTTGCCGATAAGGATTATGAATTCTCTGTTGATCCTGATATAATTACTTTGGTTGAATCTGATCCTTTTCATGGCTATGAATCTGAAACTGGTGTGGCACATCTTACTAAATTAAATGATATAGCCACCCTGTTCACTAATGATGAGAGATCTTGCTACTATTATATCCTTAAAATATTTCCGTTCTCTTTAAAGGGTGATGCTAAGATATGGTTTAATTCTCTTGATCCTGGTTGTGTGCGTAGTCCCCAGGATATGATTTATTACTTCTCTGCTAAATATTTCCCTGCTCATAAGAAACAAGCTGCTTTGAGGGAAATATACAACTTTGTGCAAATTGAAGAAGAGAGTCTCCACAAGCTTGGGGGAGGCTTCTCAAGTTACTTAATGCTTTGCCTGACCATCCTCTTAAGAAAAATGAAATACTTGATATCTTTTATAATGGACTAACCGATGCTTCCAGAGATTACCTGGATAGTTGTGTTGGTTCTGTTTTCAGGGAAGGAACACAGGATGAAGCTGAAATTCAATTGAACAATATGTTGGCAAATGAAAATAATTGGACACTTCCTGAGCCAGCTCCTGAGCCAGTTTTTTAGCCTATTCTTAAACCAACTCCGTAGAAAAGAGGTGTTCTATTTCACAGTCCTGAAGATATGCAAGAGGCAAAGAAATCTATGAAAGAAAAGGGTATTAAAGCTGAAGATGTTAAGAATTTACCTCCTATTGAAGAAATATATGGTCTTAATTTACTGCCTGTCGAAGAAACATATGATCTTAATCCTCCACCTATTGAAGAAACTCATGGTCTTGATAACCCGGCACATGTAGTAAAGGTAAATTCTCTCTATAGATTTGATGAAGGTGATATTCCTCACTATAAGTCTGCTAGACAATGCTTAGAAGAGTTTGATAATTTTATTGTCAAACAAGAAAATTTCAATGCTTATTTTGGTAGACAATTGAAATACAATTCCGATATGCTTAAACACTTGGGTGATTATATGGCTAATGTTAGAGGTGAACTTAAACTCGTTAGCAAACATGCTTCTATGGTTACCACTCAAGTAGAACAAGTGCTCAAAGCTCAAAATGATTTACTCAATGAAATGAATAGTAAGAAAAATGATTATCTTTGTTAGAGTGGCTACTAGAACTGGTAGAATGACTCAGAACCTTGTATCCTGAAGGCCACCCTAAGAGAATTGAGCAAGATTCTCATAGAAATAATCTTGATGTACCTAGTTCTTCTAAAAGGAAGAAAAGAAAATGATAGGACTTTGCAAACTTCTAGTGAACCTATTGTTGAACCACCGAGAATCCCAATGATATCTCTATGTCCGATGTGAAACACAATCTGTAATGAACATGAACCTAGTGAAAATGTTAATGATGATGTTCATGATGATGCTCAACCCAAGAATGATAATGATGTAGAAATTGAACCTGCTGTTGATCTTGATAACCAACAATCACTACAGGAATCTGGTACTTTGCCGTCTGCCATAGCGGACGGTAAAGGCAAGGTTGGCGGACGGCAAAGGGCTCCGGCAAAGAAAGGATCGGCAAAGGCCTTATTTGCCGTCTGTTTTTTTGCAGCGGACGGCAAGAGGCCTTTGCCATCAATGGCGACGACAAAGGGCATGGCTCTTTGCCATCTGTGGCGACAACAAATCTGCGAGCTCTTTGCCATCTGCTATGAGATGGCAAAGAGACCAAATAGGCATTAATTCTGTTTCTTCTTATATCAATTCATTTTCACAGAAAATCAAACACACACACACACACACACACACACACACACACACACACACACACACATATAGCATATCCAACACTACATAACAAAAACACTAAGAAAGAGAGAATGGTTTAGGACTAGAAATGCAGCATTTCACTTGGTGAAATGCAATCTTCAGAGAACCAGACTTGAGATCAAGATAATCTTAGTTAAGATCCTGATTTTCAAAGTGATCTTAATTAGAAAGCCAAATAGAGTAAACCAATACCAAAGAGCCAAAGGAGAGAACCAGCCAAGGACCCAATCAAGAAGCCACCACAATCAGCAGATTAGTTAAATGCCAACACAAAGACCACTATCAATTACTAGCTCCGTGAATTAAGCCAACTAAAAACTAGTGATTAAAGCCAAAGATTAGACTTCATCACCACAATCAGTTTATTCCAAAGGACAATAGGTACATGTCACGTGCAACGCCAAAAACAAAGCTCCAGGAGGAGATATACATCACAACCAGCCAACCGCACCAAGTCCCAACACATCCACCACCAAGAGCTTAGAAGAGGTAACCATTAAGGAGAGCTACAGAAGACCTCAAGGTATACTTGAGGGATTATGTGCTCGAACAACTGAAGTGCCAAGGCTAGTTCATCACAAAGACAGGATAGCCACATGTAAATTAAGCCTAAGAGAGGGGGCTCTGGACCAACATCACCGCCCAAATCAGATGTAGTATCTATCTTATCAAGAGAAGACTAGGAAAGTAACACCAAAACCAAGTATAGCATCTGTTCATAGGCTATTAGAAAGAGACAAATAGGAATAGCCAAACCAAGTGGTATCTGTTCATATCAAGATTAGAAGTAAAATAACTAAGAACAAGTGAGTATCTTTTCATGAGTAAAGTAACCCACCAAAGTAACAACTCGAGGATCAAATACACGTAGCAGAGCGAAGACAGAGTATATATACTTCACAAATACACATAGAAGGTCACTGACCAAAACCCTGACACGGCAAGAATCCATCACAGAGAGCTCCAATAAAAGTTGATTCTCATCTACAGCAGCTAACCACAGCTAATAGAGCCTCACATCCAACAAGATCAAATGCTACAGCTATGCATTAGAGAGATCAGGAGGGGAGCAAGGAGAAGCTCACCAAGAGGAGTTGTAGCCGAAGCAGGATGCAGCCACACCATCACTATGGTGTGACCAGCATCACAACCAACACCACCACAACAAGTTGGAGCTTGCCAGAGAGCACCACAACGGCGGCGCCAGCGAGAGCACGGGCACGAAGGCGCCAACCAGGGGCACCGTAGCACAGAGGCGCCACCCAGGGGCACCACCGCGCCACGGCACATCCAGCGCCGCCGGAGGATCCTCACAGCGATCGAACCTAAATGTGGTCCGTCCACTTTGGTTGCACATGCTGAATCAGCGATGAATGAGCTACTTTTCTCGCACAGCAAGCAAAAACTCCATTCAATAGAAGAAAGGCCGGTTTTACAGAAGCAAAGATTAAAGGTGGAATGTTCAGAAGCGATGAATGATCGATTTGGCATAAGCAGGACCAAACGAAAACCATGGCAGAAACTAAATTGACAACACATGATGATGCCTCCGAAGTAGACAAGGACAACACAAGTTTTACCTATACACAACACAACAATCACTATACGAAATAGTAAGCATTTATAGTTTCCTTGTGTTTGATTGATTGACACTCATTATTAACAAGTCAAGTTAAATCCCAGCAGCATATGTAGTAAGGACCCTATCAAATCGAGCTAACCACGACAGCCCTCAAGCAGAGTAAACTGATTTATGGCACAATTACCGAAGTGAACAACTTGGTCCTCCTCAACCATTATTGCATATGCAGCAAAAACAAGATTGACAATTTTTCTTGTTTGGTTTAGAACTTGAGTGGACGGGTGCAAGGCAGGAAAAGAAGAAATCCAAGAGGAGGGGAGAGGAGAAGGGGCGGACCTGGATGGCGTTGGGGCAGTGGTGGAGCTGCGTCCTCCACGGCGTCCTTCCCGTCCATGGCGTTCTTCCCGTCCATGGCTTCCCGGCGTGCTGGATCGGTGAGGGAGAGGAGACGCGACGCGACGCGGTGAGAAAGAGAGGGATGGATGTGACGAGGAGGAGTGAAGAGACTCACCTGAGTCACCGGAGCAACGCCGGAGCCACGCCGGCGATGTGGTGGCCGAAACCCTAGCCGCAGGGGAGCGTCACGCGTGGTCGCAGGAGGACGCGCGAGTCGGATCTGGTCGGAGGGGATGGAGGAGCGGGCGAGGGGGTCACGTGGGTGTGCTGGGCGCCGTCGAATCCCGTCGGAGCTCGCCGAAATCGGCCGCCGTAGGTGCTCGCGCGAGGGAGAGGGAGAGACGAGCGGGAGAGAGAGAGGGGAGAGAGAGAGGAGGTGGGGGCCGTGCGGAGAGAGGGGAGACAGAGAGAGGAGGTGCGGGCAACGGTTTTCTTTGTACCTAGCCCCACCTCTTTGCCGTCCGCCAGCACATGGCAAAGAATCTTTGCCATCAGCTGGCAGACGACAAAGGATTGGCTGATGGCAACTAGCATCTTTGCCGTCTGTCAGTTCTTTGTCGTCTATTTTTTGCAAGCAGACGACAAAGTGCCTCTTTGCCGTCTGCCAGCTGACGACAAAGAACTGGCAGACGGCAAATAAGCTGATTCCAGTAGTGAATCAAGGAATCAACGTTATGATAAGAGAGAATTTTGTTGCTAGGAAACATGGTAAAGAAAGAGAACCATGGGTTCAGAAACCCATGCCTTTTCCTCCCAAACCATCCAAGAAAAAGGATGATGAGGATTTTGAGCGCTTTGCTGAAATGATTAGACCTATCTTTTTGCGTATGCGATTAACTGATATGCTCAAAATGAATCCTTATGCTATGTATATGAAGGATATTGTTACAAATAAGAGAAAGATACCGGAAGCTGAATTTCCACCATGCTTGCTAATTATACTTTTAAGGGTGGAATACCAAAGAAACTTGGAGATCCAAGAGTACCTACTATACCATGCTCCATTAAAAGAAACTATGTTAAAACTGCTTTATGTGATCTTGGAGCCGGTGTTAGTGTTATGCCTCTTTCTTTATATCGTGGACTTGATTTGAATAAGTTGACACCTGCTGAAATATCTTTGCAAATGGCTGATAAATCAACTGCTATACCTGTCAGTATTTGTGAGGATGTGCCTGTTGTGGTTGCAAACGCTACTATTTTAACGGACTTTATTATTCTTGATATTCCCGAGGACGATAGTATGTCTATTATTCTTGGAAGACCCTTTTTGAATACTGCAGGTGCTGTTATGGATTGCAACAAAAGCAATGTCAATTTTCATGTTAATGGTAATGAGCATACGGTACACTTTCCGAGGAAACAACCCCAAGTTCATAGTATCAACTCTATTGGAAAAATGCCATCGATTATATTTGGAGGTTTTGAATTTCCTCTTCCTACTGTCAAGAAAAATATGATATTCTTATTATAGGGCATGTGCATATCCCCGTTGAGGTACCATAGTGTTATTCAAAATTTCTCCGGTTCCATGTTATTCGGAATGAGTTTGTTAACAAGACTTGATCAACCTTGTTAGTAGATTCCTTTTGATAAGCATGAGATGGATGAAACTAGAAGGCACAACCTTATGTACCCTCTTTCTATTTTCTGTTATTTAGTGAAATAAAGTAAAAAATAATATTTTTCTATCTGTTTTCTGATTTATCTGTGCAATATAAAAATACCCCGAAAATTAAAGTTCTCCAAATGCCCTGAAAATGAAATATGATTTTTTTTCTAGAATATTTGAGGATTTCTGGAACTGAGAACACAGCAGGGGGGTCAACCACCTGGCCACGAGGGTGGAGGGCGCGCCCTACCCCCCATGGCGCGCCCCCTGTCTCATGGGCCCACAGTGGCCCTCCTCCACTTATTCCTGCACCCATACAGTTCTTCTTCCTCCCACAAACACCAATATCCAGCTCAAGCACGAGTTCTAGCTCACTTTGCTGTGATTTTCGATCTCCTTGCTCAAAGCACTTCTCACAAAACTGCTTGGGGAGATTGTTCCTTGGTATGTGACTCCTCCATTGGTCCAATTAGTTTTTGCTCTAGTGATTTATTCATTGCAAATTTGTGCTGCCTAGGTGACCATGTTCTTGAGCTTGCGTGTCAAATTTATATGGTTCCAAGTAGTTCTAATGCACGATATAGTCTCTAGGCACTTGTAGGAGTAGTTGCTACCAATTTTATTGAGCTTTGTTCACTTTTATTTGAAGTTACTAAAAAATTCAGAATATTTCAGAAAATGATGAAGAGATTTTTGAGGGGCTCATCGAGCCGAAGCTCGAAGGAAAAGCAAAATGAAGAAGCACAGAGGCACAAATATAATTTGCCTCGCACCGCGGAGGTCCGGCCGTGTGAATGGCCTTCCGATGATTTCTTGAGAGTAGCCGGGATTTATGATGATTTCTATTCATTGGCTGAGAATGCTGGCCTCACCGACTTGCTCCACGACCAACGCCATCAGTATCTCTTACTCACCAATACTTTTGTACAAAACTTCTACTATTTTCCTAAGGAATCACCTCCTTCAGTAGAGTTTCATTTATATGATGTTGTTAAGAAGATGCCACTAGCTGAATTTTGCAAGATTTGCAAAATACCCTTCGAGGGTACTTTAGATGAACCACATCGTAAAGATGTGGAAGAATTTATTGACACCATCACTGTGGGAGAAACCGGGAAGGTTTCCGATGCAAGAATCACTAGCATACATTTTCCTGTGTTACGCTACTTTTCCATATTTGCTAGTCGTTGCTTGATTGGTCGCGGAAACTGTGGAAACCTTAGTGTTCCCGATATTATCATTTTGTTCCACGGTTTATTCCGCGATAACACTGTTAGTATGGGCGCTATCGTTGCTAAACGGTTAAGTCTGAACCGTACTAAAGGCCCCATCTTTGGAGGTATTTATGCTTCACGCCTAGCTGCACATTTCAACATATCTATTAGGCTCTATGAGAAAGCAGAAAAATTGCTGCCCAATGCTGATTTAGATTATAAGGGTGTGCTAGCGCATGAATTTATTGTTATGAGCAGGGAAGGGGAGCTTAAATACAAATTGTTCTTTCATAAACATCACCCTGAGACTATTACCTTGCCTGCTCCTTCCTTGTTTGATTTATCTGAAGGTCCTTATCTCGTTCCATGGGCTGCCATTCAAGCCTACCGGAACCCTACACCAGCCTCGGAGCCGGAGCCACAATTTGAGCCTCCACGACAGTCTGATTACTTTTGGGATCCGGAGGTGGCTGCCACCCGATGGCGATCGAGTCCTCTTCATCGCAAAGATCGACCCAGCTACACCTACGGATATCCGCCAGACCATCCTTGGCAATGAACCAACTTAGGCCAAAAGCCTAATCTTGGGGGAGTACGTATTTCTCACCGACATTACATTTATGTTCACACACTCATTGCTAGATGTCGGTGCTCATACTTTTTCAATGTAATATCCATGCTAGTTTATTTTCTTTTTCCTGCTTTCTTCTTGTGTGTTTGTTAAACCTTAAGAAAAAACAAAAAAATTTAGTAGTAACTTTTAGTTAGTTTACTTTTCTTGTTGTAGTAGTATTAATTAAAAAGAAAACCCAAAAATATTTCCCGTTCTTCTTTTGCTTGTTGGGAGCTTTTCCGTGTAAATAGTTTTATTTATTTTCTTTTCTTTGGGGATCGATAGGAGAAGACCATGATTAATTGTTGAAGTGGCTCTTATATGCACTATTGTTGATTTAACCAAGAGCCCATATTACCTTGTCTTCTCCTGTTTATTGAATGCTCGCAGATTCCAGCTTAGTCCAATGCACGTGCACTCTTATTATTATTCACATCGTTCGATTCGTGCAAGTGAAAGGCAATTATGATGATATATGATGGGTATTTGAGATGAGAAAAGCTGGTATGAACTCGACCTCTCTTGTTTTTGTAAATATGATGAGTTCATCGTTCCTGATTCAGCTTATTATGAATAAACATGTTTGCAATGACAATTAGAGATCATAGTTGCTAGTGCCATGCTTGATTATCTATGAGTTATAATGGTTTACCTTGCGTGCCAACATGCTATTAAAATGGTTGTGATGTGGTATGATGGGGTGGTATCCTCCTTTGAATGATTTAAGTGACTTGAATTGGCACATGTTCATGCATGTAGTTGAAACAAAATCAACATAGCCTTCACGATATTTATGTTCATGGTGGATTATATCCTACTCATGCTTGCATCCAGTGTTTATTAATTTTAATGCATGTTCATGACTGTTGTCGCTCTCTAGTTGGTCGCTTCCCAGTCTTTTGCTAGCCTTCACTTGTACTAAGCAGGAATACTGCTTGTGCATCCAATCCTTTAAACCCCAAAGTTATTCCATATGAGTCCACTATACCTTCCTATATACGGTATCTACCTGCCGTTCCAAGTAAATTTGTATGTGCCAAATTCTAAACCTTCAAATAAACATTCTGTTTTGTATACTCAAATAGCTCATGTATCAACTAGGGATGCCCTTATCTTCCATGTTAGGCGGGTTATTCTAAAGAGGAATGGACTCCGCTCCTCATTCACGAGAAGATGGCTGGTCTCCGGGATGCCCAGTCCCATGCTTTATGCAAACTAAATCAAAATAATTGCAAACAAAACCCCCTCTGGGACTGTTGCTAGTTGGAGACTGATACGTCTCCAACGTATCTATAATTTTTGATTGCTCCATGCTATATTATCTACTGTTTTGAGCAATATTGGGCTTTATTATCCACTTTTATATTACTTTTGGGACTAACCTATTAACCGGAGGCCTTGCCCATATTGTTGTTTTATTGCCTATTTCAGTATTTCGAGGAAAAGGAATATCAAACGGAGTCCAAACGGAATGAAACCTTCGGCAACGTGATTTTTTGGAAGAATATCATCCTGGAGACTTGGAGTTCACGTCAGAAGATACTCGAGGAGCCCAGGAGATAGGGGCGCCCCACTACTGGGCGCGCCCCCTGTCTCGTGGACCCCTCGAGCACCCCCCGATCGACTTCTTTCGCCTATATATTCCCTCGTACACTAAAAACATCGAATATCAAGATAGATCGGGAGTTCCGCCGCCGCAAGCCTCTGTAGCCACCAAAAACCTCTCGGGAGTCCGTTCCGTCACCCTGCCGGAGGGGGAACCCATCACCGGTAGCCATCTTCATCATCCCGGCGCTCTCCATGACGAGGATGGAGTAGTTCACCCTCGGGGCTGAGGGTATGTACCAGTAGCTATGTGTTTGATCTCTCTCTCTCTCTCTCTCTCTCTCTCTCTCGTGTTCTCTCTCGTGTTCCCTCTATGGCACGATCTTGATGTATCCCGAGCTTTGCTATTATAGTTGGATCTTATGATGTTTCTCCCCCTCTACTCTCTTGTGATGAATTGAGTTTCCCCTCTGAAGTTATCATATCGGATTGAGTCTTTTATGAGAACACTTGATGTATGTCTTGCCGTGCTTATCTGTGGTGACAATGAGATATCATGTGCCACTTGATGTATGTTTTGGTGACCAACTTGCGGGTTCCGCCCATGAACCTATGCATAGGGGTTGGCACACGTTCTTGACTCTCGAGTAGAAACTTTGGGGCACTCTTTCAAGTAATTTTATGTTGGTTGGATGAATCTGAGATTGTGTGATGCATATCGTATAATCATGCCCACGGATACTTGAGGTGACAATGGAGTATCTAGGTGACATTAGGGTTTTGGTTGATTTGTGTCTTAAGGTGTTATTCTAGTACGAACTCTTTTATAGATCGATCCGAAAGAATAACTTTGAGGTGGTTTCGTACCCTACCATAATCTCTACATTTGTTCTCCGCTATTAGTGGCTTTGGAGTGACTCTTTGTTGCATGTTGAGGGATTGTTATATGATCTATCTATGTTATTATTGTTGAGAGAACTTGCACTACTGAAAGTATGAACCCTAGGCCTTGTTTCCTATCATTGCAATACCATTTACGCTCACTTTTATCATTAGTTACCTTGCTGTTTTTATTATTTCAGATTACAAAAACCTATATCTACCATCCATATTGAACCTGTATCACCATCTCTTCGCCGAACTAGTGCACCTATACAATTTACCATTGTATTGGGTGTGTTGGGGACACAAGAGACTCTTTGTTATTTGGTTGCGGGGTTGTTTGAGAGAGACCATCTTCATCCTACGCCTCCTACGGATTGATATGTTGGGGAACGTTGCAGAAAATTAAAATTTTTTCCTACGGTTTCACCAAGATCCATCTATGAGTTCATCTAAGCAACGAGTCATGGGAGATGCATCTACATACCACTTTGTAGATCGCGAGCGGAAGCGTTCAAAAGAACGGGGTTGAGGTAGTTGTACACGTCGTGATCCAATCACCGGAGATCCTAGCGCCGAACGGACGGCACCTCCGGTTCAACACACGACGGTCAGCGTGACGTCTCCTCCTTCTTGATCCAGCAAGGGGAAGGAGAGGTTGATGAAGATCCAGCAACACGACGGCGTGGTGGTGGATGCAGCAGGATCGGCAGGCTTCGCCAAGCGTCTGCGGGAGGAGGAGGTGTAGCAAGGGGAAGGAGGTGCCAAGATGCGGGTCTTGCTGCCCTTCCTCCCTCCACTATATATAGGGGCTAGGGGCATGCCCCTGGAGATCCCATCTAGATGGGGGGGCGGCCCCGGGCAACGGCCCCTTAGGGTTTCAACCAGGGGCGCATGCCCCCTCGGGGGCAACGCCCCTAGGGTTTCTAACAGGGGCATGCCCCTCGGGCAACGGTCCCCTAGGGTTTCCAACCCTAGGCGCCTTGGGCCCTTGGGTGGGCGCACCAGCCCACCAGGCTGGTTCCCACGCCACTTCAGCCCATGGGGCCCTCCGGATAGGTGGCCCCACCGGTGGACCCGGGACCCTTCCGTGGTCCCGGTACAATACAGTGACCCCAAAACTTTCCCGGGTCAAACTGGACTTCCTATATATAAATCTTTACCTCCGACCATTCCGGAACTCCTCGTGACGTCCCGGATCTCATCCGGACTCGAACAACTTTAGGGTTACTGCATACTAATATCTCTACAACCCTAGCGCCACCGAACCTTAAGTGTGTAGACCCTACGGGTTCGGAGATATCTGAACATGACCGAGATGCCTCTCGGTCAATAACCAACAGCGGGATCTGGATACCCATGTTGGCTCCCACATACTCCTCGATGATCTCATCGGATGAACCACGATGTCGAGGATTCAATCAAACCCGTATACAATTCCCTTTATCAATTGGTACATTACTTGCGAGACTCGATCGTCGGTATCCCAATACCTTGTTCGGTCTCGTTCGCAAGTCACTTTACTGCATCAGTAGTGCATGATCCCGTGACTAACCACTTAGTCACTTTGAGCTCATTATGATGATGCATTACCGAGTGGGCCCAGAGATACCTCTCCGTCATACGGAGTGACAAATCCATCTCGATCCGTGTCAACCCAAGACACTTTCGGAGATACCGTAGTACACCTTTATAGTCACCCGATTACGTTGTGACGTTTGGTACACCAAAGCACTCTTACGGTATCCGGAGTTACACGATCTCATGGTCTAAGGAAGAGATACTTGACATTGGAAAAGCTCTAGCAAAACGAACTACGATCTTGTGCTATGCTTAGGATTGGGTCTTGTCCATCACATCATTCTCCTAATGATGTGATCCCGTTATCAATGACATCCAATGTCCATAGTCGGAAACCATGACTATCTGTTGACCAACGAGCTAGTCAACTAGAGGCTCACTAGGGACATGTTATGGTCTATGTATTCACACGTGTATCACGATTTCCGGATAATACAGTTATAGCATGAATAAAAGACAATCATCATGAACAAAGAAATATAATAATAACACTTTTGTTATTGCCTCTAGGGCATATTTCCAACAGTCTCCCACTTGCACTAGAGTCAATAATCTAGTTACATTGTGATGAATCGAACACCCATAGAGTTTTGGTGTTGATCATGTTTTGCTCGCGAGAGAGGTTTAGTCAACGGATCTGCGACATTCAGATCTGTATGTACTTTGCAAATTTCTATGTCTCCATCCTGAACGTTTTCACGGATGGAGTTGAAGCGACGCTTGATGTGCCTGGTCTTCTTGTGAAACCTGGGCTCCTTGGCAAGTGCAATAGCTCCAGTGTTGTCACAGAAGAGTTTGATCGGCCCCGACGCATTGGGTATGACTCCTAGGTCGGTGATGAACTCCTTCACCCAAATTGCTTCATGCGCTGCCTCCGAGGCTGCCATGTACTCCGCTTCACATGTAGATCCCGCCACGACGCTCTGCTTGCAGCTGCACCAGCTTACTGCTCCACCATTCAACATATACACGTATCCGGTTTGTAACTTAGAGTCATCAGATCTGTGTCGAAGCTAGCGTCGGCGTAACCCGTTCTGACGAGCTCTTCGTCACCTCCATAAACGAAGCATGTCCTTTGTCCTTTTCGGTACTTCAGGATATTCTTGACCGCTGTCCGGTGTTCCTTGCGGGATTACTTTGGTACCTTCCTACCAAACTTACGGCAAGGTTTACATCAGTGCAGTACACAGCATGGCATACATAATAGATCCTATGGCTGAGGCATAGGGATGACACTCATCTCTTCTTTATCTTTTGCCGTGGTCGGGCATTGAGCTGAGCTCAATCTCACACCTTGCAATCTGAGGCAAGAACCCTTCTTGGACTGATCCATTTTGAACTTCTTCAAAATCTTATCAAGGTATGTGCTTTGTGAAAGACCTATGAGGCGTCTCGATCTATCTCTATAGATCTTGATGCCTAATATATAAGCAGCTTCTCCAAGGTCCTTCATTGAAAAACACTTATTCAAGTAGGCCTTAATGCTGTCCAAGAATTCTATATCATTTCCCATCAAGTATGTCATCTACATATAATATGAGAAATGCTCTGAGCTCCCACTCACTTTCTTGTAAACGCAGGCTTCTCCATAAGTGCGCATAAACCAAACGCTTTGGTCATCTCATCAAAGCGAATGTTCCAACTCCGAGATGCTTGCACCGCCCATAAATGGATCGTTGGAGCTTGCATACTTTGTTAGCGTTCTTAGGATCGACAAAACCCTCCGGCTGCATCATATACAGCTCTTCCTTAAGATATCCGTTAAGGAACGCTGTTTTGACGTCCATCTGCCATATCTCATAATCATAGTATGCGGCAATTGCTAACATGATTGGACGGACTTAAGCTTCGCTACGGAGAGAAAGTCTCATCGTAGTCAATCCCTTGAACTTGCCGATAACCCTTAGCGACAAGTCGAGCTTTATAGATGGTGACATTACCATCGCGTCCGTCTTCCTCTTAAAGATCCATTTGTTTTCTATCGCTCGCCGATCATCGGCAAGTCGGTCAAAGTCCACACTTTGTTTTCATACATGGATTCTATCTCGGATTTCATGGCTTCTAGCCATTTGTTGGAATCTGGGCCCGCCATCGCTTCTTCATAGTTCGAAGGTTCACCGTTGTCTAACAACATGATTTCCAGGACAGGGTTGCCGTACCACTCAGTGCGGGCGTGTCCTAGTGGACTCTGAAGTTCAAGAGCAACTTGATCCAAGTACCTTGATCATCATCATGAATTTCCTCTTGGTTGGTGTAGGCATCACGGGAACATTTTCTGAGCTGCACTACTATCCTGTTCAAGAGGTAGTACTTCATCGAGTTCTACTTTCCTCCCACTTACTTCTTTCGAGAGAAACTCTTTTCCGAAAGGATCCGTTCTTGGCAACAAAGATCTTGCCCTCGGATCTTAAGTAGAAGGTATACCCTACGGTTTCCTTAGGGTATCCTATGAAGACGCATTTTTCCGACTTGGGTTCGAGCTTTTCAGGTTGAAGTTTCTTGACATAAGCATCGCATCCCCAAACTTTTAGAAACGATAGCTTAGGTTTCTTCCCAAACCATAATTCATACGGTGTCGTCTCAACGGACTTAGGCGGTGCCCTATTTAAAGTGAATGTAGCTGTCTCTAGGCGTATCCCCAAAATGATAGCGGTAAATCAGTAAGAGACATCGAGACCGCACTATATCCAATAGAGTGCGATTACAACGTTCGGACACACCGTTATCTTTGAGGTGTTCGGCGGCGTTAGTTGTGAAACGATTCCACATTTTCTTAAGTGTGTACCAAATTCGTGACTTAAATATTCTCCTCCACGATCCGATCGCAAGAATTTTATCTTTCGGTCACGTTGATTCTCTACTTCATTCTGAAATTCCTTGAACTTTTCAAAGGTCTCAGACTTGTGTTTCATCAAGTAGACATACCCATATCTACTCAAGTCATCTGTGAGAGTGAGAACATAACGATATCCTCCGTGAGCCTCAACGCTCATTGGACCGCACACATCGGTATGTATGATTTCCAACAAGTTGGTTGCTCGCTCCATTGTTCCAGAGAATGGAGTCTTGGTCATCTTGCCCATGAGGCATGGTTCGCATGTGTCAAATGATTCATAATCAAGAGACTCCAAAAGTCCATTAGCATGGAGCTTCTTCATGCGCTTGACACCAATGTGACCAAGGCGGCAGTGCCACAAGTATGTGGGACTATCGTTATCAACTTTACATCTTTTGGTATTCACGCTATGAACATGTGTAATACTACGCCGAGATTCATTAAGAATAAACCATTGACCATCGGAGCATGACCATAAAACATATCTCTCATATAAATAGAACAACAATTATTCTCGGATTTAAATGAGTAGCCATCTCGCATTAAGCGAGATCCAGATACAATATTCATGCTCAAACTTGGCACCAAATAACAATTATTAAGGTTTATAACTAATCCGTGGGTAAATGAAGAGGTAGCGTGTCGACGGCGATCACATCGACTCTGGAACCATTCCCGACGCGCGCATCGTCACCTCGTCCTTTGCCGATCTCCGCTTATTCCGCAGCTCTGCTGTGAGTTACAAATATGAGCAACGGCACGGTATCAAATACCGGGAGTTACTACGAGTCTTGGTAAGGTACACATCAATTACATGTATATCAAATATACCTTTGGTGTTGCGGCCTTCTTGTCCGCTAAGTATTTGGGGCAGTTCCGCTTCAAATGACCCTTCCCTTGCAATAAAAGCACTCGGTCTCGGGCTTGGGTCCATTCTTTGACTTCTTCCGGCAACTTGCTTACGGGGCGGCAACCTCCTTGCCGTCCTTCTTGAAGTTCTTCTTGCCCTTGCCCTTCTTAAACTTAGTGGTCTTATTGACCATCAACACTTGATGTTCTTTCTTGATTTCAACCTCGGTGACTTCAAAGCATAGAGAATACTTCAGAATGGTCTTTACCATCCCTCGCATATTGTAGTTCATCACAAAGCTCTTGTAGCTTGGTGGAAGCGATCGGAGGATTCATCAATGACCGCCTCATCGGGAGGTTAATATTCAGCTGGGTCATACGGTTGTGCAACCGGACATCTTGAGAATGTGCTCACCGATGAACTATTTTCCTCCATCTTACAACTGTAGAACTTGTCGGAGATGTCATATCTCTCGACCCGGCGTGAGCTTGGAAAACAAGTTTCAGCTCCTCGAACATCTCATATGCTCCGTGATGCTCAAAACGCTTTTGGAGCCCGGTTCTAAGCTGTAAAGCATGCCGCCTTGAACGAGGGAGTAATCATCGACGAGACTGCCAAGCATTCATAATGTCTTGGTTCTGCAGGGACGGGGCGTCACCTAGCGGTCCTTCTAGGACATATTGTTTCTGGCAGCTATGAGGATGATCCTCAAGTTCGGACCCAGTCCGTATAGTTGTTGCCGTCATCTTTCAGCTTGGTTTTCTCTAGGAACGCGTTGAAGTTCAAGTTGACATGAGCGTTGGCCATTTGATCTACAAGACATATCATTCAAAAGTTTTAGACTAAGTTCATGATAATTAAGTTCATCTAATCAAATTATTACAATGAACTCCCACTCAGATTAGACATCCCTCTAGTCATCTAAGTGATACACGATCCGAGTCGACTAGGCCGTGTCCGATCATCACGTGAGACGGACTAGTCATCGTCGGTGAACATTCTCATGTTGATCGTATCTTCTATCGACTCGTGTTCGACCTTTCGGTCTCCGTGTTCCGAGGCCATGTCTGTACATGCTAGGCTCGTCAAGTTAACCCTAAGTGTTTTGCGTGTGTAAATCTGTCTTACACCCGTTGTATGTGAACGTAAGAATCCATCACACCCGATCATCACGTGGTGCTTAGAAGCGACGAACTTTAGCAACGGTGCACAGTTAGGGGAGAACACTTCTTGAAATTGCTGTAAGGATCATCTTATTTACTACCGTCGTTCTAAGTAAACAAGATGTATAAACATAATAAACATCACATGCAATTATATAGTAGTGACATGATATGGCCAATATCATAAAACTCCATTGATCTCCATCTTCGGGGCTCCATGATCATCTTGTCACCGGCATGACACCATGATCTCCATCATCATGATCTCCATCATTGTGCCTCCATGAAGTTGTCACGCCAACGACTACTTCTACTTCTATGGCTAACGCGTTTAGCAATAAAGTAAAGTAAATTACATGGCGTTCTTCAATGACACGCAGGTCATACAAAAATAAAGACAACTCCTATGGCTCCTGCCGGTTGTCATACTCATCGACATGCAAGTCGTGATTCCTATTACAAGAACATGATCTCATACATCACAATATGTCATTCATCATTCATCACAACTTGGCCATATCACATCACATGTCAATTGCTGCAAAAACAAGTTAGGCGTCCTCTAATTGTTGTTGCACCTTTTACGTGGCTGCAATTGGGTTCTAGCAAGAACGTTTTCTTACCTCGAATAACCACAACGTGATCTTGTCAACTTCTATTTACCCTTCATAAGGACCCTTTTCATCGAATCCGCTCCAACTAAAGTGGGAGAGCAGACACCCGCCAGCCACCTTATGCAACTAGTGCATGTTAGTCGGTGGAACCGGTCTCACGTAAGCGCGTGTAAGGTTGGTCGGGCCGCTTCATCCCACAATACGCGGAAGCGAGATAAGACTAGTAGCGGCAAGTAAATTGACAAGATCCACGCCCACAACTAAATTGTGTTCTACTCGTGCAAAGAGAACTACGCATAGACCTAGCTCGATACCTTTGTTGGGGAGCGTTGCAGAAAATTAAAAATTTTCCTACGGTTTCACCAAGATCCATCTATGAGTTCATCTAAGCAACGAGTCATGGGAGATGCATCTACATACCACTTTGTAGATCGCGAGCGGAAGCGTTCAAAAGAACGGGGTTGAGGTAGTTGTACACGTCATGATCCAATCACCGGAGATCCTAGCGCCGAACGGACGGCACCTCCGTGTTCAACACACGTACGGTCAGCGTGACGTCTCCTCCTTCTTGATCCAGCAAGGGGGAAGGAGAGGTTGATGAAGATCCAGCAGCACGACGGCGTGGTGGTGGATGCAGCAGGGATCCGGCAGGGCTTCGCCAAGCGTCTGCGGGAGGAGGAGGTGTAGCAAGGGGGAAGGGAGGTGCCAAGATGCGGGGTCTTGCTGCCCTTCCTCCCCTCCACTATATATAGGGGCTAGGGGGGCGCATGCCCCCTTGGAGATCCCATCTAGATGGGGGGGCGGCGGCCCCCGGGGCAACGGCCCCCTTAGGGTTTCCAACCGGGGGGGCGCATGCCCCCTCGGGGGCAACGGCCCCTAGGGTTTCCAACCAGGGGGGGCGCATGCCCCCTGGGCAACGGTCCCCTAGGGTTTCCAACCCTAGGCGCCTTGGGCCCTTGGGTGGGCGCACCACCACCGGGGCTGGTTCCCACGCCACTTGATTGAAGGAAATATGCCCTAGAGGCAATAATAAAGTTATTATTTATTTCCTTATATCATGATAAATGTTTATTATTCATGCTAGAATTGTATTAACGGAAACATAATACATGTGTGAATACATAGACAAACATAGTGTCACTAGTATGCCTCTACTTGACTAGCTCGTTGAATCAAAGATGGTTAAGTTTCCTAGCCATAGACATGAGTTGTCATTTGATTAATGGGATCACATCATTAGGAGAATGATGTGATTGACATGACCCATTCCATTAGCTTAGCACTTGATCGTTTAGTATATTGCTATTGCTTTCTTCATGACCTATACATGTTCTCGTAACTATGAGATTATGCAACTCCGTTTACGGAGGAACACTTTGGTACTACCAAGCGTCACAACGAATCGGGTGATTATAAAGGAGTACTACAGGTGTCTCCAAAGGTACATGTTGGGTTGGCGTATTTCGAGATTAGGTTTTGTCACTCCGATTGTCGGAGAGGTATCTCTGGGCCCTCTCGGTAATGCACATCACTATAAGCCTTGCAAGCATTGCAACTAATGAGTTAGTTGCGGGATGATGTATTACAGAACGAGTAAAGAGACTTGCCGGTAACGAGATTGAACTAGGTATTGGATACCGACGATCGAATCTCGGGCAAGTAACATACCGATGACAAAGGGAACAATGTATGTTGTTATGCGGTTTGACCGATAAAGATCTTCGTAGAATATGTAGGAGCCAATATGGGCATCCAGGTCCCGCTATTGGTTATTGACCGAGAATAGTTCTAGGTCATGTCTACATAGTTCTCGAACCCGTAGGGTCCGCACGCTTAAGGTTTCGATGGCGATGTTATATTATGAGTTTATGAGTTTTGATGTACCGAAGGAGTTCGGAGTCCCGGATGAGATCGGGGACATGACGAGGAGTCTCGAAATGGTCGAGGCGTAAAGATCGATATATTGGACGACTATATTCGGAGTTCGGAAAGGTTCGAATGATTCGGTATTTTTTGAGTCTGGGAGAGTTACGGGAATTCGCCGGGAGAAGTATTGGGCCTTATTGGGCCCTGCGGGAAGAGAGAGGGCTGCCTAGGGTGGGGCGCGCCCCCATGGCCTAGTCCGAATTGGACTAGGGGAGGCCGCACCCCTTCCTTGCCTCCCTTCTCTCTTCCCTTACTTGTCTCCTACTCCCAATACATGGAAGGACTCCTAGTTGGACTAGGAAAGGGGAATCCTACTCCCGGTGGGAGTAGGACTCCCCATGGGCGCCCTACTAGGGCCGGCCTCCTCCTCCCTCCCTCCTTTATATACGGGGCAGGGGGCACCCAGAACACACAAGTTGATCTACGGATCGTTCCTTAGCCGTGTGCGGTGCCCCCTCCACCATATTCCACTTCGGTCATATCGTCGCGGAGCTTAGCGAAGCCCTGCGCCGGAGAAGTCATATCGTTATGAGCTTAGGCGAAGCCCTGCGTCGGTGGAGCATCATCATCGTCACCACGCCGGCGTCTTGTGGAACTCATCCCGACACTTTGCTGGATCGAGTCCGGGATCGTCATCCAGCTGAGCGTGTGCGAGAACTCGGAGGTGCCGACGTTCGGTGCTTGGATCGGTCGGATCGTGAAGGCGCACGACTACATCAACAGCGTTGTTATAACGCTTCGCTTTCGGTCTCACGAGTGCGTGGGTGACGACACTCTCCCTCTCGTTGCTATGCCATCACCATGGTCCTGCGTGTGCGTAGGGAAATTTTTAAATTACTACGTTCCCCAGCAAGTGGTATCGAGCCTAGGTTTTTATGGTTTGATGTTTTGCACGAGTAGAACACAAGTGAGTTGTGGGCGATATAAGTCATACTGCCTACCAGCATGTCATACTTTGGTTCAGCGGTATTGTGAGATGAAGCGGCTCGGACCGACATTACGCGTACGCTTACGCGAGACTGGTTTCACCGCTTCGAGCACTCGTGCTTAAAGGTGGCTGGCGGTGTCTGTCTCTCTCACTTTAGTTGAACGAGTGTGGCTACGCCCGGTCCTTGAGAAGGTTAAAGCGGAGTCTATTTGACGAAATATCGTTGTGGTTTTGATGCGAGGTAAGAACGGTTCTTGCTCAGCCCGTAGCAGCCACGTAAAACTTGCAACAACAAAGTAGAGGACGTCTAACTTGTTTTTGCAGGGCATGTTGTGATGTGATATGGTCAAGGCGTGATGAGATATAAGTTGTTGTATGAGATGATCATGTTTTGTTGAAGTTGTCGACAATGGCGGCAGAAACCTTATGGTTGTCTCTTTATTGCATAAGATGCAGCGCCAAATAATTGCTTTACTTTATCGCTATGCGATAGCAATAGTTGCAAGAGCAATAGTTGGCGAGACAACCATGTGATGACACATTGATATAGATCAAGATGATGTAGATCATGGTGTCATGCGGTGACGATGGAAATCATGACGATGCTTTGGAGATGGAATCACAAGCACAAGATGATGATGGCCATATCATATCACTTATATTGATTGCATGTGATGTTTATCCTTTATGCATCTTATCTTGCTTTGATTGACGGTAGCATTATAAGATGATCTCTCACTAAAATTATCAAGAAGTGTTCTCCCGAGTATGCACCGTTGCCAAAGTTCGTCGTGCCCGGACACCACGTGATGATCGGGTGTGATAAGCTCTCGTCCATCTACAACGGGTGCAAGCCAGTTTTGCACACGCGAATACTCAGGTTAAACTTGACGAGCCTAGCATATGCAGATATGGCCTCGGAACACGGAGACCGAAGGTCGGCGTGAATCATATAGTAGATATGATCAACATAGTGATGTTCACCATTGAAAACTACTCCATCTCACGTGATGATCGGTTATGGTTTAGTTGATTTGGATCACGTGATCACTTAGATGACTAGAGAGATGTCTGTCTAAGTGGGAGTTCTTAAGTAATATGATTAATTGAACTTAAATTTATCATGAACTTAGTCTGGTAGTATTTTGCAGATTATGTTGTAGATCAATAGCTCGCGTTGTTGCTTCCTGTGTTTTTATATGTGTTCCTAGAGAAAATTATATTGAAAAATGTTAGTAGCAATATTGCGGATTGGATCCGTGATCTGAGGTTTATCCTCATTGCTGCACGTAAGAATTATGTCCTTAATCCACCGCTAGGTGACAGACCTATTGCAGGAGCGTATGCGGGCGTTATGAGCGTTTGGCTAGCTCAATATGATCACTACTTGATAGTTTAGTGCACCATGCTTAAGCGGCTTAGAATCGGGACTTCAAAGGCGTTTTGAGCGTCATGGACCATATGAGATGTTCCAGGAGTTGAAGTTAATATTTCAAGCAAATACCGAGTTGAGAGATATGAAGTCTCCAACAAGTTCTATAGCTAAAAGATGGAGGAGAATCGCTCAACTAGTGAGCATGTTCTCAGATTATGCAGGTACTTCAATCGCTTGAATCAAGTGGGAGTTAATCTTCCAGATAAGATAGTGATTGACAGAATTCTCTAGTCACCATCACTAAGTTACTAGAACTTCGTGATGAACTATAGTATGCAAGGGATGACGAAAACAATTCCCAAGCTCTTCGCGATGCTAAAATCGGCGAAGGTAGAAATCAAGAAAAACATCAAGTGTTGATGGTTGACAAGACCACTAGTCTCAAGGAAAAGGGCAAAGGGTAGAAGGGAACTTCAAGAAGAGCGGCAAGCAAGTTGCTACTCGGTGAAGAAGCCCAAGTCTGGACCTAAGCACGAGACTAAGTGCTTTTGCTACAATGGAACTGGTCCTTTGAGCGGAACTACCCCAAGTATTTGGCGGATAAGAAGGATGGCAAAGTGAACAAAGGTATATTTGATATACAGATTATTGATGTGTATTACTAGTGTTCGTAGCAACCCCTCGGTATTTGATCTTGGTTCGGTTGCTAAGAGTAGTAACTCAAACAGGAGTTGCAGAATGAGCAGAAACTAGTTGAAGGGAAGTGACGATGAGTGTTGGAAATAGTTCCAAGATTGATATGATCATCATCACACACTCCCTATATTTTCGAGATTAGTGTTAAAAGCCAAATAAATGTTATTTAGCGTTTGCGTTGAGCATGAATATGATTTGATCATGTTTATTGCGATACGGTTATTCATTTGAAGTTAAAGAATAATTGTTATTCTGTTTACATGAATAAGACCTTGATGGTTATGCACCCAATGAAAATAGTTTGTTGGATCTCGATCGTAATGATACACATATTCATAATATTGATGCCAAAAGATGCAAAGTTAATAATGATAGTGCAACTTATTTGTGGTAATTGCCGTTTAGGTCATATTGGTGTAAAACGCATGAAGAAACTCCATGTTGATGGACTTTGGAATCACTTGGTTATGAATCATTTGATGCTTGCGAACCGTGCCGTTTGGGCAAGATGACTAAAACTCCGTTCTCGGAACAATGGAACAAGCTCTTGACTTATTGGAAATAATACATACCGATGTATGCGATCCAATGAGTGTTGATGCTCATGGCAAGTATCGTTATTTTTCGACCTTCACAAGATGATTTGAGCAGATATGGGTATATCTACTTGATGAAACATAAGTCTGAAATAGTTGAAAGGTTCAAAGAATTTCAGAGTGAAGTGGAAAATCATCGTAACAAGAAAATAAAGTTTCGCGATCTGATCGTGGAGATGAATATTTGAGTTCTGAGTTTTGTCTTCAATGAAAACAATGTGGAATAGTTTCACAGCTCACGCCACTGGAACACCACAACGTTATGGTGTGTCCAAACGTCATAACCGTACTTTATTATGATATGGTGCGATCTATGATGTATCTTACCGATTTACCACTATCGTTTTGGGGTTATGCATTAGAGACAGCTGCATTCACGTTTAATAGGGCACCATCTAAATCCGTTGAGATGACACCGTATGAACTATGGTTTAGCGATAAACCTAAGCTGTCGTTTCTTAAAGTTTGGAGTTGTGATGCTTATGTGAAAAGTTTTCACCGATAAGCTCGAACCCAAATCGGAGAATGCGTCTTCATAGAATACCCAAAGGAAACTGTTGGGTACACCTTCTATCACAGATCCGAAGGCAAGTTTTTCGTTGCTAAGATGGATCCTTTCTAGAGAAGAAGTTTCTCTCGAAAGAAGTGAGTGGGAGGAAAGTAGAACTTGATGAGGTAATTGTACCTTCTCCCTTATTGGAAAGTAGTTCATCACGAAATCAGTTCGATGATTCCTACACCAATTAGTAAGGAAGTTAATGATGATGATCATGAAACTTCAGATCAAGTTGCTACCAAACCTCGTAGGTCTTCCAGAGTAAGATCCGCACTGAGTGGTACGGTAATCATGTTCGGAAGTCATGTTACTAGACCATGATGAACCTACGAACTATGAGGAAGCGATGATGAGCCCAGATTCGCGAAATGGCTTGAGGCCATGAAATCTGAGATGGGATCCATGTATGAGAACAAAGTATGGACTTTGATGGAGTTGCCCGATGATCGGCAAGCCATATTATATAAATGGATCTTCAAGAGGAAGACAGATGCTGATAGTAGTGTTACTATCTACAAAACTCGACTTGTCGCAAAAGGTTTTCGACAAGTTCAAGGTGTTGACTACAATGAGATTTTCTCAAGCTGTAGCGATTCTTAAGTCTGTCCGAATCATGTTAGCAATTGCCACATTTTATGAAATCTGGCAAATGGATGTCAAAACTACATTCTTTAATGGATTTATTAAAGAAGAGTTGTATATGATACAACCAGAAGTTTTGTCAATCCTAAAGGAGCTAACAAAATGTGCAAGCTCCAATGATCCATCAATGGACTGGTGCAAGCATCTCGGAGTTGGAATATACGCTTTGATGAGTTGATCAAAGCATATGGTTTTCTGAGACTTTTGGAGAAGCCTGTATTTACAAGAAAGTGAGTGGGAGCACTACTGGCATTTCGACAAGTATATGTGAATGACATATTGTTGATCGGAAATAATATAGAATTATTACGCAAAGCATAAAGGAGTGTTTGAAAGGAGTTTTTCAAAGAAAGACCTCGGTGAAGCTGCTTACATATTGAGCATCAAGATCTATAGAGATAGATCAAGGCGCTTGATAAGTTTTTCAATGAATACATACCTTGACAAGATTTTGAAGTAGTTCAAAATGGAACAGTCAAAGAAAGAGTTCTTGCTGTATTGCAAAGGTGTGAAATTGAGTAAGACTCAAATCCCGACCACGGCAGAAAATAGAAAAGAGAATGAAAGTCATTCCCTATGCATCGACATAGGTTCTATAAAGTATGTCATGTTGTGTACGGATCTATTGCATACCCTACCACTAAGCTTGGCAAGGAGTGCAATAGTGATCTAGGAGTAGATCAATGGACAGCGGTCAAAATTATCCTTAGTATAATAAGGATATGTTTCTCGATTATGGAAGTGAAAAAGGTTCGTAAGTAAAGGGTTACGTCGATGCAAGTTTTAACACTAATCTAGATGACTCGAGTCTCAATCTGGATACATATTGAAAGTGGGAGCAATTAGCTAGAGTAGCTCCGTGCAAGAGAATTGTAGACATAGAAATTTGCAAAATACTTACGGCTCTGGATGCATGCAGACCGTTGACTAAAATTATCTCACAAGCAAAACATGATCACACCTTAGTACTCTTTGGGTGTTAATCACATAGCGATGTGAACTAGATTACTGACTCTAGTAAACCCTTTGGGTGTTGGTCACATGTCGATGTGAACTATGGGTGTTAACCACATATAGATGTGAACTATTGATGTTAAATCACATGGCGATGTGAACTAGATTATTGACTCTAGTGCAAGTGGGAGACTGAAGGAAATATGCCCTAGAGGCAATAATAAAGTTATTATTTATTTCCTTATATCATGATAAATGTTTATTATTCATGCTAGAATTGTATTAACCGGAAACATAATACATGTGTGAATACATAGACAAACATAGTGTCACTAGTATGCCTCTACTTGACTAGCTCGTTGAATCAAAGATGGTTAAGTTTCCTAGCCATAGACATGAGTTGTCATTTGATTAATGGGATCACATCATTAGGAGAATGATGTGATTGACATGACCCATTCCGTTAGCTTAGCACTTGATCGTTTAGTATATTGCTATTGCTTTCTTCATGACCTATCGTGTTCTGTAACTATGAGATTATGCAACTCCGTTTACGGAGGAACACTTTGGTACTACCAAGCGTCACAGCGTAACTGGGTGATTATAAAGGAGTACTACAGGTGTCTCCAAAGGTACATGTTGGGTTGGCGTATTTCGAGATTAGGTTTTGTCACTCCGATTGTCGGAGAGGTATCTCTGGGCCCTCTCGGTAATGCACATCACTATAAGCCTTGCAAGCATTGCAACTAATGAGTTAGTTGCGGGATGATGTATTACGAGCGAGTAAAGAGACTTGCCGTAACGAGATTGAACTAGGTATTGGATACCGACGATCGAATCTCGGGCAAGTAACATACCGATGACAAAGGGAACAATGTATGTTGTTATGCGGTTTGACCGATAAAGATCTTCGTAGAATATGTAGGAGCCAATATGGGCATCCAGGTCCGCTATTGGTTATTGACTGAGAATAGTTCTAGGTCATGTCTACATAGTTCTCGAACCCGTAGGGTCCGCACGCTTAAGGTTTCGATGGCGGTTATATTATGAGTTTATGAGTTTTGATGTACCGAAGGAGTTGAGTCCCGGATGAGATCGGGGACATGACGAGGAGTCTCGAAATGGTCGAGGCGTAAAGATCGATATATTGGACGACTATATTCGGAGTTCGGAAAGGTTCGAATGATTCGGTATTTTGAGTCTGGGAGAGTTACGGAATTCGCCGGGAGAAGTATTGGGCCTTATTGGGCCTGCGGGAAAGAGAGAGGGGCTGCCTAGGGTAGGCCGCGCGCCCCCCCATGGCCTAGTCCGAATTGGACTAGGGGGAGGGGCCGCACCCCTTCCTTCCCTCCCTTCTCTCTTCCCCTTACTTGTCTCCTACTCCCAATACATGGAAGGACTCCTAGTTGGACTAGGAAAGGGGGAATCCTACTCCCGGTGGGAGTAGGACTCCCCATGGCGCGCCCCTACTAGGGCCGGCCTCCTCCTCCCTCCCTCCTTTATATACGGGGGCAGGGGGGCACCCCAGAACACACAAGTTGATCTACGGATCGTTCCTTAGCCGTGTGCGGTGCCCCCCTCCACCATATTCCACTTCGGTCATATCGTCGCGGAGCTTAGGCGAAGCCCTGCGCCGGAGAAGTCATATCGTCGCGGAGCTTAGGCGAAGCCTTGCGTCGGTGGAGCATCATCATCGTCACCACGCCGTCGTCTTGTGGAACTCATCCCGACACTTTGCTGGATCGAGTCCGGGGATCGTCATCGAGCTGAGCGTGTGCAGAACTTCGGAGGTGCCGACGTTCGGTGCTTGGATCGGTCGGATCGTGAAGGCGCACGACTACATCAACCGCGTTGTTATAACGCTTCCGCTTTCGGTCTACGAGGGTACGTGGACAGACACTCTCCCCTCTCGTTGGTATGCCATCACCATGGTCCTGCGTGTGCATAGGAATTTTTTTTTAAATTACTACGTTCCCCAACATTCAGCCCATGGGGCCCTCCGGGATAGGTGGCCTCACCCGGTGGACCCCCGGGACCCTTCCGGTGGTCCCGGTACAATACCGGTGACCCCCAAAACTTTCCCGGTGACCGAAACTGGACTTCCTATATATAAATCTTTACCTCGGACCATTCCGGAACTCCTCGTGACGTCCGGGATCTCATCCGGGACTCCGAACAACTTTCGGGTTACTGCATACTAATATCTCTACAACCCTAGCGTCACCGAACCTTAAGTGTGTAGACCCTACGGGTTCGGGAGATATGCAGACATGACCGAGATGCCTCTCCGGTCAATAACCAACAGCGGGATCTGGATACCCATGTTGGCTCCCACATACTCCTCGATGATCTCATCGGATGAACCACGATGTCGAGGATTCAATCAAACCCCGTATACAATTCCCTTTGTCAATTGGTACGTTACTTGCCCGAGACTTCGATCGTCGGTATCCCAATACCTTGTTCGGTCTCGTTACGGCAAGTCACTTTACTCGCACCGTAATGCATGATCCGTGACTAACCACTTAGTCACTTTGAGCTCATTATGATGATGCATTACCGAGTGGGCCCAGCGATACCTCTCCGTCATACGGAGTGACAAATCCATCTCGATCCGTGTCAACCCAATGACACTTTCGGAGATACCTGTAGTGCACCTTTATAGTCACCCGATTACGTTGTGACGTTTGGTACACCAAAGCACTCTTACGGTATCCGGAGTTACACGATCTCATGGTCTAAGGAAGAGATACTTGACATTGGAAAAGCTCTAGCAAAACGAACTACACGATCTTGTGCTATGCTTAGGATTGGGTCTTGTCCATCACATCATTCCCCTAATGATGTGATCCCGTTGTCAATGACATCCAATGTCCATAGTCAGGAAACCATGACTATCTGTTGACCAACGAGCTAGTCAACTAGAGGCTCACTAGGGACATGTTATGGTCTATGTATTCACACGTGTATCACGATTTCTGGATAATACAGTTATAGCATGAATAAAAGACAATCATCATGAACAAAGAAATATAATAATAACACTTTTATTATTGCCTCTAGGGCATATTTCCAACATGATAAACCTTAGGTCGTCCACTTGAGGGAAATTTGCTACTGTCCTACAAACCTGTGCACTTGCAGGCCCAACAACGTCTACAAGAAGAAGGTTGTGTAGTAGACATCAAGCTCTTTTCTGGCGCCGTTGCCGGGGAGGTTAGTGCTTGAAGGTATATCTTTAGATCTTGCAATCGAATCTTTTTGTTTCTTGTTTTAGCACTAGTTTAGTTTATAAAAGAAAACTACAAAAAAATGGAATTGAGTTTGTCTCATACGCTTCATCTCTTTACTATCTTTCGTGAGTATGATGGAAAGGAAAATTGTGCTCAAGTGTTAGAAGAACAATGCTTTAAAATGCTTGGTACTAAATCTTTGAATGATGAGCATGATTGCAATGTTGTTAGTATAAACTCCTTGAATATCCATAGTACTAATGATGATTGCTCTAGTCATGATGAAAATATCTCTCATAAGCATGTCAACTTTTGTGGAGTGCATGTTTGCATTAACACACCAAATAAAGAAGATATATATTGCAAGAGGCATAAGTATTTAGAAACTAAGAAGTTGCAAGAAAGGCTAGATAAGAGTGCGGAGAATTTAAGATATCTTTCCGTTGTGAATTTTGCAATAAACAAGATCATTTACATCTCAATGCAAATTGTTTCATGATCGAATCGTGTACAAAAATTGTGATGATTTGATCTCCCTTTCTCATTACAATGAACTTAGATTGCTTTTGGGTTGTGAAGAGTTTAAACGTTTAACTAAGCCTATTCCAGAATTTAATCTTAAGCATTTTCTTGATATTGATCTAGAAAAGATTTATATGTTTTGCGCGGATAATTGCATTGAAAATCCTTATATTGCCAATTACCTAAAGAAAAGAAAGAAAATGGAAGATGATGAGAATACTAATGAAAGGGAAGAGACTTCCCAATATTCTCCTATTATTTCTTATGATGAATCAGGTAACGAGGAGGAGCTTTCTACTCAACCAATCTCATCAATAAGGAGCTCAAAGAGGAAGGTTGAACCCACACATAATGTGAAAAAGAAAAGGAAAAGAAGGGTCAACAAAGGTAAAAAGGTATCCCTTCCAAATGATGTTGCTCCTACTACTCATTGTGATGATGATAATTGCTTTACTATTGGTGCTATCCATATTTTTAATGATGAGAGTGATTATGCTTATGATATGAAAGGGCCCAAGCTTGGGGAAGCTATGTTTGATGAGGATGAAATATTTGAGAATATATTTGCTGGAATTAATATTTGTCCCAATCTTGGGGATGTTATGTTTAATGAAGATGATATTTTTAGCACCCCAAGTTTTGATATGCAAATTAGTTATGATGATAGCATGCCTCCTACCTATGATGATTATATTGATGAAAGTGGGTTCGGGAGACTGTCAACTTTAGGAAGTAGTGATCCCACTATTTTGGAGGATGTTGAATTTTATGGTGATGAATATGAAAGTGGATTTGGAAGAGTGTCAACTTTATTTAGTGATTCCACTATCTTGGGAGAGGTTTCAATCGATTATGATGAGAACGAAGTTGCTACTTATGATGATTATTGTGATGAAACTTATGCTATAAAAAGTAGTGATGATTATATTTACAAATCTTGTCTTGATTATGATTACCCTTTTTATGAACATTACTCTTTTAATGTGGAAACAATTTTTAGTGTTCAATTCGCTTATGATACTCCCACTATTCCGAACGAAAAGAATTTTGCTTATGGGGAGAGTAGTAAATTTTCTATGCAAGTAGATCATGAAAAGAATGCTTTAGGTGCTGGTTATATTGTTGAATTCATTCATGATGCTACTGAAAATTATTATGAGGGAGGAACATATGCTTGTAGGAATTGCAATAATATCAAGTTTCCTCTCTATGTGCTTAAATTTTTGAAGTTATGCTTGTTTTGTCTTCCTATGCTTGTTGACTATTGTTCCCATAAGTTGTTTGCTCACAAAATCCCTATGCATAGGAAGTGGGTTACGACTTAAATGTGCTAGTCATATTCTTCATGATGCTCTCTTTATGTTTCAATTCCTATGTCTTATGTGAGCATCATTGAAATCATCATGCCTAGCTAGGGGCGTTAAACGATAGCGATTGTTGGGAGGCAACCCAATTTTATTTTAGTTTCTTGCTTTTTGGTTCTGTTTAGTAATAAATAATCCATATATATTCTGTTTAGATGTGTTTTCATGTTTTAATTAGTGTTTGTGCCAAGTAGAACCTTTGGGAAGACTTGGGTGAAGTCTTTATGATCATGCTGTAAAAAAACAGAAACTTTAGCGCTCACGAGATTAGCTTCATCTTTTTACTGCAGAGTCCTATTTAGTTGATTCTTTTTGCAGATGATTACTAGAAAAATTCCTCAGGTCCACCAATTTATTTTAGAATTTTTGGAGTTCCAGAAGTTTGCGTTAGTTACAGATTACTACAGACGGTTCTGTTTTTGATAGATTCTGTTTTCATTGTGTTGTTTGCTTATTTTGATGAATCTATGGCTAGTAAAATAGTTTATAAACCATAGAGAAGTTGGAATACAGTAGGTTTAACACCAATATAAATAAAGAATGAGTTCATTATAGTACCTTGAAGTGGTGTTTTGTTTTCTTTCGCTAACGGGGCTCACGAGTTTTATGTTAAGTTTTGTGTTGTGAAGTTTTCAAGTTTTGGGTAAAGATTCGATGGACTACGGAATAAGGAGTGGAAAGAGCCTAAGCTTGGGGATCCCCAAGGCACCCCAAGGTCATATTCAAGGATAACCAAGAGCCTAAGCTTGGGGATGCCCCGGAAGGCATCCCCTCTTTCGTCTTCGTTCATCGGTAGCTTTACTTGGAGCTATATTTTTATTCACCACATGATATGTGTTTTTCTTGGAGCGTCATGTCATTTTCTGTAGCGACCAGACCCGAATGGATCAAGTCTCTGTGCTCAGTGTCATCCCTGGATCAGTAATGCTGACACCACACAGTACTTCGAAGGATTTATAGCAGAGTAGCAATCACACACTTATTACATCGTTGTCCACAAGGGAACTTATTACAATAATATGGCTTAAGGCCATCTAATAATAACAGCGGAAGGCTTGGAAGATAAGCGAGTCCATCAACTCCAACGGCATCACTTGAGTATAGAACCACGACCTAACACCTTACTGTCGTTCGAAAAGTGCATAGCGTGAAAAGTTGCAGCCCAAAACGGGTCAAGACACATGGAATATCTTGGCAATGTAACACATAAAGAGCAATGAAGGAATAAGCCTATACTACATGCATCTATGGCTGGTGGTAAGGCTCTCTGTTACATTTGCATAAAGCTGATTTTTCCCTACATCAAAGGAATAATTTTATTTAACTATCATGGTGGTTGTTAAACATTGAGAATGGTTGACAGCATCCTCAATCCCAATTAAAAGTACTCATCAAAACCCAATAACTTTTATTAGAAGTAACATGTTGAGATTCACATGATATTCAATTACAGGATACTCAAATTGTCCATAACCGAGGACACGGCTAATCATGATTAGTTTATACACTCTGCAGAGGTTTGCGACTTTTCCCCACAAGACTCGATCGCCTCCGCTTGGTTCTCGTGACTACATGGTGTTTGAGAAAGCGGATGACCGAGACATAGTCTTTCGAAGCGCTAGCACCTTACATGTGGGTAGACCGTACCAACCTACATCCCCTACATCAGCTAGCCTACCCGTAAGAGTTCGTGACGACTTAGTCAACTACGCATGAGCCCATAATTGGCTTGTGGCTGCACACGGAAGTTTCAGTTTGAATAATCTTATGATCCCTTAGAGCACAGGTGGCGGTCCAGAAGAAATCTGAGCAAGTCTGATGGAAACCAGGTGCCTCAATCCACCCAGATGTGTGTTTAGGTTGCCACCTTAGATAAACCTTTAATTAACAATCTCACATCTGTCATGGATATTCACTCACCCAATCCACGTCTACTAGCATAGCATGGCATAAACAAGCAAATGTAGAAGTAACTCCCAAGGTTTCATAAGTAAAACAGCTAATAGGTACTACCTCAATCTACTTCCCAATCCCACAATTTAATTTGATCCTAAACATGCAAGTGTTTGAGGGTGTGATCTAATGCAATAAAACTGGGTAGTAGAAAAAGATATGATCAAAGTGTTACTTGCCTTGCTGATGATCCGCGAGACCTAGAGATTCGAAGTAACAAGCGGCGCACTCCGGGTGATCTAACGCAGACAAACAACAAGCATACAATAAGTACTCATCTAATGCACGGGGAAATCTCAAATAAAAGATCTAACCAGAAAGTTCAACTTAAGAACCCTGGTTGCAAAAGAATCGAATCAAAATAAACTCCGAAAGTCGAAACTCGAGAGAGAACGACTCGGTTTAGCAATCTGAAATTAGGTCAAAATTTCACATTAGAAAAACTCTGTGAAAGTAGGGTAGTCGGAACGGCGGTTTCGTTACGAAACTCCAGGCGCTTGAATCACCTGATTCCGATAAGCGGCGAGAAATAAAACAGATTTGAAAATTCGGATGGAATCGAATCGAAAAATAACGGATTAAATCCGATTAAAAGAAAACGACGAACGGTTTAAATAGCGGACGTTAGTTAACGAAACGAATCCAACGAACGCGTTCATTAAAAGCGAGCGGCTCGGTGAGCGTTCGTTAAATAAGAAAACCGAAAAAAATAAAACCAATCTAGGTTTTTTAAAAAAACTGAACATTTTTTTAAAATAAAACCGGATCGGGTTTTTAGGGAAACCGGATCGGGCGGGCTACCTCCGGTGATCTCGCCGGGCGAGCTCGGCGGGCTCGGCGAGGGGCGAGGGGCGGGTCGGGCGGGTCGGGCGAGGGCGGCGGGCTACCAGCGCGGCGAGGGACGGCGGCGGCGGCGTTCTCGGGCGGCGGCGGTGGCTCAGCAGTGGTCGGGGGAGGCGGCGGATCGAGGTGAGGGAGGGGCGGCGGGTTATAAAGGGGGCGCGGGTGGCTTGGGAGGGGGCAATGGGGTGCAGGGGTGAGGCGGACTCAGGCGGCGGGGCGTCGTCTGTGTGAGGGCACCATGTGTGTGCGAGAGGTGGAGAGGAGGTGGGTGGGGGCGCTGGCTGGGGCGGCTGGGCCTCGGTCCAGGGGGCTTCGTTTTTTTTTAAATAAAATTTAAACCAAATGAATTAAAAAATACCAAATGAACTCTAATTTAAATAAAACAAATTTTCCCGACTCCTAAAATGAGTCGAACAAAATGAACTTTAAAAGCAGCAAACATGCATAAATTTTAAAATGCTCATTTTGGCCTAAGCAAAACAAATCTTCCAAAACCAAATTTGATTTATTTATAATATCTTCATTTTTTCCTAATTGTTGGGAAAGTCATATTATTCCCTCTCCAAATATTTTTATAGGAAAAACTTTATGAAGATTATTTAAATAAATCCAAATGATCCTATTTTCAAAATTTGGGAAATCCCAAATATGAAAATAATGAAACTTCCAACTCTCTCCGAGGGTCCTCGAGTTGCGTGAATTTCTAGGATCGGAAAATGCGAGAAAAAATATGATATGCATGATGACCTAATGTATAACATTCCAAATTGAAAATTTGGGATGTTACAAACCTACCCTTAAGATGAATCTAGCCCTCGAGATTGGGTTAACTAGAAAATAGGTGTGGGTGGTCCTTAAGCAAAACTTCCTCTCTTTCCCGGTGGCTTCATCCTCGGTGTGGTGGCTCCTTGAACTTTGCAAAACTTGATAACCTTGCTGCGGGTAACTCTGCTGGCATAATCGAGAATCTTAACGGTTTTCCTCATATGTCAAGTCATCCTTCAACTGTATTGCTTCGGTGGCACTTGTGTCTCTTAATGGTACCTCTGCTATCTTGGGGTGACATTTCTTCAATCGAGAAACATGGAATACATCATGAACTCTGACAGTCCTCTGGCAATTCCAATTTATCATAACTTCTCCCATGCGTTGCAAAATCTTATCTGGTCCAACGAAGCGGGTGCTAACTTTCCTTTAACTCCAAAGCGCTTGACTCCTCGAGCGGGGATACTCGAGATATACTCTGTCTCCAACTTCATATTCAATCGCTTTGTGCTTTGAATCGGCATAGCTCTTACATGCGGATTGGGCTACCTTGAGCCTGTCTCGAATCAACAACTTTCTCATTCGGACTCCTTAATCAAATCTGGTCCAAACAAGCGGCGATCTCAGTTTAGTCCCATGACAACGGTGTCCTGCACCTTCTTCCATCTGAGCCTCGAAGGTGCCATCTTTAAGCTGGTTTGGTAACTGTTGTTGTAGGAAAATTCTGCGTCTGACAAATTGTCATCCCAACTAGATCCATAATCTAGTGCACAAGCTCTCAAGCATGTCCTCCAAAATCTGATTGACTCTCTCGGTCATCCATCGGTGCGTGGGTGGAAAGCTGTCTTGAATTCAATCGGGTTCCCAATGTTTCGTGCAACTGGTTCCAAAATTTGAAGTAAAGCGGGTTCCTCTATCCGATCGATGCTCCTCGGAACTCCGTGTAAGCACACAATTCTGGTCATGTATATCTTTGCCAACTTAGCACTGCTATAGGTAGTCTTATTTGGAATGAAATGAGCTACCTTGGTCAAACGGTCGACTATGACCCAAATCGAGTCATATCTGAGCGGGTCTTGGCAAACCTGTGATGAAATCCATGCCTAGTTTATCCCACTTCCATTGGGTATCGGCAATGGTTGTAACAATCCTGCTGGCTTCGATGTTACGCCTTTACTTTCGACATACGCCGCAAACTGCTACATACTCCGCAATATCCTTCTTCATTCCGGTCCACCGAAAATATTCTTCAAATCCAAATACATCTTGGTATTTCCTGGGTGAATCGAATAGGGTGAATCATGGGCTTCTTGTAAAATCAACTTCACGATCTACGGGTCATTGGGCACATAAACACGGTCTTCAAACCATAGGGTATCGTGCTCATCCTCACGAAATCCTTTTGCTTTTCCTTTGCTCATTTTCTCCTTTATAGAGGCAACTTCCTTATCTCGCCTTTTGGGCTTCTCGATTTTGTCCATTAGTGTCGATTGAATCTCCAATGCTGCTACATAGCCTCTCGAACTATTTCCAACATAGCTCTCGAAGGTCCTCGGCTAACTCATTGGGTATTCCTCCCATCATTAGGGTATTGACATGGCTCTTACGGCTCAATCGTCGCTCTACGACATTAGCCTTTCCGGGTGATAATGCAATCTCATATCATAATCCTTAATAAGTTCCAACCATCTCCTTTGTCGAGATTCAATTCATACGTGTGAAGATGTACTTCAAACTCTTGTGATCCGTATATACTTCACAATGATTTCCAATGAGAAAATGTCTCCACGTCTTCAAGGCATGCACAACGGCTGCTAACTCCAAATCATGAGTGGCATAATTCAACTCATGGGGCTTAAGTTGTCGTGAAGCATACGAAACAACTCTTCCTTCCTGCATAAGCATGGCTCCAAGTCCTCGACGTGAAGCGTCGCAATACACCTCAAAATCCTTAGTTTGATCTGGCAATATCAAAACTGGTGAGGTAACCAATCTTTTCTTCAACTCCTGAAAACTTGCCTCGCAGTCCTCAGTCCATATGAATTTGTTTTCCTTCTTCAACAATTCAGTCATAGGCTTTGCAATCCTTGAGAAATTCTCAATGAATCTTCGGTAGTATCCTGCGAGTCCAAGGAAACTCCGAATCTTTCCAACTGTCGTTGGTGCTTCCCATTTGGTTCTGGTCTCAACTTTTGTGGGGTCAACTGCTATCCCTTCTCCGGATATAACATGTCAGAAATCCAACTTCCTTTAGCCAAAACTCACATTTGCTGAACTTGGCATACAACTGGTGTTCCTCGGTTTCTCCAAAACCAATCGCAAATGTTCCTTGTGTTCCTCTTCATTCTTGAGAAAATTAAAATGTCATCAATGAACACCACGACGAACTTATCCAAAACTCCATAAACACTTTGTTCATCAGGTTCATGAAATAGGCTGGTGCGTTAGTCAGTCAAAAGACATAACGGTATACTCATACAGTCCATATCTCGTGGTAAACGCTGTCTTGGGTATATCTTGCTCCCGAATCTTCAAGCGATGGTACCACGATGCAAGTCGATCTTAGAAAACACTTTGGCTCCTTGCAAGCGATCAAACAGATCATTAATCATAGGTAGTGGGTACTTGTTCTTGATTGTTACTTCATTCAATCCACGGTAATCAACAACCATTCTCAATGATCCATCCTTCTTCTCCACTAACAAAACGGGTGATCCCCAAGGTGAAGAACTTGGGCGGATAAAACCTTTATCCAATAGTTCCTTAATCTGCTTCTTGATTTCCGCCAAATCCTTTGCGGGCATCTGTCGATCGCCGATATCGGGCCTGTTCACGCAACAGCTCGATCAAAAACTCAATGTCTCTATCCGCGGCATTCTGGCAACTCTTAGGAAATACATCGGGATAATCCTTTACTTGGTACTTCTTCTGTACTACTCCCGATAAGCAATTAACTTGTGCTCTCCTCGGCTCGTGCCGTGATACATACTTGATCCTTCTTCCTTCTGGTGTGGTGAGCAAAATTGACCTTGTGGTACAATCTATGTTTCCTCCATACTTTGATAACCAATCCATACCTAATATCACATCCAATCCTTGGGATTCTAGAACTATTAGGTGCGAGGGAAAACATAGTGTCCAATCCTTAGTGGCAGTCGATCACACCATTTACTAGCCATGTACTCTGCTCGGGTGAGGTTACTAGCATGGGTGACCTAAGGGCTTGGGTTGGTAACTTGTACTTATCCACAAATCCCTTGATATGTATGAATGCGATGCACGATGTCGAAAAGAACAACTGCGATAAATGACTTAACCAAAAACTTACCGATTCTTGCATCGGGCTGATCTTCAACCTCCTCCACATCAATGTGGTTCACCTGTCCCCTGTTGAAAGGGTTGGGCTTCTTTCGAGCTTCCATTGCCATTTCCATTCGGCCTTACGGGCAGTCATTTGCATAGTGCCCAGTCTTGCGGCACTTAAAGCAAATAATGTGACTCAAGTCTACCTTGGATGGTGTGAGCGGATTGGTGCGTTCTGTCCGTTGCTTCCTCTATTCCGTTCCCATTCTTGGTGCCATTATGGTTGTCGAATTACCTCCTCCATGGGTATCTGAAACTGAATTCCTGATTTAGGGGTATAACGAGGCTTCTGCTGGGATCGAGTTATACTTCCCTTGTCCATACTTCCGCTTGCAGTTCTCAATTCTTGCTGCTTTCCTTGATCATGAGAGCTCGGTCTACTAACTCCTGGTAGTTGTTGAAACTTGCTACCATCAACGGCATCTGAACTCATCATTCAGTCCTTCTAGAAACTTCTCTGTTTAGCTGCATCAGTAGTAGCGTCATCCGGGGCATAACGTGCTAATTTACTAAAGTCATCCACATCTTGCCAACAGTCCTTCCTCCTTGGCGTAGGTTGCGAAACTCACGCTTCTTCATGGCCATGGCTCCTGCTGAAACATGGGCGGTCTGAAAGCTTCTGAAACTGGTCCCATGTGGCGGTGTCTCACGGGTAAGTGGCTGTGAAATTCTCCCACCATCTTCTGCTGGGTCCTTCAAGCTGATGTCTGCAAACTTCACTCTTTCACCATCATGCATCCTGCAGTGGTCAGCTCCTTCCTATCTTGCGGAGCCGGTCATACTGCTACAATCGGCTCGGTGCTCTTGGAATACACGGCGGGTTCAGTCTAAGAAGCGAGTCGGATGATCCGCATGGTGGTGGTGGTGGCGGTGGGTTGTTGTTGTTGTTGTTGTTGTTGTTATTCGCACCAATGTTTGAATCAGGGTATTCGCTGCTGGATCAATTGGGTGATCTCTGGCGGAAAAGCGAATCCGGGTCGCGTCTGGAGGCATCGATGGGTTTAAAAAGGAGAGAAATGTAGAGTAGAATAAGGTCTAAGGGAATCACTACCCAAATGCACATGATCAAAACACACAAAATCACTCCATTCAATCAAACAAGGGCTTACAGCGATCTAACTATCGCAAAAGTCGTGTACTATAATGTTTACATGGAGGAACACTACTAATATGTGGGGGACTTCTACTAATTTGAACCGGTGGAAGACTCCATGATGTCGCTCGACCGTCTTCAAAGTCGGGTTCACTTGGATCCGAATCTGTGTCGTCGATGTTAATGTAGTCGCTTGGGTATTCGACATCTTGGTCTTCATTCTGGCGCCAACTTCTTCTTGAGTTCTTGATCTCGTACTTAAGATCGTTATTGTGTCTTGCCGAGCTACGATCTCGTCCATGTAGTCCTTGCGTGTAGTCTTTAGTTCTTCTTCGGTTTGATGATCCTTCCCTTTGTCTTCGCAACTCCAACATGTCATTGCACATTTGGTTCTCTGGCGTCGAATGTGCTGATTTAACTCTGGATGAAAGCTGCAATGGACCTATCCTTCTTGGTGTTGACGACGTCCAGTTGTCATCTCGGCGTCATAAATCTGGTAAATGGTATCCTTGAGGTCTTCTTGATAAACTTCTCCAATCGTCCCATGGTGATGTGAGCTGCCATGCTCTTTCCTGGACTCAAGTTGGTGCCTGAAAACACTATCTATAGACTTGGTGATTGGGGCGAATGTCCTTCTGGAGCGTGAGCATGAATCTTCAGCGCTCCTCTTGAGCAGAGTGGCGTTGAAAGTCCGGTGAAGCTTGGTAATCCAATGTTCGGTACTTAGTAACTTCCTTCAAGTGAAATCCAAAAGGTGTGCCTTCATCCGGTTGGGTGTACTTGATCTTCGCGTCCGTCATCCTAAAGAGTAGAAAAGATGAGGAGTTAGAAAATGGGAAGAGAGTAGTGATCTATGGCTTTAACTTAGTGGTCGTGTCCTACAGTCAGCGTGTGCTCTGATACCATTCTCTGTAGCGACCAGACCCGAATGGATCAAGTCTCTGTGCTCAGTGTCATCCCTGGATCGAGAATCTTGACACCACACGATGCTTGAAGGATTTATAGCGAGTAGCAATCACACACTTATTACATCGTTGTCCACAAGGGAACTTATTACAATAATATGGCTTAAGGCCATCTAATAATAACAGCGGAAGGCTTGGAAGATAAGCGAGTCCATCAACTCCAACGGCATCACTGAGTATAGAACCACGACCTAACACCTTACTCGTCGTCGAAAAGTCTGCATAGCGTGAAAAGTTGCAGCCAAAACGGGTCACACATGGAATATCTTGGCAATGTAACACATAAAGAGCAATGAAGGAATAAGCCTATACTACATGCATCTATGGCTGGTGGTAAGGCTCTCTGGTTACATTTGCATAAAGCTGATTTTCCCTACATCAAAGGAATAATTTTATTTAACTATCATGGTGGTTGTTAAACATTGAGAATGGTTGACACATCCTCAATCCCAATTAAAAGTACTCATCAAAACCCAATAACTTTTATTAGAAGTAACATGTTGAGATTCACATGATATTCAATTACAGGATACTCAAATTGTCCATAACCGAGGACACGGCTAATCATGATTAGTTTATACACTCTGCAGAGGTTTGCACTTTTCCCCACAAGACTCGATCGCCTCCGCTTGGTTCTCGCACTACATGGTGTTTGAGAAGCGGATGACCGAGACATAGTCTTTCGAAGCGCTAGCACCTTACATGTGGGTAGACCGTACCAACCTACATCCCCTACATCAGCTAGCCTACCCGTAAGAGTTCGACGACTTAGTCAACTACGCCAGAGCCCATAATTGGCTTGTGGCTGCACACGGAAGTTTCCAGTTTGAATAATCTTATGATCCCTTAGAGCACAGGTGGCGGTCCGAAGAAATCTGAGCAAGTCTGATGGAAACCAGGTGCCTCAATCCACCCAGATGTGTGTTTAGGTTGCCACCTTAGATAAACCTTTAATTAACAATCTCACATCATCATGGATATTCACTCACCCAATCCACGTCTACTAGCATAGCATGGCATAAACAAGCAAACGTAGAAGTAACTCCCAAGGTTTCATAAGTAAAACAGCTAATAGGTACTACCTCAATCTACTTCCCAATCCCACAATTTAATTTGATCCTAAACATGCAAGTGTTTGAGGGTGTGATCTAATGCAATAAAACTGGGTAGTAGAAAAAGATATGATCAAAGTGTTACTTGCCTTGCTGATGATCCGCGAGACCTAGAGATTCGAAGTAACAAGCGGCGCACTCCGGGTGATCTAACGCAGACAAACAACAAGCATACAATAAGTACTCATCTAATGCGAGGAAATCTCGAATAAAAGATCTAACCGAAAGTTCAACTTAAGAACCCTGGTTGCAAAAGAATCGAATCAAAATAAACTCCGAAAGTCGAAACTCGAGAGAGAACGACTCGGTTTAGCAATCTGAAATTAGGTCAAAATTTCACAGTAGCAAAACTCTGTGAAAGTAGGGTAGTCGAACGGCGGTTTCGTTCTGAAACTCCAGCGCTTGAATCACTGATTTCGATAAGCGGCGAGAAATAAAACAGATTTGAAAATTCAGATCTGGAATCGAATCGAAAAATAACGGATTAAATCCGATTAAAAGAAAACGACGAACAGTTTAAATAGCGGACGTTAGTTAACGAGCGAATCCAACGAGCGCGTTCATTAAAACGAGCGGCTCGGTGAGCGTTCGTTAAATAAGAAAACCGAAAAAATAAAACCAATCTAGGTTTTTTTAAAAACCGAACATTTTTTAAAATAAAACCGGATCGGGTTTTTAGGGAAAACCGGATCGGGCGGGGCTACCTCGGTGATCTCTGGCGAGCTCGGCGTGAGCTCCGGGCGAGGGGCGAGGGCGGCGGTGGGGAGGTCAGGCGAGGCGGCGGAGCTACAGCGTCAGCGAGGGCGGCGTTCGGCGTTCGGCAGTGGCTCAGCTTGTCGGGAGGGCGGATCGAGGTGGGAGAGGGGGGGCGGCGGGTTATAAGGGGGGGGGGGGGTGGCTTGGGGGAGGCAAGGGGTGCAGGGGTGGAGGCGGACTCGGGCGGGTGGCGTCGTCTGTGTGGGGCACCATGTGGTGGTGTGAGTGGTGGAGGAGGAGGTGGGCGAGGGGGGCTGGCTGGCTGGGTAGTGGGCCTCGGTCCAGGCCTTCGTATTTTTTTTAAATAAAATTTAAAACAATTGAATTAAAAAAATACCAAATGAACTCTAATTTAAATAAAACAAATTTTCCCCGACTCCTAAAAATGAGTCGAACAAAATGAACTTTAAAAACGGCAAACATGCATAAATTTTTAAAATGCTCATTTTTGGCCTAAGCAAAACAAATCTTCCAAAACCAAATTTGATTTATTTATAATATCTTCATTTTTTCCTAATTGTTGGGAAAGTCATATTATTCCCTCTCCAAATATTTTTATAGGAAAAACTTTATGAAGATTATTTAAATAAATCCAAATGATCCTATTTTCAAAATTTGGGAAATCCCAAATATGAAAATAATGAAACTTCCAACTCTCTCCGAGGGTCCTCGAGTTGCGTGAATTTCTAGGATCGGAAAATGCGAGAAAAAATATGATATGCATGATGACCTAATGTATAACATTCCAAATTGAAAATTTGGGATGTTACATTTTCTCTTGTTAGTTTTTGCTTGATGTTATTTAGATTAATGTTTTGCATATTTAGTTCCAATAAAAATGTCAAGGATAGCCTTTGCCATGCTTATTTTGCTAGTATACGTTGTTGTTGAAAACAGAAAGTTTATCGCTGTTGCAAAAATTCCCTAGAAAAGTCAGAGACTGGTATCTCAATAGATCTTGATTCTATGCATGCGTCAGACACATCACGAGCCGATAATGTTGAATCTTTTTGCATATTGAGCTATGATAAATTTATTACAGTGGGAAGTTTAGTTCATAATTTTTGGAGTCAGGGAAGTATTGATACTCTTGCATTCTTTACAGACTATACTGTTTTGGCAGATTGCTGTTATGTCTGCGTTGTTTGCATATGTTTTTGTTTAATGATTCTATCTAAGGATAGGAGTATTAAATATGCATAGGCATTTAGTATGCAATGTTGAATAATAATGTTAGTGATTTGTTACAATAGAAAATGATAAGGTTTTGCATTGGTTTATACTAACCTATCTCACGAGTTCTTGTTGAGTTTGTTGTGAATCAAGCTTTTGATAAAAAGAGAAACCATGATATGAGAGGAATTAAGGAGACACAAAAGTTCAAGCTTGGGGATGCCCAAGGCACCCCAAGATAATATTTCAAGAAGTCTCAAGCATCTAAGCTTGGGATGCCCCGTGAGGCATCCCACCTTTCTTCTTCAACAACTATCGGTTAGTATCGGTTGAGCCTAAGTTTTTGCTTCTTCACATGAGTTGTGCTATCCTTGCAATGTCATTTTATTTTGTTTTGCTTGTTGTTTGAATAAAATACCAAGATATGAAATTATTAAATGGGAGAGTCTTCACATAGTTGTATAATTATTCGACTACTCATTGATCTTCACTTATATCTTTCAGAGTAGTTTGTCATTTGCTCTAGTACTTCACTTATATCTTTTAGAGCACGGTGGTGGTTTTATTTTGAAGAAATAGATGAACTCTCATGCTTCACTTATATTATTTTGAGAGTCTTAAATAGCATGGTAATTTTCTTAAATAATCTTAATATGCTAGGTATTCAAAAATAGTAAAACTTTCTTATGAGTGTGTTGAATACTAAGAGAAGTTTGATGCTTGATGATTGTTTTGAGATATCGAAGTAGTGATATTAGAGTCATGCTAGTTGAGTAGTTGTGAATTTGAGAAATACTTGTGTTAAAGTTTGTGATTCCGTAGCATGCACGTATGGTGAACCGTTATGTGATGAAGTCGGAGCATGATTTATTTATTGATTGTCTTCCTTATGAGTGGCGGTCGGGGACGAGCGATGGTCTTTTCCTACCAATCTATCCCCCTAGGAGCATGCGCGTAATACTTTGCTTTGATAACTTGTAGATTTTTGCAATAAGTATATGAGTTCTTTATGACTAATGTTGAGTCCATGGATTATACACACTTTTTCCCATCCTTCCACCATTGCTAGCCTTTCTAATACCGCGCACTTTTCGCCGGTATCATACACCCACCATATATCTTCCTCAAAACAGCCACCATACCTACCTATCATGGCATTTCCATAGCCATTCCGAGATATATTGTCATGCAACTTTCCACCATTCCGTTTATTATGACACGCTCCATCATTGTCATATTGCTTTGCATGATCATGTAGTTGGCATCGTATTTGTGGCAAAGCCACCATTCATAATTCTTTCATACATGTCACTCATGAGTCATTGCACATCCCGGTACACCGCCGGAGACATTCATATAGAGTCATATTTTGCTCTAAGAATCGAGTTGTAATTTTTGAGTTCTAAGAAAATAAAAGTGTGATGATCATCATTTTTAGAGCAATGTCCCAATGAGGAAAGGATGATGGAGACTATGATTCCCCCACAAGTCGGGATGAGACTTCGGATGAAAAATAAAAAAAATAAAAAAAAGAGGCCATAAAAAAAGAAAAAAAGGCCCAAATAAAAAAAATAAAAAAAGAGAGAAAAAGAGAGAAGGGGCAATGCTACTATCCTTTTACCACACTTGTGCTTCAAAGTAGCACCATGATCTTCATGATAGAGAGTCTCATATGTTGTCACTTTCATATACTAGTGGGAAATTTCATTATAGAACTTGGCTTGTGTATTCTAATGATGGGCTTCCTCAAAATGCCCTAGGTCTTCGCGAGCAAGCAAGTTGGATGCACACCCACTTAGTTTCTTTTGTTGAGCTTTCATATACTTATAGCTCTAGTGCATCCGTTGCATGGCAATCCCTACTCACTCACATTGACATCTATTGATGGGTATCTCCATAGCCCGTTGATACGCTTAGTTGATGTGAGACTATCTTCTACCTTTTTGTCTTCTCCACAACCACCATTCTATTCCACCTATAGTGCTATGTCCATGGCTCACGCTCATGTATTGCGTGAAGATTGAAAAAGTTTGAGAATGTCAAAAGTATGAAACAATTGCTTGGCTTGTCATCGGGGTTGTGCATGATTTAAATACTTTGTGTAATCAAGATAGAGCATAGCCAGACTATATGATTTTGTAGGGATAACTTTCTTTGGCCATGTTATTTTGAGAAGACATAATTGCTTTATTAGTATGCTTGAAGTATTATTATTTCTATGTCAATATGAACTTTTGTCTTGAATCTTTCGGATCTGGATATTCATATCACAACTGAGAAGAATTACAATGAAATTATGCCAACTAGCATTCCAAATCAAAAAGTATCTTTTTATCATTTACCTACTCGAGGACGAGCAGGAATTAAGCTTGGGGATGCTTGATACGTCTGCAACGTATCTATAATTTTTTATTGCTCCATGCTATATTATCTACTGTTTTGAGCAATATTGGGCTTTATTATCCACTTTTATATTACTTTTGGGACTAACCTATTAACCGGAGGCCCAGCCCATATTGCTGTTTTATTATGCATGTTTGATATTTCGAGGAAAAGGAATATCAAGCGAGTCCAAGCGGAATGAAACCTTGACAGCGTGATTTTTGGAAGAATATCATCCTGGAGACTTGGAGTTCACGTCAGAAGATACTCGAGGAGCCCAGGAGATAGGGGGGCGCCCCTGAAAGGATCGATATGGTTGACTAGAGGGGGGGGTGAATAGGCAACTAACAATTTTTAAGCTTTTCTTAGCCAAATTAAACTTTGCAATAATAAAGGTTGTCTAGATGTGCAACTAGGTGAACAACCTATATGATGCAACAACACTAACACACGAGCAAGCAAGGATAGGAACAACAAATAAGCTAGCACAAGTAAAGGGAAGAGATAACCAAGAGTGGAGCGGTGGAGGCGAGGATGTGTTACCAAGTTCCTTCCTTTTGAGGAAATCGTCTCCGTTAGGCGGTGTGGAGGCACAATGCTCCCAAGAAGCCACTAGGGCCACCGTATTCTCCTCACGCTCTCACACAATGCGAGATGCCGTGATTCCACTATTGGTGCCCTTGAAGGCGGCGACCGAACCTTTACAAGCAAGGTTGGGGCAGACTCCACAACAACCGGAGGCTCCCAACAACAACAACAAACCCACGAAGCTTCACCACAATGGAGTATGGCTTCGAGGTGACCTCAACCGTCTAGGGTGCTCAACACCCAAGAGTAACAAGATCCGCAAGGGATAGGTGGGGGGAATCAAATATCTCTTGGTGGAAGTGTAGATCTAGGCCTTCTCAATCGATCCGAGCAAATCAACAAGTTTGATTGGCTAGGGAGAGAGATCGGCGAAAATGGAGGTTTGAGCAACACTGGAGCTTGGGGGGGAAGAGGTAAGTCAACAAGGAAGAAGATGACCCCTTTATATAGTGGGATAACACATCCAACCGTTATCCCACTAACCAGCCCCGCACAGAGCGGTACTACCGCTGAGTCAGGGCGGTACTACCGCTAAGAGCGGTACTACCGCTCCATACCTAGCGGTACTACCGCTCTACCACAGAGCGGTACTACCGCCCGAGAGAAGCGGTACTACCGCTTGGAGCGGTACTACCGCCGCCATCTGCCGCCCTAGTGCCGCAAAACCCGACACGAGAAAACACCGTCTCGAATCGAGGCGGTAGTAAGTGTGATACTACAGAGGTAGTAGTCGAAGCCAGCGAGCGGTACTACCGCTCATCGGATGATACTACCGCTGGGAGCGGTACTACCGCTCGGCTGAGCGGTACTACCGCTTGAGGGCTTTGGCGGTACTATCATTGAAGGGCGCGATACTACTACCGCACAGGCAAGGCGAAATGCAAGAGAGAGGGCAACTCCGGAGATGCAAAGGGAAGGCGGCGGGTGTGAAAAGGATGTGTGCGTGATGATTCCACCTAGCCTTACCACGCGGATCCCCTCTTAATAGTGCGGGACTCCTCTGAAACTAGTCCACCAACAACGAACCGCAGGAGCTACACCGTCTTGAGTAAAAACACCGAGGGATTAAATCGACTCGTGCCAATGGATGATCTTCGAAAGAACTTACGCACACGATTAGTCCATAAAAGCATTGTCATCAATCACCAAAACCACTAGGGAATAAATATGCCCTTACAATCTCCCCCTTTTTGGTGGATTGATGACAATACGAGATTTGCAAAAACATGATATATGGAAAGCGTACAAATCGACGGTCCTAACATGTAGTTGGGCTCCCCCTCGATGTGTGCTATTTTAAATAAGTGCTTTGGTCTGCACAGCACACATACTTGGATCAAAGCTCCCCCTACACTTTGGAGACCAATAATATAAGCATGAAGCATGAGAGCAGCATGGAAGATATAACAAGATAGGCATGCAACTCATGAGCTAGATAGACATAGATAATGAAACTGAAGGGGAAAGGTAGCATATGTCTCACACCATATGACTCGAAATGCGAAACTTAGGTCTCACGGACAAACCAACCAAAGCAAGCCAACTAAAGCGACAAGCGACAACGAAGCGAAAAAGACACACACGCAAATCCTAAGCTCTCTCCCCTTTGGCATCGAGACACCAAAAAGGAGAGGGAGCGCTGCTACGGCCCCAGGTGAGAGCAATCGAGGAACACACGCATCAGAGCCCAGCAGAATCATCGGCATCACCGTCGTCAGTCTGGAAGTGCTCGGTCTCAGAATCGGTCCATGGGCAGTGCTGCTGAATCCACTCCTCCTCCTCAGTAAGCTGGTCCTCAGATCCACTCGGGCCAGTGGCGCCTAACCAGCGCATGAGCTCCTTGTGGCGACCTCGGGCCTTCTTCTCGGCACGTGAGCCATGTACTGACCGTGAGACTCCATGCAGAAGAGCTTCTTGACCTTGGCCTTGAGCTTCCGGGCCCAAGATGGCTCTGTCCCCAGAGGGCACGAAGTCATCATCTTCATCCTCAGCCTCAGTCTCCTCGTCAGCCTCCATAGCAGCAGCAGATGGCGGAACACCAGTCTTAGGGGCTTGAGTGCCCCAGTTCTCCTTCTTCCTCGGGCGCTTGACATCGTGAGAGACCAAATCACCAAGCTCCGGTGCCTCCTTGGGATAGACATGCTCCGGGCCTTCTCAATGAGCAGCATAATGAAAGGAGCATAAATTGGGCATTTGCGCTCGGAGATGGCGAAACTAACTCAGACCACATAACATGAGAGATATCCAAGGGCTCTCCGGTGCTCTCATCCCTTCTCCTGCTGCGGAAGAGAAGCATGTCCACAAGATAAGAGTGAACCTGGTCCAGATTCGATCACGAGGAAAAGCGTCTCTCTGAAGATACGGTGAAGGATATCCAGATAGGCAGGTAGCTCATAGGTCTCCTTCTTTGTGTCGAGTTGATCTTGAGTCTGATGAGGGCCACAGAGCTTGCTTGTGAGTGGCGAGTGGCTCGACGGTGGGGGCGAAGCCGACGGAGACTCAAGTCCAAGATCTTCCACCCCAATCAACTGCATGAAAGCTTTCCACTTGGTGTGACAACTTGCCATTCGTCATCCGGTCGAGTCCTGTCATCATCAGTCCCAAGGTGAACCGTGGCATAGAAGCTGGCCCTGACATCAGCATTGAAGTCCTTGTTGAATTGCATGATCCGGAGAATATTCAGCTGGGTGCACATCTCAAGAGCTTCACCAAAGTAGTCAGGATCACTCTTCATATGCTCAATGTCGATGGAGTGAACTTTGACATAGAGATTCTTCTTGGCCTTGAGAACATCAAAATAGATAGCAAACTGAAACTTGTTCCATAATGGACGGTTGACCAAAGTGGGATCTTGGGCAACCTCATACGGATTGCGACGGCGCCTTGCCCAGAAATCCTTGGGTGGCATTTCTGGCAGAGTTTTCCCAGGCTTTGGCTTGACCGCAGTCCTCTTCTGCATTTGGGGAGGAGGTGGAGCACTCGAAGATCCTTCGGCAGGCTCAGTGGTGCGGTAGCGCTTGGACGTAGCACGACCGGGGTTGACACGGCGAACATGAGGCTCAGGAACCTCATCACCTGGAACCACACACACAAAACATGCAAACAACCAGACGAAACAAGGATAAGCCACAAGAACGAACAAAAATGATCACAAAGAGGTAGGAGAAAGATGGATTCGGGTAGAGGGCGGTAGTACCGTGACCCTTAGACGGTAGTACCGCCCCTAGCGGTAGTACCGCTCCGGGGAGCGGTAGTACCGCTCAATGATAATACCGCTCCGTGGAGCGGTAGTACCGCTCTAGCGATAATACCGCTCGGAGAGCGGTAGTACTGTTGAAGCGAGAAACAGCCGTCTCCTACTACCGTGGTCAGATCCGGTACTTCCGTCCTACCAAATTCAAAATTTCTCCAACCAAACACGAATCCAAACAGCCTAGAAGCCTTCTCCATCCTACTCAAGCCTAGATTTGGCGATAAATCTAAGGATGCAACCGCTAATGCCCCTAAGAAGCTAGATTGAAAACCTAGATAACAGGAACAAGAGAACAGGGGCAATACTGGCATCCATGGCAAGAGGCAGGGTGGGGATCGACTCCACCGAAGGAATGGAGAAAGACTGCCGGAGAGGGAGATCCACGGAGCCCTCCATGGCGCCGGTTCTTTGGAGAGAGAGACAGGAGAGAGGCGGCGAATGGGTATGGGGAGAAGAAACTCCCCGCCTTGAAATAACCCCGCCACGCCTCCCAGTAGTAGTACATGTTGGAGAGCGGTAGTACCGCTTGAGGCGGTAGTACCGCTACCAGCAGCGGTAGTACCGCCGAGGAGATGATAGTGCCGCTACCAGCAGCGGTAGTACCGCCAGCAACCAACAGAGAAGACTACTAGGCAGACAAGAGGAAGAAAAACACACCAAATAAACAGAAAGGCGATGACAAGATAGAGACTATCGAAAACAAAACGCCCAAACCATGAACCGGAACCCACTCTTTCAAAACAAACTACACAAACGGGAGCAAGCTCAGGCCTCTCTCGAGAGGGCGGTGGCCGAAGCCACCTATGTTTGAGTCAATTGGTATGGCACATGAAGAATTATCCTTGGGTCCATGACCAAAACTCCTCTTTGAAGCACAAGTGCCATCAACAATGGCTAAAGTGAAAGAGTTGTTCGTTTTATGCATAAAAGGGGGGAGGGAGAGTTCATTAATAGAACAACACTCCCCCTATGTCCATGCCTACACCTAAACTAGACATTACATTAAGTGTGGTGGGAGATGCACGGTTCAAGCTACATTGCTCAAATCAATGATATTTAGCTCATGCCTTAACTCGCGAAATCTTGCTTCATCCAAGGGCTTCGTGAAGATATCTGCAAGGTTATCGTGAGTGTTGACATACTTGAGCTCGATCTCTCCTCGCCTAATGTGATCCCGGATGAAATGATACCGAATCTCAATATGCTTCGTCTTGAAGTGTTGCACCGGGTTGAGAGAAATCTTGATGGCACTTTCATTATCACACCAAAGAGGCACTTTGTCACAGTTGACACCGTACTCCTTTAAAGTTTGCCTCATCCATAAGAGTTGAGCACAACAACTACCGCCGCCACATACTCCGCCTCGGTGGGCGAGAGAGACACACAACTCTGCTTTTGGAAGACCAACTTACCAAAGAGCAACCAAGAAATTGGCACCCTCCGAAGTGGACTTCCTATCCACTTTGTCTCCCATAATCGAATCCGTAAATCCTTCAAGCTTGAAGTTTGCTCCTCTTGGGTACCATAAGCCAAAGTTTGGGGTATGAGCTAAATATCGAAAGATTAAGCTTGGCGCCACATAGTGACTTTCCTTGGTGCGGCTTGAAACCGTGCACACATACCCACACTCAACATGATATCCGGTCTAGATGCACAAAGGTAAGCAGAGATCCAATCATGGGCGATATACCTTTTGATCCACCGCTTTACCATTGGGATCAATGTCAAGTTGGCACTTAGTAGGCATTGGTGTAGTAGCCGGCTTGACGTCACTTAGCTTGAATCTTTTGAGCATGTCTTGAGTGTATTTGGCTTGGTTGATGAAGGTTCCTTCTCTCCTTTGTTTGATGTCGAAACCAAGGAAGAACTTCAACTCTCCCATCGAAGACATCTTGAACTTGGAGGTCATGAGAGCGGCAAATTCCTCATTGAAAGCTTTGTTAGGAGAACCAAAGATAATATCATCAACATATAATTGGCATACAAACAACTCCCCATTGACCTTCTTAGTAAAAGAGTGGGATCGATTTGTCCCACTTCAAAGCCACGATCTTGTAGCAACTCGGTAAGGTGGTCATACCACGCACGTGGGGCTTGTTTAAGGCCATAGAGTGCCTTATCGAGTTGATACACATGATCCGGAAAGTAGGGGTCCTCGAACCGGGGGTTGCTTGACATAGACCAACTCATTAATGGGACCATTAAGAAAAGCACTTTTCACATCCATTTGTTGCAACTTAAAGTTGTGATGGGAAGCATAAGCAATCAACAAGCGTATGGATTCAAGGCGAGCAGCGGGAGCAAAGGTTTCACCGTAGTCGATACCCTCGACTTGGGAGTAGCCTTGTGCTACCAATCTTGCCTTATTGCGAATGATGTTTCCATGAGCATCTTGCTTGTTCTTGAAGATCCACTTGGTCCCAATAACGTTGTGGTTCTCCGATGGCCTTGGCACCAATCTCCACACCTTGTTGTACTCAAAGTTGTTGAGTTCTTCATGCATAGCATTGAGCCAATCCGAGTCTTCAAGCGCCTCATAGACCTTTTGTGGTTCAACACAAGAGACAAACGCGTGATGTTCACAATAGTTTGCCAATTGTCTCTGAGTGCTTACCCTTTTCGTAGGCTTCCAACCACATTCTCCATGAGATGTCCTTTGGTTGTGAGTTTGGAAGCAATCTTGGCGGCACGACGCTCTAATTCCTCCTCGGAGGTGAGATGAGGAGGGTCACTTGATCATCTTGGCGTCGTCTTGAGCATGAGCTTCATCTTGAGCAAGCTCGGGGAGAGAACTTGACCTTGGGTATCATTTGAGGTGATATCATCGTCTTGAGCACGATCTTGCCCTTGGTCTTGTTCTAGAGGTTGAGGGCCTTCACTTTGTTCTTGAGCGTGTGGGCCTTGGGTTGGTGATGGCTCCACTTGAGTGGAGCATTGTCCTTCTCCTTCGCCACAAGGGGTTCCTCAATGGGTAGGATGTAGCCAACTCCCATTCTTCTTATGGCTTGAGGAGGAATTTCATCACCTACATCACAAGTGCCACTTTGCTCCACTTGGGAGCCGTTATTCTCATCAAACTCCACGTTACATGTCTCCTCAATAAGTCCGTGGATTTATTGAGGACACGATAACATGAGAGTTTGTAGCATAACCAACAAATATGCCCTCATGAGCTCTAGATTCAAATTTAGACAAGCGAACACCTTTCTTGAGAATGAAACACTTACACGAACACGGAAGTACTTAAGATTGGGCTTGTTGCGGTGAGTATCTCATAAGGAGTCTTGTTCAAGCCTTTGCGGAGATAAAGCCGATTGGATGCATGACAAGCGGTGTTGATGGCTTCGCCCAAAAGTTGTATGGAGACTTGAACTCCGCCATCATGGTCCTCGCCGCATCCATCAACGTCCGGTTCTTTCTCTCCGCCACACCATTTTGTTGAGGGGTATATGGTGCAGAATATTGATGCTTGATTCCCTCATCACTAAGAAACTCATCCAAGGTGTAGTTTTTGAACTCGGTGCCGTTGTCACTTCTTATGGTCAAGATCTTTGCATTATGTTGACGTTGAGCTTCATTTGCAAAGTCGATGACTGTTTGTTGGGTCTCACTCTTCCTCTTGAAGAAATATACCCAAGTGTATCTTGAGTAGTCATCCATGATCACCAAGCAATACTTTCTTCCTCCAAGACTATCAAATGATGGTGGCCCAAAGAGATCCATGTGAAGGAGCTCCAAGGGTCTCTTTGAGTAAATGACAGTTGAGGGAGGGTGAGCCTTCTCATGAAGCTTTCCTTCAATACAAGCACTGCAAGCACGGTCTTTGGAAAAGCTAACATTTGTTAGTCCACGAACATGGTCCCCCTTGAGAAGACTTTGCAAAGATCTCATATTGACATGGGCTAGACGGCGATGCCAAAGCCATCCTACGTCAACTTTAGCCATTAGGCATGTCGCGGTCTTAGTGGGTCGCTCCGAAAAGTTAATCACATAGAGACCGTTTTCGACATGCCCAACAAAGGCCACTTTAAGAGTCTTGCTCCACAAGAGGGCCACGGTATCAATGTCAAAGAAAGTAGCAAAACCCATTACTGCAAGTTGACGAACGGAAAGCAAATTGTATGCAAGGGACTCAACAAGCATGACTTTCTCGATCGTAAGATCATGAGAAATGACAACCTTGCCGAGACCCAATACCTTAGAATGTGACGCATCACCCCACTCGACATCGGTGGGCATAGATGGAATCTCTTGCACGTCCACCACCATGTCCTTGCTTCCGGTCATATGATTTGTTGCTCCTTGTCAAGCAACCATGATCCCCACAGGAAGCAAACCCTACAAGAGATCAATGCTTGGTTTTAGGTACCCATTTGGTAATGGGTCCTTTGATGTTAGTAACGAGGGTCTTAGGAACCCAAATAGACCATTCAATGAACTCATAAGAAGAACCAACAAATTTAGCATAAACATGCCCATCCTTAGCACGGCACAACACATAGGAGGGTTAAAGTTGCGGCTATGTTCGTGGGAATGATGTTGTCCTTCTTGACATTGCCACCCTTGGCCCGGTTCTTCTTTTTCTTGGAAGCACCCTCTCCCTCCTTCACAAAAGTTTGCTTGAGAGGGGGAGGTTGCTTGGTCTTGTCATTCTTCTTCTTGCTCTTGGGCTTGGGCGCGAACCCAATCCCCTCCTTGGCCACAACTTCCTTTTGATTACTCAAAAGATCGTTAAGGTTCTTCTTGCCTTGAATGCATGAGACAAGGCCCTTTTCAAGTTGCTCCTTCAACTTAGCATTCTCCTCAACAAGATGCACATGCTCACAACAAGGGTTAGTAGCATTTGCATTATCAATCAATATCATATGAGGAAAGGTGGCTTTCTCCTTGGTTAGCTTTACTTGGAGTTGATCATGAGACTCTTTGAGACTAGCATGAGCCCCCTTCAAGACTTTGTGAGCCTTGTCGAGAGTGTCAAAGTCCTTGTTGAGTCTAGCAAGATCAACTCCGAGCTTTGCCTTCTCGGAACTAAGCACACGAGACACAACAAGAGTATGATCAAGGTCTTTCTTTAATTTAGCGTGATCATCGTTGTGTGACTCCTCAAGAGCCAAACGAAGGCCACGCTCTTCCTCAAGAGCATTGGAAAGATCCGAGATCTCATCGGCATAGTCACGACTATGCCCTTCCATCTTAGAGATGGTTTCTTCATGAGTCTCGATCATGACATTGGCCTCACCAAGTTGTTCCAAGAGAGCAACGAAGTGCGTCTTGGATTTGCCCTTGAGTTTACTCATAAAGATCTCAAATTCATTTTCCTCCACATTAGTCCCCTCATGTTCATCAATGCAATCCGTTAAAGAGGAATGATGGATGATGGTAGTTTTGATGTTGGGGGTTACCTTGTCGGTGGCTTTAGCCATGAGGCACTTGGCGGTGATGTTTTCATTTGGTGAATCGAAAAGAGACACCCGAGGAGTCATTGCAATGGCCACGGAGGCCATGGCACCCGGTTCACCATCCTCATCATCATCATCATCCTCATTGTACTCTTCTTGAACCACCAAGGCTTTGTGAGGAGACTTCTTTGGAAAGTTGCTCTTGTTGGGGAAAGACTTGACCTTGTCCTTACGGATGAGCTTGCCACCATTGTCTTCCCTCTTCTCATATGGGCATTCCGCAACAAAGTGACTCACATTGCCACAATTGAAACACGTCCTCACACGTTGCTTGCCCTTAGAGCCACTTGAATTGCTCTTGTTGAAGTTGGGTCTTGAGTTCTTCTTGCTCCAAAATTGTCTTGAAGCAAGGGCCATGTGTTCATGATAATCATACTTAGTATCTTGAGGTTGCTCTCTTCTTCTTCCTCCTCTCCATCTTCTTCAACACAAATCTTGGCCTTTAAAGGCGAGGTTGGGCTTCTTTGCTCTTTGAGAGCGAAGCACCGCATTGTCGGCGGTCTTGTCCAATATGCTCATAGCCACAAACTCGCCCAACACATCACTTGAGGATAAGGTGTGGAAGTCCGGTCGTTGACGGATGACGGAGGACATGGCTTTGTGGTATGGCATCATCGCCTTGAGAAATTTGCGCTTGATCCAGTTGTCATCGGTGTCCTTACTTCCATGATCCCGGAGGAGACGGCAAGCTTGGTTACTCTCGATAGAGCTCACGAGGTTCTTCTTCTTCCTTCATTGCAAACTCATCGGCCGTCTTGGACCACTTCATAATTGGAGCGTTGAATGCTTGCGCTTCCTCGATACATGGACACCACCTTGAGCCAAGCATCTTTGGCACGGATGTAGGGCCGTAGATGAGGGAGATCTTCGGGAAGGATTGCTTCTTGGATGATGAAGAGAGCGTTCTCATTGAATTGATGATCCACGACCTCTCTTGGAGAAAAGTTGCTCGGATCATGCGGATAGAAACCTTCTTCAATGATTCTCCAAAGGTTAGTGTTCACATGATTTAAATGACGCTTAAAACGATAAACCCAAGAATCAAAATCCTCCTTTTTATCAACCTTAGGTGGTGGACCGGCATGATTCAAATGAGTGGAAGGAATCGGCCCACCATAAACAGGAGGTTGCACATGGGCAAAGATGCCGGTGCCATTCTTACCACTAGACGAGGGGGCTTTCTCAATCGTAGCTTCCCCCTTATCGGAGTTAGCATCCGCTCCTGTGTTGGTGGGATCACCCACTTTCACGGGTGCGGTGGAAAGTTTAAGCCCTTCTAGGAAATCCTTAAACATGTCCTTGACCTCGTTCGTCATGGAGGTTTTCAATGTGTCCAACGCCACATTGAATTCCTCACGAGAGATCGAGGTACTCCCATCTCCCGTAGATGATGTCGGATTCGACCGAGTGCTCCCCACATCATCTCGACGTCAACTCATACTCTTGGACGGTAAAGTCCTTAAAAGAGACGAGGCTCGATACCAATTGAAAGGATCGATATGGTTGACTAGAGGGGGTGAATAGGCAACTAACAATTTTAAGCTTTTCTTAGCCAAATTAAACTTTGCAATAATAAAGGTTGTCTAGATGTGCAACTAGGTGAACAACCTATATGATGCAACAACACTAGCACACGAGCAAGCAAGGATAGGAACAACAAATAAGCTAGCACAAGTAAAGGGAAGAGATAACCAAGAGTGGAGCCGGTGGAGACGAGGATGTGTTACGAAGTTCCTTCCTTTTGAGGGAAATCGTCTCCGTTAGGCGGTGTGGAGGCACAATGCTCCCCAAGAAGCCACTAGGGCCACCGTATTCTCCTCACGCTCTCACACAATGCGAGATGCCGTGATTCCACTATTGGTGCCCTTGAAGGCGGCGACCGAACCTTTACAAGCAAGGTTGGGGCAGACTCCACAACAACCGGAGGCTCCCAACAACAACAACAAACCCACGAAGCTTCACCACAATGGAGTATGGCTTCGAGGTGACCTCAACCGTCTAGGGTGCTCAACACCCAAGAGTAACAAGATCCGCAAGGGATAGGTGGGGAATCAAATATCTCTTGGTGGAAGTGTAGATCTAGGCCTTCTCAACCGATCCCGAGCAAATCAACAAGTTTGATTGGCTAGGGAGAGAGATCGGGCGAAAATGGAGGTTTGAGCAACAATGGAGCTTGGGGGGGAAGAGGTAAGTCAACAAGGAAGAAGATGACCCCTTTATATAGTGGGATAACACATCCAACCGTTATCCCACTAACCAGCCCATACAGAGCGGTACTACCGCTGAGTCGTCGGCGGTACTACCGCTAAGAGCGGTACTACCGCTCCATACCTAGCGGTACTACCGCTCTACCACAGAGCGGTACTACCGCAGAGAAGAGCGGTACTACCGCTTGAGCGGTACTACCGCCGCATCTGCCGCCCTAGTGCCGCAAAACCCGACACGAGAAAACACCGTCTCGAATCGAGGCGGTAGTAGGCGCGTACTACAGAGGTAGTAGTCGAAGTCGCGAGCGGTACTACCGCTCATCGGAGCGGATACTACATTGGAGCGGTACTACCGCTCGGTGAGCGGTACTACCGCTGAGGGCTTTGGCGGTACTACCGCTGAAGGCGTATACTACCGCGCGCTGAGGCAAGGCAGAAATGCAAGAGAGAGGGCAGCTCCAGAGATGCAAAGGGAAGGCGACGGTGTGAAAAGGATGTGTGCGTGATGATTCCACCTAGCCTTACCACCGCGGATCCCTCTTAATAGTACGGGACTCCTCCGAAACTAGTCCACCAACAACGAACCGCAGGAGCTACACCGTCTTGAGTAAAAACACCGAGGGGATTAAATCGACTCGTGCCAATGGATGATCTTCGAAAGAACTTAACGCACACGATTAGTCCGCAAAAGCATTGTCATCAATCACCAAAACCACTAGGAATAAATATGCCCTTACAGCCCCCCCTCCCATGGGGCGCCCCCTGTCTCGTGGACCCTCGAGCACCCCGACCGACTTCTTTCGCCTATATATTCCTTGTACCCTAAAAACATCGAATATCAAGATAGATCGGGAGTTCCGCCGCAAGCCTCTATAGCCACCAAAACCTCTCGAGTCCGTTCGACTCACCTGGGGGGAACCCATCACCGGTGGCCATCTTCATCATCCCAGCGCTCTCCATGACGAGGAGGGAGTAGTTCACCCTCGGGGCTGAGGGTATGTACCAGTAGCTATGTGTTTGATCTCTCTCTCTCGTGTTCTCTCTCGTGTTCCCTCTATGGCACGATCTTGATGTATCCCGAGCTTTGCTATTATAGTTGGATCTTATGATGTTTCTCCCCCTCTACTCTCTTGTGATGAATTGAGTTTCCCCTTTGAAGTTACCATATCGGATTGAGTCTTTTATGAGAACACTTGATGTATGTCTTGTTGTGCTTATCTGTGGTGACAATGAGATATCATGTGCCACTTGATGTATGTTTTGGTGACCAACTTGCGGGTTCCGCCCATGAACCTATGCATATGGGTTGGCACACGTTCTTGACTCTCTGGTAGAAACTTTGGGGCACTCTTTTAAGTAATTTTATGTTGGTTGGATGAATCTGAGATTGTGTGATGCATATTGTATAATGATGCCAACAGATACTTGAGGTGACAATGGAGTATCTAGGTGACATTAGGGTTTTGGTTGATTTGTGTCTTAAGGTGTTATTCTAGTATGAACTCTTTTATAGATCGATCCGAAAGAATAACTTTGAGGTGGTTTCGTACCCTACCATAATCTCTACGTTTGTTCTCCGCTATTAGTGGCTTTGGAGTGACTCTTCGTTGCATGTTGAGGGATTGTTATATGATCTATCTATGTTATTATTGTTGAGAGAACTTGCACTAGTGAAAGTATGAACCCTAGGCCTTGTTTCCTATCATTGCAATACCGTTTACGCTCACTTTTATCATTAGTTACCTTGTTGTTTTTATTATTTCAGATTACAAAAACCTATATCTACCATCCATATTGCACTTGTATCACCATCTCTTCGCCGAACTAGTGCACCTATACAATTTACCATTGTATTGGGTGTGTTGGGGACACAAGAGACTCTTTGTTATTTGGTTGCAGGGTTGTTTGAGAGAGACCATCTTCATCCTATGCCTCCTACGGATTGATAAACCTTAGGTCATCCACTTGAGGGAAATTTGCTACTGTCCTACAAACCTGTGCACTTGCAGGCCCAACAACGTCTACAAGAAGAAGGTTGTGTAGTAGACATCAGAGACACTCGTTGTTTCGAGCAAGTCATGGATTGATGCTTGTTGGTGGAGGGGGAGTATAAACTTTACCATTCTGTTTGGGAACCGCCTATAATGTGTGTAGCATGGAAGAAATCGCCATCTCTTAGTTGTTATGTTGACAATGAAAGTATGTCGCTCAAAATATTATTTATCTCTGTTTCAAAACCGAGCTCTGGCACCTCTACAAATCCCTGCTTCCCTCCGCGAAGGGCCTATCTATTACTTTTATGTTGAGTCATCACCCTCTTATTAAAAAGCACTAGCTGGAGAGCGCAAATGTCATTTGCATTCATTACTATTAATTTATATTGGGTATGACTATGATTGGATCTCTTTTACCATGAATTACAATGTCTAGTCAGTCCTTGATCTTTAAAGGTGCTCTGCATTTATGTTTTGCGGTCTCAGAAAGGGCTAGCGAGATACCATCTTGTTATATCATATCATGATTGTTTTGAGAAAGTGTTGTCATCCGAGATTTATTATTATGACTTATTGCAAATGTGGTTAGTCATAATCTTTGCCGAAAACTTGAATGCTGGCTTTACATATTTACAACAACAAGAGCAAACAGAGTTTGTAAAAGTTTTTCTTTATCACTTTCAGTTTGTCAACTGAATTGCTTGAGGACAAGAAAAGGTTTACGCATGGGGGAGTTGATACGTCTCCGTCGTATCTACTTTTCCAAACACTTTAGCCCTTGTTTTGGACTCTAACTTGCATGATTTGAATGGAACTAACCCAGACTGACGCTGTTTTCAGCAGACTTTTCATGGTGTTATTTATGTGCAGAAACAAAAGTTCTCGGAATGACCTGAAACTTCACGGAACGTCTATTTGGAAATAATAAAAAAAATCCTTGCAAAAGATGAAGACCAGGGGGCCCACACCCTGTCCACGAGGGTGGGGGGCGCGCCTGCCTCCCTAGGGCGCGTCCCCCTACCTCGTGGGCCCCCTGGAGCTCCTCCGAAGACAACTCCAACTCTATATATTTGCTTTCGGGGAGAAAAAACATCAAGGAGAAGAAATCATCGCGTTTTACGATACGGAGCCGCCGCCAAGCCCTAAAACCTCTCGGGAGGGCTGATCTGGAGTCCGTTCGGGGCTCCGGAGAGGGGGATTCGTCGCCGTCGTCATCATCAACCATCCTCCATCACCAATTTCATGATGCTCACCGCCGTGCGTGAGTAATTCCATCGTAGGCTTGCTGGACGGTGATGGGTTGGATGAGATCTATCATGTAATCGAGTTAGTTTTGTTAGGGTTTGATCCCTAGTATCCACTATGTTGTGAGATTGATGTTGCTATGACTTTGCTATGCTTAATGCTTGTCACTAGGGCCCGAGTGTCATGATTTCAGATCTGAACCTATTATGTTTTCATGAATATATGTGAGTTCTTGATCCTATCTTGCATGTCTATAGTCACCTACTATGTGTTATGATCCGGCAACCCCGAAGTGACAATAATCGGGACCACTCCCGGAGATGACCATAGTTTGAGGAGTTCATGTATTCACTATGTGCTAATGCTTTGTTCCTGTTCTCTATTAAAAGGAGGCCTTAATATCCCTTAGTTTCCATTAGGACCCCGCTACCACGGGAGGGTAGGACAAAATATGTCATGCAAGTTCTTTTCCATAAGCACGTATGACTATATTCGGAATACATGCCTACATTACATTGATGAATTGGAGCTAGTTTTGTGTCACCCTATATTATGATTGTTACATGATGAACCGCATCCGGCATAATTATCCATCACCGATCCAATGCCTACGAGCTTCTCCTATATTGGTTCTCGCTTATTTACTTTCCCGTTGCTATTGTTACAATCATTACAAAACACCAAAAATATTACTTTTGCTTCCGTTACTTTTGTTACCGTTACCACTACTATCATATTACTTTGCTACTAAATACTTTGCTGCAGATACTAAGTTATCCAGGTGTGGTTGAATTGACAACTCAGCTGCCAATACTTGAGAATATTCTTTGGCTCCACTTGTGTCGAATCAATAAATTTGGGTTGAATACTCTACCCTCGAAAACTGTTGCGATCCCCTATATTGTGGGTTATCAATAACAACATATGTTCTTCTTGCATTCAATTTAAATTGTGATGCAAACATGTATGGATTTTTTACATCTCTCATTGAAGGTGATTTTCATGCCACTTCATGTCTATTTTGACAACAAAGTTGCCACATGTGATAAACTAATGGAGCCGGGGCACGCTGACCAGCTCCGCTTCAATGTGGGCAGCGGGGTGAGTAGGCTTCTCGGGCAGCGTGTAGGCGTGAATGTCAGGAAATGTTTTCTGGCCGGTCAGCAAGCATGAATGCGTGTAGGATTCTGTCTGGTCGCCTCGTTCATTTGCGTCCACTCTGATCGGCATTAATGTGGCAGGAAGAACGTAGCACGGTCTAGGTAGAGCAGAGAGAGTTTTTTATGTTGTTCCGCTTGCCAAAGGCCTATGTGGCAGACGTACAACCGCAACCCGCCCCTTATATTGGTTTCAGTTTGTGGGGTTTTGAATGTCCGGACAGGTCCAGAAATTTTTCATGACCGTCGTGGAATGGAAAAAACTGGTCGGACAGTCTAGTCCATACATTGGTGATCTGCATTGGAGGTGCGCAAGTTATTTTTAGATAGGAGAGATTCTTAGATCCCTCGATCGAAGCACTACAGTACCATGCCTCGTGCGAGCAGGACGGGTGCTTGCCCATGTTCATGTGGGGGTGGGCCAGTCCAACACAACCTAACTTGCCATCGTGTTGCCTGTGAAACTACAGCTCGTAGTTCATGCTCAAGGACACGATGAACAGTTGATGACCAAGGACATGTCGCGACCCTGCTCCACTTGCCACCATCACTGTTCCCACAAGAGTCACAACGCCACACAAAATTTACTGTTGGTCATGCACTTGCTAACCATGATGTCGTGCACATATAGCCTGCACGAAGTACAAATGGGACCAAGATCTCCAAGACGATGCCCCAAAGAGAGAATACGACGATGGAGACAACACCGCCACCCAAACCTATATGATCATGAATTTCGCCCACCAATTGTTGAGGAGGCACAAGCTACTCCCTCCGTCCCATAATGTAAGACATTTTTTGACACTACACTAGTGCCAAAAAATGTCTTACATTATGGGACGGAGGGAGTACAAAGATATTTTTGAAGGTGTGGCACACTTTGTTAACCTCAAATTATAGTTACATCATGAATCAGTTCACCTAATAATTTTTTTGGAGGATCACCATCCCAAGAATAAACACAATTTGTATCATAAGATTTCCTAGCTAATGAGTGTGCCACGATTGTTTGCTTCCCTTGGACAATGCATAGAGGAAACTGAACCAATCCTACGGGCTAAATGAAAGCACTCGACAAGAATTGAAGAGTATGGACTCCATGTTCCTAAATCACCATTGCAAGCTTGAACGATCTCAAGACAATCAGATTCCACCATGAACATTGAACAACAAAGTCGACCAGCCAATTCCAGTCCATTCTTTATTGCCAAAGCCTTAGCGTTGGAGCATCCATAACATGGTCTATGAAGCAAGATATACTTGTCTGAGCCTGGCCATGGTGATTGCGAAGAACAGTCAATGTCACTCATATACCATCATCAAAATAGCAAGCATCAACATTCACTTTATACGAGTTTGTTGAAGGCTTGGACCACTTGTCCTTCCTCATCTGGACCGTCCCAATTACTGAGGCTGAATTTGAAGTTATTGCATGTATAGCTAAGGTTGATCTAGCCAGACTATCAACCACTTCGCCCTTGAGCGCTTCTCTATGTTGCCCCCATATGTACCATGTGATGGAGTCAAAACCAGCAGATCTTGGGTAGGGGGTCCTGAGCTAGTAGCCTGGTGCGATGGTAATAGGTTCAATCTGGGGACAGTGGCCGAGCTTTGTGGAGAGTAACCTGGGCCATCGCCCCCTAGCACAGGAGGGTTGTTGATATTATCATCAGTAAATTGCCCATATAATCACTCAAATTCGGCCTAAGCATGATGTTAGTCACCCCCAGCCCATCTGCCCCTTCTAATATGTGACCCAAGCTCTGCCACATCACGGGGATTTAACCAGGTTCGGGCTCTCTCGAAAATATAATACCCTACGTCCTACTTGATTGTATTGATTTTGAGGGAGTATAAGTTACAGATTGATCTACCACGAGATCGCTTATGTATGAGTTTGTCGTCTACGGTCCTCACCCCTCGATTTACATAGATACCAAAGGTGCCTATGGTCTACACACAAGTCGGTTACATCATGACGAAGACAACCTCTAAGTCTTGGAGTACGTGCCAAGTCTTCGGAAGATATCCATCTTAGCGTTCCTGGGCTGACAAATGTGGCCCACTGGTTGATTATCATAGGGGTCCTTGATACGTCTCCAATGTATCTATAATTTTTGATTGTTTCATGCTATTATATTATCAATCTTGGATGCTTTTATATGCAATTTAATATCATTTTTGGGAACTAACCTATTAACCTAGAGCCTAGTGCCCGTTTTTTTTTGCTTGTTTTTGGTTTTTCAAAAAATCAGTACCAAACGGAGTCTAAATGCTACAAAACTTTTTGACGACTTTCTTAAGGACAAAAGAGACCCTAGAAGCTTCAAGGGGAGACCAGACAGCAAACGAGGGGGAGGCAAGGCAACAGGGCGCGCCCTATTATCTTGTGGGCCCCACGTGGCTCTGTCTAACCTAATTCCACTTCTATAAATTCTCAAATATTGGGAAACCGCCAGAGAGCCACCCGAAACAATTTTTTCGCCGCCGCAAGCTTCTGTTCTTCCGCGGTCCCATCTGGAGGCCTTTTCCCATGCTCCACCGGAGGGGAAATCGGTCATGGAGGGCTTCTACATCAACCTTGCTTCCCTACCAATGATGTGTTAGTAGTTCACAACAAACCTATGGGTCCGTAGCTAGTAGCTTGATGGCTTGTTCTCTCTCTTGGATCTTCAATACAATGTTCTCCTTGATCTCCTTGGAGTTCTATCCGATGTAATCTTCTTTTGCGGTGTGTTTGTTAGGATCCGATGAATTGTGGGTTATGATTAGATTATTCATTTAAAGCAATTGAGTTTTTTCTGAACTTTATTATGCATAATTATGATAGCTTTGTATTTCTCCAGATCTATCCATTTGGTTTGGCCAACTAGATTGATTTATCCTCAATGGGAGAGGTTCTTTGTAGTGGGTTCAATCTTGCGATGTCCTCACTCGTGACAGAATGGGTAGCGAGGCACGTATTGTATTGTTGCTACTAAGGATAAACGATGGGTTTTATTCATGTTGCTTGAGTTTAATTTGTCTACATCATGTCATCTTGCTTAAGACGTCACTCTGTTTGTCATGAACTTAATACCATAGATGCATGCTGGAAAGCGGTCGATTGGTGGAGTAACAGTAGTAGATGCAGACAGGAGTCAGTCTACTTGTCACGGACATGATGCATATATAAGTGATCATTGCCATGAATAACATCATAACTATGCACTTTTCTATCAATTGCCCAACAGTAATTTGTTTACCCACTTTATGCTATTTGTTCAAGAAAGAAGCCTTTAGTGAAAACTATGACCCCAAGTCTACTTTATCATATTACTAAAAAACAAAAATATCTTGCTGTAGTTTAATTCTTTTTTATTTTACTTTTATTTTTTATCTATCTATCACTATCAGAATTAATCCTTGTAAGTAACAAGTTCAAAAGGATTGACAACCCTTTTGCCCGCGTTGGGTGCAAGTGTTTGCTTTTGTGTGTGTAGGTGCCGAAGACGGGGATTTGTGTGGTTCTCTTATTGGTTTGATAATAAACCTAGGTTCTCACTGAGGGAAATACTTACCGCTACTATATCGCTTCACCCTTCCTCTTCGGGGAAAATCCTAACGTAGCTCACAAGTAGCAGTCCTCGGCCAGCCCATGTGGTCGGGAGCCGACGTGGCAAGCACCCCTTAGTCCAGGACACCATCACCACAACCCTACAAGAATGACTTCATGCAAGCCGAGAAAATCAAGTGGATGGACGACCCTACTCTCTGAGTAGGAGGCTGTTTGGACTGTGGCTGAGAGTTCCCCTTCCAAAATTTTGGCGCTGACTGAGAGCCTTGGCTCATGTTTGGATAGTGGCCCAATCTTTCCATCCACGCCAATTTTTTGCCTTTGTGCAATTCAGATTTTGTGTCAACATGAGGGCCAAACTAGGGCGCCGATTTCCTTGCCCCATAATTGGCGCGCCCAACTTTGGCGGGGCTGGCGGGGGCTTCCTCCAAACAACCCCTAGAAGCGCAAGAGTCACACTTCCTGATCTATCCATAGTTAATGCTTGTTTAATCACTTCCTGATCCAAAGCCTTCCAAACTTCTTTACTCGTTGGCACGTGAACATAAGGTGTCGAACATCATCTACCCGTCCATTGTTGGGATATGGCGATTCGCAAGCACACACATGCCTGGTATAATTCCATGTAAAGCTTTCCACCGAAATATTTTAATTTTGCTTGGTACACTTAGTTTCCATAGAATTTCCCAGACAAGATTGTTGCTCAAGGGCCAACATCAACGTTTTTTACTCGGTTGGTAAATTGATGCTTGGATTCAACATAGTATGCAAATCTGGTCTAAAAGGAGTATGTGCGGGTTGTATACCAGACGACAAAATCCGCACCCAACTATGGATTCAATGGGGTTCTCAGAATTCTTTCAACATCAACCAATAAGAAAATGTCCGCGATAGTATCTTCATCCCACTTGCCAGTCATTGGATTAATAAGTTCATCAACTGTTTCTCTGCCCCTTGCTTATCAAAACTTTCCTAGAAGGACTTCCGGGGAATGGTTTTCCTAAATGATAATTTGACTACCTGAGGCTAGTCACAGTGGGAGTAATATACATATCTTCATTAATTGCTTTGTAGACTCATTTTGTATTGGGAACCGCTATGTGATTGTAACATATTATGTTACTCTATTTGCCTCTCTCCTCTTTAATTACACAACACATCATTTTTTTTGCTTATGTGTCATCTATGTTACTACTTATGTTACTCCCACAATTAGTAGCCTGATCCAACTCGCCAAATGTGCCCTCTTCTCAAGGTTTGCAAGCCGACAAAAATACTTTTGCCATAAATGATGAACCATTCTAGGGACTACAAGATTGTTGCGGGTGTACGGGCACAACCACAAGATCCAGTGATCACCGGTTACACCAATAAATGAATGTAATGATTTTCTGAAAACCTCTCAGCTTAACCCAGCAGTAGTTTTTCAAAGGGTAAACCTCTTGAGAAGAAAATGTGTACACCTACTTAAGATGGTTAGCCCCTTGGCTCTGCAGTCAGAGATTGAATAAGATATTTGTATACAGTAGAATGTAAGAAAATGAACACTTGCGCAGTTCAGCAAAATGAGTAGAGTATCAAGTACTTCCACGGTTCGCTTTTATAAGATGTTATAGACATTTCTGACAGTGCCTAAAACGTCTTATAGAAAAGAATGGAGGGAGTAGTCAAAATGAGCCAAGGCATCCGGAAAGGAGCACACAGTGCAGGGACTTTGTCATGTATCAGCCGTTTTCTTCATTTTTCGTGCAGCGAAGAGCGAACATTCCAAAAAGATGCAGGGTGGGCGAACTGTCTAGAAGAGAAGGCGTCCGTCGTTCCTAGCCGGGCTATAGTCCACGCAAAGGCTACGCACAAAGTAGTGTCTGTTCCGTCACGCCGGGCCAAGAGCGCCCGAAGTTTCTAGCAAGAACCCATACGCCGATTCGCCATGGTCCACCAGAACCCCGGCGCCCCAGCATGGGAGATTTTTTGGAGATCCCGGACGAAACAGACTCCACCGGCGAGTAGCGACACAGCAGCTGTCCCTCTGCGCGGAGATTTTTTTATGGTACCACACACCTTCTCATCAGGAGAAAAAGGCAGCGCACGTTGCCTCACCTGACCCGCAACGATTGGACGGCACGTCGCCGTCTCCGCCCCATCCGTTGCCGAGAGCGAACAAAGGGGCGCATTCCGCGCGCGCCTTCCAGCGAGTGCCCCGGTGACGTTCACACGGGGTTGGTTTGGTTACGTGCCCCGCCAGACCAGACTCCGACCCAACCCAAACCAAGCCCCTGAGTTTTTTTTTTTGAGTTGGAACCAAACCCCTGAGTCGCACACAGCACGTGTACCATTCGCATTGACCCGTCTGAACATGACTAGCACCTACACCATGTATCAGGCCGCCAAACCCCGCTACCGTCTACGGCTATCGCAGAAATGAAAGTTATAAAAAATTAATAGTAATACCACTTGTGACCGAAGCAAATCGTAGTTACTCTTCTAGCACAAGCAGGAAGGAGCTATTTACATACTACAGCATAAGAAATGGCCGATGAGCCTACCGGGAATGCACTTTTCATTTCTGCGGTACGCTCTACCACGACAAATTACACAACACATAGTATAGATCAAATGAAACAGGAACATCACAATTACAGGGGTAGAGGGGGGCAGCCGAGCTCCCCACCAGCTAGCAAAGTAATGCAAGATCCTATCACGACTCTAGTGATGCTTACAGTATTATTATTTGGGGGTGATTAATAATTAGTAGGTGCTCGAAGCTTCTACAACATCGTCAACTCACCTCGAGTTGGATCTGTCCTGGTCCGACCCGGAACCCGCCCCTGCCCCGGCCCCGGCCCCGTCCTGCCCGTTGCAGGCCCGGTACACGGGCTTGGGCCGGTATATCGGCCACGACTGCCGCTCGCTGCCGCCGCCGTCGGGCCGCCGCTCCGCTGCCTCCTCCGGCTTCACGTCCGCGCCGTCGCCGTTGCTGTTAGGAAGCTCCTCGCCGTCGCCGTCGTCTTCCTCGTCTCGCGCTCGCTTGAGCCCGATGGAGACGCCGAACAGCCTCGCGTTCGCGTTCGCGTCCGGCTCGCCGTCGACGGCGAGGCCGGCGGCGGTGGCCAGTGCTGAGCACGAGGGCATCAGGTCCAGTATCGCCGAGGGGAGCGGCGGCGGAGGGGCCAGCGCCGACTCGCCCGAGCAGTTCACCACGGACGACAGCGACCCGGGGCCGCCGTCCGGCTGCTGGCTCGAGGCGAACTTGGACATGAGGCTCACGATGTTGTTGCATAGCTTCTTCATCTGCCCCAGCTCGCGGGTCAACCGCGCGTTATCCCGCCGCAGCCGGTCGTTCTCCTCGCCCATATCGCCGGACGAGGAGCCGGCGGCAGCGCCACCCAGGCCGGAGCCTGAGCCGGACGGTGCGGCCAGGGGGAGCTCCTCCGCGGATCCCGAGTTGGACGACAGAACCTGCTCCTCGGAGGAGAGCTGCGGCTCCGGCGAGCCGGAGCGCGTAACCGGCAGCGCCATCGGGATCGCCGCGGTGGCAACCGTCACCGCCCCAGCCGCGGCGGCGGCAGCGGCAGCCGCAAGCCCCGCCGACTGGACCACCTTCCGGCGGTGTATGTCGCAGAGCAGGCGCTTCTCGCCTCGCCGGAAGCAGTCGTTGGCGAACTCCCACCGGTCCGGCACGATCTTCCTAAATCCCTATACGCCACAGCAAGCAAAATCCAAAGATCAACAACATGGGCATTCCACGCCAAAAATCCAGAAAGGCCAAATCCCAACCCGAGCCCGAGGAATCAACCAACCGAACCCGTCCAGCGAGCGCACGTACGTAGGTGTTGAGCTGCCGCACGAAGCTAGAGAAGTTGTTGTGCTTGAAGTACTTGGGGAGCAGGTCCCGGGCGAACTCCGCCGGCCGCCACACCACGAACGTCGACCCGTCCTCGCCCCACGAGATCACGTCGTCCACCGCCGGGTCCTCGACGAGCTGGTACGTCTTGGTCAGGAACGGCGTCGGCAGGGACCTCTGCCCCGCCGCGTCCGCCGACGCCACCAGCCCCGGCATCGGCGCCGGGGGAGGAGGCTCCGTCCCAGCCCCGTCCGCCGCCGCGGCGCCATGCTCGGCCGACATCACGCCGGGGCCTCCTCTGCCCCTCCCGGCCGGATCTGGCCCGGGGAACCCCGTAGTAGCTTCCAGATGCGGTAGAGGGCCACCTCACCAAGGAAAGGAACGTACGGAAGAAGCCTTCTGGAAGCTTCGCCCGCGGGATTATCAGACTTATACACAACGGGAGGAGGAGAACGACGATAAAAATAAGAGAAGGGGAAATGAGAGAAAGGCGAGAGGCAAAAGAAAACGCACTTTGATAAAAATAAATTTTCTCGACTGTGACACGACGCACACCACTCGTACCGAGAAAGCCGCGGCGGGGTGGACCCGGCACGCATGGATATCTTCCGCCGAGCGGCCGTCGGATGGGCATCTGGTGGCGGCAGCGGACGGCTCGGATGCCCTTCGGGTGAGATTTGGTTCTATGCGGGGTGGCCCGCGGCATGAGTGCGGTGGGGCCCCGGGGTTAGGAAAGAGCGAGAAACTTCGATGGCTTGTCGCCCTTCGGCTTTCTGGAAGGTTCAGGTCCGCGCGGGCTTGCGCCAGGCTGGATGCGAGCACGTGTCGACCATCCCGCCGGCGGTATGGATAAGATTTTGTTTTGCGAGCGGGACCTGGATTTATGCGTCGGATGCTTGGTATTTGTGTTTTTTAGGCCCTCCCGTCTTTCGCTCAGCACAGTCAAGTAAGCTTAGCGTAAAAAACAATCGATGTGTGAGTTATTTAAGAGGAGAGAGATGAGTGTGGTGACTTCAGGAAGAACCAATGCTACTATTCGAAGAAGGTTCTCTAAGCTTCGATATAAATTGATTTTTGTGCTTTTTTGTCAGCCTACCATTGGAAAGAACGTTCTCTGATCTTCTTTGGTATTTGTACTTGGTATTTGTACTTGGTATTTGTGCTATTTTTGTCACTTCACTATTCCAAAGTTATACTCCCTTCTTTATTAAATCTCTAAAAAAGACTTGGAGCCAAAGGGGAGGTAAGAGAGACCAACAGCTCAGATCTCTTTTATACTATTACTTCTCATGTGAAAAAGGAATGTATACCCATAAAATGTCACAATTATATTTTGCAACAGAGTGAATACATTCTTTCGTGGGTATTTTATGTGTGTAAAATTTGTCCATCCCATTAATAGAACTTGTAAAAGACATTTTGATAACTATACTGCATATCTCTTCATGTTTATGCGCCACACCCTTTTGTAGTTTAGGACAGTAAATTCGAGGCAAATCTCAACCCTTTTGCCGACTCATTGTTTCTAACCATTCATTTTCGTGATTGCGGTATTTTATGTTGTCAGATATGTTGTCCTAAAGAGTAGGAAAAAAATTGAGGTCTCTGGCTAACTAGGCATTTTTCAGCTAAAACTAGTTAGTTTTCCTAGCCCAACTGGCTACATAGGCTAGGATCCATCAACTGTTCGACCTGTGATAGAGGTGTTCCATCGGTAGTTGTGAGACCAGTCGATAGCTATTCCTCTTGAAAGAAAAAAAATATCGCTTTGCAAGCGATTCAGACCAACGTCATGGCTAGTCGTTCAAGCAAAACTGCTCCGCTGAATTTTTAATAGACATTGTCAGCATGTTGACCTCTGACATTGCACCAGTCGTTGCTGGTGAGCCATCCATTGATCATATACACCTTTTTTTGCCCTGAATCCTCTCTCCTCATGCTTCATTTCCAATTTTGATCTTTTGCAGGGACACGCGATCACCCATCTTCGCCTTCCATGGTCATGGTTTGTGGATTCCGTGTGATCTCGGATTCCATCTAAACGTCTTGACTACCCAGGTGTGCGATACAATACTGCTACCCGTGGCCATACTGACGCTACAAGTCACGCTACTCCTTCTCGTTCCTGGCTTCCTTCTTTTCGTTGGGGGAAGTGCTGGTGTCCCGGATAAGGGGGTGCTAACCATGTCTGCACCTGACCATGTGGGTCGGGCTGAGGAACCCCAAAGTAACCAACCAGTGGGCCACAGTTGTCGCCCCCTCCCCTCCCCGGAGGAATCAATATGGAATCTTCCAAACACTTGGCATGGACTCCAAGACTCGGAGGCAATCTTTGGCATGTTTATCATTAGATGTAACCGACCTATGTGTAACCTTAGGTACCCCGGTGTCATATAAGCCAAGGGGTGTAGACCGTAGAGACCAACTCATTCATACTTGGTCTCATGGTAGATCAAGCTGTACTCCATATATCATCAATCAATGCAATCAAAGAAGGACGCAAGGTGTTATCTCTTAGAGAGAGCCTGAACATGGGTAAAATCATGTGTCTCTGTTATCATCATGCGAAGGCTACCAACTCAGGCCCCCCTACCCGAAATCTATCGGATTTGACTCCGTCATTGGTGCCCATGTAGGTCCCTTGGTGTAGCCAATGCAGTTCGATGGCATCAACAACCGATGATCACATCGGCGCTAGCACAACTTCTGCGCCGCACCACGGCTGGACCGAACCATCGGAGAAGATTCAAACTCCAATCCCTTGTCCAGACATCGAGGTCGACAAATCAAATCCTGTTGTGATCCCCTTCCCCGTGACTTTAGATCTGACCAAGGAACAGTAGACGGCTTCCACCCAAGCCCTTGCGTTCTATCGGGCATGGGACAGAAGTTGCACCTTACCAAACCAAGCCTGGAGCTCGGATCCGACATTACAATACTGTGGCCAGGCAAGCCAGGCCTCGCAAAAATGACTAGGATCGACGTTAGAATGACCTTGGGAGAACTCATCTAGGAGAACGATGTCAAATTGGATCGGAACGAAAATTTTGCTCCCACCCACCACCCATGTCGAGTACTGCCCGAACAAATTTGGGCCAACTGAGATCTTGGATTTGGCCCTCATTACGCAAAACACAAATATGATGACTCAACAATTCAGGACGTGTTTTTTGTTCACAAAAAATGAAATTCTGGGTTGCACAAATCAGGAAGCCACAGTTGCATTCCGCCTCAATGTTTATGACGAGGGGATCAAGAGAGAGGTCTTTCGACATCATCTGAGGATGTTCACCGAACTCTCTAACCTAGTAACAAAATAGTGCACCATGGAGAACGCCTGGATAGCCAATCAATGGTGCCAAAACCCTAACACGGAGTTAACCGAAGCAGAAGAAGGAAGTAGGCACCCAGGCCCTAATCGATGGTCCAAGCGCAACAACACCGATAAGCTTGACGATCAACCTGCATGAAAGAAAAATCGGCTGAGTAGTGGCGGAACTAAATCTCTACTGGATATTGTATTCGATGAACCATGCGCAAGCCACTCCACCTCTTCAGATAAACTGTCCACCCACAAACACAGGAATTGTTGGATCCTCAAACAAGTGACAAATGGAGGATTGGAGTTCCTCAACAACCCCGACTCCCAGATAAGGCGAGGTGTATCAATCAACCACAACCAAGGGTAGGACCTGTCGAAAACCAGGGACGTTCTCATGATCTACAAGACTCACTGATGACCCACAAGTATAGGGGATCACAACAGTCTTCGAGGGTAGTATTTCACCCAATTTATTGATCGACACAAGGGAGCAAAAGAATATTTATAAGCCTTAGCAGTTGAGTTGTCAATTCAACCACACCTGAGGAGTTGTTTCTCTCCAGCAAAGTATTAGTAGCACGGTAATATGATAGTTTTGGTAGCAGTAGTCACTAGAAAAAAAGACACTTCCGTGACATTATGGCCCGAACGGGAACTTTTCCTGTCATGGATGTGACACTTCTATGACGATTATTGTGACAAAGACATGTATCGTCATAGATGTGGTGGGCTCCTACTTCTATGACAAAAAATCATGATAGAAAATGGGCTTTGTTTGATTTGCTCGCTGAAGATGGAATAAGGTTTTCCCCGCCTAGCCTTGTCCCGATGGTGCGTCTAGCATCGTCGGTGGGTGTGAGGAGGTATGTCTCCAACGGATCTATCTTTCTTGGATTTGCTCGGATCTGGTCGTAGTTGGTCTATGTTCATTTTTGGAAAAGGGGCGCTTTATTACTTAAAAGGTTTAGGTATTACACCGGCCTCTGCATAACTAAGATGCACACAGCCAAATAAAGTCCTCCCGCACAAACAAAAAATAAAATGGCGAAATACAAAGAAACATGTAGAGTCGGAGGTGGGCCAATCCTAAGATCATGCTCCCACCCATGTTGGGTAAAAGTATCCCTCGTCGTATCCTCCAATCATGTACACACCTCCGTAAACAGGTCTCAATTCTCCACGCGTTGTAGAGAGGACCGTAAATGAAGAGTCCCGGTACATCTGTAGATAACCTGCATAAGAGAAGTACTTTTATCATTAAAAACCTTATCATTTCTACATAGCCAAAGCGACCAAATAATGGCAAGCGCTCCCACCCTAAGAAGAGTTCTAAACCTGTGATCAATCCCATGTAACCAGTTGCCAAATACATTAGAAACACTACAAGGTGGATACAAGCCAGAAGCTATCTGCATGACTGACCATATAGAACGAGCCAATTTGCATTGGAAGAATAAATGTCTTATTGTCTCATCATGGTGACAAATGACACATTGCGGACTTCCATGCCAATTTCTCTTAATAAGGTTATCTTTAGAAAGAATGACTCCGTGACGAAGATACCATGCAAAGATTTTATTCTTAAGAGGTATCTTCATCTTCCAGATCTTCTTATTATTATCAACTGGCACATCAGACTGGATTAACACTCTATACATAGACTCCACTGAGAATTGTCCATTCCCGTGTAGATTCCATCGAAATATATCAGACCCATGTGACAATTGCACTATGGACAACCGCTGGAGTAGGATGTACCACGATTTGAGTCTGGGTCCAATTAAATCTCTTCTGAACGTCACATTTGGCGGAAATAATTGCATTGCCGTGGAGATAGTATCACCCTTGGGATGCACAATGTTGTATAGAGCCGGATATTGTTCCCGGAGTGTGGCATTTCCTAGCCACTTGTCCTCCCAGAATCTAATTTTCGAGCCGACCTTAATCGAGAAGGATCCATAAGAGAAGAAATATTTCCTCGTGGCCATTAGAGCCGCCCAAAAGTGAGAATCCCCAGGCTTCCAGTATAATTGGGATACCGCCTTGGAACCCACATAATTCCTCCTCGGGAGGGTTTGCCATACACCATCTTCGGTCAGTAATTTAAACAACCATTTGCCAAGGAGGGCGCTATACTTAACCTCAAAGTCATGAATGCCCAACCCGCCTTGGTCTTTGGGACGACAAACCATACTCTATTTAGCTAGTCGATATTTCTTTCTCTCGCTATCTCCTTGCCCAAAGAATCTTGATCGGAAATAATCCAATCTATATAAAACTCCTTTCGACAACTAGAAGGAGATCATATATAGTACTTCCTCTATCCCAAAATATAAGAATGTTTTTAACACTACACTAATGTCAAAAACGTTCTTATATTATGGGACGGAGGGAGTACCATGTTACTTAGTACTGAATTTATGAGGACCAATCTTCCACCAAGAGATAATAGTTTACCTTTCCAACTGCTAAGTATTTTTGTAGTCTCTCCTCAACGTGTTTCCATTCAACATTTGCGAGTCTCTGATAATGTATCGGTATCCCCAAACATGTGATTGGAAACTGACCCAACCCGCATCCGAATAGTTCAACATAGAAGTGGGCCTAGTCTTGAGCCTCGCCAAAACAAAACAATTCACTTTTATGAAAATTGATCTTAAGACCCGAGAGTTGCTCGAATGCTGATAAAATTAATTTCAGGCCGGAATCGTGTTTTCGTTGGCTTCACCCAAGGGGTCGATCTCACAGATAATTCCGCATCTGGTGGTGACACCCTTGCCTACTCCGACGATGAATCATCGATTGGGGACACCAAGTCGATCCGCCCGCTGTATGATGGTAGACTTGGGGGCTGCTCTGATGACGAGCCAGCCTTGGATGATCACGAGTCACCTCGCCGGACCACCATCAACATGGCAGAAACTACACCAGCTCTCAATTCTACTATGGCAGGCACCCTATAAGGAACCGGTGCTTCATTGGCTAATCCAAGTATGTCTGGCCCCGTTAAAACACCGGCTCAACTCCTTTCTAAGTTAGTCGCCTCATTAGCCACGCTCCTTGAGTCGTCGTTAACGGCGTAGAACCAGGCGAAACGTAATGTAGAGGTGGCTAAGATCCGCGAGCAAATGGCTAAGGCTTAGGAGGACGCCAATGCCGAGAACGCTTGCATGGTGCAGCTGCGAGCCCAAATTCAACAAGAAACAGAGGGCTTGAGGACGGAGGCTTGGCGTATAGGCCTCCAGCAGAATGCTTCTGAGGTGGTTCACCGGAGGAGACATGAGATTCGCATGCCCCCTAGTTTTGAGCCCACTCGTTTGTTCAACACGTCTGCACCAGGGGCCGGGACGAGCACCCCGGCAGCACCGGTTATACCCCAATTGAACCGGTTCATACCCCAAGATGGTGATGGTCGCCCACCGGTGGCTCAGCCTCGCCAGCCGACTCAACAGCGTCAGCTTGAGCCGGCCCAGCACCCGTCGCCTGTTCGGACGACTCCAGACCGTTTTGTAACGTCGGCGGGTCACTTCTCCAACCCTGTTGATAACTTGTTGGACACGGCTACCAATCTCGTGGCACTTCCAATCACAAGGAACACCCCAGTTGAGAGGGAAGCCTTGCATGCCAGCGAGATGTTGAAAACTGCGGTGGCCCAATAGGTAAACTACTCCTACAATCAGCAGCGACTCCACTCCACCCCTCATCCGAGCCGCAGTAGGGGCTGCCACGCTGAGTCGCCGGCAGTCTCCAGCAGAGCTTGACGGAACGTGAACAACAGCATGACCCGCCCCGTCACCAAGCCCTGGACGCTCAGGAGATCGTCGATACGGCCCAGCACGGCGAGAAGCAGAAGCCGCCAACGCGCTGGCTCAACCATCGCCCACCTCAACTCCTTTTACCTCACAAGGGGTAGGATCGAGCAGCAGATCCCATGCATGGTGCCAGCCCTGCGCAATGAGCGTGTGCCTAAGGATTTAAAGGGCCCTCGTAAGGTTTCCAATTACACGCGTGACCTCGAACCGGTGGCTTGCACCGAGAGCTACAAAATCGCCATGGATAAGCTTGATGTTAGCGATGCGGCTTGCTCTAAGTACCTAACCATGATGCTGGAGGGGCCAGCTCCTACTTGGTTGAAGAACCTACCCCTAATTCCATCAACACTTGGTCGGAGCTAAAGGAGCGTTTCAACAATCACTTCCAAGGAACCTGCAAGCACCCAATGACAATCGTCTATTTACAGCACTGTGTTCAGTGCGAGGGTGAGTCGGCTCATCACTGGTCCCACTGGGTCGCAGATATTATCCACTCTTCTGATGCCATGTCCACCGCCCAGGCCGTTGATACGTCCATTTTGCATCATGTTTTCTCACTGTTATTTATGATGCTTTTATGAATAATAATCCTTTTTGGAGTAATTCTAATGCCTTTTCTCTCATAATTTGCAAGGTACACACCAAGAGGGAGAATTCCGGCGGCGGGAAATCTGGAACTGAAAAAACTACGTCAGGCTACCTATTCTGCACAACTCTGAAGAAGCTGAAACTTCACGGAGAATTTTTATGGAATATTTGAAGAATATTGGAGAAAATAAGTACAAGGAGGGGCCCACCAGGTGGGCACAACACACCTGGGCGCGCCAGGGAGCCCAGGCGTGCCCTGGTGGGTTGTGCTCACCCAGGCCCACCTCCGGTGCCCATCTTCTGGTATATAAGTCATTTTGACCTAGAAAAAATAAATAGAGGACTATCGGGACGGAGCGCCGCCATCTCGAGGCGGGACTTGGGCAGGAGCACTTTTGCCCTCCGGCGGAGCGATTCCGCCGGGGGAACTTCCCTCCCGAAGGGGGAAATCATCATCATCATCATCACCAACAACTCTCCCATATCGGGGAGGGCAATCTCCATCAACATCTTCAACAACACCATCTCATCTCAAACCCTAGTTCATCTCTTGTGTTCAATCTTGTTACCGGAACTATAGATTGGTGCTTGTGGCGGACTAGTAGTGTTGATTACATCTTGTAGTTGATTACTATATGGTTTATTTGGTGGAAGATTATATGTTCAGATCCAATATGCTATTTAATACCCCTCTGATCTTGAGCATGATTATCATTTATGAGTAGTTACTTTCGTTCTTGAGGTCACGAGAGAAATCATGTTGCAAATAATCATGTGAACTTGATATGTGTTTGATATTTTGATAGTATGTATGTTGTGATTCCCTTAGTGGTGTCATGTGAACGTCGACTACATGACACTTAACCATATTTGGGCCTAAGGGAATGCATTGTGGAGTAGTAATTAGATGATGGGTTGCGAGAGAGACGGAAGCTTAAACCCCAGTTTATGAGCTATTCCGTAAGGGACCGATTGGATCCAAAAGTTTAATGCTATGGTTAGAATTTATTCTTAATACTTTTCTCGTAGTCGCGGATGCTTGCGGGAGGGTTAACCATAAGTAGGAGGTTTGTTCAAGTAAGAACAACACCTAAGCACTGGTCCACCCACATATCAAATTATCAAAGTAGCGAACACAAATCAAACCAACATGGTGAAAGTGACTAGATACAAATCTCATGTACCCTCAAGAACTCTTTGCTTATCATAAGAGACCATTCTGGCATGTCCTTTGCCTCAAAAGGATTGGGCTACCTTGATTCACTTTTGTTACTACTATTGTTACTTGCCCGTTACAAATTATCTTGCTATCAAACTACTCCGCTACTTACAATTTCAGTACTTGCACACATTACCTTGCTGAAAACCACTTGTCATTTCTTTCTGCTCCTCGTTGGGTTCGACACTCTTACTTATCGAAAAGATCTATAATTGATCCCCTATACTTGTGGGTCAATGCTATTTATTTTTCTGGCGCCATTGCCGGGGAGTGAAGCGCCTTTGATAAGCGGAATTTGGTAAGGAAACATTTATATGGTGTGCTGAAATTTATTGTCCTTGTTATTATGGAAACAATCCTTTGAGGGGTTTGTTTGGGGTATCTTCACCTCGACCGAAACCAAAATTAGATACCCCTCAACCTACTGCACCTACTGAAAGTATTGAATTTGAAATTCCTTCAGGTATGATAGAACAACTTCTAGCTAATCCTTATGCAGGAGATGGAACTGAACAATCCTGATATGCACTTGATATATGTAGAACAAATTTGTGGATTGTTTAAGCTTGCAGGTTTACCCAGGGATGAAGTTATGAAAAAGTTTATCCCTTTATCTTTGAAGGGAAAAGCATTGGCATGGTATAGGCTATGCGATGATATTGGATCTTGGAATTGGAATCGGTTGAAATTGGAGTTCCACAAAAAAAAAATCCTATGCATCTAGTTCATCGTGATCGGAATTATATATATAGTTTTTGGCCTCGTGAAGGAGAAAGTATCGCTCTAGCTTGGGGGAGGCTGAATCCAATGCTATATTCATGCCCCAATCATGAGCTCTCAAGAGAAATTGTTATCCATAACTTTTATGGTCGGCTTTCTCGTAATGATCAAACCATGCTTGATACTTCTTGTGATGGTTCTTTTATGAAGACTATTGAATTTTGGTGGGATCTTTAGGAAAGAATTAAACGCAACTCTGAAGATTGGGAACTCGACGAAGGTAAAGAGTCAGGTATTAAGCTTAAGTATGATTGTGTTAAATCTTTTATGAATACCGATGCTTTTCAAAAGTTTAGCACTAAATATGGACTTGACTCTGAGGTAGTAGCCTCCTTTTGTGAATCATTTGCTACTCATGTTGATCTCCTTAAATAGAAGTGGTTTAAATATCACCCACCTATTAAAGAAGAAATCAAAGAACCGTAATTAGCTAAGGAAGAAACTATACTTTATAATGTTGATCCAGTTGTTCCTTCTGCTTATATTGAGAAACCACCTTTTTCTTGTTAGGATAAAGGAACATCCTAAAGTTTCAACTGTGGTTAACAAAAGCTATATTAGAACACCTAAACATGATGAACAAACTAAAGTAGAACCTAGTATTTCTATGGTTAAAGATCTCTTGGAAGAAGATATGGATGGGCATGTTATTTACTTCTGTGAAGAAGCTGCTAGAATTGCCAAACCTGATAAAAAGGATAAACATAGACTTGTTGTTGGCATGCCTGTCATCTCAGTTAAAATAGGAGATCACTGTTATCAGGGTTTATGTGACACAGGTGCTAGTGTGAGTGATATTCCTTACACCTTATATCAAGAAATTATGAATGACATAGCACCCGCAGAGATAGAAGACATAGATGTTACTATTAAACTTGCTAATAGAGACACTATATCACCAATTGGAATTGTTAGAGATGTTGAAGTCTTGTGTGGGAAAATAAAATACCCTACTGATTTTCTTGTTCTTGGTTCCCCACAAGATGAATTTTGTCCCATTATCTTTGGAAGACCTTTCTTGAACACCATTAATGCTAAAATAGATTGTGAGACACAAATTGTCGGTGTTAGTTTTGGTGATGAGTCTCATGAATTAAATTTTTCCAAGTTTAGTAGAAATCTTCATGAAAAATAATTGCCTAGTAAAGATGAATTAATTGGTCTTGCTTCTATTGATGTGCCTCCTACTGATCCACTAGAACAATATTTGCTAGACCATGAAAATGATTTACATATGCATGAAAGAAATGAAATAGATAAGATTTTCTTTCAACAACGTCCTCTACTTAAACACAATTTGCCTATTGAAACACTTGGATGTCCTCCTCCATCTAAAGGTGATCCTGTGTTTGAATTAAAATAATTGGCAGACACTTTGAAATATGCTTATCTTGATGAAAAGAAGATATATCCTATTTTTATCAGTGCTAACCTTTCAGAACATGAAGAAGAAAGATTATTGAAAGTTCTAAGGAAGAACCGAGCTGCTATTGGATATACTCTTGATGATTTAAAGGGCATTAGTCCCACTCTATGTCAGCACAAAATTAATATGGAACCTGATGCTAAGCCCGTTGTTGATCACCAACGTTGGTTAAATCCGAAGATGAAAGAAGTGGTAAGAACGGAAATATTAATACTTCTGGAAGCAGGTATAACCTATCCTATAGATGATAGTAGATGGGTAAGTCCTGTTCATTGTGTCCCTAAGAAAGGAGGAATAACTGTTGTTCCTAATGATAAGAATGAACTTATTCCACAAAGAATTGTTACATGCTATAGAATGGTAATTGATTTTAGAAAACTAAACAAAGCAGCTAGAAAAGATCATTACCCTCTGCCTTATATTGATCAAATGCTTGAAATATTATCTAAGCACACACATTCTTGCTTCCTTGATGGATATTCTGGTTTTTCACAAATACCTGTTTCTCAACCTGATCAAGAAAAGACCACTTTTACTTGTCCCTTTGGAACTTATGCTTATAGACGTATGCCTTTTGGTTTATGTAATGCACCTGCTACCTTTCAAAGATGTATGACTGCTATATTCTCTGACTTTTGTGAAAAGATTGTTGAGGTTTTCATGGACGACTTCTCTGTTTATGGGAAGTCTTTTAATGATTGCTTAAGCAATCTTGATCGAGTTTTGTAGAGATGTGAACAAACAAATCTTGTCTTGAATTGGGGAAAGTGTCACTTTATGGTTAATGAAGGCATTGTCTTGGGTCCTAAAATTTCTGAAAGAGGTATTGAAGTGGACAAAGATAAGGTTGATGCAATTGAGAAAATGCCATGTCCTAAAGATATCAAAGGTATTCGTAGTTTCTTAGGTCATGATGGTTTCTATAGGAGATTTATTAAAGACTTCTCTAAAATTTCTAGGCCTCTTACTAGTCTTTTGCAAAAGGATATTGCTTTTGTTTTTGATGATGATTGTTTAGAAGCCTTTTAAACACTCAAGAAAGCCTTAATTTCCGCACCTATTGCCCAACCACCTGATTGGAACTTGCCTTTTGAGATCATGTGTGATGGTAGTGCTTATGTTGTTGGTGCTGTTCTAGGACAAAGAGTTGATAAGAAACTGAATGTTATTCACTATGCTAGTAAAACTCTAGACGATCAACGAAATTATGCTACTACTGAAAAAGAATTCTTAGCAGTGGTGTTTGCTTGTGATAAATTTAGACCTTATGTTGTTGATTCCAAAGTAATTGTTCACACCGACCATGCTGCTATTAAATATCTTATGGAAAGAAAGATGCTAAACCAGACTTATTCGATGGGTTCTCTTGTTACAAGAATTTGATTTACAAGTCACTGCTAGAAAAGGAGCTGAGAACCCCGTAACTGATAATTTATCTAGGCTTGAAAATGTGCCTGATAAACCACTACCTATTGATGATAGTTTTCCTGATGAGTAGTTAGCTGCAATAAATGTTGCTAATAATACTCCTTGGTATGCTGACTATGCTAATTACATTGTTGCTAAATATTTACCACCTAGCTGTACATACCAAAAAAAGAAAAAAAATACTTCTATGATTTAAGACATTAATTTTGGGATGACCCACATCTTTATAAAGAAGGAGTAGATGGTATTATTAGATGTTGTGTACCTGAGCATGAACAGGGAAAAATCCTACGGAAATGTCACTCCGAAGCCTATGGAGGGCATCATGCTGGAGATAGAACTGCTCACAAGGTATTGCAATCTGGATTTTATTGGCCTACTCTCTTCAAGGATGCCCGTAAGTTCGTCTTATCTTGTGATGAATGCCAAAGAATAGGTAATATCGGTAAGCGTCAAGAAATGCCTATGAACTATTCACTTGTTATTGAACCATTTGATGTTTGGGGATTTGATTACATGGGACCTTTTCCTTCCTCTAATGGGTATACACATATTTTGGTTGCTGTTGATTATGTTACTAAGTGGGTAGAAGCTATTCCAACTAGTAGTGCTGATCACAATACCTCTATTAAAATGCTTAAGGAAGTTATTTTCCCAAGGTTTGGAGTCCCTAGATATTTGATGACTGATGGTGGTTCAATCTTTATTCATGGTGCTTTCCGTAAAATGCTTGCCAAGTATGATGTTAACCATAGAATTGAATCACCTTATCATCCTCAGTCTAGTGGTCAAGTTGAACTTAGCAATAGAGAAATAAAAATAATTTTTCAAAAGACTGTTAATAGGTCCCGGAAGAATTGGTCTAAGAAATTAGATGATGCACTTTGGGCTTATAGAACAGCATATAAAAATCCTATGGGTATATCTCCTTATAAAATGGTTTATGGAAAGGCTTGTCATTTGCCTCTTGAGTTAGAACATAAAGCATATTGGGCAATCAAAGAACTCAATTATGATTTCAAACTTGCTCGTAAAAATAGGTTATTTGATATCAGCTCATTAGATGAATGGACAACCCAAGCTTATGAAAATGCAAAATTATTCAAAGAAAGAGTTAAAAGATGGCACGACAAAAGAATCCAAAAGCATGAGTTCAAAGTTGGAGAATATGTTATTTTGTACAACTCTCGTTTCAGATTCTTTGCAGGAAAACTCCTCTCAAAATGGGAAGGCCCATATGTCATCGAGGAGGTTTATCGGTCTGGAGCCATCATGATAAATAATGCCGAAGGTACTAACTCGAAGGTTGTCAATGGGCAACGAATAAAACATTATATCTTAGGTACGCCCATTAATGTTGAAAGTAATATTATCCAAACTTTGACACCGGAAGAAGACATAAAAAAGTCCTTCCAAAACACTCCAAAATCATGAAAATAAGGAGGTACGTGATATGGTAAGTAAACGGACTCCGAAAAATCCGCAGAAATATTTTTTATCAGTTTTGGAATATTTAGAAAAATAGGAAAATAAGAAACTTCCAGGAAGCGTACCCTAGTGGGCACAAGATACCAGGGCGCGCCAGGCTTGCCTGGCGCGCCCAGGTGGGTTGTGCCCACCTGCGGCACCTTCCGGGCTCCGTTTTTCTACCATATGCTTGTCCTCCAAGATAAAAAAAATCTATATATACCCCCTGAACCTATTGACCACTGTATCACAGAGAAATCTTCTGTTCTCTTTTCTTGCTGTTTTCGGTCAGATCTGTCAGGCCAGGCATCATGTCTTCCTCCTCCTCCAACAACATAGAAGAGGATGCTTGGTTGATGAAGATCGAGCTGAAGAGAGAAGAGCTCGTAGAAGCCGTCAAAGGAGTCGAGAGCAAGGAGGCTACCGTAGATCAACCTCCGGTGGTCGAGCAAGCACAGTCAGCAGAGGAGGAAGAAGAAGAGGATATCCTTAAACCTTACTATGCTTATCTTATTCCTACTGAGATTGAAGCCTTTCTCATCATTGAAACAGTTCGTGTGCAAAATAAGTACCTCACTCATGAAAATATTCTACATCAAGAGCATATCAACTACCTCCGGAGCGTCATCCGTCGAGTGGAGAATCTCTTGATCCTTAAGGATAGGATCGCTCCATCACCACCACCTTCTTCTTCTACTTCTTCACCAAAAGATAATTGAGTATCGGATATGGGCACTCCCCTTGGATTTTGCCAAGCTTGGGGGAGGTGCCCCGGTATCGTAGCATCCCACTAACATTTTGCATTTACTTATTTTAGTTTGATCTTTTGCTTTAGATGAATAAAAGTTTAGTTCGATCCTTTCTTCTTTGAGAGTTTGCTTAGTGATTGATGACCCACAAGTATAGGGGATCTATCGTAGTCCTTTCGATAAGTAAGAGTGTCGAACCCAACGAGGAGCGATGAAATGATAAGCGATTTTCAGCAAGGTATTCTCTGCAAGTCTTGAAATAAGTGGTAATGAGATAGTTTTGTGATAAGATAAATTGTAACGAGCAACAAGTAACAAGAGTAAATAAAGTGCAGCAAGGTGGCCCAATCCTTTTTGTAGCAAAGGACAAGCCTGGAAAAACTCTTATAATAGGAAAAGCGCTCCCGAGGACACATGGGAATATCGTCAAGCTAGTTTTCATCACGTTCATATGATTCGCGTTCGGTACTTTGATAATTTGATATGTGGGTGGACCGGTGCTTGGGTGCTGTTCTTACTTGAACAAGCATCCCACTTATGATTAACCTCTATTGCAAGCATCTGCAACTACAACAAAAGTATTAAGGTAAACCTAACCATAGCATGGAACAAGTGGATCCAAATCAGCCCCTTACGAAGCAATGCATAAACTAGGGTTTAAGCTTCTGTCACTCTAGCAACCCATCATCTACTTATTACTTCCCAATGCCTTCCTCTAGGCCCAAATAATGGTGAAGTGTTATGTAGTCGACGTTCACATAACACCACTAGAGGCTAGACAACATACATCTCATCAAAATATCGAACGAATACCAAATTCACATGACTACTAATAGCAAGACTTCTCCCATGTCCTCAGGAACAAACGTAACTACTCACAAAGCATATTCATGTTCATAATCAGAGGGGTAATAATATGCATAAAGGATCTGAACATATGATCTTCCACCAATTAAACCAACTAGCATCAACTACAAGGAGTAATCAACACTACTAGCAACCTACTAGCACCAATCCCGGACTTGGAGACAAGAATTGGATATAAGAGATGAACTAGGGTTTGGAGATGAGATGGTGCTGGTGAAAATGTTGATGGAGATTGCCCTCTCCCGATGAGAGGAGCGTTGGTGATTGAAACGCCCTCGATGCGGCTATATCTCACACGTGTCGAAGCACGACTTAGAGGCATAACCGCATTGAAAGCAATGTCGCAAGTGAGGTAATCTTCACACAACCCATGTAATACATAAGGGGAAGAGATACTTAGTTGGCTTACAATCGCCACTTCACGCAATACATGAGTAAAACATCACATCATACAGATACAATCAAGGTCCGACTACGGAACCCAAAATAAAAGAAGACTACCCCACAAGCTACACAGATCCCGATCGTCCCAACTGGCTCCACTCTTGATCAACTGAAACAAAACAACACAATGACAAGATCTTCATCGAGCTCCTCCTTGAGCTCGGGTGCATCACCTGCACGGTCTCATCGGCACCTGCAAACTGGTTTTGGAAGTATCTGTGAGTCACGGGGACTCAGCAATCTCACACCCGCGAGATCAAGACTATTTAAGCTTAAAGGTAGGACAGGGTAGTGAGGTGGAGCTGCAGCAAGCGACTAGCATATATGGTGGCTAACATACGCAAACGAGAGCGAGAAGAGGAGGCAAAGCACGGTCGAACAACTATGATCAAGAAGTGATCCTGAAACTACTTACGTCAAACATAACTCCAACACGTGTTCACTTCCGGACTCCACGAGAAGAGACCATCACGGTTACACACGCGTTGGTGTATTTTAATTGAGATCCACTTTGGGTTTTCTACAACCGGACATTAACAAATTCCCATCTGCCACATAACCGCGGCACGGCTTTGAAAGTTCAAACCTGCAGGGTGTCCCAACTTAGCCCATGATAAGCTCTCGCGATCAACGGCGAATAGACCTTCTCCCGGAAGCCCGATCAGTCTCGGAATCCGGCTACAAGACATTTCACAGCAATAAAACAAGTCCAGCAAGACCTCCCGGCGCCGACATCCCGATAGTAGCCGCAGATCTCGTCTCGAGCCACAACCGGATAAGCGAAGCGTCTGAGAACCGACGTAACCCAAGTTGCCAAGGGATGGTCCCAGACGGTGCTCTAGTTTGGACCAACACTTAGACAAGCACCGCCGGGGGTAAATAAAGATGACCCTTGAGCGCGACTCCCAAGGGAAAAAGGCTAGGAGAGGCAAATGTAGAACCAATGTTGGGCCTTGCTGGAAAAGTCTTATTCAAAGCGAACTGTCAAGGGGTCCCATAAATCACCCGACCGCGTTAGGGACGCAAAAATCCGGGAACATAACACCGATATGACGGAAACTAGGGCGGCAAGAGTGGAACAAAACACGGGCATAAGGCCGAGCCTTCCACCCTTTACCAAGTATATAGATGCATTAATTAAATAAGATATATATTGTGATATCCCAACAAGCAAACATGTTCCAACAAGGAACAACATCTCCATGTTCAACAAGGAACAAACTTCATCTTCACCGCAACTAACAACGCTATAAGAGGGCTGAGCAAAGCGGTAACATAGCCAAACAACGGTTTGCTAGGAAAGGATGGTTAGAGGTTTGACATGGCAATGTGGGTGGCATGATATAGCAAGTGGTAGGCATCGTAGCATAGGCATAGCAAAAGAGCGAGCATCTAGCAAGCAAAGATAGAAGTGATTTCGAGGGTATGGTCATCTTGCCTGAAATCCCGCAAGGAAGAAGAACGAATCCATGAAGAAGACAAACGGACGAAGTCGAACGAATCCTCACAACTCCGGAACGAACCCGAAGCTAACGAGAGAAGCAAACCGGAAAGAAGCAAACAACATAGTAAACACACCAATCATAAACGTGGCATGATGCACAAAAAATTTTATGCATGTCCGGTTTAAATATGCATGGCATGGCAATATGCACAAACAACACTACAAGTTAAGTGGAGCTCAATATGCAACGAGTTGCATATTGACGGAACACCACAACACTTATTTAGTTCTCTCTCGGTTAGGTACTCAACAATATTAAATGTTGTTAAACATGGCAAGAGGTGGAGCATAATTAAACTAGCTATTTAGGCAAGGTTAAATGAGGCCGGAAATAAGAAACAACAATTCCGGAAAATCCCCATGAGCAATATTTTAGATTCGGTACTGTTCTGCCCTAAACACAATTTTAGAGTTGTTAAACAGCAACATAAAGTGGACCATGTTAATCTAGGCATTTTTCCACCCCAAATACATATAAAGAACATTTAATTCCGAGTTACGGTTATTTAGTTATGAATTAAAGCATTTTAGCATGGCATATTAGCAAATTAATGCAAACATCAATTTAAACATTTTTAACATAGATGAAAGTGGCATATTATTAATCTACACAATATTATGAGCATATTACATATATAAAACATTTTAATCCGATGCACCATTTGTGAGTTATTAAATGCATGAAGAACAAGGGGTTTTCTGCAAAACAGTAATTTACTGGATAATTAGTAAATTCGCAGATCCAGGAAAAAAAACATATCGGGCCGAAATCTACAGGCTGGCCCAACAGTGCTCAGGAGAGGGGCGGCGCTGCTCACATTGGGCTCGGCCCAGGACGGAGAGGAGCGGAGGGCGGGCTGGGCCTCGGGGGGAGGGGCTGGGCCTGGCCGGACGAAGGACGCGTGATGCTGTGTGCCACGCCTTGAGCAACGGGAGGAGGTCGGGCTCCTCCCGACCGACCTGGAAGGCGGCGGCGGCTGTGGAACGACGGCGGCTGGGGGGGCGCGGCGAGGGGCGAAGGCCGGGATGACGGGATCCAGCGGATCCGCACGGAGCGCCAGATCCGGCGATGACGGGAGGGGGCGGCGCGCGAGGGTCGGGCGACGAGGAGCTCCGGACGCCGGCGAGGCAGCGGCGACTCTGAGGGAGAGAGAGACGACGTGAGAGAGAGAGAGAGAGACGGGGGGAGAGAGAGGAGGAAGCGGACGCTGGCCTTTCTTGCTCCGTGGGCTGCTTGCTGTCGCCGGCCGGAGGCGGAGGCGCGAGGCGGCGGGAGGCGTGAGGCGAACGGGGGAGCTGCGGGCGACGAGCGGCGATCTGCGGGCTTGAGGGCCCAGATCGGCTGAGGCGGGCGGGCGGATGGGCTTCCATGGGCCTCGGCGAAGTGGGGCGCGGGGGGAGGACGCGTGGAGGGCGCTGGTTGGAGGAGGCGGGTGCTGGGGCGACGTGGGCCAATGGCGATGCGACAAGTGGCGCTGAGGAGGTGGCCGGCGGCGGAAATTGAGGAGGAGGCGGCGGAAATTGAGGAGAGGAGGTGGGAGGCGGCTGGCTGAGGAGGGAGGTTGGTGGCGCGGAATTTGAGGGGGAGTGGTAGGTAGCTGCCCAAAATGGAAGGGGAGGGGGGTTTAAATAGGAAAGGGCTAGGGTTTGGTCCTTGGGGGGTTTTTGAACCCTCCGATCTCGATCAGGCGGTTCCGAGACCTTGGGGGGGTTAGGTGGGCTGCGGGGAGGACTGCGAGGGGAGAGAGAGAGGAGGGCCGGCATCATTTCCGGAGACCGAAAACGTCTGAGCGAATATACGGCTATAACCGGTTACATATTTAACGGTTGGGCGGTGAAACGAACTCGAATGCGATGAAACTTGGCAGGCGGCCTGTCTACACTATAATAAGACCGCATGACAAGTTGCAACCCATTCCGAGAACATTTTATGCCACTTATAAAATAATATTTGGAGGTGCAGCGAGGCGCGTGCGAGTGTATCCGGACTCGGAGCGGACAACGGAGAGAACCGGCGGAACACGAGCGGATGCAAGTTTTGAAAACATGCGGATGAAATGCAGATGATGCCATGAGATGAGATGCATAACAAAACAAAAGGCAAAACAACAGACAAAACCCAACCACGAAGGAAATAATAAATCACATCTCCGGAAAGGGCAAGAGTCGGAGTTACGAATATGGAAAGTTGTATCCGGGTGTTACAACACTCCACCACTACGAGAGGATCTCGTCCGAGATCTAGGATGGCACCGAGGGAAAAGGAAGAGGAAGAGAAGAGGTAAAACTAAGTTGCTTCTTTGACAAACGAGTGAAACCAAAGAACCTTGAGAGGTTGAACAAAATGAAAGAAAGAGAACAACGAAGATGAACGAGATTGCAAACAATCCGTTAGAAAAGAGGAACAAGGAACATTACGATAACTTGAAGGTTGAAAAGGCATGAATCAGGAGTTTAATGGACAAGATAGAATTCGAAACCACTCCGTTTAAAACAAGATGAGAGAGGAAGAATTCGGACAGCACTCCGATTGAGCATGGAAGGAATATAACATGAACTTGAGAAGCTGGGATGATACTTGATGAAATCAACAACATACTGCCTCCGGAACTAATGAAAGAGTGGCACAAGGGGTAAGAAGGGTTTCAGACAGCTCTCCGGTTGAGGAAGCAGGCAAAAACTTGATAAGATGAGAGAACTCGAATGAAAACATGACACTCCGGTTAAATGGATAAGTAAGAAAAAGAACATGATCTTGACAAAAGAAGATGATGGGTCGAAGAGAGCAACATCACAATGCCTCCGGAAGAAAAATTGAAGATAGATCATTGGAATAAAGGAATGGAGAAGAAAATGACAACTTCTACCACAAATGAGTTTGAAAGAAACATCCTTACAAACAAGGATAGAACGGAGTTGTTGGAAAACCAACAACGGTAAGAATAAGCTTGTAGTGGGCTTATGGAAACATCTCCACATTATGAGGTGAGCTTCTGCCACCAACGGAAACAAACGATTGGATTGATATCAACAAGGAGACGAGAAACTTATTTCACCGAGAGGACAAATGAAGAACTTGGGTCATTAATAAGCACCATAGATAGCAACAATCCTTAGGGAAAGCTTTAGGTGAAATATAGCCCAAGATAAGTCTAATGAAGAGATTGATGGATTTAAAATACCTCATTCTTGACAACATGTGAATCATGAAACACGAACTCAAATTGTCGAGAATGACATAACACCACCTCAAATGATAAGGTAGAACGAATTGCACTTCGAAATGCAAGAAGAAGAATACTTGAACTCCTCAAAACAAAACATGTGTTGAGCACCATGTTCAATTTTGAGTATAGCTTGACGGATCATAACTTAGAGAGGAATCTTGAAGAACAATTGAAGATTGAAAAGAATCCTTGAGGAAGCACCATGTAGAGCCTCCATGATGAACTCCGGTAACCAAAAGGGTGATAGAAAGAAAGAGAAGTTGAAAAACACAAGGTGAAGCCTTGCAGTGATAAGATGAAGCTTTGAAATGATATAACCGAGAAAACTCGGAACTCCGGAAAGAAAAGATGAACAAATGAAATCAAGAATTTTGATGATCCTCCGGAATAAGGAATTGAACTTATTCGAAGAAACAAGAATAAGAATTACATTATGCTCATCCTTCACCAATTAAATTGATGACAAGCAATGGATTTGGCATACTACTTATTCTCATAGAAAGGATTAAGATAGATATGGCGCGAACTTGAGAAGGTATTGATGGAACCACCCGTGGGATTGGAAAGAACGAATGAGTCTATATGATAACGAAGGAAGAGAACTCTTGAACAAACCACCATAATAATTGAGAATGAACGTAGCAAAGGCACAATTCACCGGGAAGAATTGTAAAACGAATAAAGATGCTTGACAAACTTTAGATACATTAGAACGAAGAGATCATGAACTGATTAGAGGATATTTCGACGATGCACCGGTGAGATTTGGAAAAATAAGAGTTGAACGCTTGAATGAATAATTCTGAGATGATGGGCTCCGAAGAATCAAACTGAAAAGACTCCTGAAATGCTCCGGGTGGGTTAAAAGAATTCTCACAATCAAAACAATTATGAGGATGGCACGAAGCTAGAACCATGAATCTTGAAGTGAATAGAGCAAGATTAAAGAGAAACTCTTCTTCGGTCTTCAAAATTCGAGAATGACGACGAGAACATCACCATGAATTATTGAAGCACTCCGGAATGAAAATTAGGAAGGTTGAACCAACAATGAAAATAATTTGGAAGATCTTGGAGAAAAACAAGACTGATGATAATTCATTCTTACGTCAAACTTTGCAAAGAATTTGAGAATAACTCCGGAAAATAAAAGAGTCAGGTAAGATCCTGGAAAAAGACCTGTGGGTTAGGGCCCACTCAAAAGAACCACCGTTGAACAATTGCTTGAAAAGAGAGATTGCACCGGTTAGAGTTAAATGGCTTGAATGCGATAGCATCCTCAAAAGAACTTGAGTGAATTGAGAATGGAAACTAGAATCTTCTGAGATATCTTCAACACTCCGGAACAATTGAATAGCGAGAAGTGGATGATTAAGAGATGCACCGACAAGAGAAAGAATTTGAAATGATGAAAAGAATACGATCAACACTGAAAGCTTGAATTAAATCCACCGGAAAAGAATACGAAAATGATGAATGATGAACTTGAAACTGTTGAGCATCTTCATGGGAAAACACCGGATAAAACATTAAAGGAAAAGAATGAAGAAACTTCACTCAATAAAATGGATACTTGTTTAAGAAATCCGAGTCCTTGAAGAAAAAGGGTGGGAGGGCGGGAAATCAAAACAACTTGGGTCGGATGAAATGAACACCGTTGAGAAAAAGCTTAGAATTGATCTTGCGAATGTTGGAATGATCGGATTCACTTGAAGAGAAGCACGCCGGTTGGAAAAGAATTAACATGACAAGCTCAGTGATCAAGAAGGATTAGTATTCACATAGCAATATGAGAACACCAATTAGGAAAGGTATGGAATCAACACTTGACTTCGAAGCAACTCGAATACCACAAAAACAAAACAAAGGATTGGCTTCAAGAATGAGCCGGAACAAACACATGATAGAGATTTCGCCCAAAGTGTTCGTGGTGGGGCCCACACGGACACGACGTATAGCGGACGTCACGAATGACTAACAAGGCGTCCCGAATCAGCATAGCCAAGGATTCTTTAAGGCGTCTCGCGACCATCAGAATCGACCGTGAATGGGCGGACCACTAGACGTTGAACCCCAATCTCAAATCATACATCCATCGGAAAGAATATCCTGTAAGCTACTAGAATTCCCACCTATAAACTCCGAAACTTTCTGTTTATGCAATCTGGTGTTGGGGATACAGGGACACAAAATATATCACCCAAACTAACAATACCTAGATCCAATTGTATCCATCCGTCAACACATAACCAAGAAAACTCCGAAATCATGTACCTCGACCTTGAAAAACATCCGTTATACAAGTCATGGCAATACTCCCTTTTCGCCACAAGATCTTTGGGCTATCGGGGTTATCTCACCAACAACGCACAAAAGAGATTTCGATGTCGGTAAAAGTCGGTATTCGAATCGCAGCGATAAAATTGTGGCGACAACACCTCGGAGCTCAACTCCCGGGACACCGCCACAACCCCTAAATGTCGAGGCACCAAGAACAATGTTCTCGTCACAAAACCATCGAACAATTCCAAGATACCAGCGTGATCCTAAAAATTTTTTAGTGAAATTTGAGAAGAGAAGAGTCAAAACTCTCGTCGGGATACCTCACCGAGGCGGCGAAGGTGAGGAGTAAAAGAATCCTACTCTCCGATATATATAATCCTAAGACTCAAAACATTTTCCATTCTAGACTCAACAACGTCAGCAAACAATCAAGTAGGGGGCTCCTAAGTCGGGGAAGGCTCTGATTACCAACTTGAAACGCCCTCGATGCGGCTATATCTCACACGTGTCGAAGCACGACTTAGAGGCATAACCGCATTGAAAGCAATGTCGCAAGTGAGGTAATCTTCACACAACCCATGTAATACATAAGGGGAAGAGATACTTAGTTGGCTTACAATCGCCACTTCACGCAATACATGAGTAAAACATCACATCATACAGATACAATCAAGGTCCGACTACGGAACCCAAAATAAAAGAAGACTACCCCACAAGCTACACAGATCCCCGATCGTCCCAACTGGGCTCCACTACTGATCAACTGAAACAAAACAACACAATGACAAGATCTTCATCGAGCTCCTCCTTGAGCTCGGGTGCATCACCTGCACGGTCTCATCGGCACCTGCAAACTGGTTTTGGAAGTATCGTGAGTCACGGGACTCAGCAATCTCACACCCATGAGATCAAGACTATTTAAGCTTAAAGGTAGGACAGGGTAGTGAGGTGGAGCTGCAGCAAGCGACTAGCATATATGGTGGCTAACATACATAAACGAGAGCGAGAAGAGGAGGCAAAGCACGGTCGAACAACTATGATCAAGAAGTGATCCGAAACTACTTACGTCAAACATAACTCCAACACGTGTTCACTTCCGGACTCCACGAGAAGAGACCATCACAGTTACACTTGTTGGTGTATTTTAATTGAGATCCACTTTGGGTTTTCTACAACGGACATTAACAAATTCCCATCTGCCACATAACGCAGGCACGGCTTTGAAAGTTCAAACCTGCAGGGTGTCCCAACTTAGCCCATGATAAGCTCTCGCGATCAACGAAGAATAGACCTTCTCCCGGAAGCCCGATCAGTCTCGGAATCCGGCTACAAGACATTTCACAGCAATAAAACAAGTCCAGCAAGACCTCCGGCGCGTGCCGACATCCCGATAGTAGCCAGCGTATCTCGTCTCAGGCCACAACCGGATAAGCGAAGCGTACAGGAACCGACGTAACCCAAGTTGCCAAGGGATGGTCCCGCACGGTGCTCTAGTTTGGACCAACACTTAGACAAGCACTGGCCCGGGGGGGTAAATAAAGATGACCCTTGAGAGCGCGACTCCCAAGGGAAAAAGGCTAGGAGAGGCAAATGTAGAACCAATGTTGGGCCTTCTTTGGAAAAGTCTTATTCAAAGCGAACTGTCAAGGGGGTCCCATAAATCACCCGACCGCGTTAGGGACGCAAAAATCCGGGAACATAACACCGATATGACGGAAACTAGGGCGGCAAGAGTGGAACAAAACACCAGGCATAAGGCCGAGCCTTCCACCCTTTACCAAGTATATAGATGCATTAATTAAATAAGATATATATTGTGATATCCCAACAAGCAAACATGTTCCAACAAGGAACAACATCTCCATGTTCCAACAAGGAACAAACTTCATCTTCACCTGCAACTAACAACGCTATAAGAGGGGCTGAGCAAAGCGGTAACATAGCCAAACAACGGTTTGCTAGGAAAGGATGGTTAGAGGTTTGACATGGCAATGTGGGTGGCATGATATAGCAAGTGGTAGGCATCGTAGCATAGGCATAGCAAAAGAGCGAGCATCTAGCAAGCAAAGATAGAAGTGATTTCGAGGGTATGGTCATCTTGCCGAAATCCGCAAGGAAGAAGAACGAATCCATGAAGAAGACAAACGGACGAAGTCGAACGAATCCTCACAACTCCGGAACGACCGAAGCTAACGAGAGAAGCAAACCGGAAAGAAGCAAACAACATAGTAAACACACCAATCATAAACGTGGCATGATGCACAAAAAATTTTATGCATGTCCGGTTTAAATATGCATGGCATGGCAATATGCACAAACAACACTACAAGTTAAGTGGAGCTCAATATGCAACGAGTTGCATATTGATGAATTTCACAACACTTATTTAGTTCTCTCTCGGTTAGGTACTCAACAATATTAAATGTTGTTAAACATGGCAAGAGGTGGAGCATAATTAAACTAGCTATTTAGGCAAGGTTAAATGAGGCCGGAAATAAGAAACAACAATTCCGGAAAATCCCCATGAGCAATATTTTAGATTCGGTACTGTTCTGCCCTAAACACAATTTTAGAGTTGTTAAACAGCAACATAAAGTGGACCATGTTAATCTAGGCATTTTTCCACCCCAAATACATATAAAGAACATTTAATTCCGAGTTACGGTTATTTAGTTATGAATTAAAGCATTTTAGCATGGCATATTAGCAAATTAATGCAAACATCAATTTAAACATTTTTAACATAGATGAAAGTGGCATATTATTAATCTACACAATATTCTGAGCATATTACATATATAAAACATTTTAATCCGATGCACCATTTGTGAGTTATTAAATGCATGAAGAACAAGGGGTTTTCTGCAAAACAGTAATTTACTGGATAATTAGTAAATTCGCAGATCCAGGAAAAAAAACATATCGGGCGAAATCTCAGGCTGGCCCAACATTACTTTCAGGGAGAGGGCGGCGCTGCTCACATTGGGCTCGGCCCAGACGGAGAGGAGGAGAGGGGGCGCTGGGCCTCGGGAGGCCAGTGGGCTGGCTGGACGAAGGGACGCGGTGGTGTGCCACCCTGTGATCAACGGGAGGAGGAGGCTCCTCCCGACCGACTGAAGGCGGCGGCCAGGAACGAGCAATGGGGCGGGGGCGCGCGAGGGGCGAGGCCGGGATGACGGGATCCAGCGGATCCGCACGGAGGCCAGATCCGCGATGACCAGGGCAGGCGGCAAGGCGAGGGTCGAGGCGACGAGGAGCTCCGGACGCCGGCGAGGCAGCGGCGACCTGCGGGGAGAGAGAGACGTGAGAGAGAGAGAGACGACGAGAGAGAGGAGGAAGCCGGACGGCTGGCCTGGGCTCTTGGCTCCGTGGGGCTGCTGGTCGCCGGGGCGGAGGCGGAGGCGAGGAGGGCGGGAGGCGGTGAGGCGAACGGGGGAGCTGCAGGCGACGGGCGGCGATCACGGGCAGCAGGGGCCCAGATCGCCCGAGGCGGGCTGCGGATGGGCTTCATGGCCCTCGGCGAAGTGGGGCGCGGGGAGGGACGTGGAGGGCGCTGGTTGGAGGAGGCGGAGTCTTTGGGCGACGTGGGCCAATGGCGATCGACAAGTGGCGCTGAGGAGGTGGTGGCGGAAATTGAGGAGGAGGCGGAAATTGAGGAGAGGAGGTGGGAGGCGGCTGGTGAGGAGGGAGGTTGGTGGCGAGAATTTGAGGGGAGGGTAGGTAGCTGCCCAAAATGGAAGGGAGGGGGTTTAAATAGGAAAGGGGCTAGGGTTTGGTCCTTGGGGGTTTTGAACCCTCCGATCTCGATCGGGCGATTCGGACGCGAGGGGGGTTAGGTGGGCTGCAGGAGGACTGCGAGGGGGGAGAGAGAGAGGAGGGCCGGCATCTGCTTTAGGAGACCAAAACGTCCGACGAATATACCGCTATAACCGGTTACATATTTAACGGTTGGGCGATCAAGCGAACTCCGAATGCGATGAAACTTGGCAGGCGGCCTGTCTACACTATAATAAGACCGCATGACAAGTTGCAACCCATTCCGAGAACATTTTTATGCCACTTATAAAATAATATTTCGGAGGTGCCGCGGGCGCGTGCGAGTGTATCCGGACTCGGAACGGACAACGGAGAGAACCGGCGGAACACGAACGGATGCAAGTTTTGAAAAACATGCGGATGAAATGCAGATGATGCCATGAGATGAGATGCATAACAAAAACAAAAGGCAAAACAACAGACAAAACCCAACCACGAAGGAAATAATAAATCACATCTCCGGAAAGGGCAAGAGTCGGAGTTACGAATATGGAAAGTTGTATCCGGGGTGTTACAGTGATGATGATGGCGATGATTTCCCCCTCCCGGAGGGAAGTGTCCCCGGCAGAACAGCTCCGCCGGAGCCCTAGATTGGTTCCGCCAAGGTTCCGCCTCGTGGCGGCGGAGTCTCGTCCCGAAAGGTTGCTTCTGATTTTTTTCTCATCGAAAGACTTCATATAGGAGAAGATGGGCGTTGGAGAGCCACCAGGGGGCCCATGAGGTAGGGGGCGCTCCCCAAGGGGGGCGCGGCCCCCACCCTCGTGAGCAGGGTGTGGGCCCCCTGGCCTTCATCTTTGGTGACGGTTTTTCTTTATTTATTTTAAGATATTCCGTGGAGTTTTAGGACTTTTGGAGTTGCATAGAATAGGTCTCCAATATTTGTTCCTTTTCCAGCCCAGAATTCCAGCTGCCGGCATTCTCCCTCTTCATGTAAACCTTGTAAAATAAGAGAGAATAGCCATAAGTATTGTGAAATAATGTGAGATAACAGCCCATAATGCAATAAATATCGATATAAAAGCATGATGCAAAATGGACGTATCAGTGATCTATCCTTGTAATCGTGCGCAAGTTATATAATAATGTTAGTTTGAGTTTTCGCTTTCTTTACTTTCTTGTTGCAAATAAAAGAAAAGAAATAAAAAAGAAAAAGAGAAAAGAAATAAATAAAAGGAAAGGAAATAAATCAAGAAGATCATATGCTAACCTTATGGTAGGTGATGACACCATATAAGGAAAAGTATAAGTAGAAAATTTTATTATAGATTGATAAACATAGCATTAGTCAATGATGCAACTCATGAAAGAATTAATAAGGGAAGAGAAGATTCACATATAAATATACTACCCAAGAAATCTTTTGTGATTGTGAGCCCTAATCAAAATATTATATGCCAAAATTGTTGACGTTGGACAAGGACGACAACTTAATGGTTTATGTTTGTTTATATTCACATAGAAGTCATATTGTCATAGATCCTTCAACATGTCGTGCTTGCCTCATATCTTTGCTAGCCAAAAATTCCACACTAAGTAGATATACTACTTGTGCATCCAAAAACCCTTAAACCCAAATCTTATTTTCAAGTGTCCACCAGACCTACCTAGGGATTGAGAAAGATCCCTCAAGTAAGTTGTATCAGTGCAAAAAGGCAATAAAAGTTGCTTCTAAATGTGTGAGATCATTTAGTGTAAGAGAAAACTGAGCGTTGCACGAACTTGAGATGGTGAAGAATAAAAGCGACAGACTGCATAAAAAAGGTCGCTATCACAAGGGGCAATGAAATGTGACGTTCTTTTGCACTAAGGGGTTGAGAATACAAACAAATAAGCGCATGGAAACCTATGCTTCCCTCTGCGAAGGGCCTATCTTTTACTTTTATGTATTTACTTTTATGCAAAGAGTCAAAGTTTTCCATCTATTCCTTTTTATTTTTCTCCTTTGGCAAGCATCATGTGGTGAGGAAAGATCTAGGCACATATGTCCAGTTGAATATAGGTAGCATGAGTTATTATTGTTGACATCACCCTTGAGGTGAATACGTTAGGAGGCGAAACTATAAGCCCCTATATTTCTATGTGTCCGGTTGAAACGTTTTGCTCATGTGTACGCGGTGAGTGTTAGCAATCATAGAAGACTATATGATGGTTGAGTATGTGGACTTTCTTAAAGGCTCCGATACATGACCCTTCCCAAAAAGATGATGAATTGTAGTTGCAAAGTTGACTGAGAACATAGTTTGTCAGTTTTTAATAGAGTTTTTGCTTTATACTTCGATTGTGTGATGAATTGTCACTTATTCATGAGAAGTCTATGATAAAAGTCTTATGTTTAAATTTGTTGCTGTTATAATAATGACCATGATGCTTCTATGTCCGTATTTTGTTTTTATCGACACCTCTCTCTCAAAGCATGTGGACATGTTTTTCGATTTCGGTTTTCGCTTGAGGACAAGCAAGGTCTAAGCTTGGGGGAGTTGATACGTTAATTTTTCATCATGTTTTCTTACTGTTATTTATGATGTTTTTATGAATAATAATGCTTTTTGGAGTAATTCTAATGCCTTTTCTCTCATACTTTGCAAGGTACACACCAAGAGGGAGAATTCCGGCAGCGGGAAATCTGGAACTGAAAAAACTACGTCAGGCTACCTATTCTGCACAACTCCGAAGAAGCTGAAACTTCACGGAGAATTTTTATGGAATATTTGAAGAATATTGGAGCAAATAAGTACAAGGAGGGGCCCACCAGGTGGGCACAACACACCTGGGCGCGCCAGGGAGCCCAGGCGTGCCCTGGTGGGTTGTGCTCACCCAGGCCCACCTCCGGTGCCCATCTTCTGGTATATAAGTCATTTTGACCTAGAAAAAATAAAGAGAGGACTATCGGGACGGAGCGCCGCCATCTCGAGGCGGAACTTGGGCAGGAGCACTTTTGCCCTCCGGCGGAGCGATTCCGCCGGGGGAACTTCCCTCCCGAAGGGGGAAATCATCATCATCATCATCACCAACAACTCTCCCATCTTGGGGAGGGCAATCTCCAACAACATCTTCAACAACACCATCTCATCTCAAACCCTAGTTCATCTCTTGTGTTCAATCTTGTTACCGAAACTATAGATTGGTACTTGTGGCTGACTAGTAGTGTTGATTACATCTTGTAGTTGATTACTATATGGTTTATTTGGTGGAAGATTATATGTTCAGATCCAGTATGCTATTTAATACCCCTCTCATCTTGAGCATGATTATCATTTATGAGTAGTTACTTTCGTTCTTGAGGTTACGAGAGAAATTATGTTGCAAATAATCATGTGAACTTGATATGTGTTTGATATTTTGATAGTATGTATGTTGTGATTCCCTTAGTGGTGTCATGTGAACGTCGACTACATGACACTTAACCATATTTGGGCCTAAGGGAATGCATTGTGGAGTAGTAATTAGATGATGGGTTGCGAGAGATACGGAAGCTTAAACCCCAGTTTATGTGCTATTCCGTAAGGGACCGATTGGATCCAAAAGTTTAATGCTATGGTTAGAATTTATTCTTAATACTTTTCTCATAGTTGCGGATGCTTGCGGGAGGGTTAACCATAAGTAGGAGGTTTGTTCAAGTAAGAACAACACCTAAGCACCGGTCCACCCACATATCAAATTATCAAAGTAGCGAACACAAATCAAACCAACATGGTGAAAGTGACTAGATGCAAATCTCATGTACCCTCAAGAACTCTTTGCTTATCATAAGAGACTGTTTTGGCATGTCCTTTGCCTCAAAAGGATTGGGCTACCTTGCTTCACTTTTGTTACTACTATTGTTACTTGCCCGTTACAAATTATCTTGCTATCAAACTACTCCGCTACTTACAATTTCAGCACTTGCAGACATTACCTTGCTGAAAACTACTTGTCATTTCTTTCTGCTCCTCGTTGGGTTCGACACTCTTACTTATCGAAAAGATCTATAATTGATCCCCTATACTTGTGGGTCAATGCTATTTTCTGGCACCATTGCCGGGGAGTGAAGCGCCTTTGATAAGCAGAATTTGGTAAGGAAACATTTATATAGTGTGCTGAAATTTATTGTCACTTGCTACTATGGAAAACAATCCTTTGAGGGGTTTGTTCGGGGTATCTTCACCTCGACCGGAACCACAATTAGATACCCCTCAACCTACTGCACCTGCTGAAAATATTGAATATGAAATTCCTTCGGGTATGATAGAACAACTGCTAGCTAATCCTTATGCAGGAGATGGAACTGAACATCCTGAGATGCACTTGATATATATAGAACAAATTTGTGGACTGTTTAAGCTTGCAGGTTTACCCAGGGATGAAGTTATGAAAAAGGTTTTCCCTTTATCTTTGAAGGGAAAAGCATTGGCATGGTATAGGCTATGCGATGATATTAGATCTTGGAATTGGAATCGATTGAAATTGGAGTTCCACCAAAAATTATCCTATGCACCTAGTTCATCGTGATCGGAATTATATATATATATAATTTTTGGCCTCGTGAACGAGAAAGTATCGCTCTAGCTTGGGGGAGGCTGAGGTCAATGCTATATTCATGCCCCAATCACGAGCTCTCAAGAGAAATTATTTTCCAGAACTTTTATGCTCGGCTTTCTCGTAATGATCAAACCATGCTTGATACTTCTTGTGCTTGTTCTTTTATGAAGAAGACTATTGAATTCCGGTGGGATCTTTTGGAAAGAATTAAATGCAACTCTGAAGATTGGGAACTCGACGAAGGTAAAGAGTCAGGTATTAAGCTTAAGTATGATTATGTTAAATCTTTTATGAATACTGATGCTAATATGTACTTGACTCTGAGATAGTAGCCTCCTTTTGTGAATCATTTGCTACTCATGTTGCTCCCTAAAGAGAAGTGGTTTAAATATCACCCACCTATTAAAGAAGAAATCAAAGAACTGGAATTAGCTAAGGAAGAAACTATGCTTTATATTGTTGATCCATTTGTTCCTTCTTCTTATATTGAGAAACCACTTTTCCCTGTTAGGATAAAGGAACATGCTAAAGTTTCAGCATTGGTTAGCAAAAGCTATATTAGAACACCTAAACCTGATGAACAAATTAAAGAAGAACCTAGTATTGCTATGGTTAAAGATCTCTTGGAAGAAGATATGGATGGGGATGTTATTTACTTCTGTGAAGAAGCTGCTAGAATTGCCAAACCTGATAAAAAGGATAAACATAGACCTGTTGTTGGCATGCCCGTCATCTCAGTTAAAATAGGAGATCACTGTTATCATGGTTTATGTGACATAGGTGCTAGTGTGAGTGCTATTCCTTACACCTTATATCAAGAAATTATGAATGACATAGCAACCGCAGAGATAGAAGACATAGATGTTACTATTAAACTTGCTAATAGAGACACTATATCACCAATTGGAATTGTTAGAGATGTTGAAGTCTTGTGTGGGAAAATAAAATACCCTACTGATTTTCTTGTTCTTGGTTCCCCACAAGATGACTTTTGTCCCATTATCTTTGGAAGACCTTTCTCGAACACCATTATCTTTGGAAGTTTACCATAAAACTATGGGTCCATAGCTAGTAGCTAGATGGCTTCTTCTCTCTCTTTGATTCTCAATACCATGATCTCCTCGATGTTCTTGGAGATCTATCCGTTGTAATACTTTTTTGCAGTGCGTTTGCCGAGATCCGAAGAATTGTGGATTTATGATCAGCTTATCTATGAGTATTATTTGAATCTTCTCTGAATTCTTATATGCATGATTTGATATCTTTGCAAGTCTCTTCGAACTATCGAGTTGGTTTGGCCAACTAGATTGGTTTTTCTTGCAATGGGAGAAGTGCTTAGCTTTGGGTTCAATCTTGCGGTGTCCTTTCCCGGTGACAGTAGGGCCAGCAAGGCATGTATTTTATTGTTGCCAGCGGGACAAAAAGATGGGGATTTCATTATATTGCTTGAGTTAATTCCTCTACATCATGTCATCTTGCTTAATGCGTTACTCCGTTCTTTATGAACGTAATACTCTAGATGCATGCTGGATAGTGGTCCACGTGTGGAGTAATAGTAGTAGATGTAAAATCGTTTCAGTCTACTTGACATAGACTGATGCCTATATTCATGATCATTGCCTTAGATATCGTCATAACTTCGCGCTTTTCTATCAATTGCTCGGAAGTAATTTGTTCACCCACCATAATATTTTTTATCTTGAGAGAAGCCTCTAGTGAAACCTATGGCCCCCGGGTCTATTTTCCATCGTATAAGTTTCCGATCTGCAATATTAGTTTCCTATTTACTTCCTTCACAATCTTTTACTTTCTGAGCTATAAACCAAAAATACCAAAAATATTTACTTTACCGTTTATCTATCTCTATTAGATCTCACTTTTGCAAGTAACCGTGAAGGGATTGTGTCGGTGTCAAAACCGGCGGATCTCGGGTAGGGGGTCCCGAACTGTGCGTCTAGACGGATGGTAACAGGAGACAAGGGACACGATGCTTTTACCCAGGTTCGGGCCCTCTCGATGGAGGTAAAACCCTACTCCTGCTTGATTAATATTGATGATATGGGTAGTACAAGAGTAGATCTACCGCGAGATCGTAGAGGCTAAACCCTAGAAGCTAGCCTATGGTATGATTGATGTTCGTCCTACGGACTAAAACCCTCCGGTTTATATAGGCACCGAATAGGGTTAGGGTTACACAGAGTCGGTTACAATGGTAGGAGATCTACATATCCGTATCGCCAAGCTTGCCTTCCACGCCAAGGAAAGTCCCATCCGGACATGGGACGAAGTCTTCAATCTTGTATCTTCATAGTCCAGGAGTCCGGCCAAAGGTCATAGTCCGGCTATCCGGACACCCCCTAATACAGGACTCCCTCAGTAGCCCCTGAACCAGGCTTCAATGACGACGGGTCCGGCGCGCATATTGTCTTTGGCATTGCAAAGCGGGTTCCTCCTCCGAATACTTCATAGAAGATTTTGAACACAAGGATAGTGTCCGGCTCTGCAAAATAAGTTCCACATAACACCGTAGAGAGAATAACATTTACACAAGTTCAATCTGCTGACGTATCCCGCAGCGTGACATCACACCACGACCAAGCCTTTATTCGAATCATTTTTACTGCGCAACCTCAGCGCGTTTAGCGAGGCGGTTTCCTTGGCACTTCTTGTCAAAGCAGAGATCGTGTCCCCTTATTCCGAGATTCTCATCAATACGGGCGTGGGTAACCCAACCGCGCCATTGATTATGGCGCTTGGGAGATAAGCGAGTTTTATCAGGCCGGTGGGGACGCATAGCTTTGTCCGTCCATATAAGGGGATAAGAATCCGCTTTTTCACACACGCCTTCTTCCTCCTTTGCTTATCCATTTCACTTTTCGAGCTCCAGCGCCCAAGTCCGCACATCCTACCTCAACCTTCTCCAACTATGTCCGGAGCGGGAGGCAAGTGGATGGCCTCCTCCGTCACGGAGGGGCACATCAAAAAGCTGCGGAAGGTCGGATACTTGTCCAACGACATCGCGCATAGGCTCCCCAATGAGGGGCATCTCATCCCCACCCCCAGGCCCCATGAGAGGGTGGTGTTCCTCCCCCACTTCCTCCGCGGACTAGGGTTTCCACTTCACCCATTCGTCCGGGGGCTCATGTTCTACTACGGCCTAGATTTCCACGATCTGGACCCGAATTTCATCCTCAACATCTCGGCGTTTATCGTCGTGTGCGAGGCCTTCCTTTGCATCCAGCCCCACTTCGGCTTATGGCTGAAGACCTTCAATGTCAAGTCGAAGGTAGTGGGCGGCCGCCAAGCGGAGTGCGGAGGCGCCATGGTGGGCAGGATGGCAAACGTCCTATGGCTCGAGGGATCCTTTGTGGAGACCATATAGGGGTGGCAATCGAGGTGGTTCTATATCACCGAGCCGCGCGACTCTCAATGGGCGGCGGCCCCCGAATTCCGATCTGGCTTCCCCACACGGCTCACCTCATGGAAAGAGACGGGCCCGGCATGGGGCAATTCGGAAGAGCTGGCCAGACTCCAAACCTGCGTCTGAAACCTGGTGGACAAGAATCTCAAGCTTGTCAACGTAATCCAGGTGATGCTCATCTGCCGGATTCTCCCATGCCAGCAACGGGACTTCAATTTGTGGGAGTTTGGTCCGGCACAACACCGAACCTTGAACCGGCTCTTCGACACTACGTACGAAGACGCCTGGAAGGTGCTGTTCAAGGGCGCCGAAGCTCCCGCATCCATGACGGAAGATCGCGGATTCAGCTCGCAGCATCAAGCCAGCGAGGTAAGTTATTTTACCCTTTACGGGACTCTTTTTCATAGTTTGACTCTATGCGGGATCTAAAACTCCCTCACCTTTGACAGGACTGGCTGAAGACGTCCGGACAGATCAACTGCCCGGCTCCCTTGCCAGAAGACCCAGCGGACGCCCAATTGACGGGGCTGCTGGTTCCGGTACCTCACGTGGTGCCGGAAAAGAAGGCCAAGAAGAAGGCCACGGGAACTCGAAGGAGCTCCCGGCGCCAGGTATTATCGGACTCATCGTCCGATGACGCCAAGGCGGACTCCTCCCGTGAAGACGAGGAGGAGGAAAAACAGGCCTCTCCCCCAGTGGGGGGAGAGAAGAAAAGGAAGGCCGCCCCCACCGGGGAGGCCGAAGGGTCCAAGAAGGGAAGGACCCTCCCTCCGGACTACACCGCCAATGCCGATGATGGCGAAGAGGGGTGGGCTCCAAGGGCCAAGCCCCTGGCGAGATCGTAAGTGTCCGGACACCAGAATAACTCGTGGCGTTTCATTCGTTGCACAACATCCTATAATGCCGGATATAACCATGCAGCCCTCCCAAGGATGGGCTCGACGATTCATCGAGCGGCTCCCTGGATTCGTCGGAGGTGAATAGCACCTCACTTTCGACCGCCTCGTCTCCTCCCGCTGCGGACGACGCCGGTGTGGAGTCCCAAAAGGGGCCCAGCCAGGAGGAGGTGGCTATGGAGGCGCCGCAAGGCGACCTCCCGGAATCCGGGCTCAAAGGGGATAAAACCCCGAAGGGCTTCAAGTCCGCCTGCGCCGGACTCATCACCGAACCGGTGGTTACGAGTCCGACAGGCGACCCCTTCGTAAGAAGGGCAAGACTGCGACGCCGGTAACCTTCGTCCAACCGGAGGCACCGGATGATTTGATGGAGGCGCTTAACGGTGCTTCCATCGACGAGGAGTACCACACTGTTATGAGTGTGGTGATCCAGAAGGTTCAGTCCGCCAAGAGCGGGCTGGCTGAAGCCTGTGCCAGCCTTCTAACAGGCTTTGAGGTATGTATAAAAATATTACCGCATAGACAGTAGCCCATGATGCTCAGTTTGGTGTACGGAAAGAAAAAGCCGAACTGAGGATCTAAAAATATATACGCAGGAGTCTAACATAAGTATGTCAATATGGGAATGCAGGCTGCGCTGCTGACCTCTGCCGCACTGACTGCGGAGGTTGGTGCATTGAAGCAGAGCCTCGAGCAGTCCGAGAACGAGCTCGGACTTGCCAAAAAGCAGCTCGAGGGCAAGGAAGGTAAGTAATACCTTATGGGAGTATTTAAAAGATGTGTTTACAAAAAATGACAGGAATAACATGAATATTGCAGGGGCCACGAACAAGGTGGCGACCCTGAAGGAGGCGGTGTCCCGGGCCGAAAGCAATGCGGCCGCGGAGTGCACTGAGCGAGGAAAGCAGGAGGCGCTGGTGGCGGAGGTGCGGCAAGAGCTCCAGGCTCTCGTGAAAAAGCACGAGAGTTTGGAGCGTGACTCAAAGACTCGGGAGTCCGAGCTCGCCACGGCCCTTGAGAGCGCCAAGGCCGCTAAGGCCGAAGCCCAAAAAGCCCTTCAGGAGATTGATGCGATGAAGAAGATAGCGACGGGTAAGGCATTCTATATGCAAAGCAAACATGTGAAAGTGAATTATCTGTTGCTTACCCGAATCCGGAGCTCTCCAGGAGCATTCACAGATCTGCCCTGCAGTGTGGCTGATGCTTCCGCATTCTACCGAGCCGAGGAGGGGAGCTCGACGGAGAAGGTGTTCTGGTCTCGATATGTCGAGGCGGACATCCAGTGTTTTTAGCGACCAGTTGAAGCAACTGGTCGGGCTCCATAAGGTGGCGAACAGGCCATGAGGGGCCTCATAGTTCGGCTGTGGCCGGAGGAAGCCATGCCTAGGAGCTACTTCGGGCTGGTGAGGCGGCTGGTGGACGCATGTCCATGGGTTGAAGTCATCAAGCGCTCATGCGCATCGAAGGTGCTCAGAGCGCCTTGCCCTTGCTAAGGCGACTGGGCAAGATGGACGCTGAGAAGCTTGTGAAGGACGGACCACCACCGAAGAAGGAGCATCGCAAGCCTGAAATGTATTATGAGGGCGTCCTGAAGGGTGCCTACCTTATAGCGGATGAATGCTCCAAAGATATAATTTTTGAGTAGACTCGCATTTGTTATCATGTACGTTGAAAACTTGTTCATATGCGCTAAGCAACACTTATTTAATTTAAAATATTACCTTCTGTGCGGCCGTGTATTAAATTTGAGAGATGGCGAGTCGTTGGCTTCAGCCCCATGCCACGAAAGTGGGGTGTTGGGATGAACTTGAGCGCTCTTGTTCCCATTCTTGGGTCCTTCGAGGGGGCGCCAGCAACGTAACAAGGCAACCGGACTATAATGCTTGAACACTCTCACTTAGCCATAGAATTCTATAATTTTAAATTTAGTGAAGCCCCTAGTATTCGGAAGACCGAGTTCGGGCGCTATCCATGCCTAGGCGGACAATGCCGACTCCTCGCTCTAAGCGGCATAAGTCTTTAAGGACTCGAAAACCTCTCGAACAGCGACCGCCTCGCCCTATCATGACGGTCAGTTTAGCTTTCTCCATCGAGGTGCTTAACCCAGCTCAACCGGGCACAATCGTAGTGGTTCTCCCAGCGCTACCTTAGCCGATATAACGGAACATAAGGTACCAAAACATGGGAGCAGGCAAACCCAACTATTGACCCAAGACATGATTCGGAGCCGGTGCATATAATGCTATAAGTTCGGGGTGCCGCACTTGTGAAAGTGTTCGGACTTATCACACCATGTTATGGGGTACTTAAGCCCCTGGTGTATTGCCCGTACCAAAGTGTACGGTTGCACAATGTCATAAATGAACATATATATATATAAGGGAAATCAATAATAGGCAGAAGCTATATATTGTTTATTCAAAAGGGCTGCTGTGAGAGCAGAACGATACAAATAGTGCGATAAGCAAGGGACGGGACTTTTAACATGTCTCTCTCCAGGGGTAAGCCGCGGGATGTTGTGTAAAACAGATATATTGCTCGTAATAGAGACCACCTGGACACTCGATGTAGCTTTCTGCTTCCCTGGCTGTTGCATCGTGTGTTCGGCGATTCTAATGCCGGACAGGGCTTCGTGAGAACGGAGTCCTGAAAGTAAAAAGAAAGAGAGAAAAAGAATGACACAATCGGGAGCCCCTGGTGTGGTTGAGCCGCATTCTGGGCATGCCGTGGTCGTGCTCCTTCCCCTATGCCCATTGTATTTCCAGAGCGTAATTATGTACGCGTAATACTGGTTTCGGAATTTCGCGAGGGCTGGGGCTTGGGCCGCATTGCTATGCATGCTCGGAACGTGCCAGGCGGTCTTGTTGTAGGTTACTCCGGGCGCGCTTGACGGTGTCCGGGCGTTTAATAGCCGGACTCGAGAATTGCCTTAAGGGGCTGCTTTGCACTTCCGCCGCGAGGGCCGCCGTATGCTCCTCCGTCCGGAGAGAGCGTTCGGTGTTTCCATTGACCGTAATGACTCCTCGAGGACCTGGCATCTTGAGTTTGAGATATGCGTAGTGCGGCACCGCATTGAACTTTGCAAATGCGGTTCGCTCGAGCGCAAATGCATGATAGCCGCCATGAACGGGACTATGTCAAGATTAACTCCTCGCCCGGAAGTTATCCGGGATCCAAGACCACTTCAAGTGTAATCGAGCCTGTCATAGTTGGCCACTACCCTGGTATGACGCCTTTGAAGTTCGTCTTTGTGGGTTTAATCCTTGATGGGTCTATGCCCATTTTGCGCACTGTATCCTGATAAAGCAGGTTCAGGCTGCTGCCGCCGTCCATTAGGACTCTAGTGAGGTGAAATCCGTCTATGATTGGGTCTAGAACCAATGCGGCAAATCCGCCATGGCGGATGCTAGTGGGTGGTCCTTCGATCAAAAGTGATCGGGCAGGAAGACCATGGGTTGAACTTTGGGGCGACCGCTCCATCGCAGATACGCCCCTTAGTGCACTTCCGCTCCCTTTTGGGTATGTGGGTTGCGTATATCATGTTCACCGTCCGCACTTTGGGGAATCCTTCATCCTTTATTGTTCGTGGCCGGGCTCCTCCTCGTCATCGCTATGCAGCCCTTGTCATTGTTTTCGCATTTAACTTGCTCGCTGCTTGAACACCCAACAATCCTGTTGGTGTGATTGGCTGGTTTTTGGGTGCCATGTATCCGCACGAGCGATCGAGTATTTGGTCCAAATTGGATGGGCCCGGAGTATTTATTTTAAATGGCTTTTTCCGCTGACCGGGTTTAGAGCCTCTGAATCCGGCATTGACTGTCGTATCCTCAGCATTATCGCCATTAATGCGGCGCTTGTGCTTGTTGCGCCACGACCTGCCACTGCTGTCCTTGGTATCCGAATTACCCGGGCTCTTGGTCATGTTGTTACTATGAGCTAGCCAGCTGTCCTCTCCCGCGCAAAAGCGGGTCATGAGTGTTGTGAGGGCTGCCATGGATTTCGGCTTTTCCTGTCCTAGGTGTCGGGCAAGCCACTCGTCGCGGATGTTGTGTTTGAAGGCTGCAAGGGCCTCGGCATCCGGACAATCGACGATTTGATTTTTCTTGGTTAGAAACCGTGTCCAGAATTGTCCGCCGATTCCTCTGGCTGCTGAATTATGTGGATTAGGTCATGAGTCTGGTGGTCGCATATATGTGCCCGGAAATTGTCGAGGAATGCGGCTTCCAGGTCTTCCCAACAACCGATTGACTCTGCTGGCAAGCTGTTAAGCCAATGCCGGGCTGGTCCTTTAAGCTTGAGTGGGAGGTATTTGATGACGGGTAGATCATCACCGCGGGCCATGTGGATGTGAAGGAGATAGTCCTCGATCCAAACCGCAGGAACTGTTGTGCCATCGTATGATTCAATGTTTACGGGTTTGAAACCCTCAGGGATTTGATGATCCATCACTTCATCTGTGAAGCATAGTGGGTGTGCGGCGCCTCTGTATTGGGCTATATCACGACGTAGCTCGAATGAGCTTTGTCTACTGTGTTCGGCCTGGCCGGAGTTGCTATATCCGGCGTGACGGTTATCTTCACGTGTTGTGGGGCACCCACGCGATCCATAGATCGATCTTGTCTGCCTTGCCTTGTCCTCCAATATATCTCGCAGGTCTGGCGCATTTCCCCGTGCCTTTGTATTTTTTTAGCGGCGACGGGGTGCGGCTTGAATTGAGGGCCGAGAGGCCTCTCTGTCGCGGCCACGAGGTGGCCGGTCAGCCATATCATGCACTGGTGATGTAGGTTTAGGTGCTTCCTCCTCTAATTGGGGTAGCAACCTGCGTCTTGGGTAGCTCTTGGAGGGGCGCTCGAGTTCATACTCTTCTGCCGCAAGGACTTCAGTCCATCTGTCAGCTAGCAAATCTTGGTCAGCTCTAAGTTGTTGCTGCTTTTTCTTGAGGCTGCTTGCCGTGGCCATGAGCCTATGTTTGAAACGCTCTTGTTCGACAGGATCCTCGGGCACGACAAATTTGTCGTCGTCGAGGCTTGCCTCATCTTCGGAGGGAGGTATGTAATTATCGTCCTCTACCTCTTTTTCCGCCGCTCTCTCATGAGGGCTGGCTTCTCCATCCTCTTGCGTTGAATCTTGCTGGAGGGGTTGTCTTCGCACCTTGTCAGGGTGTTATTATCTCCGTGCGGAATCACCGCTTTTTTTGTGGCGGGATTTAGAGCGGCGCCACGACGCCGACGCTTAGGCTGTTTCTTGGAGGGTCATCCTCCGCTGTTCCATCGCCATTCCCATCTTTTGGGATGTCCACCATGTATATGTCATATGAGGTGGCCTTCCAGGTGCCTGTGGGCGCTGGTTCTTGGTCGTCTCTGCATCGTCGTCCATACCGTCGATGTCTTGAGTCAAGTCGAGCATGTCGGTTAAATCATCGACAGTGGCTACGAAGTGGGTGGTGGGTGGGCTTTGATTTTCTTCGTCGTCCGCATCCCAACCTTCCTGACCATAATCCGGCCATGGTGAAAGCACAAGTGCTCCCTAGGTGGTTTTGGTAATTAATGACAACATATCTCTTGTTGGACTAACACTTTTATCTAGTATGTTTCAGATAAGTTCAACAATGGAGTGGCATGGACTAAAGGATGTGGGAACTCCTTCAAGATGCTAAGGACAAAGGATTGGCTCAAGCTTCAAGCTCAAGACTCTTCATTTTACATTTTAGTGATCCAAGATCACATTGAGTCTATAGGAAAAGCCAATACTATCAAGGAGGAATGAGGTGTTGCTTAATGAGCCTCTTGCTTCAAAGTGCTTAGTGATATGCTCCAAGTACCCTCAACTACTTTCCCACTTCCACACATATGTCCTAAACCTAAAGTCAAACTCGGCCCCGCTGATTCTTTCTATCCGGTGCCACCGAGTTTGGATGTCTTAGCCACTGCCACAAACCCTAGGCAAATCGGTCTCACCGATAGGGATCTCGGTCTCACCGAGATGGGATTGTAATCTCTCTGTGTATGTCCATTATCAAAATCGGTCTCACCGAGTTTGAGCAATCGGTACTACCGAGATTACAATGCAAACTCTCCGTTAACTTATTATCAAAATCGGTCCCATCGAGTTTGATAATCGGTCAAACCGAGTTTGCTCGACCAACTCTCCGAAAGCTTATTACCAAAATCGGTCCCACGAGTTTGTGTAATCGGTCTTACCGAGATTACGTTATGCCCTAACCCTAACCGAATCGGTCCCACCGAGTTGCATTCCGGTCCCACCGAAAACCCTAACGGTCACATTATTTGCTAAATCGGTCTGACCGAGTTTAACGATTCGGTCCCACCGAGTTTGGTAGATTATGTGTAACAGTTAGATTTTGTGTGGAGGCTATATATACCCCTCCACCTCCTCTTCATTCGTGGGGACAGCCATCAAACTGAACCTACACTTCCAGCATCCTATTTCTGAGAGAGAACCACCTACTCATGTGTTGAGGCCAAGATATTCCATTCCTACCATATGAATCTTGATCTCTAGCCTTCCCCAAGTTTCTTTCCACTCAAACCCTCTTTCCACCAGATCCAAATCCTATGAGAGAGAGTTGAGTGTTGGGGAGACTATCATTTGAAGCACAAGAGCAAGGAGTTCATCATCAACGCACCATTTGTTACTTCTTGGAGAGTGGTGTCTCCTAGATTGGCTAGGTGTCACTTGGGAGCCTCCGACAAGATTGTGGAGTTGAACCAAGGAGTTTGTAAGGGCAAGGAGATCGCCTACTCGTGAAGATCTACCGCTAGTGAGGCAAGTCCTTCGTGGGCGACAACCATGGTGGGATAGACAAGGTTGCTTCTTCGTGGACCCTTCGTGGGTGGAGCCCTTCGTGGACTCGCGCAACCGTTACCCTTCGTGGGTTGAAGTCTCCATCAACGTGGATGTACGATAGCACCACCTATCGGAACCACGCCAAAACATCCGTGTCTCCAAATTGCGTTTGAATCCTCCAATCCCTTCCCTTTACATTCTTGCAAGTTGCATGCTTTATTTTTCGCTGCTCATATACTCTTTGCATGCTTGCTTGCTATATGTTGTGAATGTTAAACTTGTGCCTAAACTCCACTCAAACTTTAAAGAAACTTAAAAACTGCAACTTTTGTACTTAGTGTATAATCACCCCCCTCTAGACACCTCTTCTCAAGGTCCTACAAGTGGTATCAGAGCATTGGTCTCCATTGCCTTGGTTTAATCACCATTGGAGGAAGATGGATGAGTCTACTTTGGGGAGTCTTAGACATAGAGTGCCTATTCTTGATGGAGAGTATTTTCGTGAGTGGAAAAATGAGATGCTTGTTATTTTCAATCAATATCATTTTAACAAGTAAATTGCTAGACCTTGTGCACCTTATGTTGATCCTATGCATCCAGCCCATGATGAGTCAATTGACATGGTTAGGAATCTTAGAACTGCCGAACTTATCATTAGAGGATTTCCTAGAAACTTGATTGGATGTTTGCCTACTTTTAAGTGTGCCTACACCATATGGAAATTTCTTGAGGAACGACTTCCAGATTATTCCTTGAAAAATCTAGATGAAATTATCCATAAGTCTATTGCTTTGAGCAAAATGAATACTAGTGATCCTATGTTTGGTGATCGTCTATTTGAGCTTACAAACCTTATGCGTGCCAAAGGAAATGTTGGTATTATTAGTGACATTATTTCCGAAGCTATAAGAATTCATAGACAAGATTATTGTCAAACTCATTCTAATGAATCACCCTCTCTAGGATTTGATCCACCACATGACGATGTTGAACATGGATACTATGATGAGGATGATGATAGTGACTTCGATCTTGATGATGCAATGAGACATTTTGGTCTTATGGCAAATCTTCGGGGATATATGTCAGGAGGAAAGGAATGGGTTCTTGATAGTGGATGTACCGATCACATGACCGGAGATAAAGACATGTTTCGTGAGCTTGCTGATAATGATAGTCCTCGAAAGTATGTCACTTTCGGTGACAACTCAAAGGGTAAGGTGGTTGGCCTCGGTAAGGTGGCCATATCACATGATAGCTCCATACAAAATGTTATGCTCGTTGAATCTCTTGGTTACAACTTACTTTCAGTATCTAGACTTGCTGATTTCGGTTTCAATGTTCTATTTATCAAGTAGATTGCCAAGTGTTTCGTCGAGATAATCATAAAATGGTCTTTTGGTGTGCGAGAGGTGATCTATACATTGTTGATTTCACTAAAAGGCTCAACCTAAAACTTGCTTCATTGCTAAATCCTCAAAAGGCTGGTTATGGCATAGACGATTAGGTCATGTTGGTATGCGAAACCTTAACAAGCTTATTAAGGGGAATCATATCCTTGGAGTTAATGATGTCATATTTTATAAGGATAGACTTTGCAGTGCTTGTCAAGCAGGTAAACAGGTTGGAGGAAGGCATCCCGTGAAGAACATCATGACCACGAAGAGGCCACTCGAGCTACTTCACATGGATCTCTTTGGTCCCAACTCTTACAAGAGTCTCAGTGGAAATTCTTTTGGTATAGTTATAGTTGATGATTTTTCCAGATTTACGTGGGTGTTCTTTCTCGATGATAAATCGCAGGTCCAAAAGATCTTCAAAAACTTCGTTAGGAAGGCCCAAAACCAATTTGAAGTGAAGATCAAGAAGGTTCGCAGCGACAACGGAATGGAGTTCAAGAACGCAAATGTGGACACCTTTCTTGACGAAGAAGGTATTTCACACGAGTTCTCGGCTACGTACACACCTCAACAAAATGGAGTTGTTGAGAGGAAGAACCAGACGCTCATCGAAATGGCAAGAACGATGCTTGATGAGTACAAGACGCTAAAGCACTTTTGGGCAGAAGCGGTTGAGACAGCTTGTCTTGCAACAAATCGCTTGTATCTTCACAAGCTACTCGGCAAGACGGCATACGAGCTACTCACCGGTAACAAACCCCAAGTTGGATACTTTTGAGTATTCGGCTCAAAGTGCTACATTCTTGATAAGCATCGTCGTTCTAAATTTGCTCCTAAGTCTCATGAAGGTTTCCTACTAGGTTATGGCTCAAACTCTCACACTTACCGTGTCTACAACAATTTCACCCGAAAGGTTGAAGAGACGGTAGATGTGAAGTTTGATGAATCTAACGGCTCGCAAGTAGAGCAATTGCCAATTGATGTAGGAGACAAAGATCCTTCAGAAGCAATCCAAGACTTGTCTATTGGCAAGGTCCGTCCAACGGAGGTGAAGGAGAGTACCTCGTCCGTCCAAGTGGAAGCTTCTACTTCACGACAAGGTGAACCAAGAGTTGATACGGAAGCATCCACAAGTGGGACACACCAAGATGAAGAAAACGAGGAAGTGCATCAAGATGAACGTCAACAACCTCCTTCTCCACCACGACAAGAGAACGACAACGCCAACAATGAAGAAGGCCAAGAAGAAGAACAAGATGAAGAAGATGTTCAACGAAGACCCAAGCAAAAGCTTTCACGAGTTTGAGCAAGAATTGCTAAAGACCATCCCGTCGAGCAAATCTACAATGATATTCAAACCGGGAGAATCACTCGCTCTAAAACTCGTTTAGCTAACTTTTGTGAAAACTATTCTTTCATCTCTAGCATTGAACCTATGAAGGTCGAAGAAGCATTGAAAGATCCGGATTGGATAAATGCTATGCATGAAGAGCTACACAACTTTGAGAGGAACCAAGTTTGGACATTGGTTGAGAAGCCCGACAACAACCACAACATCATTGGTACCAAATGGGTGTTTCGCAACAAGCAAGATGAAGATGGACAAGTAGTTCGCAACAAAGCACGTCTCGTCGCCCAAGGCTACACACAAGTCGAAGGTATGGACTATGGTGAGACTTACGCCCCCGTTGCTAGACTTGAGTCCATTCGCATCTTACTTGCCTATGCTAATCACCATGATATCACCTTGTACCAAATGGACATTAAAAGTGCTTTTCTAAATGGTGAAATAGAGGAGGAAGTTTATGTTAAACAACCTCCCGGCTTTGTCAATCCTAAGAAACCCAATCATGTTTACAAACTTCACAAAGCTCTTTATGGACTTAAACAAGCTCCTAGAGCATGATATAAATGCTTGACCAAGTTCCTTATTGAAAAAGGCTTTGAAATTGGGAAAATTGATTCTACTCTTTTTACTAAAAGGGTTAATGGTGAACTCTTTGTGTGCCAAATTTATGTGGTGAACTCTTTGTGTGCCAAATTTATGTTGATGATATTATATTTGGTTCAACTTCCACGCAAAAAAAAAAAATTGGTTCAACTAACCCTCATTTTAGTGAAAAGTTTGGGAAGCTAATGTCGGAGAAGTTTGAGATGTCTATGATGAGTGAACTCAAATTATTTCTTGGTTTGCAAATCAAGCAAACTAAGGAAGGTACTTTTGTCTCGCAAACAAAGTACACCAAGGACTTATTCCGGAAGTTCAATATGCAAGAATGCAAAGGTATGACTACACCCATGCCTACAAGTGGACATCTTGACTTAACCAAAGATGGTGAACCGGTTGATCAAAAGATTTATCGCTCTATGATTGGTTCATTGTTATATCTATGTGCTTCACGTCCCGATATTATGCTAAGTGTGTGCATGTGTGCACGATATCAAGCTGCCCCTAAAGAATGTCATCTTAAGGCCGTGAAATGGATAGTGAGATACTTAATTCATACACCAAATTTTGGCATTTTGTATCCTAAGAGGGCCTCCTTCGATCTTGTTGGCTATTCCGACTCGGACTATGCCGGAGACAAGGTTGATAGAAAGTCCACTTCGGGTACTTGTCAATTTCTTGGTAGATCTCTTGTGTCTTGGTCCTCCAAGAAACAAAACTCGGTATCCTTATCCACCGCCGAATCTGAATATATTGCCGCTGGTTCATGTTGTGCTCAATTACTTTGGATGACCCAAACTCTTAAAGATTATGGGATATATGTGAGACATGTTCCATTGCTTTGTGATAATGAAAGTGCTATCAAAATTGGTCATAATCCTGTGCAACATTCTCGAACTAAGCATATTGAAGTTCATTATCATTTCATTCGAGATCATGTTGCTAAGGGTGACATTGATCTTAAGCATCGAAAAGCAATTAGCGGATATATTCACTAAACCTCTTGATGAGAAAGTGTTTTGCAGGTTAAGAGGAGAATTGAACATCATTGATGCTTCAAACTTGGAGTAGAAACTCCATTGGATACATGCAAGACATGAGCTTATGACTAATCCTTGATAGTTCTCTTATGATGAAAAACTTATGTCTTGGATATATTTGTATCTTGCATGTTATCTAACCCATGTAGGTACTTGGTTGAATCAAATTCCATGAGGTTGAAACCTACTCATATCTTGAGCAATCTCTACATCACCAAGTCTCTACACAAGGTGGTTGAAGACAAGGAAGCACGAAACCATTCAAACATATCCTTTGACAAATTCTATGTTGAGTTTCATGATTGTCATTTTGGATATACAAGTGCTCTTCCTTGCAAGAACTAACCCATGTAGGTAGATGGACTCAAATTCCAAGTGGTGCTCCAAATTCTTGATGAGCTACATCAACCTTGAGCAACCCACGCAAGTTCAACTACATGGACAACACCACCAACCAAGGTATGTTATTCCATCTTAGAGAAGCTTTACTCCGAGTCATGAGTTAAAGCAACTCGACAAGATGTGAATACATCAAGATGCTCAAATGAAAAATGGCAACCCCATTTTGAGCTTAAACGATGAGTATGGCCTATGATCAAGTGATCTCACTTGACTCCTAAGTCAATATACTCTAACATAGGTGACTTTGTCGCCGACCATCTCTAGATGAAGTTCTCCTGTGTTCTTTTCTGAGTTTTTGCATTTGTCTCATGCATTTGTGTTTCCCCTTTCAAAAAAAACTTCATCTAGATTTCTTTCTGTTTTCTCTGCATTTTCTGCATCTATTCCTTGCATATCTTTCAGTTAATTCCTTGCAAATCTTTGTGAGATCTTACTAGTCTAGTGAGCTGAAGTGACAAGTGTTTTCTCTACGATGAACTCAGTTACTCCAATTTGTTATTTTCGGTCCAACCGAATCTTTTTGGTACGACCGAAGCATACCACTCGGTGCCACCGATTTCATAACAGGAAAAACTCTTTGCCACATATTCTGTGTTTCTTCTGATCCAGCTCCACTCAATGAATCTTGTCCTCTACAAGCATCACATTTTCATCATTGCTTTGTTCTGTGTCTGAAGGACCAAACCCATTCGACAGACTCCAGAAGACCCTTCTTGGAAATTGATGTCAAAGGGGGAGAGAAAGAACATCAAAAATTATCATTTGGAGATAGAGAGAGAGCATCAAAACTTATCACCTTTCTTCTTAAGGGAGAGAGAGACCCTCAAAAGAAGAGAGAGATCTCCAGGGGGAGAGGATACTTAAGTAGAAAGTATTTCTCAAGGATCCCAGATGCTTGGTGTTCAAGAGGAGAGATGTCCACGTGTCTTCTTGAGGGGAGAGACATGTTCATATGATCTGTTGTGCTCATTTTGCATTAGCATACATTAGCTCTGAACTTTAGCTCTGATCATCATTCATATCTTTCAGCTCTGTTTTCCTTCAGCTCTGATTTTCTGTTCCCTATCTTCTCCCAAAGATCCCATGTTAGATTCTGGGGAGCAAGACATCTAAGGAAAGAGATCATTTAAATTCATTGCATATCTTTACTCTTGGGGACATGTCTAATCCAATGTGGTACTCAGTACTCACTCTCTACATGTCATCCCAGTCTTGGTATTCTTGTGGTGTCTTTTGTTTGCTCTGGCTAGTAGATGCATCTGTGTTATCTAACCTTGTTTTCACAGGTTCATTCCATCCTAAGCCAACTCAAGACCACAAGGTAAGTATATGCATCACAATCATGTGTATGAGGAATTCTTGCTGATGTACATACTGTTTGCAAGGACTCATGGGCATGAAGGTATTCTCTTTCATACGTTTTGCTCTGATGCATATAGCCAAGATACATGTAACACATTGCCTGCTCTATCATGGTTATGCTATCACATGCTTCTATATTTCATATTCACATGATTGCATACATGTAGGGGAGCCTATGCTTGTTACATGTTTTCCAAAGCTTTACTTGCTATTCTTTATATCTTTATCTAAAGCTTTGATGTATGTTGCCATCAATTACCAAAAAGGGGGAGATTGAAAGCACAAGTGCTCCCTAGGTGGTTTTGGTAATTAATGACAACATATCTCTTGTTGGACTAACACTTTTATCTAGTATGTTTCAGATAAGTTCAACAATGGAGTGGCATGGACTAAAGGATGTGGGAACTCCTTCAAGATGCTAAGGACAAAGGATTGGCTCAAGCTTCAAGCTCAAGACTCTTCATTTTACATTTTAGTGATCCAATATCACATTGAGTCTATAGGAAAAGCCAATACTATCAAGGAGGAATGAGGTGTTGCTTAATGAGCCTCTTGCTTCAAAGTGCTTAGTGATATGCTCCAAGTACCCTCAACTACTTTCCCACTTCCACACATATGTCCTAAACCTAAAGTCAAACTCGCCCCACCGATTCTTTCTATCCGCGCCACCGAGTTTGGATGTCTTAGCCACGCCACAAACCCTAGGCAAATCGGTCTCACCGATAGGGATCTCGGTCTCACCGAGATGGGATTGTAATCTCTCTGTGTATGTCCATTATCAAAATCAGTCTCACCGAAGTTTGAGCAATCGGTACTACCGAGATTACAATGCAAACTCTTTGGTTAACTTATTATCAAAATCGGTCCCACCGAAGTTTGATAATCGGTCAAACCGAGTTTGCTCGACCAACTCTCCGAAAGCTTATTACCAAAATCGGTCCCACCGAGTTTGTGTAATCGGTCTTACCGAGATTACGTTATGCCCTAACCCTAACCGAATCGGTCCCACCGAGTTGCATTCCGTCCCACGAAAACCCTAACGGTCACATTATTTGCTAAATCGTCGACCGAGTTTAACGATTCGGTCCCACCGAGTTTGGTAGATTGTGTGTAACAGTTAGATTTTGTGTGGAGGCTATATATACCCTCCACCTCCTCTTCATTCGTGGGGAGAGCCATCGACTGAACCTACACTTCCAAAGATCCTATTTCGAGAGAGAACCACCTACTCATGTGTTGAGGCCAAGATATTCCATTCCTACCATATGAATCTTGATCTCTAGCCTTCCCTGTTGCTTTCCACTCAAACCCTCTTTCCACCAGATCCAAATCCTATGAGAGAGAGTTGAGTGTTGGGGAGACTATCATTTGAAGCACAAGAGCAAGGAGTTCATCATCAACGCACCATTTGTTACTTCTTGAGAGTGGTGTCTCCTAGATTGGCTAGGTGTCACTTGGGAGCCTCCGACAAGATTGTGGAGTTGAACCAAGGAGTTTGTAAGGGCAAGGAGATCGCCTACTCGTGAAGATCTACCGCTAGTGAGGCAAGTCCTTCGTGGGCGACGACCATGGTGGGATAGACAAGGTTGCTTCTTCGTGGACCCTTCGTGGGTGGAGCCCTTCGTGGACTCGCGCAACCGTTACCCTTCGTGGGTTGAAGTCTCCATCAACATGGATGTACGATAGCACCACCTATCAGAACCACGCCAAAACATCCGTGTCTCCAAATTGCGTTTGAATCCTCCAATCACTTCCCTTTACATTCTTGCAAGTTGCATGCTTTATTTTCCGCTGCTCATATACTCTTTGCATGCTTGCTTGCTATATGTTGTGAATGTTAAACTTGTGCCTAAACTCCACTCAAACTTTAAAGAAACTTAAAAACTGCAACTTTGGTACTTAGTGTCTAATCACCCCCGCCCCCTCTAGACACCTCTTCTCAAGGTCCTACACAGGGCTCTCCTGATAAAGAGAGAGACTTTAGTGAAATCAGGATGTCGCCAAAGGGCGAGTGCTGAAAGATGTCCGCGGCAGTGAATTCCATGATCGGCGCCCAATCGGATTCGACTGGCAGGGGCGCGGAAGGCTCGGAGTCTGGAGAGGAGTCTGGCGCCTTGGAGTCACGAGCTTCGCAAGGGACGGGGTAGGTGTACGGCTCAATCGCCGTGGAGATCGCAGCCCCCGAGGCGGTGTCCAGCCACCCATCCTCGATCGGCGCAGTCGGCTCCGAGCTAAAGGTCGGAGCGGACTCTAGTGCGGACTCCAGGACACTGTCCGACGGCAAAGATAGATCATGCCCTTCGGGACAGTGCGGCGCGCTTGGCTGTGGCTCGAACCCGTCGAAGATCAAGTCTCCGCGGATGTCAGCCGTGTAGTTCAAACTTCCAAATCTGACCTGATGGCCAGGGGCGTAGCTTTCAATCTGCTCTAGATGGCCAAGCGAATTGGCCCGCACTGCAAAGACGCCGAATACGAAGATCTGTCCGGGGAGAAAGGTCTCACCCTGGAGCGCATCGTTGTTGATGATCGGAGGAGCCATCGGGCCTAAAGACGACGACGCAGAGGAACTCTCAATGAAAGCACCAATGTCGGTGTCAAAATCGGCGGATCTCGGGTAGGGGGTCCCGAACTGTGCGTCTAGGCGGATGGTAACAGGAGACAAGGGACACGGTGTTTTTACCCAGGTTCGGGCCCTCTCGATGGAGGTAAAACCCTACTCCTGCTTGATTAATATTGATGATATGGGTAGTACAAGAGTAGATCTACCACGAGATCAGAGAGTCTAAACCCTAGAAGCTAGCCTATGGTATGATTGTTGTTCGTCCTACGGACTAAAACCCTCCGGTTTATATAGGCACCGAATAGGGTTAGGGTTACACAGAGTCGGTTACAACGGTAGGAGATCCACATATCCGTATCGCCAAGCTTGCCTTCCACGCCAAGGAAAGTCCCATCCGGACACGGGACGAAGTCTTCAATCTTGTATTCATAGTCCAGGAGTCCGGCCAAAGGTCATAGTCCGGCTATCCGGACACCCCCTAATCCAGGACTCCCTCAGAGACTATGATTCCCCCACAAGTCGGGATGAGACTTCGGACGAAAAAAAAGAGGCCAAAAAATTGAGAGAAGGCCCAAAAAATGAGAGAAGAGAGAGAAGGGGCAATGCTACTATCCTTTTACCCCACTTGTGCTTCAAAGTAGCACCATGATCTTCATTATAGAGAGTCTCCTATATTGTCACTTTCATATACTAGTGGGAATTTTTCATTATAGAACTTGGCTTGTATATTCCAATGATGGGCTTCCTCAAATTGCCCTAGGTCTTCGTGAGCAAGCAAGTTTGATGCACACCCACTTAGTTTCTTTTTGAGCTTTCATAAACTTATAGCTCTAGTGCGTCCGTTGCATGAAAATCCCTACTCACTCACATTGATATCTATTGATGGGCATCTCCATAGCCCGTTGATACGCCTAGTTGATGTGAGACTATATCCTTCTTTTTGTCTTCTCCACAACCACCGTCTATTCCACCTATAGTGCTATGTCCATGGCTCACGCTCATGTATTGCATGAAAGTTGAAAAAGTTTGAGAACATCAGAAGTATGAAACAATTGCATGGCTTGTCATTGGGGTTGTGCATGATTTAAATATTTTGTGTGATGAAGATGTTGTATAGCCATACTATATGATTTTGTAGGGATAAGCTTTCTTTGGCCATGTTATTTTGAGAAGACATAATTGCCTTGTTAGTATGATTGAAGTATTATTGTTTTTATGTCAATATTAAACTTTTGTTTTGAATCATTCGGATCTGACCATTCATGCCACAATAAAGAAAATTACATGGATAAATATGTTAGGTAGCGTTCCACATCAAAAATTCTGTTTTTATCATTTACCTACCCGAGGACGAGCAGGAATTAAGCTTGGGGATGCTTGATACGTCTCCAACATATCTATAATTTTTTATTGTTCCATGCTATTATATTATCTGTTTTGGATGTTTTATATGCATTTATATGCTATTTTATATTATTTTTGGGACTAACCTATTAATCCAGAGCCCAGTGCCAGTTTATGTTTTTTTCCTTGTTTTAGAGTTTCACAGAAAAGGAATACCAAACGGAGTCCAAACGGAATAAAACTTTCGCGATGATTTTTCTTGGACCAAAAGACATCCAGAGGACTTGGAGTGCAAGTTAGAGAAGCCACGAGGCGGCCACAAGGACGGAGGGCGCGCCCCCACCCTTGTGGGCCCCTTGTGACTCCATCGACCTAGTTTCTTCGCCTATATATTCTCATATATCCCAAAACCAACAGGGAGAGCCACAAAAACACTTTTCCACCGCCGCAAGTTTCTGTACCCATGAGATCCCATCTAGGGGCCTTTTTTGGTGTCCTGGCGGAGGGGGATTCGATCATGGATGGCTTCTACATCAACACAATTGCCCTTCTGATGAAGCGTGAGTAGTTTACCACAGACCTACGGGTCCATAGCTAGTAATTAAATGGCTTCTTCTCTCTCTTTGATTCTCAATACCATGTACTCCTCGATGTTCTTGGAGATCTATCTGATGTAATACTTTTTTAGGTGTGTTTGCCGAGATCCGATGAATTGTGGATTTATGATCAGCTTATCTATGAATATTATTTGAATCTTCTTTGAATTCTTATATGCATGATTTTATATCTTTGGAAGTCTCTTCGAACTATCGATTTGGTTTGGCCAACTAGATTGGTTTTTCTTGCAATGAGAGAAGTTCTTAGCTTTGGATTCAATCTTGCAGTGTGCTTTTTCAGTGAGAGTAGGGGCAGCAAGGCACGTATTGTATTGTTGCCATCGAGGATAAAAAGATGGGGTTTTCATCATATTGCTTGAGTTAATTCCTCTACATCATGTCATCTTGCTGAATGAGTTACTCCGTTCTTTATGAACTTAATACTCTAGATGCATGCTGGATAGTGGTCGATGTGTGGAGTAATAGTAGTAGATGCAAAATCGTCTCGGCCTACTTGACATGGACATGATGCCTATATTCATGATCATTGGCTTAGATATCGTCATAACTTTGCGCTTTTCTATCAATTGCTCGGCAGTAATTTGTTCACCCACCGTAATATTTTCTATCTTGAGAGAAGCCTCTAGTGAAACCTATGGCCCCCGGGTCTATTTTCCATCATATAAGTTTCCGATCTACAATATTAGATTCCTATTTACTTCCTTTGCAATCTTTTACTTTCCGATCTATAAACCAAAAATACCAAAAATGTTTACTTTACCGTTTATCTATCTCTATTATATCTCACTTTTGCACGTAACCGTGAAGGGATTGGCAACCCCTTTATCGTGTTGGGCGCAAGTTGTTTGATTGTTTGTGCAGGTATTCGGTGACTTGTTCGTTTTCTCCTACTGGATTGATACCTTGGTTCTCAAACTGAGGGAAATACCTACTCTACTTTGCTGCATCACCCTTTCCTATTCAAGGGAAAAACCAACGCAAGCTCAAGAAGTAGCACAAAGTACAACAACAAAACAACTCCGGGTACAACAGGAACCATGGCAATCAGGGCAATGGTGGCAATCCTAAACACTCGGAGGGTGGCTCATATTTTGTTGCCAACACCAATACTGGTTTCAATGGACAGAGATGGAATAATTCTTGGAGACCATTCAATGCGAATAAAGCTTTTAATTTTGAGGAAGCCCTCAAAGGTCCGTGTCCTAAGCATAGTACTCAAGATAAGCCGGCAAGCCACTCTTGGGAGAACTGTTATATTATCCAGCAATATCACAATCAAGTTTTCCAGAATCACCAAGGTGGCGGCAGTGGAAACCCTGGACAACCAGGGGCTGGCGGCTCAAGTTTTCCAGGAGTCAGCTCATCTAGTAATTACCAGAACCCCGGATTTCAGGGCTCAGGTGGCTCAGGGTCTTGATATTAGGGATCTGGCAATGGCGGGGCTGGACATTAGCGTCCCGGCGAAGGCAACCACCAACACGGCAATCAGATAGGTTTCTAGAGTATTCCCAAAGAGTTGAATAGTGGTCAGTATCATGTGTTTACCACTAGCACTTGTAAGCGTGATCGCAAGCTACAGCAAGGTGTGGTCAATATGGTCGAGCCGGCGGTCCCTCAGTACTTAAACTGGTCAGAGCAACCGGTTGTCTGGAGAAGAGAGGATCACCTGCCCCGGGTCAAGAATCCGGGTTGTCTCGCTGTGGTGGTGGCTCCTCAAGTTGACGGCTATAAACTTACTAAGGTACTCATGGACGGAGGAAGCAACATCATTATTTTATATTATGATACTTTCAGATGCATGAATTTGTCAGAGAAACATCTCCTGCCATCTTCGACCGTCTTTCATGGGATCGTTCCTCGAAAGTCTGCTTATCCTATTGGGCAGATTAAGCTGGAAGTGGCCTTAAGTGATGAGTATAATTACCGATCAGAGTTCTTGACGTTTGAGGTAATCAAGATTAAGACCATGTATCATGCCCCTCTTTGGACGGCCGGCTTATGCTTGTTTCATGGCCCGGCCTTGCTATGTGTATCTCAAGCTCAAGATGCCTGGGCCGAAGGGCACGATCACGGTCGATGGTAACAGGAAAATTGCTCGTGAATGTGAAGAAGGGGATGCAGCTTATGCTGAGACGGCCTACGCGATGGAGTTGAATTTTTACACATCCAATATTGACCCGGCTGACATGACCCCCTGAAGAAACCCACCACAGAGTCTGACCCCCCCTGCTCAAGTTCAAGTTGGCTGAAGACACGAAACAGGTTGATTTCACCCCTGGCGACTCGTCCAAGCAGTTCACTCTTGGGATTGGCATGGATCCCAAATAGGAAAGCGCGCTCATCGAGTTCAACCGTGAGAATCATGACATCTTTCCATGGAAACCTTCTGACATGCCTGGTGTACTGAGAGATTCGCTGAGCACCACCTCAATGTTGATTCCAAGATGAAAGCAGTCCGACAATACCTCCGTCGTTTTAACGAGGAGAGACACAACGCTATTGGGGAAGAAGTGGCTCGACTCCTAGCTGTCGGGTTCATCATGGAAGTATTTCATCCTGAATGGTTGGCCAACCCAGTGCTTGTTCTAAAGAAAAATGGAACTTGGCGTATGTGTGTTGATTACACGAATCTTAACAAGGCTTGCCCCAAAGACCCGTTTTCCCTCCCCCGTATTGATCACATCATTGATTCCACAGTTGTGAGAATTTATGTTTCCTGGATTCTCACTCCGGCTATCATCAGATAAATACGGCTGTTGAGGACCAGAAAAAGATGGCCTTCATCACACCCTTTGGGGCTTTCTGCTATGTATCTATGCCCTTTGGGCTTAAGAGCTCAGGGCTACTTATCAGCGCTGCGTATAGAATTGTTTTCACAATCAGATAGGGTGCAATGTTCATGCTTATGTTGATGATATCATGGCTAAGTCCTAGAAGAAGGAAACACTGCTGGATGACATCAAGGAAACCTTTGACAATCTTCGGGTTTATAAGATGATGCTTAACCCGGCAAAGTGTGTTTTTGGCGTTCCTGCAGGCAAGTTGCTATGTTTTTGGGTGTCTAAGGGAGGTCTTGAGGCTAATCCGGAGAAAATCAAGGCAGTGACCTCCCTTGCTAAGCCGGCCAACATCAACGATGTACAGCGTATGGCGGGTCGTATTGCTGCTTTGAGATGATTCATAAGCTGCCTTGGTGAGAAGGCGATTCCTTTATATCAGATGCTTAAAAAGACCGATCAATTCGTTTGGAGCGACATTACAGATAAAGCTTTTGAAGCCCTCAAGAAGCAGTTGGCCCAGCCGCCTATCTTAGTTGCTCATATAGACAAAAAGCCTATGCTCTTGTAGATTGCCGCTAATGACAAAGCGGTAAGTGTTGCAGTTGTCGTAGAACATAAGGAGGCTGGGAAGGAATATCTCGTCCAGCGGTCGGTCTATTATATCAGCGAGGTCTTGACAGAGTCCAAGCAAAGGTATCCACATTGGCATAAATTGGTGTTTGATGTCTTCATGGCTAGTCGCAAGTTGAAGCATTATTTCTAGGAACACCCCCATCACCATGGTGAGCTCAGCCCCCTTAGGAGACATCATCCAGAACAGTGAGGCCACAGGCCGGGTTGCGAAGTGGGCAATTGAGCTTGGCCCCCATAATCTTAAGTATGTGCCCAGGACAGCCATCAAATCTCAATCATTAGTGGATTTCATCAACGATTGGACTGAAATTCAAATTCCTAAAGAGAAGTCAGACAACACGTATTGGACAATTCACTTTGATGGATCCAGGCAATTGGAAGGCTCGGGGGCTGGAGTCATCTTATCTTCCCCTCGAGGTGATAAATTTTTTATGTTCTAAGGATCATGTTTCCTTGCACTAACAATGCATCTGAATATGAGGCCCTCCTTCATGGCCTCTGTATGGCTAAGGAAATGAATCGTAGCCGGGTCAGATGCCTCAGCGACTCTAATCTCGTTGCTCAACAAGTTTTTGGCAAGTGGGATTCCAAGGACCCTCTCATGGCGGCTTATCGCCAGGCGGTGACCAATATCGCAAGACATTTCAAGGGTTATCAGGTTGATCATATTGATCGCACGGCTTAATGAGGCGGCTGATGCCCTTTTACGACTCGGTTCTCAGCGTAAGCCGGTCCCCCCAATGTGTTCTTGGACATTCTGCATAATCCTTCGTCGAATTACCTTTCGGGGAAGATCTTGTTGTACCCGACCCAGAATAATTGCACATTTCCCCCCTTTGACTTAATGGCCAAATCCGACAACTGATCCAACACCGAGTCAGGCCAACTTTGGTGAGGCCATTTGCTGTCAAGGCTCTCAGCTTAGAATAGAAGGGGGCGACTTGTTGACACTCTTCTTCAGCAGCCCAACCCCGAAAAGCAATGGTCACATTAAGTCGATCCAGTCTATAACCCGGTAGAGGGTTCTCATTGGTAGGGGCGATGTTCTTGCAGTAGAACCATGTTTTATTCCATCCTTTCGGATGACTCACCAGCTTAGCTTTTGGAAACGGGCAGCTCTTCCGTCTCTGGACCGACACTCCGCCAAGTTCAATGCTAGGGCCATCTGCGAACTAGTTTGATGATTGATGTAAAAGAACTCCCGAAAGAGAGGGACAGATGGATCAGTCTGAAGATAGACTTCACAAAATACTTGGAATTGACACAAGTTGGTCATCGAGTTTGGACCAATATCTTGGGGATGGTGGTCGAAGAAGTTAAGGAAACCCCTAAGGAATTTTGAGTCGGGTGGTGAGGAGTCCCTCTGAAGATGATCTACAAAGATAACAACCTCCCCTTGATCAAGCTGGGGGGGATTTTCTCCTTCTGGTGCCTGTCAACTGACTACTTCCTGACCGACAAAAGGCCTTGGGTTACAAGATCGTTGAGCATGAGGGTGGATACAAGAGATTTCACCCAGTTGCAACCCTTATCGGTTTTTGCCATTATGAGTTGCCTGAGGGTTAAAACTGTGGATGGAATATGGATGGAGGGTCATTTTTACGAATAATAAGTCACTAGTTTGATTTACATAATGAGCTGGCAAAAATAATGAGGTTACTACAATTATGTGGAGAGTCAACATGTTTGTTCCATTAATAATGAGTCGCCAAGCTACTAAATTTAGTAAGCCGTCAAAACAAAAAGGGGCAGTTCAGTATATTTCAAGTCATGATGGACAAACTAATGCAAGATGACAGTAATGATGAGTCGCTAATTTTCCTCAAGATGGTCGAGCCAGCAAGTTAAGGTATACAAACTACACGAGCAACTATAAGCCGCCCAACCAAGAGTTCGCTCGTCCGATTCAGGGGATTGATGATTTTTTCGGCTAAGTATTGGCAAAAACAAGTTTCTACCGAAGCATTAAGCCTACGGATCTACAAAATGGCTTGAAAATAAAATATTCACTAAACCGAAGGTGGACAGTGGAAGCATTGGCTGGTCTACTCGTGGGATCTAACGAAGACCTGAAGTTTCTAGATACAAAAATGGTGTCATGACTAGCACCGCAGTATTTTTACAAGAAGTTCATTTGAATCTAGATCTAAAAGCGGACAATGGTGGTAGAAACTGATGAACACTGACGAACGCTGATGAACTAGGTAAAAAGATGGGGGATTGCTACAAATCTAAAGGAGGAAATGTAGCATACCTGGACGCGGCAGAGGCCTCCGGATGTTCTTGAGCAGCTTCGACGGTGGGGCACGTAGTATAGAAGGTGCAGTTGACGTCTGATACGTCTCCAACGTATCTATAATTTTTGATTGCTCCATGCTATATTATCTACTGTTTTGGACAATATTGGGCTTTATTATTCACTTTTATATTATTTTTGGGACTAACCTATTAACCGGTGGCCCAGCCCAGAATTGCTGTTTTTTGCCTATTTCAGAGTTTCACAGAAAAGGAATATCAAACGGAGTCCAAACGGATTGAAACCTTCGGGAACGTGATGTTTAGGAAGAATATGATCCAGGAGACTTGGACGCTATGTTAAGAAACAAAAGAGGAGGCCACGAGGTAGGGGAGCGCGCCTACCCCCCCAGGGCGCGCCCTCCACCCTCGTGGGCCCCCTGTTGCTCCACCGACGTACTCCTTCCTCCTATATATACCTCACGCACCCCAAACGATCAGATACGGAGCCAAAAACCTAATTCCACCGCCGCAACTTTCTGTACCCACGAGATCCCATCTTGGGGCCTGTTCCGAAGCTCCGCCGGAAGGGGCATCGACCATGGAGGGCTTCTACATCAACACCATAGCCTCTCCGATGAAGTGTGAGTAGTTTACTTCAGACCTTCGGGTCCATAGTTATTAGCTAGATGGCTTCTTCTCTCTTTTTGGATCTCAATACAATGTTCTCCCCCTCTCTCGTGGAGATCTATTCGATGTAATCTTCTTTTTTGCGGTGTGTTTGTTGAGACCGATGAATTGTGGGTTTATGATCAAGATTATCTATGAACAATATTTGAATCTTCTCTGAATTCTTTTATGTATGATTGGTTATCTTTGCAAGTCTCTTCAAATTATCAGTTTGGTTTGGCCTACTAGATTGATCTTTCTTGTAATGGGGAAGTGCTTAGCTTTGGGTTCAATCTTGCGGTGTCCTTTCCCAGTGACAGTAGGGGTAGCAAGGCACGTATTGTATTGTTGCCATCGAGGATAACAAGATGGGGTTTTTATCATATTGCATGAATTTTATCCCTCTACATCATGTCATCTTGCTTAAGGTGTTACTCTGTTTTCATGAACTTAATACTCTAGATGCATCTTTGGATAGCGGTCGATGAGTGGAGTAATAGTAGTAGATGCAGCAGGAGTCGGTCTACTTGTCTCGGACGTGATGCCTATATACATGATCATACCTAGATATTCTCATAACTATGCTCACTTCATCAATTGCTCAACAAGAATTGTTCACCCACCGTAAAATACTTATGCTCTTGAGAGAAGCCACTATTGAAACCTATGGCCCCCGGGTCTATCTTCATCATATTAATCTTCCAACACTTAGTTATTTCCTTTGCTTTCTACTTTGCTTTTATTTTACTTTGCATCGTTATCATAAAAATACCAAAAATATTATCCTATCATATCTATCAGATCTCACTCTCGTAAGTGATCGTTAAGGTATTGACAACCCCTTATCGCGTTGGTTGCGAGGATTTATGTGTAGGTACGAGGGACTAGCGCGTAGCCTCCTACTGGATTGATACCTTGGTTCTAAAAAACTGAGGGAAATACTTACGCTACTTTGCTGCATCACCCTTTCCTCTTCAAGGGAAAACCAACGCAGTGCTCAAGAGGTAGCAAGAAGGATTTCTGGTATCGTTGCCTGGGAGGTCTATGCAAAAGTCAACATACCAAGTACCCATCACAAACCCTTATCTCCCGCATTACATTATTTGCCATTTGCCTCTCGTTTTCCTCTCCCCCACTTCACCCTTGCCGTTTTATCCGCCCTCTCTTTTTCGTTCGCCTCTTTTTCGCTTGCTTTTTGTTTGCTCGTGTGTTGGATTGCTTGTTTGTCACGATAGCTCAAGATAATTCCAAATTATGTGACTTTACCAATACCAACAATAATAATTTCCTTAGCACTCCGATTGCTCCTCTTACCGATACTTAATCTTGTGAAATCAATGTTGCTTTGTTGAATCTTGTCATGAAAGATCAATTCGCCGGCCTTCCTAGTGAAGATGTCGCTACTCATCTAAATAGCTTCGTTGATTTGTGTGATATGCAAAAGAAGAAAGATGTTGATAATGATATTGTTAAATTGAAGCTATTTCCTTTTTCACTTAGAGATCGTGCTAAATCTTGGTTTTCGTCTTTGCCTAAAAATAGTATTGATTCTTGGAACAAGTGCAAAGATGCTTTTATCTCTAAGTATTTTCCTCCCGCTAAGATCATCTCTCTTAGAAACGATATTATGAAATTTAAGCAACTTGATCATGAACATGTTGCACAAGCTTGGGAGAGGATGAAGTTAATGATACGTAATTCCCCTACTCATGGTTTGAATTTGTGGATGATTATACAAAAAATTTATGCCGGATTGAATTTTGCTTCTAGAAATCTTTTAGATTCGGCCGCGGGAGGCACTTTTATGGAAATCACTTTAGGCGAAGCTACTAAACTCCTAGATAATATTATGGTTAATTATTCTCAATGGCACACTGAAAGATCTACTAATAAAAAAGTGCATGCGATAGAAGAAATTAACGTTTTGAGTGGAAAGATGGATGAACTTTATTTGCTACTAAGAGTGTTTCTTCTGATCCTAATGATATGCCTTTGTCTACTTTGATTGAGAATAATAATGAATCTATGGATGTGAATTTTGTTGGTAGGAATAATTTTGGTAACAACGCGTATAGAGGAAACTTTAATCCTAGGCCTTATCCTAGTAAATCCTCTAATAATTATGGTAATTCCTACAACAACTTATGGAAATTTTAATAATATGCCCTCTGAATTTGAGACTAGTGTTAAAGAGTTTATGAATTTGCAAAAGAATTTCAATGCTTTGCTTGAAGAAAAATTGCTTAAAGTTGATGAATTGGCTAGGAACGTTGATAGAATTTCTCTTGATGTTGATTCTTTGAAATTGAGATCTATTCCTCCTAAGCACGATATGAATGAGTCTCTCAAAGCCATGAGAATTTCCATTGATTAGTGCAAAGAAAGAACCGCTAGGATGCGTGCTAAGAAAGATTGCTTTATAAAAGCGTGTTCTTCAAATTTCTATGAAAATAAAGATGAAGATCTAAAAGTTATTGATGTGTCCCCTATTAAATCTTTGTTTTGCCATATGAATCTTGATAATGATGGGACTGAATATGATCCACCTTTACCTAGAAGGCATTCCAAAAATTCGGAGTTTTTGGATCTTGATGCTAAATTAGATGAAAGTGGGATTGAAGAAATCAAAACCCTAGATGCTAATAAACCCACTATTTTGGATTTCTAGGAATTTAATTATGAAAATTTCTCTTTGATTGATTGTATTTCCTTGTTGCAATCCGTGCTAAATTCTCCTCATGCTTATAGCCAAAATAAAGCGTTTACTAAACATACCGTTGATGCCTTGATGCAATCTTATGAAGAAAAGCTTGAGTTGGAAGTTTCTATCCCTAGAAAACTTTCTGATGAGTGGGAACCAACTATTAAAATTAAGATTAAGGATAATGAGTTCTATGCTATGTGTGATTTGGGTGCTAGTGTTTCCACTATTCCCAAAACTTTGTGCGATTTGCTAGATTTCCGTGATTTTGATGATTGCTCTCTAAACTTGCACCTTACAGATTCCACTATTAAGAAACCTATGGGAAGAATTAATGATGTTCTTATTGTTGCAAATAGGAATTATGTGCCCGTATATTTTACTATTCTTGATATAGATTGCAATCCTTCATGTCCTATTATTCTTGGTAGACCTTTCCTTAGAACGATTGGTGCAATTATTGATATGAAGGAGGGGAATATTAGATTCCAATTTCCATTAAAGAAAGGCATGGAACACTTCCCTAGGAAGAAAATAAAATTACCATATGAATCTATCACGAGAGCCACTTATGGATTTCCTACCAAAGATGGCAAAACCTAGATCTATCCTTGCTTTTATGCCTAGCTAGGGGCGTTAAACGATAGCGCTTGTTGGGAGGCAACCCAGTTTTATTTTTAGTTTTTTACTTTTTGCTTATGTTTAGGAATAAATCTTTGTTCTAGCCTCTGGTTAGATGTGTTTTTATGTTTTAATTAGTGTTTGTGCCAATTTAAACCTATAGGATCTTCTTGATGATAGTTATTTGATCTTGCTGTAATTTCCAGAAACTTTCTGTTCACGAAAACAATTGTTAGAAATCACCAGAACGTGATAAAATAGTGATTCCAATTTCTGCTGATCAATAAACAAATTTCCTAGGTCTTCCTATTTTGGCTGATTTTTTGGAGTTCCAGAAGTTTGCGTTAGTTACAGATTACTACAGACTGTTCTGTTTTTGACAGATTCTGTTTTTCGTGTGTTGTTTGCTTATTTTGATGAATCTATGGCTAGTAAAATAGTTTATAAATCATAGAGAAGTTGGAATACAGTAGGTTTAACACCAATATAAATAAAGAATGAGTTCATTACAGTACCTTGAAGTGGTCTTTTGTTTTCTTTCGCTAACGGAGCTCACGAGATTTCTGTTAAGTTTTGTGTTGTGAAGTTTTCAAGTTTTGGGTGAAAAGATTTGATGGATTATGGAACAAGGAGTGACAAGAGCCTAAGATTGGGGATGCCCATGGCACCCCCAAGATAATCTAAGGACACCAAAAAGCCAAAGCATGGGGATGCCCCGGAAGGCATCCCCTCCTTCGTCTACTTCCATCGGTAACTTTACTTGGAGCTATATTTTTATTCAAATCATGATATGTATTTTTCTTGGAGCGTCTTGTATGATTTGAGTCTTTGATTTTTAGTTCACCAAAATCGTACTTGCTGTACACACCTTTTGAGAGAGCCATACATGGTTTGAAAATTATTAGAATACTCTATGTGCTTCACTTATATCTTTTGAGTTATATAGTTTTGCTCTAGTACTTCACTTATATCTTTTAGAGCACGGTGGTGGATTTGTTTTATAGAAACTATTGATCTCTCATGATTCACTTAGATTATTTTGAGAGTCTTAAATAGCATGGTAATTTGCATAAATAATCCTAATATGCTTGGTATTCAAGATTTGTAAAAACTTTCTTATGAGTGTGTTGAATACTAAGAAAAGTTTGATGCTTGGTAATTGTTTTGAGATATGAAGATGGTGATATTAGAGTCATGCTAGTTGAGTAGTTGTGAATTTGAGAAATACTTGTGTTAAAGTTTGCGATTCCTGTAGCATGCACGTATGGTGAACCGTTTTGTGATGAAGTCGGAGCATGATTTATTTATTGATTGTCTTCCTTATGAGTGGCGGTCGGGGACGAGCGATGGTCTTTTCCTACCAATCTATCCCCCTAGGAGCATGCGCGTAATACTTTGCTTTGATAACTTGTAGATTTTTGCAATAAGTATATGAGTTCTTTATGACTAATGTTGAGTCCATGGATTATACGCACTTTCTTCCTTCCACCATTGCTAGGCTCTCTAATACCGCGCACTTTTCGCCGGTATCATACACCCACCATAAACCTTCCTCAAAACAGCCACCATACCTACCTATCATGGCATTTCCATAGCCATTCCGATATATATTGCCATGCAACTTTCCACCGTTCCGTTTATTATGACGCGCTCCATCATTGTCATATTCCTTTGCATGATCATGTAATTGACATCGTATTTATGGCAAAGCCACCGTTCATAATTCTTTCATACATGTCACTCTTGATTCATTGCATATCCCGGTACACTGTCGGAGGCATTCGTATAGAGTCATATTTTGTTCTAAGAATCTAGTTGTAATTGTTGAGTGCTACCTCTTGAGCTTGCGTTGGATTTCCCCGAAGAGGAGAGGATAATGCAGCAGAGTAGCGTAAGTATTTCCCTCAGTTTTTGAGAACAAAGGTATCAATCCAGTAGGAGGCGACGCGCAAGTCCCTCGTACCTACACAAAACAAATAGCTCAACGCAACCAACGCGATTAGGGGTTGTCAATCCCTTCACGGTCACTTACGAGAGTGAGATCTGATAGAGATGATAGATAATATTTTTGGTATTTTTGGTATAAAGATGCAAAGTAAAATAAAAAGCAAAGTAAAAAAGCGAAGCAATAATAAAGTGATGGAAGATTGATATGATAGAGAATAGACCCGGGGGCCATAGATTTCACTAGTGGCTTCTCTCAAGAGCATAAGTATTTTATGGTGGGTGAACGAATTACTGTTGAGCAATTGATAGAATTGAGCATAGTTATGAGAGTATCTAGGTATGATCATGTATATAGGCATCACGTCCGAGACAAGTAGACCGACTCCTGCCTCCATCTACTACTATTACTCCACTCATCGACCGCTATCCAGCATGCATCTAGAGTATTAAGTTAATGAAAACAGAGTAACGCCTTAAGCAAGATGACATGATGTAGAGGGATAAATTCATGCAATATGATAAAAACCCCATCTTGTTATCCTCGATGGCAACAATACAATACGTGTCTTGCTGCCCCTTCTGTCACTGGGAAAGGACACCGCAAGATTGAACCCAAAGCTAAGCACTTCTCCCATTGCAAGTGTAGCAACCTGACCCAAAATCGGTCAAATCTCTGTGTCTGTACCATCCCAAGATCATGCTGGTACTCATAGTACATCGATGTAGTAATCAAAGTTCAATCACACCTGAATATTATTACACGATTCTCATATAGAGTCTTTATTACAAGAGAATAAATTCGCTCAAGGCCAACTCATGAGAAATAAACTACTAATGCTGCGGAAGCGTAGAAGATAAAGTGAGTCCATCCGACTCCAAAGGAAATCGCCAAGCGGAGCGTAGCCTCACTCCCCGATCGAATAAATCTCGCAACATAAGACGTTGCAGCCGTGTAGGTCAGCTTTTTGAATAAGCTGGCAAGTCATGAAGAGAATAACAATAATAAACTTACTATCACTATATGCATTTTGGCTGTGGGGCTCTAAGTTTCATCATTTTGCAAAAAGCAAATTTTTCCCTACTACAGTGGACTTGCTTGCAAATTACTACAATTGTTGGTAGTTATTGAGATGGTTCCGCCAACCAATATCTCATTCCCAAATTATTAAGTCATAAACCCCTCAAATTAATTTATTAGTTTTAGTGTCGAGATTTCTGAATACTTCCAAGTTCCAGAGGCTCAAATTGTCCGTGAATCGGGACACGGCTAATCGATTAGATCTTTAACTGCAGAGGGTTGCGACTTTCCCGCAAGAATCATTCCTCCTTTTAAGTCTTCGCACTTCATGGTGTTTGAAGACGGACGAATGAAACAGGTCTTCCAAAGAGTTCTTCAGCTACCGCCGGTACCCATCCAATCCTACCGTTCTTCTACATCTCGTAGTACCGCCCAGCCAGCGTCACTACTAGGGTTGACCCAGCCAGAGCCCATAATGGCTTGCGGCTGCACAAGTAAGCTTCGGTCATGGGGCATCCATCCGTCTCTTCGTGGCTGGGTGAAGCTTTCCGCAAGATGTCATGGCACTTCTCCATGCATCCCGCCAACCACCTGGGTTCTCCAGGTGCCCGTCAACAAATCCTCCACCCAAGAGTGAATTCAAGTCCATCTTGATTCTTGTAGTTCATGGGGTTGTCATCATCATTGACTCTCACATCTTTCTTATGAATTTCACTCAACCAAAACCCGCTCACGAGCATAGCAAAGTAAACTACTTCGTCCCGGGTCATGGTAACAAGGGATTGGTTCATCCTACCACATGATACTACTCAAGATTAATAACTTCAAAATTTCAACTACTGCATGCATGGTGGGTGGTGACAATTTCTAATGCACAAAAACATAGGTATAGAAAATAACATGATCAAAACTTGCCTTGCTGATGATCCTCGTAAGCTAAAGATTCGTAGTAGCAAGCTTCGCACTCCGGAAACTCTACCGGGACAAACAATGATCACAATAAGCATATAGCATAGGATCACATAATGCAATAGCATAACAATAGCAACATAACACACCAAAACAACCAAATCAAAACCCAAGGGAAAACTCAAAGAAAAACCAACTCAAGTTTCCTACTTCAAACAACAACTAGAATAGTTTTATATATAAAAAATTCTCAACATAACCTAATCATGGTTTTATGTTAACTTAACAGAAAAGATTTCATTAAGCAACTAGGAGCAAAAAGAATTAATTTAAAATCTATTATGAAACTCCTATTAGGCCTAATTCAATTTTATTAAGAAAAATAAAGTAAAACTTTTATTTATTATAAATAAAAGTTCATCCTATAAAGTGACAGAAACTATCCTAGAATAATCAATCACATGTTAAAAATACATTTATTTGCTAATTAAAATAATAGGAAAACAGAGCTGGTTAATTAATTAGGATTAACAAGATTCTGCTTAAAACTAATTTTTTATTAATCCTAAAATACCCAAATTAATTCCTATGGTTTGGCAATGTCAAAATAAAGTTGGGACAAAAAGAATCATCCAAAAATAAATTTTCTAACTCATGTTATAACAGATTTACTATTCTGACTAAAACTAAAATAAAGCAATTTTAATTAATTTTAACATAGCTAAATATATTTGCTACAGAAACTATAGAAAATTTGCAAACCAACAAAAAAAGAATCACCTAAAAATATTAAGTAGAATAAAAATTATGAATTTTTCAAATCAGGAACTATTCTGTTAAAACAGAAAATGAAAATAAAAGAAAAATGGCCTAATGGGCCTAACCTACGCACTGAGCATAATATAAACTAAACGGGCCTAGGGTTAAACGAGTCGGGCCGGCTAAATAAAAATAAACCTAACTAAAAACTAAACCGGACTAAACCGGAGCGAACCGGTTTTATAAAACGCAGCATTCTTCGGGGTTCTAATCTACACGTAGATTATGAATCGGACGGGGTGGTTCATGACTTACGGATCTCGGCGGCGGCGGCGGCGGCGGCGAGTGTGTTGGCCTCTCCGGTCGTCGGGAGGTCGGTGGAGTGGTCCGTGGTCTGGGCGACGAGGGGGGTCTTGGTGGAGTCGACGAGGCTCGGGGGTCTAGGGCGACGGCGGCGACGCAAATGGCGGCGGGAGGTTCGGCTCCGCGACGGCGTGAGAGAGAGGGGTTCGGCGAGGGGCGAGGGGGAATGGAAAAGGGAGGGTTTAAATAGGGGGCCTCGGCCTTGGTAAGGGGCGATCGGGGAGATCGGCATCCGGATCTCACGGATCCGCGATCGAGGCGGCTGGCGTGGCGTGGGCGGGAGGTTGAAGGAGGGGTGGGGTCCGCTGTCGGTGAGAGAGAGAGAGGGTGGTGCGGTCAGGCGACCGAGCCGGAGTGGGTTGGGCGCGAGGAGGGTCGGTCGGTCGGCACTGGCTCATTGGCTGGCAGTTGGGCCTACTGGGCCGATCTGGCCTGGCTGGGCAGGGCTGGTGGCTGCCTGGGGTTTCCTTTTTTTGAATTTATTTTTTAATAAAACAAAACAGAGATAACTTAATAAATATAAATATTTTATATAGGACATATATATACCAAAATGATCAGGGGAATATTCCCTATCATTTGAACATTTTTCCAAAGGCAAAATCCAAACTTTATAAAAATCCATTTTTCCAATATTCAAATAAAACCCAAATTTGAATTCAAAACTTTTGGCATTGTTTCCTCTGATATTTTTGGAGTGTCATGTTTACTCCTCTCATACTTTTGATCAAGTATTTATCAGGCATAGTTTTTGAAATGATTCCCACTTGCCAAAGTTTGAATTCAAATTCAAAACTCAAAATCCTCTGAAACTTCAAATGGCATTCAAATTCAAACAGGATGCATAGATGCTTAGCTATAATTGTAAAACATTCCAAATAGGAATTTGGGATGTTACAGCAAGAAATACCAATCTAGTTGGCCAAACCAAACGGATAATTCGAAGAGACTTGCAAAGATAACCAATCATACATAAAAGAATTCAGAGAAGATTCAAATATTGCTCATAGATAATCTTGATCATAAACCCACAATTCATCGATCTCAACAAACACACCGCAAAAAGAAGATTACATCGAATAGATCTCCACAAGAGAGGGGGAGAACATTGTATTGAGATCCAAAAAGAGAGAAGAAGCCATCTAGCTACTAACTATGGACCCGAAGGTCTGAGGTGAACTACTCACACTTGATCGGAGAGGCTATGATGAAGTAGAAGCCCCCCGTGGTGGATTCCCCTTCCAGCAGAGCTCCGGAACAGGCCCCAAGATGGGATCTCGTGGATACAGAAAGTTGCGGCGGTGGAATTAGGTTTTTGGCTCCGTATCCGATTGTTCGCGGGCACGTAGGTATATATAGGAGGAAGAAGTACGTCGGTGGAGCAACAGGGGGCCCACGAGGGTGGAGGGCGCGCCTGGGGGGAGGGCGTGCCCCCCTACCTCGTGCCTTCCCTGTTGATTGCTTGACGTAGGGTCCAAGTCTCATGGATCATGTTCGGTGAGAAAATCATGTTCCCGAAGGTTTCATTCCGTTTGGACTCAGTTTGATATTCCGTTTCTTCAAACTCAAATAGGCAAAAACAACAAATCTGGGCTGGGCCTCCGGTTAATAGGTTAGTCCCAAAAGTAATATAAAAGTGGAAAATAAAGCCCAATATGGTCCAAAACAGTAGATAATATAGCGTGGAGCAATCAAAAATTATAAATACGTTGGAGATGTAGCATTGAGTTGTAAGAAAATAATAGTGTGACGATCTTCATTTTAGAGCATTGTCCCAAGTGAGGAAAGGATGATGGAGACTATGATTCCCCCACAAGTCGGGATGAGACTCCAAACGAAAAAAAGAGGCCACAAAAAAAGAGAAAAGGCCCAACTAAAAAAATGAGAGAAAAAGAGAGAAGGGACAATGTTACTATCCTTTTACCACACTTGTGCTTCAAAGTAGCACCATGATCTTCATGATAGAGAGTCTCTCATTTTGTCACTTTCATATACTAGTGGGAATTTTTCATTATAGAACTTGGCTTGTATATTCCAATGATGGGCTTCCTCAAAATGCCCTAGGTCTTCGTGTGCAAGCGAGTTGGATGCACACCCACTTAGTTCCTTTTGTTGAGCTTTCATATACTTATAGCTCTAGTGCATCCGTTGCATGGCAATCCCTACTCACTCACATTGATATCTATTGATGGGCATCTTCATACCCCGTTGATACGCCTAGTTGATGTGAGACTATCTTCCCCGTTTTTTGTCTTCTCCACAACCACCATTCTATTCCTCATATAGTGCTATATCCATGGCTCACGCTCATGTATTGCGTGAAGATTGAAAAAGTCTGAGAATGTCAAAAGTATGAAACAATTGCTTGGCTTGTCATCGGGGTTGTGCATGATTTAAACACTTTGTGTGGTGAAGATAGAGCATAGCCAGACTATATGATTTTGTAGGGATAACTCTCTTTGGCCATGTTATTTTGAGAAGACATGATTGCTTCGTTAGTATGCTTGAAGTATTATTATTTTTATGTCAATATTAAACTTTTATATTGAATCTTTCGGATCTTAATATTCTTACCACAATTAAGAATAATTACATTGAAATTATGCCAAGTAGCACTCAGCATCAAAAATTCTGTTTTTATCATTTACCTACTGACGAGCAGTAATTAAGCTTTTGGGGATGCTTGATACGTCTCCAACGTATCTATAATTTTTTATTGCTCGATGCTATATTATCTACTGTTTTGGACAATATTGGGCTTTATTATTCACTTTTATATTATTTTTGGGACTAACCTATTAACCGGAGGCCCAGCCCAAAATTGTTGTTTTTTTGCGTATTTCAGAGTTTCACAGAAGGAATATCAAACTGAGTCCAAACGGAATGAAACCTCCGGGAACGTGATTTTTAGGAAGAATATGATTCAGGAGACTTGGACCCTACGTCAAGAAACAAAAGAGGAGGCCACGAGGTAGGGGAGCGCGCCTACCCCCCTGTGGCGCCTCCACAATCGTGGGCCCCCTGTTGCTCCACCGACGTACTCCTTCCTCCTATATATACCTACGTACCCCAAACGATCAGATACGGAGCCAAAAACCTAATTCCACTGCCGCAACTTTCTGTACCCACGAGATCCCATCTTGGGGCCTGTTCCGGAGCTCCGCCGGAAGGGGCATCGATCATGGAGGGCTTCTACATCAACACCATAGCCTCTCCGATGAAGTGTGAGTAGTTTACTTCAGACCTTCGGGTCCATACTTATTAGCTAGATGGCTTCTTCTCTCTTTTTGGATCTTAATACAATGTTCTCCCCCTCTCTCGTGGAGATCTATTCGATGTAATCTTCTTTTCTACCGTGTGTTTGTTGAGACCGATGAATTGTGGGTTTATGATCAAGATTATCTATGAACAATATTTGAATCTTCTCTGAATTCTTTTATGTATGATTGGTTATCTTTGCAAGTCTCTTCGAATTATCAGTTTGGTTTGGCCTACTAGATTGATCTTTCTTGCAATGGGAGAAGTGCTTAGCTTTGGGTTCAATCTTGTGGTGTCCTTTCCCAGTGACAGTAGGGGCAGCAAGGCACATATTGTATTGTTGCCATCGAGGATAACAAGACGGGGTTTTTATCATATTGCATGAATTTATCCCTCTACATCATGTCATTTTGCTTAAGGCGTTACTCTGTTTTCATGAACTTAATACTCTAGATGCATGCTTGATAGCGGTCGATGAGTGGAGTAATAGTAGTAGATGCAGGCAAGAGTCGGTCTAATTGTCTCGGACGTGATGCCTATATACATGATCATACCTAGATATTCTCATAACTATGCTCAATTTCATCAATTGCTCAACAAGAATTGTTCACCCACCGTAAAATACTTATGCTCTTGAGAGAAGCCACTAGTGAAACCTATGGCCCCCGGGTCTATCTTCATCATATTAATCTTCCAACACTTAGTTATTTCCTTTCCTTTTTTACTTTTCTTTTATTTTACTTTGCATCTTTATCATAAAAATACCAAAAATATTATCCTATCATATCTATCGATCTCACTCGTAAGTGACCGTGAAGGATTGACAACCCTTATCGCGTTGGTTGCGAGGATTTATTTGTTTTGTGTAGGTACGAGGGACTCGCGCGTAGCCTCCTACTGGATTGATACCTTGGTTCTCAAAAACTGAGGGGAAATACTTACGCTACTTTGCTGCATCACCCTTTCCTCTTCAAGGGAAAACCAACGCAGTGCTCAAGACGTAGCAATTTCGCCAGTGAACCCGCGATCGTGCGGTGGTAGAGCTCTGGTCGTGGACGGCTGAGACCCAAGGAAGAAGAAGAAGCAAGGGGGTGAAGTGGTAAAAGTGGAAAAAGAACCCCCACGGGTATATTTAGAAGGGAAAAGAGAAGGAGAAGAGGCAGGCGCGATGATAGAGGAGGCGCGGTAACTTTTCGAGTAAAGGACGCCTCAATTTTTGGACCTAACAGATATACACAAAGATTCGTTGTGACGTCACCCTTGGGCCCCTGAAATTATCGGAGATGACGTCATATTTCAAAGAGATAGAAAATGACAAGTGTGAGAGTATCGTAAGCCGAAACCTATGACTTGACCACGATGCAGATTCAAAAGGAAGATGAGTCAGAATTATTTTCAATCCGAAGATTGACATGAATAAATTCGAATCAATATGGGGGCTAATGTTGGGGATATAACCCCGCGGTATGACCCGCCAGTTTAGGGTCGGGTCATTCATAGGCGACTTAGGAAGTATGGTTTGACGATGGGCTAAGGCAACCACAAGTTCAAGGCCCAGGACATGAGTCGACCAGGTGGGCTGCTACGTCTTGAGCTTGCGTTGGTTTTCCCCGAAGAGGAGAGGATGATGCAGCATAGTAGCGTAAGTATTTCCCTCAGTTCTTGAGAACCAAGGTATCAATCCAGTAGGAGGCCACGCGCAAGTCCCTCGTACCTGCACAAAACGATAGCTACTCGCAACCAACGCGATTAGGGGTTGTCAATCCCTTCACGGTCACTTACGAGAGTGAGATCTGATAGAGATAATATTTTTAGTATAAAGATGCAAAGTGAAAAGTAAAAGCAAAGTAAAAAACAAAGCAAGTATAAAAGTGATGGAGATTGATATGATGAGAATAGACCCGGGGGCCATAGTTTTCACTAGTGGCTTCTCTCAAGAGCATAAGTATTCTACAGTGGGTGAACAAATTACTATTGAGCAATTGACAGAATTGAGCATAGTTATGAGGTTATCTAGGTATGATCATGTATATAGGCATCATGTCCGAGACAAGTAGATCGAAATGATTCTGCATCTACTACTATTACTCCACTCATCGACCACTATCCAGCATGCATCTAGAGTATTAAGTTAAAAACAGAGTAACACCTTAAGCAAGATGACATGATGTAGAGGAATAAATGCATGCAATATGATAAATACCCCATCTTGTTATCCTCGATGGCAAAAATACAATACGTGCCTTGCAACCCTTTCTGTCACTGGGTAAGGACACCGCAAGATTGAACCCAAAGCCATGCACTTCTCCTGTTGCAAGAACTACCAATCTAGTAGGCCAAACCAAACAAATAATTCGAAGAGACTTGCAAAGATAACTCAATCATACATAAAAGAATTCAGAGAGGATTCAAATATTATTCATAGATAAGCTGGATCATAAAACCAGAATTCATCGGTCTCAAACACACCGCAAAAAGAAGATTACATCGAATAGATCTCCACGAGAGAGGGGGAGAACATTGTATCGAGATCCAAAAAGAGAGAAGAAGCCATCTAGCTACTAGCTATGGACCCGAAGGTCTGAAGTAAACTACTCACACTTCATCGGAGGGGCTATGGTGTTGATGTAGAAGCCCTCCGTGGTGGATGCCCCCCCGTGAGCTCCTAACAGGCCCCAAGATGGGATCTCGTGGATACAGGAAGTTGCGGCGGTGGAATTAGGTTTTGGCTCCTGTTTTGATCGCTTGGGAATACGAGGTATACATAGGAGGAAGGAATGCGTCGGTGGAGCGTCGGGGGCCCACGAGGTAGGGGCGCGCCTGGGGGCGCCTCCACCTCGTGACCGCCTGCACTTCTTGGAGTAGGGTCCAAGTCTCCGGATCATGTTCGGTTGGAAAATCACGTTCCCGAAGGTTTCATTCCGCTTGGACTGCGTTTGATATTCCGTTTCTTCAAACACTGAAATAGGCAAAAACAGCAATTCAGGCTGGGCCTCCGGTTAATAGGTTAGTCCCAAAAGTAATATAAAAGTGGAAAATAAAGCTCAATATAGTCCAAAACAGTAGATAAAGTAGCATGGAGCAATCAAAATTATAGATACATTGGAGACGACGCATCCCCAAGCTTAATTCCTGCTCGTCCTCGAGTAGGTAAATGATAAAAAGAGAATTTTTGATGCGGAGTGATACTTTGGCATAATTTCAATGTAAATCTTCTTACTTGTGATATGAATATTCAGATCCGAAAGATTTAAGACAAAAGTTCATATTGACACAGAAATAATAATACTTCAAGCATACTAATCAAAGCAATCATGTCTTCTCAAAATAACATGGCAAAAGAAAGTTCATCCCTACAAAATCATATAGTTAGGCTATGCTTCATTTTCGTCATACAAAGATGTTCCCAACTTCTATACCCCTGATGACAAGCCAAGCAATTGTTTCATACTTAAATAATCTCAAACTTTTTCAACCTTCACGCAATACATGAGCGCGAGCCATGGATATAGCACTATGGGTGGAATAGAATATGATGATGGGGATTGTGTGGAGAAGACAAAAAAGGAGAAAGTCTCACATGGACGAGGATAATCAACGGGCTATGGAGATGCCCATCAATTGATGTCAACATGAGGAGTAGGGATTGCCATGCAACGGATGCACTAGAGCTATAAGTATATGAAAGCTCTACAAAGGAAACTAAGTGGGTGTGCATCCGACTTGCTTGCTCACGAAGACCTAGGGCACTTTGAGGAAGCCCATCATTGGAATATACAAGCCAAGTTCTATAATGAAAAATTCCCACTAGTATATGAAAATGACAAAATGAGAGACTCTCTATCATGAAGATCTTAGTGCTACTTTGAAGCACAATATATGAGACTCACTACATGAAGAACAAGGTGCTACTTTGAAGCACAAGTGTGGTAAAAGGATAGTAGCATTGTCCCTTCTCTCTTTTTCTCTCTTTTTTTTGGGCCTTCTTTTTTTTGGCCTTGCTCTTTTTTTTCGTCCGGAGTCTCATCCCGACTTATGGGGGAATCATAGTCTCCATCATCCTTTCCTCACTTGGGACAATGCTCTAATAATGATGATCATCACAATTTTATTTTTCTTACAATTCAACAATTACAACTCGAAACTTAGAACAAAATATGACTCTATATGAATGCCTCCGTGCGTGTACCGGATGGTGCAATGAATCAAGAGTGACATGTATGGAAAATAATGCATGGTGGCTTTGCCACAAATACGATGTCAACTACATGATCATGCAACGGCAATATGACAAAAGTAATGTATGTCATAATAATGATGATGGAAGTTGCATGGCAATATATCTCGGAATGGCTATGGAAATGCCATGATAGGTAGGTATGGTGGCTGTTTTGAGGAAGATATAAGGAGGTTTATGTGTGAAAGAGTGTATCATTTCACGGGGTTTGGATGCACCGGCGAAGTTTGCACCAACTCTCAAGGTGATAAAGGGCAATGCACGGTACCAAAGAGGCTAGCAAAGGCGGAAAGGTAAAAGTGCGTATAATCCATGGACTCAACATTAGTCAAAAGAACTCATATACTTATTGCAAAAATTTAGAAGCCATCAAAAATCAAGTACTACGCGCATGCTCCTAGAGGGATAGATTGGTAGGAAAAGACCATCGCTCGTCCCCGACCGCCACTCATAAGGATGCACAAGCCAGGTACACTTCATGTTTCAAATTTGTTACACAACTTTAACCATACGTGGATGCTACGGGACTTGCAAACTTCAACACAAGTATTTCTCAAATTCACAATTATCAACTAGCACGACTTTGATATTATTACCTCCATATCTCAAAACAATTATCAAGCATCAAACTTATCTTAGTGTTTAATTCACTCAAAAAGAAAGTTTCACATATCTTGAACACTAAGTATATTAACATTAAGCAAATTACCATGCTATTAACGACTCTCAAAATAATCTAAGTGAAGCATAAGAGATCAAGTTTCTTTAAAACAAATCCACCACCGTGCTCTAAAAGATCTAAGTGAAGCACTAGAGCAAAAATTATCAAGCTCAAAAGATATAAGTGAAGCACTATGAGCAAAACTATCAAGCTCAAAAGATATAAGTGAAGCACATAGAGTATTCTAGCAAATTCCAATTCATGTATGGCTCCCTCAAAAGGTGTGTACAGCAAGGATGATCGTGGTAAACTAACAAGCAAAGACGCAAATAATACAAGACGCTCCAAGCAAAACACATATCATGTGGTGAATAAAAATATAGCTCCAAGTAAATTCTTCGATGGAAGTAGATTTAAACAGGGATGCCTTCCGGGGCATCCCCAAGCTTTGACTTTTTGGTGTCCTTGGATTATCTTGGGGGTGCCATGGTCATCCCCAAGCTTAGGCTCTTGCCACTCCTTGTTCCTTAATCCATCAAAAGAATTCACCCAAAACTTGAAAACTTCACAACACAAAACTCAATAGAAATCTCGTGAGCTCCGTTAGAGAAAGAAAACAAAAGACTACTTTAAGGTACTGTAATGAACTCATTATTTATTTATATTGGTGTTAAACATACTGTATTCCAACTTCTCTATGGATTATAAACTATTTTACTAGCCATAGATTCATCAAAATAAGCAAACAACACACGCAAAACATAATCTGTCAAAAACAGAACAGTCTGTAGTAATCTGTAACTAACACAACTTCTGGAACTCAAAAACTTCTACCAAAATTAGACGACCTGGACAATTTGTTTATTGATCAGAAGAAATGGGAATCAGTATTTTATCACGTTCTGGTGATTTTTAACAATTCAGGCACTGAGCGCAAAGTTTCTGGAAATTAGAGCAAGATCAAATAACTATCACCCAAGAAGATCCAATAGGTTTAACTTGGCACAAACACTAATTAAAAGATAAAACCACATATAAACACAGGCTAGATGGATTATTTATTACTAAGCAGCAAGGAAAAATATTGGGTTGTTGTGACGCCCCCGATTCAATCGTACACTAATCATGCACGCAAATGTGTACGATCAAGATCAGGGACTCACGGGAAGATATCACAACACAACTCTAAAACATAAATAAGTCATACAAGCATCATAATACAAGCCAGGGGCCTCGAGGGCTCGAATACAAGTGCTCGATCATAGATGAGTCAGCGGAAGCAACAATATCTGAGTACAGACATAAGTTAAACAAGGTTGCCTTAAGAAGGCTAGCACAAACTGGGATACAAATCGAAAGAGGCACAGGCCTCCTGCCTGGGATCCTCCTAACTACTCCTGGTCGTCGTCAACGGGCTGCACGTAGTAGTAGGCACCTCCAGTGTAGTAGTCGACATCGACGATGGCGTCTGGCTCCTGGGCTCCATCGTCTGGTCGCAGCAACCGGGTAAAGAAAGGGGGGAAAAGTGGGAACAAGGCAACCGTGAGTACTCATCCAAAGTACTCGCAAGCAAGGAGCTACACTACATATGCATGGATATATGTGTAAAGGGCCATATCAGTGGACTGAACTGCAGAATGCCAGAATAAGAGGGGGGTAGCTAATCCTGTCGAAGACTACGCTTCTGGCAGCCTCCGTCTTGCAACATGTAGAAGGGAGTAGACTGAAGTCCTCCAAGTAGCATCGCATAGCATAATCCTACCCGGCGATCCCCTCCTCGTAACCCTGAGAGAGAGCGACCACCGGGTTGTATCTCGCACTTGAAAGGGTGTGTTTTATTAAGTATCCGGTTCTAGTTGTCATAAGGTCAAGGTACAACTCCAAGTCGCCCTGTTATCAAGATCACGGCTATTCGAATAGATTAACTTCCTGCAGGGTGCACCACATAACCCAACACGCTTGATCCCATTTGGCCGGACACACTTTTTCGGGTCATGCCCGCCGCGGAAGATCAACACGCCGCAGCCCCACCTAGGCTCAACAGAGAGGTCAAGACGCGGTCTAAACCTAAGCGCCAGGAGTGCAGGCCCATCGCCTCGAGCACACACAAGACGTTGCGTGGGCGGCCGGAAGCGTAACTAGCCCCTTAATACAAGAGCAGGCCTACGTTCCAATCCGGCGCGCGCCGCTCAGCCGACGTCACGAAGTGCTTCGACTGATACCACGACGCCGAGTGCCCATATCTTTCCCACGTAGTTGGTTAGTGCGTATAGGCCAGTAGCCAGACTCAGATCAAATACCAAGATCTCGTTAAGCGTGTTAAGTATCCCCGAACGCCGAACATGGCCAGGCCCACCTCTCTCCTAGGCGGTCTCAGCCTGCCCTGTCGCTCCGCCACAAAGATCCACTCGCGGGCGCTCCTACGAGCCGACCCATCTTTAGTCACCACATGTACCATGTATAAGTATAAGTATATACCGTGATCACCTCCCGAGTGATCACGACCCGATAGTATAGCACAATGAGACGGACAAGAATGTAGGGCCACAGATGGAATACTAGCATCCTATACTAAGCATGTAGGATTGCGGTAAAGGTAACAACATGAGTAGCAAGGATAGGCTATGCATCGGGATAGGTATAACGAAAGCAAGAATATGCTACACTACTCTAATGCAAGCGGTATAGAGTAGAATAGGCGATATCTGGTGATCAAGGGGGGGCTTGCCTGGTTGCTCTGGCAAGAGAGAGGGGTCGTCAACTCCGTAGTCGAACTGGGCAGCAGCAGCGTCGGTCTCGTAGTTTACCAGAGAGAAGAGGGGGAAGCAACAATGAATACCATGCAAACAGATGCATATCGATGCATGACATGACAAGTAACTATGCTAGGGGTGCCCAATCGCGGTAGTAGGTGATACCGACGAATGGGGAAATCATCCGGAAAGTATTCGGTGTTTCGCGTTTCGAGGAGGAGCGGAGGGGGAAAGTTGCGAGTTTGATAGGTTAGGGGGGTGTGGTGGACGAACGGGTTGCGTATCCGGAAACATCTCGTCGTTCTGAGCAACTTTCATGTAGAAAGTATTTTCATCCGAGTTACAGATTAAAAGATATGATTTTCTAAAGATTTAATCATTTTCTGATTTTAATTATTTATTTAAATCCAACATTATCCAAAACAGTGTTTGCCGACGTCATCATGACGTCAGCATGACATCAGCTGTCAACAGAGGTGTTGACTGGTCAACTAACGTGTGGGTCCCGCATGTCATTGACTGTTAACTAACCTAACAGATTAATTAACTAAACTAGGTGATTAGGTTAATCTAATCAGGATTAATTAAGTTAAATAATTCTTTAATTAATTAACTAATTAATTGTTTAATTATTTTATATTTTAAATTTTATTTTATTTTTTTAAACCTCTTTTTTTATTAAACGTTCTGGGGGCTAGGACCCACATGTCATTGGCCCTAGGGCATAACGGGTGCCGGGTTACGGGCGCACCCGAACGGGCGATGGCCCTAGCGGGTGGGGCGCTGCTCGCCAGACGCAGGGACGAGGCCGTGGCCACGGCAGGCTCCCGGCCGCCACGGCAGCGGACGCAGGGGCGGCCCGGCAAGGCGTCGCCCGGAGCAAGGCAGCAACAAGGGGGCACACGCTGGAGCGAGGAGGCAGAGAGGGCGCCGCCCGTCATCAAAGCGGTGTTGCCCGAGAGGGCCGCCAGTAGTGCAACAGAGGGAAGGCGAGGCGAGGCGCGGTCGGTGGTGCCGAGCACGACCAGGTGGTGGCCAGGGTGCACGCCTGCACCGGCGGGAGGTAGATCAGCAGCGTCTTGTGTAGCAGACAGGGCACGGGCGGCGCGCATCGGGCGCGGCCGGAGATGGCACGAGCGTGCACGGTGTCGGGGCGTGAACGAGTGCAAAATGATGTGACGCAAGAGAGAGCGAAGGAGAGGGGGAGCTCACGGGGGGAGCTGTAGGGGTCTGGGCAGCGAGCTTGGGGAGGAGTCGGTGACGGGGCAGCGCCGGCATGGTCGACGGCAGGGGCGGACTCGGCGGCGAGGTGGTGCAGAGCACGACGAGAAGTAGGAGTCGAGGACGAATCGGTCCCGCGGGGAGGCGGTCCAGCGAGGGCGGGCTTCAGGAGGAGGGCGAGGTGTTCCGGCGAGGCCAGCGACGGGCGGCGGGGCCGGGGCGCGCTGGGGTCTCGCAGGGCGAGCGTCGGGTGGATCCCGATCCAGATCGGGGGAGTGGGAGGGACGGGGATAGGGCTAGGGTTTGGTGTGGATCGGGAGGGTTAAGGGGAGGCGGCTGGGCCGGCCTGGCTGGTTGCGGCCAGCTGGGTCGAGGCCCAGTGGGGGGGGGGTCCTTTTACTTTCTTTTGTTTTTATATTAATGATGTTTAGTCTTTTATTTTTATTTAGCCCTTTTCTTTTTTTTAATGTTTAGCACCTAATTGATTTTTTATAAAATATGGGAGCTAGCTCATAAATCCCAGTGCATTAGATCCTAGCACCAAAAACTAGTCTAGGTGAAATACCATTTCTCATTAGATTTAGATTAATTAAAAGGTTACTAAATAATGTATTCAGCCACTATTTGAGGTTGTTTAAATGATTAATCAAATTTCAATAATGTTGTCTACAATTTTATCCTAGCCTCTGATTTATCTACTATTTAGTGAACATTTTAGTTTTATATTTTAAATTTGAATTTGAATCGCTTTGAACTAACGCGACTTTATCAACAATAATCGAGGTGACGTGGCATCATTACCAGAGGGTTACTGTAGCTTGATTACCCCACTACAAGAAATCTCGTCCCGAGATTTAAGAGGGGGACTAAAGGGAAATTTCTGGTTACGAAATTCTAACGGGTCTTCTCGATCTTGGTTGCTCTTCTCGAAGAGGTCGATCCATTACGTTGAAGTCTACATTTCTCTGCTTCAGGTCATCATGGTGAAGTCGTCCTTTTCTTTGGGAACTCCAACGTACTTACGAAAGAATAAAGGAGGTATTCCGAGAGAACGGACCTCTGCAAGGTTGACTAATCTGGTAGCTAACATCGGGGAAGGTGGCGGAAAGTAACTCTCAAACTGGAACTTAAGAAAATATCGAGAGCAAAGTAAGAAGGTACCATGAGAAGTTTCGAGCGGGCAGGCGATCGCTCGATGCCTGAAACAAAGTGTGAAAGTGGTCGAGAGCAACGAGAATAAGTATTGCGTCTGATAACAGATTAGATCATCTCTAGGAAGGTGGCTGGTGATCTTCATACGAAGCCAATCATGAGGAATAACTTCGGAGATAGGGGTATACAGGAGAGTCAGGTTTCGATCCTGGGACCTGTGGGTTATGGGCCCACCATGTGGGTTAAAAGTAGAAAGGGCGGTGACATCTTGCACGGTCATGATAGCAAGACATGTCAGAGGTTAGCCTATCAGTTATGTTGGCAACAATGTCGATACCAAGGGCGAGGGACGAAGAGAACTGCGTTTTCTGCTTTCGTTGAACGAGGCGGACCATTAGGCAAAGTTCTCGCCCATCGGTGGCTACCGAAATGTCATCAATTATAGTAATAGGGTCTTACTGGCAGAGTTGTACCACGAGGTGCTTACCTAAGCAGGGAATTACCACTGCTCAGTTAAGTAGATTATAAGAAAGTTCAAAGAAAATAACGGAAAGGAAAATGTGTTTAAACACATATATCAGGGGTATGTCCTTCCCAAGGACAAGCAGAACATGATATCCATGACAGGATAGAAAATAGAGAAACCATTTAGAAAAAGGGGAAGGAATTTCATGACATTACCCATACAACAATGTTTGGATAATTGAGCAAGAAACATGTAGCATTGGCTTCAAATGTTCTTGTTGAAAATCGGAGTACCACAGACATGCTTCGAGATAGCATTGACATGGTCTTCAAGCAAAGGCCGGACTTTGGATACTCAATGGATTCATCAGGAAGAACTTATAGAATAAGTATTTCAATTTCTTCATGGATGAATGGATAACCTTGCAGAAAAGGAAACTATAACACTAGGTGCTCCGGCCAGGTGTGCTAGGCATGACATCACCTTACCCGGCCATGTAAAGATGTTATAACTCCTGGAATATGTTCCAACCATCATATCCGACCGAGATTCAGATCTGATTGGTGTTATGATACCTCAGACTCAGGATGCCGGAGAAGAAAAGGTGCGAAACAAAGTGACGAGACGACATTGTAAGTTTCTCGGGAAATTTACTATGGAAGTGAGTTCCAAAACAAGGGCTCATCATTAAGCCAATGAAGGGATAAGGAGGTAGCTGATGATCTCAGCGACAATTCGTCGAGACTTCCAAAAGATGGGTTTCCACAATTAAGTGAACAAGGAGATACCATTAGTCAAATCAAATGGTATAATGATGTATGCTCGAGGGAAACATACACAATTAAACATTGGTTGAAAGGTGCACCCAAAATATGGGCTTGGTTGCACAACCAACGTCGGAATGGTCATTCAATAATCAATAGTCTAAGAATGAACGGCCGACCATTAACTTCAAAGCAATAGGGTTGCTAGAAGTTTTGGAATTACACATCACAGTCCATTTGTCGGTGGTTAGAAATAACTCGGTGACCAGGAAAAGAATGGTGATGGTGGTAAGTATCACTTGTATCAAGAATTATCCAGAGGTGGTGAAATTCTCACGACATTCTTGACATAAAGGATGGTAATACTCCAAGGTAAAGAAGAGCAATTGCTGGATAGCAAGGAACTCAAGGTATAACACAAAACACAAACAAGTTTGTGTTGGAGGGAAGGCAGTAGAGTGGTCGATGATAACACTAATCATCGAGGGCGAGGATGGTCTTTCTCAACATAAATTCAATTGATATCTTGGAAGAGCTCGGAATGCTGATGATGATCACGACATAACAGTCGAGAGATTTCAAGATGTAATCGATCGACGATGACATCAAGTCAAAGGAATGATGAAGCAAAAGGTTATTGGAACCATGGGTATGGGACAAACACGGAATCAAGCTTGCTGTCCAAGGTGTAATGATATGACGAGGAATATCGACGTAAGCTTAGCTCATCGTCGAAAATTATGCTCCGGGAAGGACCAGGTAGCACGGTTAAAATTTAGCACGATAATGATATAGCCAATCAGGCTAGGAATGACTTGAAGGATTATTAAACTCGTAAGCAACAAGAATTACTTAGAGCTATTGAATCGGAGAGCGGAATCGATTCACTTATCGGTGTTCTCGGTTGACCAACAACCCAGAACCCATGAAGTGACATTGACAGGGAAAGGTAGTACTTCATCAAAAGTTTGCAAGATGTATTACAATGGCATGATATCCTCGAGATACCAGGGGTAATACTTGAAGGTAGATCATAATAGAGGTTGGGCAGGCATATTGATCTGTAGAAGACAAGTGCTTTAACTTGTCCGAGAAACGGAACAAAGAAGAACAATCATGGCCGGAACCACGGTCGCAAAAGACCAAGCATAGCTAAGAGAAGAAGTTATAACCAGGGGATTATTATTACTACGAGAAGCTTCCATGATAAGTTCCACCTCGGGTCCATGGGCATGAACACAAAGTTCAAGGTCGACTCCCACTTCTTCAATGTATAACCTTCCATTCACCTCTCGTATTTCGAAGATGACATTAGTTGTTGAAAGTTTTACCTGGTGCAATACCAGATAAGTATGACTCGTGAAAACTTTCGAGTTCACACATATTAAGGAAGGCATAGGTTCAACCCATCAGGGTATCGTGGAAATATATACCACAAGCTTCAATAGTAAATACCACCAGCTCGAAAGCAGAGCATGGTTGACCAAAACAGAGAATAGGATTTGCTAATGGCATTATGTATCAGGGAAATAACTTCCAAAGTGATTGAATATGATAGGCGATGTCGGACAAAATCCAACAAAGGATATGTCGGTCCATAGCGAAGCTGATGCGAACATCGACACACAATCAGAGGAAGAAACAATGCAAAGGCATTGGATTATAGAAGCAACTGAATAATTCAAAGATCAAATGCAAAGGAATTAACTATTTCCAAATCAAGGGATCAGAAGCCAACGGTCTGATTCAGAATGAATAAGTTGAACAGACTTAGGGGTACAATCGATGGCAATTTGATTGGTCGAGAACCAGCTCCTGTTCAAAATGACGTCTGAGCCGGATGAATTCTAGGACCTGATTGTGGATTGCGAGCATTCACAACATATTGAATCAACGGACCAAAATGATAATGACAAGGGATGCCAATAAGACTACGAGACATATGGGATTAACCATAATGCAAGAAAGCAAGAATTTCAAGAGCAAAAGGCTCTAGAGGATTTTCGGAAGATCGAATAGTATTTTGAAGACTTTTATGAAACACATGAACAACTGGGGATGAGCGGATACTCGACAAGTGCGAGTATTTATTTGAAGGGGTATTCATGTGGCAAAGAACTGCTAGGCAGTAGGCACAAAGTATTCTCGGAACAATAGGGAAAACTTCGGGGTATCTTGTAATAACAAGATCAATGGGGGATGATCGTATGAATGGCAAGTGTAAGTAGTTATCCATAAGGATTGATGGTGGAAGGGGAATTGCAAACGCGATGAACACAAGTTCTCGGGTTAACAGCGGAGAGTATCTTCGGGGTCTTCTGGTGCAGCAGACGATCATCAATAATAAGGGGCTCTCTGGGGTGAAAGTGACAACGAGATCCTAATGTTAGATTTTTAGCAAATGTTGGAAATATGCCCTAGAGGCAATAATAAATTAGTTATTATTATATTTCCTTGTTCATGATAATCGTTTATTATTCATGCTATAATTGTATTGACCGGAAACAGCGATACATGTGTGGATACATAGACAACACCATGTCCCTAGTAAGCCTCTAGTTAACTAGCTCGATGATCAATAGATGGTTACGGTTTCCTGACCATGGACATTGGATGTCATTGATAACGGGATCACATCATTAGGAGAATGATGTGATGGACAAGACCCAATCCTAAGCCTAGCACAAAGATCGTAGTTCAGTATGCTAAAGCTTTTCTAATGTCAAGTATCTTTTCCTTAGACCATGAGATCGTGCAATTCCGGATACCGTAGGAGTGCTTTGGTGTATCAAACGTCACAACGAATCGGGTGACTATAAAGGTGCACTACAGGTATCTCCGAAAGTGACCATTGGGTTGACATGGATCGAGATCTGGGATTTGTCACTCCGTGTAAACGGAGAGGTATCTCTGGGCCCACTCGGTAGGACATCATCATAATGTGCACAATGTGACCAAGGGGTTGATCACGGATGATGTGTTACGGAACGAGTAAAGAGACTTGCCGATAACGAGATTGAACAAGGTATCGGTATACCGACGATCGAATCTCGGCAAGTACAATACCGCTAGACAAAGGGAATTGTATACGGATCGATTGAGTCCTTGACATCGTGGTTCATCCGATGAGATCATCGTGGAACATGTGGGAGCCAACATGGGTATCCAGATCCCGCTGTTGGTTATTGACGGAGAACGCCTCGGTCATGTGCGCTTGTCTCCCAACCCGTAGGGTCTACACACTTAAGGTTCGATGACGCTAGGGTTATAAAGGAAGTTTGTATGTGGTTACCGAATGTTGTTCGAGTCCGGATGAGATCCCGGACGTCACGAGGAGTTCGGAATGGTCCGGAGGTAAAGATTTATATATGGAAAGTTGTTGTTCGGGTTAGGAAAAGTTCGGGTTTTTCGGTATTGTACCGGAAGCTTCTGAAGGTTCGGAGGATTCGGAGGGGTCCGGAGGTCCGGAAATTGTTCCACCACGTCCAATACAGTAGCATGGGCTGTAGGGGGCGCCCTAGCCATAATGGGCCAAGGAACCAGCCCCCAAGGCCCATGCGCATGGGAAGGGGAAACCCTAAGGGGAGGGCCTCCACTTGACTTGGGAGGCACTCCTCCCTCTGGCCGCCCCAAGTCCCATCTAGGGCTGGCCGCACCCCTTGGGGTGGAAACCCTAAAGGGGCGCAGCCCCTTTCCCCTATATATACTTGAGTTTTGGGCTGCCCAACAGACATGAGTTCTCTCCTCTTGGTGCAGCCCCGCCTCCTCCTCCTCCTCTCCCTTGGTGCTTGGCGAAGCCTCTGGGATTGCCACGCTCCTCCATCACCACCATGCCGTTGTGTTGCTGCTGGATGGAGTCTTCCTCAACCTCTCCTCTCTCCTTGCTGGATCAAGGCGTGGGAGACGCCACCGGCTGTACGTGTGTTGAACGCGGAGGTGCCGTCTGCTCGCACTTGATCATCGGTGATCTGAATCACGACGAGCACGACTCCATCAACCCCGTTCACTTGAACGCTTCCGCTTAGCGATCTACAAGGGTATGTAGATGCACTCTCCTTCCCTCGTTGCTAGTTTCTCCATAGATAGATCTTGGTGACACGAGGAAAATTTTGAATTTCTGCCACGTTCCCCAACAAGGGTATCGAGCTAGGTCTATTGCGTAGATTCTTTGCACGAGTAGAACACAAAGTAGTTGTGGGCGTTGATGATGTTCAATATGCTTACCGTTACTAGTCCAATCTTGTTTCGACGGTATTGTGGGATGAAGCGGCCCGGACCGACCTTACACGCATTTCACGTGAGACAAGTTCCACCGATCGACATGCACTTGGTGCATAAGGTGGCTAGCGGGTGCCGTCTCTCCCACTTTAGTCGGAACGGATTCGATGAAAAGGGTCCTTATGAAGGGTAAATAGCAATTGGCATATCACGTTGTGGTTTTGCGTGAGGTAGGAAACGTTTGCTAGAAACCCATAGCAGCCACGTAAAACATGCAAACAACAATTAGAGGACGCCTAACTTGTTTTTGCAGGGTATGCTATGTGATGTGATATGGCCAAGAAGAATGTGATGAATGATATGTGATGTATGAGATTGATCATGTTCTTGTAATAGGATTCACGACTTGCATGTCGATGAGTATGACAACCGGCAGGAGCCATAGGAGTTGTCTTTATTTATTGTATGACCTGCGTGTCATTGAACAATGCCATGTAATTACTTTACTTTATTGCTAACCGTAGCCATAGTAGTAGAAGTAATAAGTTGGCGAGACAACTTCATGAAGACACGATGATGGAGATCATGATGATGGAGATCATGGTGTCATGCCGGTGACAATGATGATCATGGAGCCCAAGATGGAGATCAAAGGAGCAATATGATATTGGCCATATCATGTCACTACTATATAATTGCATGTGATGTTTATTATGTTTATGCATCTTGTTTACTTAGAACGACGGTAGTAAATAAGATGATCCCTTACACAAATTTCAAGAAGTGTTCTCCCTAACGTGCACCGCTGCTACAGTTCGTCGCTTCTAAGCACCACGTGTTAATCGGGTGTGATGGATTCTTACGTTCACATACAACGGGTGTAAGCAAGATTTACACACGCAGAAACACTTAGGGTTAACTTGACGAGCCTAGCATGTGAAGACATGGCCTCGGAACACGGAGACCGAAAGGTCGAGCATGAGTCGTATGGTAGATACGATCAACATGAAGATGTTCACCGATGATGACTAGTCCGTCTCACGTGTTGATTGGACACGGCCTAGTTGATTCGGATCATGTAATCACTTAGATAACCGAGGGATGTTTATCTCGAGTGGGAGTTCATAAGATGAACTTAATTATCCTGAACATAGTCAAAAGACCTTTTGCAAATTATGTCGAAAGCTCGCGCTTTAGTTCCATTATTTAGATATGTTCCTAGAGAAAATATAGTTGAAAGTTGAAAGTAGCGATTATGCGGACAGAGAAAGCTTATGTCCTTAATGCACCGCTCGTGTGCTGAACCCCAAACGTTGTTTGTAGATGTTGCGAACATCGGACATACACGTTTTGATAACTACGTGATAGTTCGGTTGAACGGTTTAGAGTAGAGGCACCAAAGACGATTTCAAACGTCACGGAACATATGAGATGTTTCGAGGGCGAAATTGGGATTTCAAGCTCGTGCCCACGCCAAAAGGTATGAGACCTCCGACGATTTTCTTAGCCTGCAAACTAAGGGAGAAAAGCTCAATCGTTGAGCTTGTGCTCGATTGTCCGAGTGCAACAATCACTTGAATCGAGTGGGAGTTGATCTTCCGGATGAGATAGTGATGTTTCTCCATAGTCATTGCCACCAAGCTGCTAGAGCTTCGTGATGAACTATAACATATCAGGGATAAATATGATGATCCTTGAAGTATTCGCGATGTTTGACACCGCGAAAGTAGAAATCAAGAAGGAGCATCAATTGTTGATGGTTGGTGAAACCACTAGTTTCAAGAAGGGCAAGGGCAAGAAGGACACTTCATGAAACGACAAATCAGTTGTTGCTCCGGTGAAGAAACCCAAGGTTGAACCCAAACCCGAGACTAAGTGCTTCGTAATAAGGGAACAGCCACGGAGCAGAATTACCCTAGATTCATGGTAGATAAGAAGGCAGGCAAGGTCGATAGAAGTATATTTGATATACATTATGTTAATGTGTACTTTACTAGTACTCCTAGTAGCACTGTGGTATTAGATACCGGTTCGGTTACTAAGTGTTGGTAACTCAAATAAAAGCTACGGAATAAAAGGAGACTAGCTAAAGGTGAGTGACGATATGTGTTGGAATTGTTTCCAAGGTTGATATGATCAAACATCGCACGCTCCCTCTACCATCAAGATTAGTATTAAACCAGAATAATTATCATTTGGTGTTTGCGTTGAGCATAGACATGATTGGATTATGTCTACCGTGATACGGTTATTCATTTAAGGAGAATAATGGTTACTCTATTTATTTGAATAATACCTTCGATGGTCTTGCACCTAAAAAATGGTTTATTGAATCTCGATCGTAGTGATACACATTTTCATGCCAAATGTATAAGATAGTAATGATAGTACCACTTACTTGTGGCAATCGCTATGTAAGTCATATTGGTGTAAAACGCATGAAGAAGCTCCATGTTGATGGATCTTTGGACTCACTCGTTTTTGAAAAGTTTGAGACATGCAAACCATGTCTACTGGTGTATATGCATGAAGAAACTCCATGCAGATGGATCGTTTAGACTCACTTGATTTTGAATCACTTGAGATATGCAAAACATACCACATGGGCAAGATGACTGAAAAGCCTCGGTTTCAGTAAGATGGAACAAGGTAGCAACCTGTTGGAAGTAACACATTTTGATGTGTGCAGTCCAATGAGTGCTTTGAGGCATGTAGTGAATATCATTATGTTCTGACTTCACAGATGATTCGAGTATATGTTGAGTATATTTACTTGATGAAGCACGAGTCTGAATTATTGAATGGTTCAAGTAATTTCAGAGTGAAGTTGAAGATCATCGTGACAAGAGGATAGAATGTCTATGATATGATCATAGAGATGAATATCTGAGTTACGAGTTTTGGCATACAATTAAGACATTGTGCAAATTGTTTCACAATTAATGTCACTGAAACACCATAGTGTGATGGTGTGTCTGAACATCATAGTTGCACTCTATTGGATATACCGTGATATCTCTTATCGAATTACCACTATCGTTCATGGGTTAGGCATTAGAGACAACCGCACTCACTTTAATAGGGCACCACGTAATTCCGTTGAGATGACACCGTATGAACTATGGTTTAGAGAAACCTAAGCTGTCATTTCTTAAAGGTTTGGGGCTGCGACGCTTATGTGGAAAAGTTTCAGGTTGATAAGCTCGAACCCAAAGCGGACAAAATGCATCTTCATAGGACACCCAAAACGGTTGGGTATACCTCCTAATTCAAATCCGAAAGCAATAGGGATTGTTTCTTGAATCGGGTCCTTTCTCGAGGAAAAGTTTGTCTCGAAAAGTTGAGTGGGAGGATGGTGGAGACTTGATGAGGTCATTGAACCGTCACTTCAACAAGTGTGTAGCAGGGCACAGGAAGTTGTTCCCGTGGTACCTACACCAATTGAAGTAGAAGCTTATGATAGTGATCATGAAGTTTCGGATCAAGTCACTGACGTACCTCGTAGGGTGACAAGGATGCGTACTACTTCTGAGTGGTACAGCAATCCTGTCTTGAAGGTCATGTTGCTGGACAACAATGAACCTACGAGCTATGGAGAAGCGATGGTGGGCCCAAATTCCGACAAATGGTTAGAAACCATGAAATCCGAGATAGGATCCATGTATCAAAACAAAGCATGGACTTTGGTGGACTTGCCCGATGATCGGCAAGCCATTGAGATGAATGGATCTTTAAGAAGAAGACGGACATGGACGGTAATGTCACCTTCTATGAAGCTTGACTTGTGGCAAAGAGTTTTCCACAAGTTCAAGGAGTTGACTATGATGAGATTCTCTCATTCGTAGCGATGCTTAAGTCCGTCGGAATCATGTTAGCATAAGCTGCATTTATGAAATCTGGCGGATGGATGTCAAAATGAGTTTCCTTACCGGCCAGTAAGGAAAGGTTGTATGTGATACAATCAGAAAAGTTTTGTCGATCCTAAGGATGCTAAAAGGTATGCTGGCTCCAGCGATCCTTTCTAAGGACTGGAGTAAGCATCTCGGAGTTGGAATGTGCGCTTTGATGAGATGATCAAAGATTTTGGGTGTATACAAAGTTTATGAGAAACTTGTATTTCCAAAGAAGTGAGTGGGAGCACTATAGAATTTCGATGAGTATATGTTGTTGACATATTGATGATCGAAATGATGTAGAATTTCTACGTAAAGCATATAGGGTTAAAGTGTTTTCAAGTGAAAACCTGATTAAGTTACTTGAACATTGAGCATCAAGATCTATGAGGATAGATCAAAACGCTCAATGGTACTTTCAAATGAGCACATACCTTGACATGATCTTGAAGGTGTTCAAGATGGATCAGTCAAAGAAGGAGTTCTTGCCCGAGATGTAAGGTGTGAAGTTAAGAGTTAAAGCTCGACCACGGCAGAAAAGAGAGAAAGGACGAAGGTCGCCCCTATGCTTCAGACGTAGGCTCTATAGTATGCTATATGTGTGTATCGCACTGATGTGTGCCTTGCTACATATCGGCAAGAGAGTACAAAGGTGATCAAGGAGTGGATCACCGGATAGCGGTCAAAATTATCCTTAGAGGAATAAGGACATGTTTCTCGATTATGGAGGTGATAAAGAGTTCGGCGTAAAGGGTTACGCCGATGCAAGCTTTAACACCTATCCGAGTGACTCGAGAAGCAAACCGGATACGATAGTGGAGCAACCATTTGGAATAGCTCCAAGTGGAGCGTGAAAGCAGCATTTACAATATGACATAGAGAATCGCATGAAGTACACACGGATCTGAAAGGTTCGCACCGTTGACTAAAACCTCTCTCACAAGCAAAACATGATCAAACCCCGTAACTCATTGAGACTTAATCACATGGTGATGTGAACTAGTTTAAGACACTAGTAAACTCTTTGGATGTTGGTCACATGGCGATGTGACTTATCAGTGTTAATCACATGGCGATGTGAACTAGATTATTGACTCTAGTGCAAGTGGGAGACTGTTGGAAATATGCCCTAGAGGCAATAATAATTAGTTATTATTATATTTCCTTGTTCATGATAATCGTTTATTATTCATGCTATAATTGTATTGACCGGAAACAGCGATACATGTGTGGATACATAGACAACACCATGTCCCTAGTAAGCCTCTAGTTAACTAGCTCGATGATCAATAGATGGTTACGGTTTCGACCATGGACATTGGATGTCATTGATAACGGATCACATCATTAGGAGAATGATGTGATGGACAAGACCCAATCCTAAGCCTAGCACAAAGATCGTAGTTCAGTATGCTAAAGCTTTTCTAATGTCAAGTATCTTTTCCTTAGACCATGAGATCGTGCAATTCCGGATACCGTAGGAGTGCTTTGGGTGTATCAAACGTCACAACGTAATCGGGTGACTATAAAGGTGCACTACAGGTATCTCCGAAAGTGACCATTGGGTTGACATGGATCGAGACTGGATTTGTCACTCCGTAAACGGAGAGGTATCTCTGGGCCCACTCGGTAGGACATCATCATAATGTGCACAATGTGACCAAGGGGTTGATCACGGGATGATGTGTTACGGAACGAGTAAAGAGACTTGCCGTAACGAGATTGAACAAGGTATCGGTATACCGACGATCGAATCTCGGGCAAGTACAATACCGCTAGACAAAGGGAATTGTATACGGATCGATTGAGTCCTTGACATCGTGGTTCATCCGATGAGATCATCGTGGAACATGTGGGAGCCAACATGGGTATCCAGATCCCGCTGTTGGTTATTGACCGGAGAACGTCTCGGTCATGTCCGCTTGTCTCCGAACCCGTAGGGTCTACACACTTAAGGTTCGATGACGCTAGGGTTATAAAGGAAGTTTGTATGTGGTTACCGAATGTTGTTGAGTCCGGATGAGATCCCGGACGTCACGAGGAGTTCGGAATGGTCCGGAGGTAAAGATTTATATATGGAAAGTTGTTGTTCGGGTTAGGAAAAGTTCGGGTTTTTCGGTATTGTACCGGAAGCTTCTGAAGGTTCCGGAGGATTCGGAGGGGTCCGGAGGTCCAAAATTGTTCCACCACGTCCAATACAGTAGCATGGGCTGTGGGGGCGCCCTAGCCATAATGGGCCAAGGGAACCAGCCCCCAAGGCCCATGCGCATGGGAAGGGGGAAACCCTAAGGGGAGGGCCTCCACTTGACTTGGGAGGCACTCCTCCCCTCTTGGCCGCCCCAAGTCCCATCTAGGGCTGGCCGCACCCCTTGGGGTGGAAACCCTAAAGGGGCGCAGCCCCTTTCCCCTATATATACTTGAGTTTTGGGCTGCCCAAGCAGACATGAGTTCTCTCCTCTTGGTGCAGCCTGCGCCTCCTCCTCCTCCTCTCCCTTGGTGCTTGGCGAAGCCTGCGGGATTGCCACGCTCCTCCATCACCACCATGCCGCTGTGTTGCTGCTGGATGGAGTCTTCCTCAACCTCTCCCTCTCTCCTTGCTGGATCAAGGCGTGGGAGACGCCACCGGCTGTACGTGTGTTGAACGCGGAGGTGCCGTCTGCTCGGCACTTGATCATCGGTGATCTGAATCACGACGAGTACGACTCCATCAACCCCGTTCACTTGAACGCTTCCGCTTAGCGATCTACAAGGGTATGTAGATGCACTCTCCTTCCCTCGTTGCTAGTTTCTCCATAGATAGATCTTGGTGACACGTAGGAAAATTTTGAATTTCTGCTACGTTCCCCAACAGCAAAATCATTTAACCCGAATAGAAGAGAGATTTGAGTCCCAGAGTATATACGAGGAGTAAAAGATCCTAATACCACCCAATGGCGACGTGTGCCCGTAAGACACACAGCCATGTTAGTAAAAGTTTTTGCAACGTCTAGACTCGACTTTGGCCAAGGAGTTGGAAAGGGGATTCCACAGCAATCGGCTCGATACCAACTTCAGACGCCTCGATTCAATCGTACACTAATCATGCACGCAAATGTGTACGATCAAGATCGTGGACTCACGGAAGATATCACAACACAACTCTAAAACATAAATAAGTCATACAAGCATCATAATACAAGCCGGGGGCCTCGAGGGCTCGAATACAAGTGCTCGATCATAGACGAAGTCGGAAGCAACAATATTTGAGTACAGACATAAGTTAAACAAGTTTGCCTTAAGAAGGCTAGCAAAAACTGTGATACAAATCGAAAGAGGCGCAGGCCTCCTGCCTGGGATCCTCCTAACTACTCCTGGTCATCGTCAACGGGCTGCACGTAGTAGTAGGCACCTCCGCAGTAGTAGTCGACATCGACGATGGCGCTCGCCCCGGCTCCATCGTCTGGTCGCAGCAACCGGTAAAGAAAGGGGGAAAAGGGGAACACGGCAACCGTGAGTACTCATCCAAAGTACTGCAAGCAAGGAGCTACACTACATATGCATGGATATATGTGTAAAGGGCCATATCAAGGACCGAACTGCAGAATGCCGTAATAAGAGGGGATAGCTAATCCGTCAAGACTACGCTCGCAGCCTCGCCTTGCAACATGTAGAAGGGAGTAGATGAAGTCCTCCAAGTTGCATCGCATAGCATAATCCTACCCGCGATCCTCCTCGTAACCCCGAGAGAGAGCGACCACCGGGTTGTATCCGCACTTGAAAGGGTGTGTTTTATTAAGTATCCGGTTCTAGTTGTCATAAGGTCAAGGTACAACTCCAAGTCGCCCTGTTATCAAGATCACGGCTATTCAATAGATTAACTTCCTGCAGGGTGCACCACATAACCCAACACGCTTGATCCCATTTGGCGGACACACTTTTTCGGGTCATGCCCGCCGCGGAAGATCAACACGCCGCAGCCCCACCTAGGCTCAACAGAGAGGTCAAGACGCCGGTCTAAACCTAAGCGCACAGGGTGCGGGCCCATCGCCTCGAGCACACCTGCACGTTATGTGGCGGCCGGAAGCAGAACTAGCCCCCTTAATACAAGAGCAGGCCTACGTTCCAATCCGGCGCGCGCCGCTCAGTCGCTGACGTCACGAAGTGCTTCGGCTGATACCACGATGTCGAGTGCCCATATCTTTCCCACGTAGTTGGTTAGTGCGTATAGGCCAGTAGCCAGACTCAGATCAAATACCAAGATCTCGTTAAGCATGTTAAGTATCCGCGAACGCCGAACATGGCCAGGCCCACCTCTCTCCTAGGCGGTCTCAACCTGCCCTGTCGCTCCGCCACAAAGATCCACTCAGCGCCCACGAGCCGACCGCCTTTAGTCACCACATGTATCATGTATAAGTATAAGTATATACCCGTGATCACCTCCCGAGTGATCACGGCCCGATAGTATAGCACAACAGACGGACAAGAATGTAGGGCCACAGATGGAATACTAGCATCCTATACTAAGCATGTAGGATTGCAGGTAAAGGTAACAACAAAGAGTAGCAAGGACAAAGGCTATGCATCGGGATAGGTATAACGGAAAGCAAGAACATGCTACACTACTCTAATGCAAGAAGTATAGAGTAGAATAGGCGATATCTGGTGATCGGGGGCTTGCTGGTTGCTCGCAAGAGAGCGGGTCGTCAACTCCGTAGTCGAACCGTGGGCAGCAGCAGCGTCGGTCTCGTAGTCTACCAGAGAGAAGAGGGGGAAGCAACAATGAATACCATGCAAACAGATGCATATCGATACATGACATGACAAGTAACTATGCTAGGGGTGCCCAATCGCGGTAGTAGGTGATACCGACGAATGGGGAAATCATCCGGGAAAGTATTCCCGGTGTTTCGAGTTTTCGGGCAGAGGAGCCGGAGGGGAAAAGTTGCGAGTTTGATAGGTTAGGGGGGTGCGACGGACGAACGGGTTGCGTATCCGGAAATGTCTCATCGTTCTGAGCAACTTTCATGTAGAAAGTATTTTCATCCGAGTTACGGATTAAAAGATATGATTTTCTAAAGATTTAATCATTTTCTGATTTTAATTATTTATTTAAATCCAAAATTATCCAAAACAGTGTTTGCCGACGTCATCATGACTTCAGCATGACATCAACAGTCAACAGAGGTGTTGACTGGTCAACTGACGTGTGGGTCCCGCATGTCATTGACTGTTAACTAACCTAACAGATTAATTAACTAAACTAGGTGATTAGGTTAATCTAATCAGGATTAATTAAGTTAATTAATTCTTTAATTAATTAACTAATTAATAATTTAATTATTTTGTTTATTTTTATTTTATTTTTTTATTTTATTTTTTAAACCTCTTTTTTCATTAAACATTCTGGGGGCTAGGCCCCACATGTCATTGGCCCTAGGGGCATAACGGGCGCCGGTTACTGGCGCACTGAACGGGCGATGGCCCTCATGGTGGGGCGCTGCCGCCAGACGCAGGGGCGAGGCCGTGGCCAGGCGAGGCTTTCGCCGCCGCCACGGCCAGTGACGCAGCGGGCGGTGGCGGCCAGGCCGCGCCGAGAGCAAGGCAAGCAACAAGGGGTCAGCACGGCGCGTGAGCGAGGAGGCGAGAGGGGCCCGGCCCGGCACGGTGCGGTGTTGCCGAGAGGGCCGCCGCCAGCAAAGGCAAATGAGGGAAGGCGAGGCTGTGGCGCGGTCGGTGGTGCCGAGCACGCACTGTGGGCTGAAGCGGGTGCACGCCTGCACCGGCGTGAGGTAGATCAAGGCAGGCGGCAGTGTTGGGGGCACGACGAGCGCGCATCGGGCGCGGCCGGAGATTGCACGAGCGTGCACGGTGTCGGGGCGTGAACGAGTGCACGATGATGTGACGCAAGAGAGAGCGAAGGAGAGGGGGAGCTCACGGGGGGAGCTGTAGGGGTCTGGGCAGCGAGCTTGGGGAGGAGTCGGTGACGGGGCAGCACCGGCGTGGTCAACGGCGATAGGGGCGGACTCCGGCGGCGAGGTGGTGCAGAGCACGACGAGAAGTAGGAGTCGAGGACGAATCGGTCCCGCGGGGAGGCGGTCCAGCGAGGGCGGGCTTCAGGAGGAGGGCGAGGTGTTCCGGCGAGGCCAGCGACGGGCGGCGGGTCGAGGCTACTGGGTCTCGCAGGCGAAGCGTCGGGTGGATCCCGATCCAGATCGGGGGGGAGTGGGAGGACGGGGGGATAGGGCTAGGGTTTGGTGTGGATCGGGAGGGTTAAGGGGAGGCGGCTGGGCCGGCCCGGCTGGTTGCGGCCAGCTGGGTCGAGGCCCAGTGGGGGGGTCCTTTTACTTTGTTTTGTTTTTGTTTTAATGATGTTTAGTCTTTTCTTTTATTTAGCCCTTTTTTGTTTTTTAAATGTTTAGCACCTAATTGATTTTTATAAAATATGGGAGCTAGCTCATAAATCGCAGTGCATTAGATCCTAGCACCAAAAACTAGTCTAGGTGAAATACCATTTATCATTAGATTTAGATTAATTAAAAGGTTACTAAATAATGTATTCAGCCACTGTTTGAGGTTGTTTAAATGATTAATCAAATTTCAATAATGTTGTCTACAATTTTATCCTAGCCTCTGATTTATCTACTATTTAGTGAACATTTTAGTTTTAATATTGGAAGACTTTTGTTGTTTGCCTATATTTTAAATTTGAATTTGAATCGCTTTGAACTAACGCGAGTTTATCAACAATAATCGAGGTGACGTGGCATCATTACCAGAGGGTTACTGTAGCTTGATTACCCGGGCATCACAGTTGTCTCCCAACAAGCGCTTTTCTTTAAAGCCTTTTTAGCTAGGCATTGAGATTTCAATGATGCTCACAAGAAAGACAAGAATTGAGGCACAAAGAGAGAATCATAAAACATGTGACAAACACACTTAAGTCTAACATACTTCCTATGCATAGGCATATTATAGGTAAACAAATCGTAGCAAGAAAAAACTAGCATATGCAAGGAAGCGGAAAGGAACAATAGCAATCTTAACATAACGAGAGGTAATTTAGTAACATGAAAATTTCTATAACCATATTTTCCTCTCTCATAATTATTACATGTAGGATCATAAGAAAATTCAACAATATAGCTATCACATAACATATTCTCAACACAATCCACATGCATGCGAAGTTGACACCCTTCCGAAATTGTGGGATTAATATTAACTAAAGTCATGACCTCTCCAAACCCACTTTTATCAAAAACTTCATAAGATTGAACATTATCCAAATATGTGGGATCTAAAGTTGACACTCTTCCCAACCCACTTTCAATATTATTGCAAACACTATTATCAATCTCATATTCATCATGGGGATTAAATAAATTTTCAAGATCATAAGAAGAATCACCCCAATCATGATCATTGCAACAAGTAGAGGACATAGCAAAACAAGCATCCCCAAGCTTGGTTTTGCATATTTTTAGCACAATTGATATCAATAGAATTTATAGTAAAATCATTGGAATCATGCTTTTTATTCAAAGATCTATCGTGAATTGCTTTATAAAGTACTTCATCACAATTTTTAGATTCACGAATTTCAGGCAAAACCTCATAAAGATAATCTAGTGCACTCAATTCACTAGCAATAGGTTCATCATAATTGGATCTCTTAATGAGATTAGCAATTGGATGAGGATCCATAAACTTTTAGCAAGCGAAGATACAAGCAAAAAGAAGGCACATGGTAACACAAGATTGAGCGGAGGAAGGGCGAATAAAACGGCAAGGGTGAAGTGGGGGAGAGGAAAACGAGAGGCAAATGGCAAATAATGTAATGCGAGAGATAGGGATTGCGATGGGTACTTGGTATGGCTGACTTGCTTGCGTGAGCCTCCCCTGCAACGGCGCCAGAAATCCTTCTTGCTACGTCTTGAGCTTGTGTTGGTTTTCCCCAAAGAGGAGAGGGTGATGCAGCACAGTAGCGTCAGTATTTCCCTCAGTTTTTGATAACCAAGGTATCAATCCAGTAGGAGGCCACGCGCAAGTCCCTCGTACCTGCACAAAACGATAGCTACTCGCAACTAACGCGATTAGGGGTTGTCAATCCCTTCACGGTCACTTACGAGAGTGAGATCTGATAGTGATAATATTTTTGGTATTTTTGGTATAAAGATGCAAAGTGAAAAGTAAAAGCAAAGTAAAAACAAAGCAAGTATAAAAGTGATGGAGATTGATATGATGAGAACATACCCGGGGGCCATAGGTTTCACTAGTGGCTTCTCTCAAGAGCATAAGTATTCTACGGTGGGTGAACAAATTACTGTTGAGCAATTGACAGAATTGAGCATAGTTATGAGGTTATCTAGGTATGATCATGTATATAGGCATCACGTGCGAGACAAGTAGATCGAAATGATTACGCATCTACTACTATTACTCCACTCATCGACCGCTATCCAGCATGCATCTAGAGTATTAAGTTAAAAACAAAGTAACGCCTTAAGCAAGATGACATGATGTAGAGGAATAAATTCATGCAATATGATAAATACCCCATCTTGTTATCCTCGATGGCAACAATACAATACGTGCCTTGCAACCCTTTACATCCGGGTAAGGACACCACAAGATTGAACCCAAAGCCATGCACTTCTCCTATTGCAAGAACTACCAATCTAGTTGGCCAAACCAAACGGATAATTCGAAGAGACTTGCAAAGATAACTCAATCATACATAAAAGAATTCAGAAAAGATTCAAATATTGCTCATAGATAATCTTGATCATAAACCCACAATTCATCGGTCTCAACAAACACACCGCAAAAAGAAGATTACATCGAATAGATCTCCACGAGAGAGGGGGATAACATTGTATTGAGATCCAAAAAGAGAGAAGAAGCCATCTAGCTACTAGCTATGGACCCGAAGGTCTGAAGTAAACTACTCATACTTCATCGGAGGGGCTATGGTGTTGATGTAGAAGCCCTCCATGGTGGATGCCCCCTCCGGCGGAGCTCCGGAACATGCCCCAAGATGGGATCTCGTGGATACAGGAAGTTGCGGTGGTGGAATTAGGTTTTTGGCTCCTGTTCTGATCGTTTGGGGATACGTAGGTATATATAGGAGGAAGGAGTACGTCGGTGGAGCGCCAGGGGGCACACGAGGTAGGGGGCGCGCCCTCCACCCTCTTGACCGCCTCTGGCACTTCTTGGAGTAGGGTCCAAGTCTCCTGGATCACGTTCGGTTGGAAAATCACGTTCCCGAAGGTTTCATTCCGTTTGGACTCCGTTTGATATTCCGTTTCTTCGAAACACTGAAATAGGAAAAAAAACAGCAATTCTGGGCTGGGCTTCCGGTTAATAGGTTAGTCCCAAAAGTAATATAAAAGTGGAAAATAAAGCCCAATATAGTCCAAAACAGTAGATAAAGTAGCATGGAGAAATAAAAAATTATAGATACGTTGGAGACGTATCATGGGCCGACTCATGTCCTAGAAGTATAAGTCGCCAATACTTACTATGACGCCGAGGGAAGTTTCCTTACTTAGGAAGCAAGAGAAGTAGGAAACATATTAGGGCACGGATTGTAATACGACCCAGACTCTTTTGTAAGCCCAGGGCCTCCACCTGTATTAGGGAGCCCTTGAGGCAGGAATGACTAAGTTACGAGCTCTCGAGTACTAGGATAGCCAAGTCGCACCCTTGTAATCGAGATCATCATCATCAATATCAATCAAGCAGGAGTAGGCTTTTACCTCCATCACGAGGGGCCGAACCTGGGTAAACCCTTGTATTTCGATGGCCTCACGACTAAGTCCTTTCACGAGGACATCTGCCGTGACAAGACCACGACATGATCCATGAAGAGAATTTTATTGTTGGCATATTGAAGTATAAAGAGACCACCATCAACTAGATGATTTACTACCCCGTCAATTTGGCCATCAACCTTGGCACGCTCAATCATGACCGCTAGCATATCAGCCATTATATTGAATAGCATGGGCGATAATGAGTCACTTGTCACATCCCTTCTTCGTTTGGAAATAGTGTCCCACATCATCATTGACCTTGATGGCAACACTACCTCTAGAAACATCCATAGCGTGCCACTCTACAGAAAATCCTTTCATTTTGAGAGTCTGTTGAAGAAATGGCCATTTGGCTTTGTCATAAGCTTTTTCAAAGTCTATTTTGAGTACCACCCCATTCAACTTTTTCCGATGTAATTCATGGACTGTTTCATGAAGGATAACAACTCCATCTAGGATGTGTCTGCCTTGCATTAAAGCAGTCTGTGAAGGACGAATTACGTGTTCAGCAACCAAATTTAGCCTAATAGTCGCAACATTCGTGAATATTTAAAACTAACATTAAGGAGGCAAATAGGTCTATATTGTTGTATCCTTTCAGTCTCATTAACCTTAGGTAATAAAATAAACTCGCCGAAGTTTAAGAGAAACAATTCTAGTTGGCCAGCATGTAGGTCGGTAAACAAAAGTAGGAGATCCGGTTTGATGAATTCCTAGAAGTTCTAATAGAACCCAACGGGAAAACCATCCAGACCTGGGGCTTTGTTGTGCTCCATTAGGAAAACCGCCTTTCTAACTTCCTCATCAGAGACCTGCGGGATGTCATCTCTTCGGGACTCATCCATCAAGAAGTTTTCTTCCTTTGGGGCTTCGAACAAACTTTTATAATAATTAGTGATATAAGATTTAAGCTGCTCATGCCCCTCAATCGTGCCCTCATCCTGTTGTAAGGAATGAATAAAAAATTTCCAGTGTCTGCCACTGGTGACTCCATGGAAATATCTAGTATTCGAATCACCTTTCAGGATAAATTGAGAGTTAGAATGTTGGTACCATTTGAGTTCCTCTTCATGCAGCATGCTAGCCATCTGTGCATTTGAATGACTTGATCCCAATTTCATGCTCGGATAGAGGTCTAACCTCTGCCAAAGCTTCTAATTCATCAATGATAGATGAAAGACGAAGCTTCTCCTTTTTGAGGATACCCACCGTATGCGTAGCCCAACCACCAGGGAATTTACGTAAGGCACACATTTTGTTATTCCATTTGTGAACTGGGGTATTCCCGGCCACGAGTTTCTCCCACACCTCCTTGACCATGTCACGGAAGCCATCCCGAAGCAACCACCCAAGTTCAAACTTGAACTTGCGTCTAAGTTGTGTTCGTGGCAAACCACTAGTTAGGAGAATGGGTGTGTCGTCTGATATAGCCTCAATATGAGGTAGAGCACAAACAGACACCATAGGAAATTTAGATTCCTAGTCGGTATCCATTAAAACGTGATCTAATTTCTCATATGTCGGTTCTGGAAGACCGTTCGCCCAAGTGAATTGTCTTCCAATCATGGAAACCTCTCGCAGATCTAGACTATCGATGACAGTGTTGAAAGGGAAGGGTAATGATTATCAAACCTACCACAACTATTCTCATTTGGAAATCAAAGAAAATTGAAATCCTCACCTATAAGAATGGGGTAGGGATTATCTTTCTCCAGATTAACCAATTCACGGAGAAAATCGGCCTTGAACTCATACTGGGCTGCCCATACACGGCGACAAGGGTCCATGCGAAGTTGTCAGCCTTGTTGCAAATATGGATTTTAACGTGAAACTCACCATCCAAACTAGTCAAAACATCCATAGTCCCTGTATTTACGCCAAGTAAAATGCCCCCCAGAACGACCTCTAGGCGGTCATGAAACCCAAGTAAAGTCCATCCCGCCAGAAATACGATTACGCAGACTTACTGAGAAATCATGTCTCCCTGTTTTAGAGATAGCCAAAAAATCTAAATTGTATTCCCTATTAAATTCCACAATGAATAAATGTTTAGCCAAGTCACGAAGACCTCTGCTATTAAAAAACATCCCATTCATGAGGAAACAATAGGAGATTTAGAACATTTCACCCTCTTATGGGACTTACTATCTTGTTTCGAACATGCGGTCTTTGATTTACGTCCGGATGTTGTAAGCTCAATCAATGAGCTAAACCCGGGATCATGCAGGCCCACGTCCAAAACCGCTCCTACTAAGTGAGAGAGTAGTTGACCATCTAATGTGGCATGCAACTCCTCCTCGTCAGTATGAGAGGCATAAGACTTGCTAGAAACACGTGGAGTAACTTTTAATCTGTCATATTCCAAATGTTTCAAAGCGTTAGTCAAAAAATAAATATCCATCTCATTCTTTCCTAGACTAACACCCACATTATTCAACTTAAAAACGATGGTTGTATTGGAAAAAAGCTAAAAAGGATTTGGGTGACGATGTAATACCTTGGTTGTCGAGGTTTTGCGTTGCTTTATGCCGCATAGCCTTGGCCAAGGAGTCCTCATCTGGGTCCATAGAACCGTCGTCAGCAACCGTATGCCAACAACTTTGGTGTCTATGTGCACGTGTTTTCAAGTTGGATCATTACGATCTACACTACTCTTCATCAACGGCGGTTATTGTTCCGGTGCGCCAGTCCTATGGGGCCTTAGCACGATGACTTCTCGGCTGTTTGCTACAACAAGTTTTGTCCAGATTCGGCGAGGGAGGGGCGATGCCGGCGACGTGCCTTCGGCTCGCTTCAGTTTTGTAGTCGTCCCCAGGTGGTCTACGGATCTAGATGTTTTTTTAATTTCCGGTATTCATTGTATTGCCACGATTGAAAATGAATAGATTAGAAAATTTCCCGCAAAAAAGGAAATGTAAGTTCCATATCAGAGGACCACATTTGTTTATTTGTTCAACTTGAATTCCCCACTTACGAGTAATAAAAAACTGGTGTAGTATGTCTTTGTCGACTCCTTAAACAACATTAGGAGTCTAGGACGACATCAACAGGTCAGCTGCCAAGGACGCTCTGGAAATGAGCTGGTGGACTAGTACCACTACTGCCAGATTAATTTCAATCTACATACTTGATTGAATGTAGTTTCATGTTCTTGTTCATTCTATCTGGTCCATGTGTGCAACCAATGACAATTCTGATCTTACACCTTTGTTTTTTCTGAATTGCATCTGCAAAAAATTGGATCTACTACTCAATATGTATTTTTCATGCACCACATAGTTAAAAGGTATTGGGAAGGAGAGAAGGACAGAAGCGGGGATGGAGATGACATGTTGCGCTAAAGTTGCTGGTGGTGTTGACGCGAGGAGGTAGCTGAAAGTGCATGTTTTCACTGAGCCATATTCGGAGAGAAGTTTCATAGGCAATGCATGAAGAATATTGGATGGATTGAACGATGAAAGATCTCAAGACAAAGATATGCATTGAGTGTTGGAGATTGGATGAATAACATGATACTTATGTTCTTACCAATTGAAATACCCCCCTTTGACTTGGCTTTATCTCTTCACTTAGTATTTCCATGTATTACTCCTTTTTCTTCCCTTCTATGGTCCTTTTCCCGTGAAACAAATTAAATGAACGGATTTCCAGTCTTTTGCATTTATTAGTCATTAGTGACCAAATCATAGTGATTATATGGAAATATCTAGGAATATCCAGTTTAAAGTTTAAATAACGATCGAATCTCTACTTACTTAAAACATACATAAAGTTCATGTTCCTGCCAGGCACAACTCTTTGTCAACCAGTTCCCCCTCCCACCATGTCCCTTCACCGTTTTTCTTTGCCCAACCGTTCTTTTTGTCCCACCATGACATATTTGACCACAACTTCCCGCACGCCTCTCAATCACATTAATTAACTTACCATTGCACCAATTCCACCTCAATTAACTTACCTTTTGCATCAATCACGCATATCATGTAATTTATTTATCTTACGCATCAATTTCATAATTTACGTAATACAACTTTTAATATTTTGGTAAATATAGATTATTTTCTGTACATATGGGATTGTGTATTGGCTCACATGCACGCTGGGATTCAGAGATCATGCATGAATAGGCTTAGAAGGCCTGAGTTTTGGAAAGTTTAAATTCTATGAATACCCGATTCATATATATCCTTTTCTCTCTAACTTGGTCGAAGAAGATAGGCTGTTGGCGGCCTCACCAGTGTATTTTTCATCTACTATTGTTGTATTAAAAATTATTTGGCCCCCGTAATAAGGCACGGGTAGTTACCTAGTGAGTATAAAAAATACACTCATCAACCGCCCCAAACTTAATACTCCAATTTTTAAAAAATACACTCATCAACATCAATTACTAAGACAGCATTTAACATTGACAAGTGATAATAGTAATTGATTCACACCAATTATACATAGATGGACAGGGATGGAAATGGGGGTGGTGGTGTTGATGATGGAGATGGTGAAGATGGCTTGGACGAAGATGTTCCCCTTGATATAGGAGTTGGTGATGGCAGTTGCTTCAAATTCCCCTTGATGCGCGGGGCGGGTAGATTTGGCCGAAAACATACCTTGGGGAATAGAACTAGCGTTCCGCCTCGCAGTGGTGGCGGAAAAATCTGGAAAAATTGATATGGAATCCACACCTTGGGGGAGAGCATAGCCACCAGATAGGGCACGAAGGGAGGCCTAAGGCTCGAGGCACCATGGTAAGGTGGTCGCCTAGGTTAGGCACCTAAGGACACTGGGTTGCCTCCGTCTATCCCATGGCATCTTTTTGTGTGCATATCCATGACATGTTTTGTTTCATTTTTGGCCTTCGGAAAATATACTTTCTTCGTCAACCTCCAATCCTCTTTCCACAACCACTTTGATAATTATTCTGACAATTCTCACCACTATAAGATAAACTTAGTTAAATTGAAACAAAGTGATTTAATACGCTCAAAAGTAGAGTATTTATCATTTGAAATTATAATGCAGAATGTATGTATCAAACCCCCAAGTTGGGGGTAAAAACTACATGCTGAAGCCACCAAGATCTTCCACTATTATTAGTTGTGGGTTACAACTAGTTAACACTAGAGGTTCTTATACAACAAGATTTGCATTTTGCTGGATGGTATCAAGGTTTGAGGTTCAAGAGCTAGGGAATGGAATAGTTGTCATCAAAGTCAGTGGAATCACAACTCGAGGGAGACTAGGTGGTGGATTTGATCTTCACAACCCTGGGGAGCAACTCCATTTGTTCGATGGCAAACTCTTCCTTAATTTTCCTCTCTTTCCCATTGTCTCTTGTTTTATCCTCTTCTTCAATGGAGGCTGCCCTGAAATTCATCACACCTGGTGGTGATTGTTGGATGTGAGGCTTAACCTCTCCCTTTGCCTCGTGTGCAAAGAGCAAACTGGCCCTTGGTGTATGATACGTCTCCAACGTATCTATAATTTTTAACCTAGTGCCCAGTTTTGATTGTTCCATGCTATTATATTATCCATCTTGGAAATTTTATATGCATTATTATGCTATTTTATATAATTTTTTGGGACTAACCTATTAACCTAGTGCATAGTCCCAGTTGATGTTTCTTTCCATGTTTTTTTCTTTTACAGAAAATCAGTGCCAAACGGAGTCCAAATGGAACAAAACTTTTTGACGATTTTTCTTGGACCATAAGACAACTAGGAAGCTATGGGAGGAGGCCAGAAGGCCACAAGCTCACCAGGCGCGGCCTATGAGCTTGTAGGCCCCCCATGGCTCTTCTAACCCTAATCTCAGCTCTATAAATACCCAAATATTCCCCGTATACAAGGGTCACAACAAAAATACTTTTCCGCCGCCGCAAGTTTCTGTTCTCGTGAGATCCCATCTGGAGACCTGTTCCGGTACTCTGTCGGCGGAGGATTCCATCACGGAGGGCCTCTACATCAAGCTTGCTGCCCTTCTAATGATGTGTGAGTAGTTTACCACGGACCTAAGGGCCCATAGCTAGTAGCTAGATGGCTTCTTCTCTCTCTTTGATCTTCAATACAATGTTCTCCTCGATGTTCTTGGAGATCTATTCAATGCAATCTTCTTTTGCGGTGCATTTGTTGAGATCCGATGAATTGTGGATTTATGATCAGATTATCTATGAATATTATTTGAGTCCTCTCTGAACTCTTTTATGCATGATTAAGATAGCTTTGTATTTCTCTCAGATCTATTAATTTGGTTTGGCCAACTAGATTGGTTTTTCTTGTAATGGGAGAGGTGCTTTTTAATGGGTTCAATCTTGTGGTGTCCTCATCCAGTGGCAGAAGGGGTAGCGAGGCACATATTTGTATTGTTTCCATTAAGGATAAAATGGTGGGGTTTATTTCATATTGATTGGATCTATCCCTCTACATCATGTCATCTTGCTTAAGGCGTTACTCCATTCTTGTTAACTTAATACACTAGATGCATGCTGGATAGCGGTCGATGTGTGGAGTAATAGTAGTAGATGCAGGCAGGAGTTGGTCTACTTGTCATGGACGTGATGCCTATATTCATGATCATTGCCTTAGATACTATCATAACTTTGCGCTTTTCTATCAATTGCTCAATAGTAATTTGTTTACCCACCGTATGTGTTCTTTCAAGAGAGAAGCCTCTAGTGAAAACTATGGCCCCCAGGTCTATCTTTTACCATATTATTTTCAGATCTACAAAACCAAAAACCCAAAAATAGCTTGCTTCAATTTATTTACCTTTTCTTAATTTTGCACTTTTATTTATCTTTTATTTTTATCTCTATCAGATCTCATCCTTGCAAGTAACCGTGAAGGGATTGACAACCCCTTTATAGCGTTGGGTGCAAGTATTTGTTTGTTTGTGTAGGTGCTATCACTGGAGACTTGTGTGTTCCTCCTACTGGATTGATACCTTTCTTAACTGAGGGAAATACTTATCTCTACTTTGCTACACCACCCTTTCCTCTTCAATGGAAAAACCAACACAAGCTCAAGAAGTAGCAGTAAGAATTTCTCGCGTTGTTGCCGGGGAGGATCCACATCAAGCCTACCAAGTACCTATCATAAACTCTCATCTCCTGCATTTACATTATTCGCCATTTGCCTCTCGTTTTCCTCTCCCCACTTCTAAAACGTTTTTAGTAAAGCACAAAAATATTTGACTTTTTATTTGCCTTCTTTTCGTTCGTATTTTTGTTGCTTTTTGTTTGCTTGTGTGCTAGATTGCTTGCTTTGCCTTCATGTCTGAATCTGGGGAGGTTATCGTCGAAAAAACTAGTAATAATCTTGAGGAAAAATTTGATGATTTTGCTAATGATGATCCTCATGAAGAAGAAACTAGTATCATGCACACTAAAAAACTCCGTGTAGTTAGCGGTAATATTATTGGAAAAGGTGTTATTCAAGATTTCTTTACTTGTTTCGTTACGTTACCTATGCTAGGAGGATCGATTCTTAACAAAACTTCTAGCCTTGCGGATGCATTATCTTCTGTTATAGTTGAACTTGAAAGACAATTTGTTCATATGCATCCATGCATACAAAGGATCCTCTTAGAATTTTCTAATATTCATGATTCTTCCGTTAAGCGTGTCACCACTATATTTCTAGCTGACGGATTTGGGCATATAATGGAAGAACCACGCGAAATATTTGCTCATTACAATATAAATTGTGGTTGCCCTCCTATAGAGGAGGTCCTTTATAATCAAGAAGAGATAAGGAGATTACAATCTCCAGATTATGCCGCTTACAATGAAAACCTAAGAAAAAGGGTTCCTCCCAATGTATTCATGATAACCCACAAGTATAGGGGGTCGCAACAGTTTTCGAGGGTAGAGTATTCAACCCAAATTTATTGATTCGACACACGGGGAGCCAAAGAATATTCTCAAGTATTAGCAGTTGAGTTGTCAATTCAACCACACCTGGATAACTTAATATCTACAACAAAGTATTTAGTAGCAAAGTAATATGGAAGTAACGGTAATGGTGGCAAAAGTAACAGTAGCATTTTTGTAGTAATCGTAACAATGGCAACGATGAAGTAACTAAGCAAAGATCAATATGTGAAAAGCTCGTAGGCATTGGATCGGTGATGGATAATTATGTCGGATGCGGTTCATCATGTAACAGTTATAACATAGGGTGACACAGAACTAGCTCCAATTCATCAATGTAATGTAGGCATGTATTCCGAATATAGTCATACGTGCTTATGGAAAAGAACTTGCATGACATCTTTTGTCCTACCCTCCCGTGGCAGCGGGGTCCTATTGGAAACAAAGGGATATTAAGGCCTCCTTTTAATAGAGTACCGAACCAAAGCATTAACACTTAGTGAATACATGAACTCCTCAAACTACGATCATCACCAGGAGTGGTCCCAATTATTGTCACTTCGGGGTTGCCGGATCATAACCCATAGTAGGTGACTATTGACTTGCAAGATAGGATCAAGAACTCACATATATTCATGAAAACATAATAGATTCAGATATGAAATCATGGCACCCGGGACCTAGTGACAAGCATTAAGCATAGCAAAGTCATAGCAACATCAATCTCAGAACATAGTGGATACTAGGGGTCAAACCCTAACAAAACTAACTCGATTACATGATAAATCTCATCCAACCCATCACCGTCCAGCAAGCCTATGATGGAATTACTCATGCACGGCGGTGAGCATCATGAAATTGGTGATGGAGGATGGTTGATGATGACGACGGCGACGGATTCCCCTCTCCGGAGCCCCGAACGGACTCTAGATCAGCCCTCCCGAGAGAGTTTAGGGCTTGGCGGCAGCTCTGTATCGTAAAACGCGATAAATCCTTCTCCCTGATTTTTTTCTCCCCAAACATGAATATATGGAGTTGGAGTTGGGTCGGTTGAGCACCAGGGGGCCCACGAGGTAGGGGGCGCGCCCAGGGGGGCAGGCGCGCCTCCTACCCTCGTGGACAGGGTGTGGCCCCCTGGTCTTGATTCTTTTGCCAGTATTTTTTATAAATTCCAAAAATATTCTCCGTGAAGTTTCAGGTCATTCCGGGACTTTTATTTCTGCACAAAAATAATACCATGGCAATTTTGCTGAAAACAACGTCAGTCCGGGTTAGTTCCATCCAAATCATGCAAGTTAGAGTCCAGAACAAGGCAAAAGTGTTTGGAAAAGTAGATACGATGGAGACGTATCAACTCCCCCAAGCTTAAACCTTTTCTTGTCCTCAAGCAATTCATTTGACAAACTGAAAGTGATAAAAAAACTTTTACAAACTCTGTTTGCTCTTGTTGTTGCAAATATGTGAAGCCAGCATTCAAGTTTTCAGCAAATATTATGAACTAACCATATTCACAATAACATTTAGGTCTCATGTTTACTCATATCAATGGCATAATCAACTAGCAAGCAATAATAATAAATCTCGCATGACAACACTTTCTCAAAATAATCATAATATGATATAACAAGATGGTATCTCGCTAGCCCTTTCTGAGACCGCAAAACATAAATGCAGAGCACCTCTGAAGATCAAGGACTTACTAGACATTGTAATTCATGGTAAAAGAGATCCAGTCATACTCAATATAAATTAATAGTAATGGATGCAAATGACAGCGGTGCTCTCTGACTGATGCTTTTTAATAAGAGGGTGATGACGCAACATAAAAGTAAATAGATAGGCCCTTCGCAGAGGGAAGCAGGGATTTGTAGAGGTGCCAGAGCTCAATTTTTGAAATAGAGATAAATAATATTTTGGGTGGTATACTTTCATTGTCAACATAACAACCGAGAGATCTCGATATCTTCCATGATACACACATTATAGGCGGTTCCCAAACAGAATGGTAAAGTTTATACTCCCGCACCACCAACAAGCATCAATCCATGGCTTGCTCGAAACAACGAGTGCCTCCAACTAGCAACAGCCCCGGTGGCATTTTGTTTGCAATTATTTCGATTTGATTTGCTTAGAGCATGGGACTGGGCATCCCTGTTACCGGCCATGTTCTCGTGAATGATGAGCGGAGTCCACTCATCTTGAGAATAACCCACCTAGCATGGAAGATATAGACAACCCTAGTTGAGACATGAGCTATTCGAGCATACAAAACAGAATTTCATTTGAAGGTTTAGAGTTTGGCGCATACAAATTTACTTGGAACGACAGGTAAATACCGCATATAGGAAGGTATGGTGGACTCATATGGAATAACTTTGAGGTTTATGGAAGTGGATGCACAAGCAGTATTCCCGCTTAGTACAAGTGAAGGCTAGAAAGAGACTCAGAAGCGACCAACTAGAGAGCGACAACAGTCATGAACATGCATTAAAATTAATCAACACTAAGTGCAAGCATCAGTAGGATATAAATCACCATGAACATAAATATCATGGAGGCTATGTTGTTTTTGTTTCAACTACATGTGTGAACATGTGCCAAGTCAAGCCACTCGAATCATTCAAAGGAGGATACCACCCCATCATACCACATCACAACCATTTTAATAGCATGTTGTCACGCAAGGTAAACCATTATAAACTCCTAGCTAATTAAGCATGGCATGAGAAACTATAATCTCTAATTGTCATTGCAAACATGTTCATTCATAATAGGATGAATCAGGAACGATGAACTAATCATATTTACAAAAACAAGAGAGGTCGAGTTCATACGGGCTTCTCTCATCTCAACCGGTTCATCATATATCGTCACTATTGCCTTTCACTTGCACGACCGAACGGTGTGTATAATAATATTAGTGCACGTGCATTAGACTAAGCTGGAATCTGCAAGCATTTAATACAGAGGAGAAGACAAGGTAATATGGGCTCTTGGTTAAATCAATAATAATGCATATGAGAGCCACTTCAACATTTTCATCATGGTCTTCTCCTCTCGACCCCCAAAGAAAAGAAAAGAAATAAAACTATTTACACGGGAAAGCTCCCAACAAGCAAAAATAAGAACGAGAAATCTTTTTGGGTTTTCTTTTAATTACTACTACAAGCATGGAAAGTAAACTAGCTAAAAGCTACAACTAATTTTTTTTGGTTTTTCTTAAGGTCTTTCAAACACACAGGAAGAAAACGAGAAAAAGAAAAATAAACTAGCATGGATAGTACAATGAAAAGTATGAGCACCGACAACTAGAATGAGTGTGTGAACATGAATGTAATGTCGGTGAGAAATACGTACTCCCCCAAGCTTAGGCTTTTGGCCTAAGTTGGTCTATGGCCGCGGCTGGCCTGGTGGGTATCCGAAGTTGTAACCGGGGTTGTACTGAGATGCAGCGGCTATTGCCTAATGAGTTGCAACTTGGAGGCGAGCTGCCTCCGTCCTCCTCTTATACTCGTTCGCCTCCTCCCTGGTTATAATATATCTCCTTTTTGCCTGAAAGTCAAAGAAACCAGGAGCAGGGAGAGCAACATGGACAATGCGACGCCTGTCAAAGATTAGTCGGTATTGGAGGAACTGTTCGTTCCTCTCAACAAACTGTTGACGAACCATAGCATCATAATCTAGATAAGCGGGAGGCAACTCCATATCATTTTCAGGTATGGGTATCTCAAGAAAATTAGCTACACGAGTTGCATAAATTCCTCCGAACAAATCCCCATTAATACTATTGTTATGCAACATGCGTGCAACAATAGCCCCCAAGTTATATTGTTTATCTCCTAACACAGCACTCTTGAGAACACTAAGATCTGGAACACACATGTGACAGGCTTCATCTTTACCGTTAATGCATCTAGCAATAAAGAGAGCAAAATAATGTATAGTAGGAAAATGAATGCTCCCTATGGTAGCTTGTGTGATTTCTCTAGATTCCCCCACCGTGATACTAGCAAGAAAATCTTTGAACTCAGATTTGCGAGGTTCACTAGCACTACCCCATTGCGGGAGTTTACAAGCAGTATTAAAATCTTCTAAGTCCATGGTATAAGATTTATTATAAAGATCAAACAGGACGGTGTGAGAATTGTGTGAAGATGTAAATTTAAACCTTCTCACAAAGGAGTTAGTTAGGTGATAATATTGAGGGCACTTATCTAGCATGAAGCCCTCGAGTTCAGCATTATGCACATAAGCATCAAACTCCTCCTTAATTCCTTCTTAGACCATGAAATCTTCTGACGGCCATTCGCAAGGCCGCACTTGATCTTCTCTTGGTAGTTCATGGTCCGGCTCACGTATTGCGGGCATGGGTCCTTGCTTCCTTGAAGAACCACCTTGGTATATTTTCCTAAACATAATTCTTCCTCTGAAAAATTTCTAAAAAATTTAGTAACTCAAAATAAAAGTGAACTAAACTCAACAAGATTGATAGCAACTACTCCTACAAGTGCTTAGAGACTATATCATGCATTAAAACTACTTGGGACCATATAAATTTGACATGCAAGCTCAAGAACAGGGGCACCTTAGCAGCAAAATTTTGGAATGAATAAAACACTAGAAAAAACTGATTGGACCATTGGAGGAGTCACATACCGAAGAACAATCCCCCAAAGCAGTTTTGTGAATGGAGCTTTGAGCAAGGAGATAAAAAATCGCAGCAAAATGAGCTAGAACTCGTGCTTGAGCTGGTTGGTGATTTTCTTGGGAGGAAGAAGGAGTGTGTTGGTGCAGAAATAAGTGGAGGGGGCCACCAGGGGCCCACAAGGCAGGGGGCGCGCCCAGGGGGGTGGGCGCACCTTGGACCCTCGTGGCTAGGTGTTGGCTCCCTCTATTGTGTTCTAGGTGCCAAGTATTCTTAAATATTCTAGAAAAAATCATATATCATTTTCGGGACATTTGGAGAACTTTTATTTCCAGGGTATTTTTATTGCAAGGATAATTCAGAAAACAGACAGAAAAATACTATTTTTTCTTTATTTAATCTAAATAACAGAAAATAAAAGGAGGGTACAGAAAGTTGTGCTTTCTAACTTCATCCATCTCGTGCTCATCAAAAGGAATCCACTAACAAGGTTGATCAAGTCTTGTTAACAAACTCATTCCCAATCGCATGGAACCGCAGAATTTTCGAATAGCACTAAGTTACCTCAACGGGGATATGCATGTCCCCAACAATAAGAATATCATATTTCCTCTTGACAATAGGAAGAGGAAATTCAAAACCTCCAATAGTGATAGTTAGAATTTTTCCAATAGAATTTATACTGTGGACTTGAGATTGTTTCCTCGGAAAGTGTACTGTATGCTCATTACCATTAACATGAAAAGTGACATTGCCTTTGTTGCAATCAATAATAGCCCCTGCAGTATTAAAAAAGGGTCTACCAAGGATAATCAACATACTATCGTCCTCGGGAATATCAAGAATAACAAAGTTCGTTAAGATAGTAACGTTTGCAACCACAATAGGCACATCCTCACAAATACCGACAGGTATAGCAGTTGATTTATCAGCCATTTGCAGAGATATTTTAGTAGGTGTCAACTTATTCAAATCAAGTCTTCGATATAAAGAGAAAGGCATAACACTAACACCGGCTCCAAGATCACATAAAGCAGTCTTAACATAGTTTCTTTTAATGGAGCATGGTATAGTTGGTACTCCTAGTTTCTTTGGTATTCCACCCTTAAAATTATAATTGGCAAGCATGGTGGAAATTTCAGCTTCCAGTATCTTTCTTTTATTTGTAACAATATCTTTCATATACTTGGCATAAGGATTCATTTTAAGCATATCAGTCAAACGCATACGCCAAAAGATAGGTCTAATCATTTCAGCAAAGTGCTCAAAATCCTCATCATCCTTTTTCTTGGATGGTTTAGGAGGAAAAGGCATGGGTTTATGAACCCATGGTTCTCTTTCTTTACCATGCTTCCTATCAACAAAGTCTTTCTTATCATAACGTTGATTCTTTGATTGTGGGTTATCAAGATCAACAGCAGGTTCAATTTCTACGTCATTATTATTGCTAGGTTGAGCATCAACATGAACATCATCATTATCATTATCACTAGGTTCATATTCATTACCAGATTGTGTTTCAGTATCAGAAATAGAGATATCATTGGATTCTCAGGTGTGTCAACAACAGGTTCACTAGAAGCATGCAAAGTTCTATCATTTTTCTTTTTCTTCCTCTTAGAAGGACTGGGTGCATCAAACGTTAGTTCTCTGAGAATCTTGCTCAATTCTCTTAGGGTGGCCCTCAGGATACAAAGGTTCGTGAGTCCTTTTGCCAGTTCTAGTTGCAACTCTAACAACATTATAGCTTCCCTTATTATTAATTCATTGAGCAAATCATTTTGAGCTTTAAGTACTTGATAGAGGCAAAGGTGTCCCGTCTTTCGATGAGATGATGGATATCGCTTTGGTGGATATCGACTTTGACGATCCGACTATGAACGTGCAAGGACGTCGCGCCTTAGCAATCGCTAAACCAACTCCGAGAGGTTATTGACCACGCCGGAGCACGATCAACCTGACCACGAGGGTCTGTTTCCTGCGAGCAAACGAAGAACAAGCAAGAAACTAAGATTGCAATCTGGATATTGCGAATATAAGATGAAAGCTTTATTGATCAAGTTGGGGTTCTGTGACGCCTTGGTCTGGTCGTTGAACACAAACGAAGTACGCGAAGTTGCAGCTATGGCGAACTTTTAATCTAAACAAAACCCAAGGGAAAAGCTACTAGATGGATCTACTTATATAGGAGCAAGGGGTGGCGGCCAAGGAGGTGGGAGGACGTCCCAAGGCAGCCTAAAACTAACCCTAGGTCGTACAAGGCCAATGGGCCCAAGTGGAGGTGACGTAACACCTTTGGACTTGTAGTTTGACTCGGATTCTGGTGCAGCGTCAGACTGTTTCGTCTATAACTCAACGCTCCGGACGGATTTTAAGGTGATTCCAATTGGGTTGGAAAGAGCATGAAATCTACTTTCCAACAAAAAAGAACCACCCAATTCGGAGTCCGTATGAAAAGTTGTTGGCGTTTTGAGTCAGGTATGTCTGTGTAGTCCGAATCTGAATCCAGAACGTGAGAGACTTGGACACTATCTTCTCTTGGCCCAAAAGTGACGTGAGAGGACTTTTTGATCAACACCTAAACTTCTCCTTTTCCCTTATCTTCATATGTGTATTGTACAAATGTCCCATACACCTGCAATTAGACAAAACACAAAAGTATGTGAAGTATTTTTGTTCTGGATAACATAAATAGATTATTGAATAGTTTGCACTAGAAATCACCTGACAAATATGCATGTATGCAATATTTTTGGTCTTATCCAAGGTAGTCATGTCCTCATCATCCTCCACTTCTTGAAAACAAAGCCGTCCTCGGTGTTGCTTAGTATGAAATGTGGCTAACAAAAGAGACAAGGTGTACATGTTGCATAGGTATATGTCATCCATTTTTACTTCCCTTGATTTTTGCACATATGACACATGAATAGATGAGTAACTTGCATAGTTCATAAAATCTAAAGCCAAAACATTATCACAAGAAGTAGAAGGCATGAAAATATCGCAACTCAGTTTGCACATATAAGTGAAGCTCTTATTCATTTCAAAAGATTGACAATGTTCATCATTAAACCATCCCAACATTGGTGAATAAACCTTACTTGCATCAAATTTACATGCTACAACATGCTTAAATAAGCAAACATGCAATAAGTCATTTGACACAGAATCATCACCAAGATTAGAGGTCATATCAAAATGATTAAACATTGATTCTTTTGCATCAACAGTTAATTCAATGGGTGCACTAAAAATTGTTGGTATTTCAGTTGTTTGATCACATGACGCATTCATGACAATATCAAGATTCTCTAAAATAGGTGATGTGCTCAAATCACCAGGTAACTCAACACATGATGCACTCAAGTTAACTAGGGATGCATCATTCTCATGTGGAGTTATATCATTAATACCTTCTTTGTTACCTTGTCGCAAAGACGTAGCTGATGTAGGTACAGGCGTTGACAATGCACCATACACTTGAGATGATGTCGCGCTCACAATCTGAGGAGGGGCTGCTCTAGTAGGTGCAACGGTGGAGGAACCAACCGGCGGTGGTGAGCATGAACTGGAATAGTAATTGTTGTAGTCACCCAATGCATCCTCCTGTATTTGTCTCTCAAAGGTACAAGCGCGAACATACATACCAGTAATGCAACGATGAATATAGTGAAATCTTGCACGGATATCATGGTTCAAACCACCAAAAAATCTATTCATTTTATCATCCTCAGATTCTTCTATGTCACAATGATGCATATAAGATTTGAACTCTTGTAGTAAGCATGAACAGTGTTACTGCCTTGTTTTAATTGTTCCAATTTGCGAAGCAATTCACGACGATAGTAAGGAGGGAAAAATTGTTGTCCCATTACATCTTTCAAATCTTTTCAAGTTGTGGGTTGGTTATCATTGTTTTTCTTACAATGCACACTCCACCAAACAGAAGCAAAACCAGTAAATGCTCTAGTGGCAGCTCGTACTCGCTCAAGTTCAGAGAAGTCATGGTGACTAAAAACTTGTTCAACTTCAAGCTCCCAAGCAAGATAAATAGCATGATTAAATCTACCCTCAAATGACGGTAAAGAGATAACCTAGCCATGTGCTTGTGTGTGTTGTCCCAACTCTCGTGATGGTGGAGATGTGTCCGTCGTCCAAGAACTTCTATCTCCGGAAACTGTCATGATTAGTAGAAACAAGAAAAAAATTCGAGAATAATGTTCCTATGAACTACTAGGATGTGGTTGTAAAGTGCTCACAGTAAAGCAAATATCAATATCTTACAAGTTCTTACCATGCGGCGGTGGTGACAGCAACTAGCGGTGTCAAGTAACTCTGAAGATTGTGTAAAGCGATTGCCGGGAACGACGATATACGGTGTAGAAATATGTGGAGCTGGGTTGGCTATATATGGTAGCAAAAAAATAGCAATAATCAATTCAAAGATGCAATGTTGAATAAACGCTCAACGACGGTACTGTGCTGGTCCTAGGCTAGACCGGACTAGAGACGCAAGCCTAGAACACTATGAGGTCACGACGTAGCACAACTAGCATCAATGAAGGATACTAAGTAGCTCAGGACAACAAGATATACGTGAAGATCACAACGGCAATGAAGATAATGATGAAAAACAACTGCCAAGCAGGATATACAACAACTCTCTCCAACTTTCCTCTTGAAAAGTTTGAGCCAATTTTCTGATAAATTTTTGAAGAATGCTACTAACTCAAGCTTTCCAATGCAAAAAGAATGACTCAATTCCGAATTGATATGAGGAGTCAAAGAATTCTAAAACTGGCCTGAAAAATTGGAACAAGCTGTGTTCACGAACTTCGGAGGGCAAAAAGACCTATTTAGAAGCCGATTTTGAGGTGCCAAATATTGAACATGCTTCTAAAACTATTTAGATGCGGCTCGTCACCAGCTTTAATTTGAGTACTCGCGGAGCCAAAACGGACTTCGTATGAGGAAGTTATGCCTGTTTTACTGAACAGTGTGCAAAACAGATTCCAATCCGAATTCAACTACGAGATTGAGTCTAGATAGATCCAAATTTTGTTTTTTTTCTTCTCTCTTTTTTTCCCTCACACTTTTTCCTTTTTCTTTCTCTTTTTTTCTCTGACTTTTTTTTTCTTTTTTCTCTCTCTCTCTTTTTCCGTCTTTTTTTTCTCTCTCTTTCCAAAACAAACTAGATAAGATGCAGATTGGATCAAGCGAAGATGTGAATGACCTCAACTATGATTATGACAATGAATAGTGCGTAGCACGTGATGGAAATTGATGGCTGGGATGGTGGACAGTGGAAGGGACAATGATGCAGCGGCGGCGTGACTAATGTGAACAGAACTCGAAACTCTAAAGGAACTAGACACTAAGACCAGCAACTCGACACGACGATGCAACCGATAATTCAATAATGCAAACAATGAAAAGAAAATTGCAAAGGCTTGGAATGGCTAGGACAAAGCATGAATAGATCTAACTTTTTTTGTGGCTTTTTCTTGGACAATAGGTAAGAAAATAAATCGAATCTAGGGATAACTGGAAAATCTCACCGAGCAACCTGAAAACTGATACCACTTGATAGAGGCGAGGGCGTCTCCACCAAATCGATAGTTATCATCTCATCAAAAGATCGGGACACCCTCGCCTCTATCAGTACTTGTTCTACTTGAGTGGTAACCATAGAAGCATGTTTACTAATGAGTTTAAGTTCACCTTTAACTCTAGACATATAATCACTCAAGTGTTCAATCATATAAGCATTGCGTTGCAATTGTCTACCAACATAAGCATTGAAGTTTTCTTGTTTGACAATAAAATTATCAAACACATCTAAGCATTGGCTAGCAGACTTATAACGATGAATATCACCTTCATCAAATCTATAAAGAGATTTTACCTTTACTACCTGTGTCGGGTTATCAAGACCATGTATTTCTTCAACAGGCGGTAAATTAAGACCATGTATTTCTTCAATAGGAGGTAAATTCTTAACATTTTCAGCTTTAATACCTTTTTCTTTCATAGATTTCTTTACCTCTTGCATATCTTCAGGACTGAGAAATAGAATACCCCTTTTCTTCAGAGTTGGCTTAGGGGTTGGTTCAGGAAGTGTCCAATTATTTTCATTAGTCAACATATTATTCAATAGCAATTTAGCTTGATCAACTGTTCTTTCCCTGAAAACACAACCAGCACAACTATCCAGGTGGTCTCTGGAAGTATCGATTAGCCCATTATAAAAGATATCAAGTATTTCATTTTTCTTGAGAGGATGATCAGGCAAAGCATTAAGTAATTGCCCCCCAAGTTTGTGGGAGACTCTCTTCTTCAATTTGCACAAAATTATATATTTCCCTTAAGGCAGATTGCTTCTTATGAGCGGGGAAATATTTAGCAGAGAAGTAATAAATCATATCCTAGGGACTACGCACACAACCAGGATCAAGAGAATTAAACCATATTTTAGCATCACCCTTTAATGAGAACGGAAATAGTTTAAGGATATAGTAGTAGCGAGTTTTCTCATCATTAGTGAATAGGGTGGCTATATCATTTAATTTAGTAAGATGTGCCACAGCAGTTTCGGATTCATAGCCATAAAAAGGATCAGATTCAACCAAAGTAATTATCTCAGGATCGACAGAGAAATCATAACCTTTATCAGTAACACAGATAGGTGAAGTAGCAAAATCAGGGTCATATTTCATTCTAGCATTCAAAGACTTTTCTTTCAACTTAGCTAATAATTTCTTAAGATCAGATCTATCGTTGCAAGCAAGAAAATCTCTAGCAGTTTCTTCATCCATAACATAACCCTCAGGCACAACAGGCAATTCATATCTAGGGGGGAATCTTCATCATCACTTTCATCAATATTATGAGTTTCAATAATTTCATTCTCTCTAGCCCTAGCAAGTTGTTCATCAAGAAATTCACCTAGTGGCACAGTATTATCAAGTATAGAAGTAGTTTCATCATAAGTATCATGCATAGCAGAAGTGGCATCATCAATAACATGTGACATATAAGAATTAATAGCAGAAGCAGGTTTAGGTGTCGCAAGTTTACTCAAAACAAAAGGAGAATCAAGTGCAGAGCTAGATGGAAGTTCCTTACCCCCCTCGTAGTTGAGGGATAAATCTTGGTTTTATCGTCTTTCAAGTTTCTCATAGTGATCAGCAGATATAAATCCCAAGTGACTCAAAGAATAGAGCTATGCTCCCCAGAACGGCGCCAGAAAATAGTCTTGATAACCCACAAGTATAGGGATCGAAACAGTCTTCGAGGATAGAGTATTCAACCCAAATTATTGATTCGCCACAAGGGGAGCCAACGAATATTCTCAAGTATTAGCAGTTGAGTTGTCAATTGAACCACACCTGGATAACTTAATATCTGCAGCAAAGTATTTAGTAGCAAAGTAATATGGAAGTAATGGTAATGGTGGCAAAAGTAACAGTAGCAGTTTTGTAGTAATCGTAACAATGGCAACGGTGAAGTAACTAAGCAAATATCAATATGTGAAAATCTTGTAGGCATTGGATGGGTGATGGATAATTATGTCGGATGCGGTTCATCATGTAACAATTATAACATAGGGTGACACAGAACTAGCTCCAATTCATCAATGTAATGTAGGCATGTATTCCGAATATACTCATATGTGCTTATGGAAAAGAACTTGCATGACATCTTTTGTCCTACCCTCCCATGGCAGCGGGGTCCTATTGGAAACAAAGGGATATTAAGGCCTCCTTTTAATAGATTACCGGACCAAAGCATTAACACTTAGTGAATACATGAACTCCTCAAACTACGGTCATCACCGGGAGTGGTCCCGATTATTGTCACTTCGGGGTTGCCGGATCATAACACATAGTAGGTGACTATTGACTTGCAAGATAGGATCAAGAACTCACATATATTCATGAAAACATAATAGGTTCAGATCTGAAATCATGGCACTCAGGCCCTAGTGACAAGAAGTAAGCATAGCAAAGTCATAGCAACATCAATCTCAGAACATAGTGGATACTAGGGATCAAACCCTAACAAAACTAACTCAATTACATGATAAATCTCATCCAACCCATCACCGTCCAGCAAGCCTACGATGGAATTACTCACGCACGGCGGTGAGCATCATGAAATTGGTGATGGAGGATGATTGATGATGACGACGACGGCAGATTCCCCTCTCCGGAGCCCTGAACGGACTCTAGATCAGCCCTCCCGAGAGAGTTTAGGGCTTGGCGGCGGCTCCGTATCGTAAAACGCAATGAATCCTTATCCCTGATGTTTTTCTCCCCGAACGTGAATATATGGAGTTGGAGTTGAGGTCGGTGGAGCACCGGGGGCCCACGAGGTGGGGCGTGCCAGGGGACAAAGCGCCCCCACCCTCGTGGACAGGGTGTGGGCCCTGGTCTTGATTCTTTCATGATATTTTTATAAATTCCAAAATTATTCTCCGTGAAGTTTCAGGTCATTCCGAGAACTTTTATTTCTGCGCAAAAATAACACCATGGCAATTTTGCTGAAAACAGCATCAGTCCGGGTTAGTTCCATCCAAATCATGCAAGTTAGAGTCCAAAACAAGGGCAAAAGTGTTTGGAAAAGTATATACGATGGAGAGGTATCAACTGATTGATAATATTTTTGAACTCAATGACAATTTTGCTATACAAAACAGTGGATTAGGGTTTGTTCTTAGGGACAAACTTAGGGATTTTAATCAAAGGAACGTGTATAATGAAGAGATAATTATCACATATAAAGGACCAAAGGAGGAACCTCCTCCTTCTAAACTTGATCTTATAGATCCTTATCCTATTAAATTTAGCTCCTTTGATTATATTTGCTTGCCACAAAGAAAGCTTGCTACCGAAAGGAGGGAATATGAGATGAGCATGGATGATCTCCCTCACTTCTATTACAATACCTAGATCTATGCAATATGCCTAGCTAGGGGCGTAAAACAATAACGCTTGTTGGGAAGCAAACCAATTTTATTTTATATTTATTTTGCCTTTTTGCTTCTGTTTTTCAATAAATATGCCATTATACTTCCATTATGATTGTGTTTTAGTGTTTCAATTAGTGATTGTGCCAAGTAGAGCCTTTGGGATGATCTATGGCGATAGTTGATTATATTTTGCTGAAAAACAGAAACTTTGGCGCTTAGTTATGGAATTTTCTAAATTCACAGAACGTGATTCTTTTCTGAATATTTTACACAAGATTGATACACAAATTGCCTATGTTGTCCTAAGTTTTCATAAATTTTGGAGTTACAGAAGTTTGGCAAAAGTCCAGATTATTAAAGACTGTTATGTTTGTGACAGATTCTGTTTTTCATTGTGTTGTTTTCTTATTTTGATGAATCTATGGGCCGTATACGGGGGTATCAACCATGAAGAAGTTAGAATACAATAGATATAATGCAAATATAAAATTTGAATGAGTTTGCAACAGTACCTAAAAGTGGTTATTTGCTTTCTTTCACTAACGGATCTCACGAGTTTTCTGTTGAGTTTTGTGTTGTGAAGTTTTCAAGTTTTGGGTGAGGTTTTGATGGACTATGGAATAAGGAGCGGCAAGATCCTAAGCTTGGGGATGCCCAAGGCACCCCAAGGTAATATTCAAGGACAACCAAACATCTAAGCTTGGGGATGCCCCGGATGGCATCCCCTCTTTGGTCTACGATCCATCGGTAAATTACTTGAGGCTATATTTTTATTCACCACATGATATGTGTTTTGCTTGGAGTGTCTTGTATTATATGAGTCTTTACTTTTTAGTTTGGCACAATCATCCTTGATGTACACACATTTTCAGAGGGACACACATTAATCATGAATTTATTAGAATACTCTATGTGCTTCACTTATATCTTTTGAGCTAGGTAGTTGCTCTAATGCTTCACTTATATCTTTTTAGAGCACGACAGTAGTTTTCTTTTGAAGAAATTGATGAAGTCTCATGCTTCACTTATATTATTTGAGAGTCTTATAAATAGTATGGCAATTTTCTTAGGTTATGAGTTTAGTCCTAATATGATGGGTATTCAAGAGCGATATAATAAAAACTTTCATGAAGATCATTGAATATATGAGAAGTTTGATTCCTTGCATTTGTTTTGAGATATAAAGATGGTGATATTAGAGTCATGCTAGTGAGTAATTGTGGTTTAGTAGGAATATTTGTGTTAAGGTTTGTGATTCCCGAAGCATGCACGTATGGTTATGCGATGAAGTTGGAGCATGATTTATTTTTGATTGTCATCCTTTGTGTTTAAGTCGGGAGCGCGCGATGGTTAACTCCTACCAACCTCTCCCCTAGGAGCATGCATATTAGTACTTTGTTTCAAGGGCTAATGAAATTTTCCAATAAGTATGTGAGTACTTTATGACTAATGTTGAGTCCATGGATTATACGCACTCTCACCCTTCCACCATTTCTAGCCTCTTTGGTACCGCCCTTTCTCACCTTGAGAGTTTGTGCAAACTTCGTCGTGCATCCAAACCCCATGATATGATACGCTGTTTCACACATAAGCCACCGTATATCTTCCTCAAAACAGCCACCATACCTACCTATTATGGCATTTCCATAGACATTCCGAGATATATTGCCATGCAACTTCCACCGTTCCGTTTTATTATGACACACAACATCATTGTCATATTGCTTTGCATGATCATATAGTTGACATAGTATTTGTGGCTTGGCCACCGTTCATATTTTTTATACATGTCACGCTAGATCATTGCACATCCCGGTACACCGCCGGAGGCATTCATATAGAGGTATAAATTTATTCTAGTATTGAGTTGTAATTCTTGAGTTGTAAATAAATAAAAGTGTGATGATCATCATTATTAGAACATTATCCCATGTGAAGAAAAGATGATGGAGACTATGATTCCCCCACAAGTCGGGATGCGACTCCGGACTTCAATAAAAAAGAGAGGCCAAAGAGCCCAAAATAAAAAATATAGGCCAAAGATCCCACAAAAAAAAGAGGCCAAATAGCCCAAAAGAAAAAAAGAAAAAAAGGAAAAAAGAAAAAAAATAGAAAAGGAGAGAAGGGACAATGTTACTATACTTTTTCCACACTTCTGCTTCAAAGTAGCACCATGTTCTTCATGATAGAGAGTCTCCTATTTTGTCACTTTCATATATTACTAGTGGGAATTTTTCATTATAGAACTTGGGTTGTATATTCCAATGATGGGCTTCCTCCAATTGTCCTAGGTGTTGTGAGCAGGCAAGTTGGATGCACACCCACTTAATTTTCTTTTGAGCTTTCATACACTTATAGCCCTAGTGCATCCGTTGCATGGCAATCCCTACTCCTTGCATTGACATCAATTGATGGGCATCTCCATAGCCCATTGATTAGCCTCGTCAATGTGAGACTTTCTCCTTTTTTGTCTTCTCCACGCAACCTCCACCATCATATTCTATTCCTCCTAGAGTGCTATATCCATGGCTCACGCTCATGTATTGCGTGAGAGTTGAAAAAGCTTAAGAACGCTGAAAGTATGAACCAATTGCTTGGCTAACACCGGGGTTGTGCATGATAAATACTTTGTGTTATGAAGATAGAGCATGACAAGATTATTTGATTTTGTAGGGATAACTTTCTTTAGCCATAATATTTTAAGAAGACATGATTGCTTTATTAGTATGCTTGAAGTATTATTGTTCTTATGTCAATACTAAACTTTTATTTTGAATCTTATGGATCTGAATATTCAAGCCACAGTAAGAAAGATTGCATGATAACCACGTTAGGTAGCATTCCACATAAAAAAACTGTTTTTACCGTTTAGCTACTCGAGGACGAGCAGGAATTAAGCTTGGGGATGCTTGATACGTCTCCAACATATCTATAATTTTTTATTGTTCCATGCCATTATATTATCCATCTTGGATGTTTTATATGCATTATTATGTTATTTTATATCATTTTTTGGGACTAACCTATTAACCTAGTGCCCAGTGCCAGTTGTTGTTTTTTCATGTTTTTGTCTTTTATAGAAAATCAATACCGAACGGAGTCCAAACGGAACCAAACTTTTTGGCGACCAGAAGAAAATTAGGAAGCTTCGGGAGGAGGCCAGAAGGCCCACGGGTGAGCGACAAGCTCACCAGGCGCACCGTAGGAGGGAGCCCTACGAGCTTGTGGGTACCTCGTGGCTCTTCTAACCCTAATGTCAGCTCTATAAATACCTTCCCCGTATACCAGGGGGCACACAAAAAATACTTTTCCGCCTCCGTGAGTTTCTGTCCTCGTGAGATCCCATCTGGAGATCTGTTCCGGTACTCTGCCAGAGGGGGATTCGATCATGGAGGGCCTCTACATCAACCTTTCTGCCCTTCCGATGATGTGTGAGTAGTTTACCACAGACCTACGGGTCCATAGCTAGTAGCTAGATGCCTTTTTCTCTCTCTTTGATCTTCAATACAATGTTCTCCTCGATGTTCTTGGAGATCTAGTCGATGTAATCTTCTTTTGCAGTGCGTTTGTTAAGATCCGATGAATTGTGAATTTATGATCAGATTGTCCATGAATATCATCTGAGTCTTCTCTGAACTCTTTTATGCATGATTAAGATAGCTTTGTATTTCTCTCCGATCTATTGATTTGGTTTGGCCAACTAGATTGATTTTTCTTGCAATGGGACGGGTGCTTTGTAAGGGGTTCAATCTTGTGGTGTCCTCACCCAGTGACAGAAGGGGTAGCGAGGCACGTATTTGTATTGTTGCCATTAAGGATAAAAAGGTGGGGTTTATTTCATATTGATTGGATCTATCCCTCTACACCATGTCATCTTGCTTAAGGCATTACTCTGCTCTTGTTAACTTAATACACTATATGCATGCTGGATCGCGGTCGATGTGTGTAGTAATAGTAGTAGACGCAGGTGATGTCTACTACACAAATTTATTCTTGTAGACACGTGTTGGGCCTCCAAGCGCAGAGTTCTGTAGGACAGTAGCAGTTTTTCCTCAAGTGGATGACCTAAGGTTTATCAATCCGTGGGAGGCGTAGGATGAAGATGGTCTCTCTCAAACAACCCTGCAACCAAATAATAAAAAGTCTCTTGTGTCTCCAACGCACCAAATACAATGGGAATTTGTATAGGTGCACTAGTTCGGCGAAGAGATAGTGATAAAAGTGTAGTAATGATATTATATATTGATTTTTGTAATAAGAACAATAAAAAACAGCAAGATGGCAAGTAACAAAAATGAGCACAAACGGTATTGCAATGCTTGAAAATGAGGCCTAGGGTCCGTACTTTCGCTAGTGCAATCTCTCAACAATGCTAATATAATTGGATCACATAACCATCCCTCAACGTGCAATGAAGAATCACTCCAAAGTTGTTATCTAGCGGAGAACATAAGAAGAAATCGTTTGTAGGGTACGAAACCACCTCGAAGCTATTCTTTCCGATCGATCTATCCAAGAATTCATACTAAAATAACACCAAATAATTTCAGATTCATAATACTCAATCCAACACAAAGAACCTCAAAGAGTGCCCCAAGATTTCTACCGGAGAAACAAAGACAAGAACGTGCATCAACCCCTATGCAAAGATTACCCCAACGTCACCTCGTGGATCCGCGAGTTGAGTGCCAAAATATACATCAAGTGAATAAATATGATACCCCATGTCACCACGAGTATTCATTTGCAAAACATATATCAAGTGCTCTCAAATCCATAAAAGTATTCAATCCGATAAAACAAAATCTCAAAGGGAAAACTCAATTCATCACAAAATAGAGAGGGGAAAACACCATATGATTCGACTATATTAACAAAGCCCGCGATACATCAAGATCGTGACATCTCGAGAACACGAGAGAGAGAGAGAGAGAGAGAGAGAGAGAGAGAGAGAGATTAAACACATAGCTACTGGTATAGACCCTCAGCCCCGAGGGTGGACTACTCCCTCCTCATCATGGTGGCCGCCGGGATGATGAAGATGGCCACCAGTGATGATTTCCCCCTCTGGCGGAGCGCCGGAACGGGGTCTAGATTGGTTTTCGGTGGCTACAGACGCTTGCGGCGGCGGAACTTCTCATCTAGGATTACCCCCGAGGGTTTTGGAATATTTGGCAATTTATAGGGCAAAGAGAGGGTGCGGGAGGTCACCGAGGTGGGCTCAACCCACCTGGGCGCGCCTGGGACCCCATGCACGCCCTGGTGGGTTGTGCCCCCCTCGGGGCACCCCCCCAGGTGCTTTTCTGGCCCACTGAATGTCTTCTGGTCCATAAATAATCCACAAAAAGTTTCACGGTGTTTGGACTCCGTTTGATATTGATTTCCTGCGATGTAAAAAACAAGCAAAAATAGCAACTGGCACTGGGCACTGGCTCAATAGGTTAGTCCCAAAAAATGATATAAAGTTGCTATAAAGTGATTGTAAAATATCCAAGAATGATAATATAACAACATGAATACTTCATAAATTATAGATACGCTGGAGACATATCAGCAAGCAGGAGTCGGTCTACATGTCACGGACGTGATGCCTATATTCATGATCATTGCCTTAGATATCGTCATAACTTTGTGATTTTCAATTTGTTGCTCAACAGTAATTTGTTTACCCATCGTATGTGTTCTTCCAAGAGAGAAGCTTCTAGTGAAAAATATGGCCCCCAGGTCTATGTTTTACCATATTATTTTCAGATCTACAAAACCAAAAACTCAAAAATAACTTGCTATCATTTATTTACCACTACTTGATTTTGCATTTTTATTTATCTTTTATACCTATCTCTATCAGATCTCATCCTTGCAAGTAACCGTAAAGGGATTGACAACCAGACCCTTTATAGCGTTGGGTGCAAGTATTTGTTTGTTTGTGTAGGTGCTATCATATGAGACTTGTGTGTTCCTCCTACTGGATTGATACATTGGTTCTTAACTGAGAAAAATACTTATCTCTACTTTTCTGGATCACCCTTTCCTCTTCAATAAAAAAATCAACGGAAGCTCAAGAAGTAGCAGTATAGTGGACTTTGGCGCCGCTTTGGCTACCTAAAGGATTCAAATTGTCATCTCGTCATCACATGAGGATATCCCAACACAAACTTAATTTAGAAGAAACTGAATAAATAGCCACACACACACAATCCAAAGCCTTAGTTTCGTTAGCACCAGCACAAATGAGAAAATGACAGAAAACTAGGTGCATTGCAGCGCGACTCAACTTCTATCACAAGTGACATTAGATTTATATTTAACGACAGCCATGGTTGGGCGCGGTTGACAAGAAGAACTCTTTGGAGTGATCTTCGCGGATTAATTTTGGAGTTCTTCGTGCTTCTAGAAATTGCGGGCATGTTTGATAGTCTGCAGTAGGACCAGCCAGACCCGCACACGCAGTTTTTGGCTTGATTTGTTGCTTGGATCGCATTGAAAAGTTGGCCCGCGCGGAACTTAAAGCACGACTGGGCCTGCATCCATTCAGAGGAACGCTCGAATCGGACATTTTTAGCAAGCAATGCTGAGTCGAGCCACAATAGAGCGCACATGGTGGGCCCTCTTGCACGAGAGGATGCGACCTAATATACACCATGTACGTGGTTTCTCTCCTAACTCCAGTAAGTTCCCTCTCTAATCTTCTTTCCTTCATTCCTTTTAATCTACAGAATGGTTTTCTTCGATTCGAGATAAGCTCTACATGAAAAAGATGCACATCGATGTTACGGTTTCATTTTGTGATCAGTTCGTTGATCATAAATGTTTAATTTTGTGTTCATGTTTGGAGCTATTTTGGACGAATTTGTTTAAATTCGCCGCGCACCGTCGACCGTTTGAAATTTCCTTTGACCGATAAATTCGTCTTACAGTTTCACATGACTTTCGTGTTGCACATTTTGTGTTTGAAAAAAGTCCAAAGTAAACCTTGAACTTGTAGGTGAAAGCTAGATCAGACCCTAAACTCTCAATCCCTGAAATCAACACACCAAACTCTGATCTCACTCTATTTTGAACCTTGAGAGGATTTAGTTGGTATTCTCTGAATTGGGCCGGCCCATTAACGTAGTCGCTCACGCTGCTCTAGTTTTTCTTTGTTTTTTTTCTTTTTCTTTTTGTTTGTTTTTTAATCAGTTTTCTTCTGTTTTTTTCTTCATTATACTTTGTTTAATCTCTGGTTTTTCTTTCTTCGTTACAATTTTCATTTTTTGATTCTTTTTTATTTTCTTCATATTGTTTGTTTTTCACTTTTACTTTGTTTCTTTATCGGTAACTAGTTTTCTTTTTTACACAAGTCTAATTATTCTCAGTAACCAATGTACAAGTTTAGCGTAGGCATGAAATAGTTTTTGATACACTTTCAACATTTTTCAATACATTACGTACATGTTTTAAAATACATGTTTTCAATACTTTTTGAATACACGGTACATTTTCTTAACGACAATAAACATTCTATAAAGTAGACGGACATTTTTTTACATTGTCACACATTTTTTAATTTGTATACACTTTTTTCAAACACATGGCACATATAGTCTTTTAAGGGTACGGCACATTTTTTTACATAATTGCAAAAAAAAAGGGTACGGCACATTTTTTACATAATTGCAAAAAAAAAGGGTACGGCACATTTTTTTACATAACGCAAACATTTCTGTTACACATTTTTTAAATTGTATACACTTTTTTCAAACACATATGACATATAGTCTTTAAAGGGTATGACACATTTTTTTATATCACAAGCATATTTTTTGAAAAAAAATTTGAATCACATGAATACTATTTTACATTGTACAACATTTTTTTTGAAATGCCACATACATTTATCTAAACTCGTGATATTTATTAGATGTCACAAACATTTTCTGGACACATTTGTTCATACAATTTTCAAAAAGTGTTCGCACTTTCAAATTTTCTTCAGGCTTCAAAAGTGTTTGCTTTTTCAAAATTGATGGCTTTTTCAAAAAATAGTTGTTTTCTTGAAGTATTTGGATTTTTTAAAAATTTCTCACACTTTATAGAATGTTCGGACATTTCCGAAATTGTTTGTGTTTTGAATATTTGTTTGCCCCTACAAAATGTTTTCAAAGTTCAACGCTTCGATGTGTACTTAAATAGTTTGGGTCTTTTTGTATACCACTAATAGTTGTTTGTTCTCGTGGCTAGCGGGATGAAATCAACTCTTGTCCTGAGTTCAACTCTGCTCGAGTCGTTTTAAGAGAAAGACTTTCTACGTAGCTCGTTAAGAAAAACAAAAAAATAACTCGCTTAGTGCCTGTTGGGCCGGCCCAGTCGAGTCCACGCCAACAATCCCAGGATCTACATGCCACGTCGGCAATCCCTGTTTGGAAACTTACTCAAGGTTGAAAATAGACTGGGATAAAAGAATTTGGTGTGCTGATTTTCGAGATTTGAAGTTTAGGGTTTGATTTAGCTTTCGTCCACAAATTTAAGGTTTATTTTAAACTTTTTACTTTGTGTCTCGTAGATGATTAGATCTAACATTTTCCTCTTTAGACGTATATATGCATATGTGTGGCATGTGTTAATGACACTCCTTAATCTCAGTCTCCTTTCCCATGTCCTGCTACACCTGCGTCACCGCCGGCATCGCTCCTCTCGGCATCCTCTCTCGCGTCCTACTACATTGGCGACGTTGCCATCGTCGTTCTACACTGTGACTACACTCGCACGATCGTCGTCGTTCCTCTCAGTCTCCTTTCCCATTTTCTGCTACACTAAAGCCATCGCCGACGTCGTTCCTCTTGCCTCCTCGCTCACGTCCTACTACACCGGCGACGTCGCCATCGTCGTTCTCTCCCGCTTGTTGTTGCACTAGAGCAACCTCCGGCGTCGTTCCTCTCAACCTCCTCTCTCGTGTCCGACAACACTCGTGTGGTATTCATCGTTCCTCTTGGTCTCCTATCCCCTCTCCTGCTATCCGTTGCCATCGCCGTTCTTTTCGGCCTCCTCCTCCGCGTCTTACTACACTGACACCGCCATGGCACGCACACTGCATTTTTTCTCCATCATCCTCTGCCTTAGCGCCCTCCTATTCGCTAGTCCACACAGATTTTCTCTGCGGCGACGACGCTAGCAACTAGCTCGGCGCGCTGCCGATGGGATCGCCCACCCGCGACTCTGTGCTCGTCATGTCGGACGCGACCACCGTCAACCGCTGTCGAGGCACTCTAGTGTAACATTGTATGTTATGTGTAGTTGTGAAGTCCTAATCATATCCAGTGTATGCAGCCAAACAACATGCATTAGTATGAGTTGTCAATGCGAGCAACCATACACAGTGCGTAGAAGCGTTGCTACAATACAAGGAGAGGGGATGCAAGCAACCAATAAACATGCAGATGATAATTTTTTATCTGCATATGCTCAACCAGACCCAACAGAAACAAATATGCAAAATGCCAAAAAAAAAACACATACAGGTAACCGAACGCACCCTGCGAGTACTATTGCTCCAAGCAGTAAAAAGTTTGTAATGATTTGCCTCATCGGCCTCGCTCTATAATTGAAAAGAAAAAGGAAGCAGATGACGGCCCATGTTCGAAACCAGACCAAAATTCTTCACCAAACAACAGCACGGCCCAGTGACAGTCCAGTCTAACCCAACTCAAGTTCCATCTTACGAATAGTACTACAACAGGAAGCATTTTCTCGGCACACTTTAATGCCCTGGGCGTCCCTTATTGACACATCTTTTCTTTCACGTTACAAGACTCCCGACGGGCCACCGAATTCAGTCCTTGTTCTCAGCAGCGTCGCCGCAGTAGCCATAGGGGTTCTTCTTGGCCCAGTTCCACTGGTCCCTGCACATCTCCTCGATCCCGTACTTGGCCCTGCAAAACAAAGCGGCACACCAGTGAGGACACGTACTGCGAGTTTTATTAATCCGTCTCGCTAGACAAGTTATAATTGCGACCAGTGTTCATGGCGATCGATCGGTTACCTCCAGCCGAGCTCCTCTTCGGCCTTGGCGGTGGACGCGTACACCTGCTCCGAATCGCCCGGCCTCCTGGGGCACATCTTCACCGGGATTTTCTGCACCCAGAAACGTCAGTCTCAATCCCTTCTCCATTCGAAATCGACAGGCGAAATATCAAGGGCAAAGAAGATGGTATCAACCTTGCCGTATGCCTTCTCGAACGCGCTCACCATCTCCAGCACCGTCGTCCCGCGCCCCGTCCCCAGGTTGTACGCCACACAGCCTGACAAATCAAGTGATGCATTGGTAAAATGATGCCAGCGCTGGGTTGGTTGTTAACTGGGCCGGCGGACGGACGGACGGACGCACCAATGTCAGGGGTGGCGAAGAGCTTCTCGAGCGCCGCGATGTGGCCGTCGGCGAGGTCGACGACGTGGATGTAGTCCCTGACGGCGGTGCCATCGCGGGTGCGGTAGTCGTGGCCGTAGACGTTGAGCTCGGGGCGGCGGCCGACGGCCACCTGCTGGATGTAGGGGAGCAGGTTGTTGGGGACGCCCTTGGGGTCCTCCCCGATGTCGCCGCTCTCGTGTGCGCCGATGGGGTTGAAGTAGCGCAGCAGGATCGTCCTCCACTCCGGGTTCGCGTGCTGGTAGTCGCGCAGCATCTCCTCCAGGTACAGCTGCATCAATCACATCGACGCCATGCCATTAGAGTCGAAAAGATTAGATTAATTGCCGATCACTCCGATGGCCGTCGCTGTCGACTTGGGCAACGTGAGTGTGTCAGGAAATCGTTTCTGACAGACTGTATGCAGAGACAGAGAGTTTACCTTGGTCCTGCCGTACGGGTTGAGGGCCTTGAGGGGGGAGTCCTCGAAGCAGGGCACCTTCTCCGGCTGGCCGTACACGGTCGCCGACGACGAGAACACCAACTGGCACGTCGAAAGTGTCAGAGCAATCACTGAAGATCATAGATCATCTCTGACTGAAGAGCTGTGGAGAGTACTGACGGGATTGGGGTTTTACGGGGAGCGAGTACCTTGTTGCACCCGTGCTTCTTCATGACGTCGTAGAGGTTGACGGTGCCGACGATGTTGTTGCGGTTGTACATCTCCGGGTGCGCCACGCTCTCCGCCACCGCCTTGAGCCCGGCGAAGTGTATCACGGCGTCGTACCTGGACATCAGCCACAAGGTTATTAATTCCATGGATCCCCTCGCGCTTGGGAAACCAAAATCTCCTGACAGATCGACTGATCCAACAACAACTATTACTTCTTGGAGGCGAAGACCTTCTCCAGGTCATCCTTGATCGTCAGGTCCCCCTGAAATTCACCGAACCAATCAATCAATCAATCAAGTTAAGGCACGCGCACGCGAAGGAGAAACTGCAAGGTGGAGGCGTGCGTACGAAGATGAATTGGAGGCGGGCGGAGAGGGCGGGGCCGACGATGTGGCGGACGCGATCGAGGGCCTCGGGGACGGAGTTGTGGAAGTTGTCGACGGCGGTGACGGCGTAGCCCTTCTCCAGCAGCTGCAGCACGGTGTGCGTGCCGATGAACCCCGCGCCGCCGGTCACCAGCACGCTCCTCCCCTGCGCCTCGCCGCCCCCAGCCCCGCCCCCAGCGCCAACGCCGCCGATCGCCATCTGTCGCTCGCTCTCTCTCCCCCCGTCTCTCGCTGTCACGCCCTGTTCAGTTGGGGATTTTGCACTCGTGTATGTATGGACGCCACCGCGCCGCCGAAAGATTTATAGACTGGAGGGTACGTGCCCGTGCCCGTGCCCGTGTGAGAAGAGAGGCCACGAGCTAGTCTAGTAGGAGTACGTACGTACACACGTATCGGGATAGGAGTAAATGCGCACGCAATATTCGTTCTGATCTTGATCTGATATGCTGTGGCACCGTTGGCTTTCCTATCGCTTCGGGCTCAAAAGGCGTCGGATCGATCGGACGATCTCCTCTTGATTTCTGCTACTACTATAGTTAGTTTTGGGAAATCTCATCTAATAATAAAAGAACAAAAGAAAATAGTTAGTTTTGGGGTTTTGGCACGCAGCGAGGCAGCTCTATCGGCTCCACCGGCCGGCGCGATGTTCCCGGCCGCAGGTGATGCGAGGAGGAACCGCGCGCCAGTAATTCGGCAACCAACAACGCGCTAGGCAACAGAAGCGTCCGAGATACTAGGTGCGTGCGTGCGTGGCACACGAGTCACGCCGCGGCGAGAGCGGCGAGAGCGGCGCGCGGCGGGTATCTCGTTGCCGTCCCGCCCCGCCCCGCCCGATCACCAACGTTGCCATCGCCGTCTCCATCGGCCTCATCTCCACGGGAATAATTATGGGCCGGAAAAAAAACCGGTTCCGCCGCGCCGCAGGCCCAAATGAAACTATCGTCAAAAAAAAAGGAAGCAGGGCGTGGAGCCCGTTGGCGTGGCACTACGTGCAGAGTCGTGGAAGTTGCGGCGCACCGGCCGTTTGGAGGAGGAGTGCGGGGAACAACCACATCCCTCTCGCCATGGCCGTCCGTTCGTCCCCTTCTTCTTTTCCGTGCCCCAGCGCATATCTCTCTTCGGCCGGACGGATATGCATGACACGGAAAAGGAAAAGGGATAAGACGTGCACGACTGACGACTCAAGGAGATTGCTGGATTGACGGGGCGGCAGGCAGCTCTCCCGAGACGACGATAACAGCCGTGGGGAGGAGGAATCCGGTGTTCACAAGCTCGGGGCTGCTCGCCAGCGTGCTCTGCCCAAATGCTTAGCGGGCCTCTGGTCGTGCCTTCTTCGGGCCGTTTTACCACCTGTGGTGAGCAGAAAAATGCCACGACATTTGCCCGAAAGAACGCAAAAATCCATATTGAAACTGAGGTCACATGGGCGGCGAAAAAAAAAACCGGAATCACTATGAATCTGGCGCCAGTTTTATAGTACTCCCTCCGTAAACTAATATAAAAAGCGTTTAGAATACTAAAATAATGATCTAAACGTTCTTATATTAGTTTACAGAAGGAGTAGTAATTAGGGGCGAACAAGTTTGGAGCTTTTAGATGTTCGCACAGATCTTAAAGCGTTAGACCCAGCAAATAATTGAATCAAACCCTGTCAACTTTTATTCGTTTATAGTTTTTTGCCATGGCAAAGTGGTCATAGCTTTTGCCATGTCACGCACATAGATTTTGCCATGCCAAAAACACACATTTTGTCATGCAAATTAGTTAAGCTTTTACTATGGCAAAAAAGTTCAAACCCGTTGCCATGCAAACCAACACATTATTGCAAATCATTTTGCCATTTATTTTCTCCCGTACTCACATGGCAAAGTCACTTGTACCTTTTGTACTCCTATGTTCCCGCATGATTGGCAAACCTAGATTCATAAGGTTGCCTAATAATTGAACAAGAATATCTAGGGTCACAAAACGTGGCAAATAATTGTATCAAATCTTGTCAACTTTTATTTGTTTCACAAAAAAAATCCATGGCAAAAGTGTTTATAGCTTTTGCCATGTCACCATTACAATTTTTTCATGCCACAACCACAAATTTTTCCATAAAATTTGATAAACTTTTTGCCATGGCAAGATGTTAAAACCTCTTCCATGCAAACCTACACGTTTTTTTTCGGGAAAATCATTTTTTCCATGATTTCTTTTCTAATGGTCACATGGCAAATTCATGATATATATTTTTGTTTCTAAAGATGGCAAATTTAGGTCTTTCAAAGCACCTTTTCCCAAACACATGGCAAATTCATAATATAATTTTGTTTCTAAAGATGGCAAATTTATGTCTTTCAAAGCACCTTTTCCCACATGGCAAATTCAATAATTTTGTTTCTAAAGATGGTAAATTTATGTCTTTCAAAGCACCTTTTCCCAAACACATGGCAAAATCATAATATATTTTTGTCTCCAAACATGGCAAATTTAGAATTGGGCATTTTGGAGACCGAGCTCCATGGAGCCCTTTATTTTGAAAAAAATCAAAATTCATAAATTTAGGTTCCAAAAAGTCCTGAAAAAAATGCACATGTATGCAAGGATGTAAAGTGTATGTGTGAAAATTTCATGATGAAATACCTTGAACGGCGAGCTGCACAAAAAAACAAAATCATGGACTTTAAAGATGAAGAGTACACGTGCTAAAAAACCCCTGATTTGTCTTTTTTTGTGTAGCTCACATTTTAGTGTATTTTGACCTGAAACTTTGCACACATGTACATTATGTATCAAGGTATATGTGTATTTATTTTCAGTTTTTTTGAAACTAAAATGTTTAAAATTTGAAGTTTTCAAATAAAGGCCTCTATGGAGCTCGATCTCCGTTTGACATTTTCGGCAAATTTAGGTCTTTCAAAGCACCTTTCCCCAAACACATGGAAAATTCATAATATTTTTTTGTTTCTAAAGATGGCAAATTTAGGTTTTTCAGAGCACCTTTTCCCAAACACATGGCAAATTCATAATATATTATTGTCTCTAAAGATGGCAAATTTAGGTCTTTCAAAGCACCTTTTCCCAAAACATGGCAAATTGTCCAAAAATAATAATGCGCTCATGGAAACTATAATATTTTTCTGACACACACATGGCAACTTTTAAATTTTTTCGTACGGTCACATGTCAATTTCAAAGCGCCATTCTACCAAAACATGACAATTTTTAGAAGAAAAAAAATGTCACTTGGCAGCTCTAAATTTTTGATCTACATATGTGGCAAGTTCTTGCAAATTGTGTCTTATGGTCACATGGCAAACACTGCGAATTTATAGAAAATGTTAATGCTCACACGCAACTCGCATGAAAGTTTACAAAGGTTATTACTCACACCTTTTCCTAAATTAACCGACAAGTGGGACCTCATACTTTTTTGGAACTTTAACAACAAACTAGTGTGCCATGGCAATCGATTTTGCCATGAGTTTTTTGGAACATTTAATCTTTTCTTTTGGACCTTGGCAAATTTCTTTTTTGCACCATGGCAAATTTACTTTACAGACCATGGCATATTTAGTTTACGGACGATGCAAAATTTTCGTTCTTACGAACCATGGCAATTTTCCTTTTGAAACCATTGATTTTTTTACCATGGCAAAATCAGAAATTTTATTTTGGTAGGATGGAAAATTTAATTCTTTGGACACACAAGGTTTTTATGAACAAAACCATTGTAAATTACTTTTTTTTCTTATCTTTTCTTAACGTTTTTGGGGTTTTGGACATTTTTTGGTGCAACACTAGGCAACTGGATTGTGCCTGACCTTTTTTCGGTTTGGGCCGGCTGGATCTGTGCCGGATGGGCCAGCAGAAAAGACTGTACCTCGTTCCACGCGGGGCTTTAAGCACTTAGTTTTTTTTCCCTTTTTTTGTTTTTGTTTTATGATTTCTTTTTATTCGGACGGACGCGGAAAGGAGGCGCTGGGGAGGCGGACTACATAAATGGAAAGGAGATGGAGGGGAATGGTTTGTTGTGCGGATAAGGTAGCTCCTTTGTCTCGCGTTCGCGCTGAGACAGATATGATCGAGCGACTAAAAAACATGACATGCTAGAGCTTGTGTGCCAAGATTCGTGAGGAAATCCAATGGTAGCTGAGACGTTCGCTCGAACCTTCAGAAAATCTGACATTTGATTTTTAAAGTTTAGGGGGAAAGTATGTTGAAAATATTAGCATTTTTCTGACTAATCTAATCCAGGAATAAACAGTAAGCATGGCAAATACGGTATGCATCTCATACCGATACCTAAGCATGTGAGCACGTACAGTACATAGAACCGAAACATCTATGAACAACATATGTATGGCTAGCACATGAGCGAGCAAATAGGGATGAGCAGTCATACCCTCCGGTTGGCTGTGAACCAACGCGGGCGGCAGACCTCGGCATCGGCCGAGGCCTTCTTCTTGGCGGCGGCGTCGTCGACCATGGGGTCGATGAAGGGAAGTAGTGGAAGCGAGGCGGACGGAGACGGGACGGAGCGGGAGCGATCGCGTCGAGACGCTCCCAAGAACCTTATTGCCGTTCTCCGGCGGGATCTCGAGCAGCGAGGTTCGGAGGCACTGCTCTTCCGACCAACCGTGCAAGCGGTCGTCGGGATGGGATCGCCGAGCGCAAGAGAGAGAGGAATAGTAGATGACGGCTAGGGTTGTACGAGTGGGAGTGAGTGAACTGAGTTAGGGTTCACTCCACTGGCCAGCGCCTTCTTATATAGGCCGTCAGGTAGATGGGCCTAGGCCAGGCCCATGACCAAGTCCGCGAACAACCCACGGTCCAACATCTCGGACAGTGGCGCTTCCGTAAGCGACTCGTTAATTAATTAACAATCAATTAACCATTCCTGAGCGACAAAAATAAGCTTCGGCTCGGCTCATTCCCGCAACCCGCGGCGCACGCGCGTCGTGGCGAGGCGAGGCGAGGCGTGGCGGGCGGCGGAGGAGGAGGAGCGCGCATGTACAACTCCTATTCCCAAGCTCCCAATAGCAAGTGGTAGATCAGCCCTTATAAGGAGGTCTCACTCTTCTTACTGTAGCAGTATGGGACTAAACTTCCCACACTTCCCACCACTTGCCGTACACATGCATGGGCCTTAGAGATTAACTAGGGATTATTGTCTTATATGGGCCTAACCCATCCATAATCCATCAATCCCCCACCAGATCTCGAGGCACATAAGTTTGTCAACTATTCCAAACAATGTTTGATATACCAGAATTTTCAGTGGAGACTGTTAAGTTAAACTTCCACCTAGAGCAATAGGATTAGACTTCTTCACAACTGAACAATGGACTATGCCTTGAATTATCAGTTTGGCGTGTAGAAGTTTCGCCTATTGTCAGCTGATACGTGGCTGTCGAAGGCTAAACCCCACAGGTGGAGCTTATTAGTCATACTCCGTACCTTCTCATGAGCTTCCTAGAGATCACCCAATCTCATAGACTGTGACGAGCAGTCAGGCTCACATAGGTGTGTTCCTCCAAAGAATGCTCTGTAGGTTAGCATCTTGCTTACATAAGCTTTGGAACACATTAAAACCAAAGTCAACCTGCCTTACAGAATTGAGAGTATTATTGCATCTCCAACGGAGTGGGTTAATTAAGGGATACTCTCCTCAGTTGACCACTGGATTGTTTTCCCAGGTCCTAATTCACGTGATCTCCGATCACATAGGTTGGGTTACCCCCATGGCAACTTACGTGGGTTTCATACCCATCTCCCTCGATGCATTTTCTATCACAATCCGTGATAGCCCTTTAAATAAAGGGTGCGCTTGATTCTTAGCCGTCTGGATATAATCCAATGCTATTACTCCGGAGTTTCTTGATTTTCTGACAGATTTTAATCTTCTTCTTATGTGCTTTGTGGATTTCAAGTTGTCCATTGAACTCTTAGCCTTGGCAATCACTGTTTGATTGTCATAGTTCATAAGGACAACCGGGACTGGTTTATCAACCACCAAAAAATCCATCAAAAGCTCTCGAAGCCATTCTGCTTCGACGCATGATGTGTCTAATGTTGTGAGTTCTGCTTCCATAGTCGATCTGGTTAAGATCGTCTGCTTGCAAGACTTCCAGGAAACAGCACCACCACCAAGTGTGAAGACATATCCACTTGTGGCTTTCATCTCATCGGCATCAGATTGAAGGAAATATGCCCTAGAGGAAAATAATAAAGTTATTATTTATTTCCATATTTCATGATAAATGTTTATTATTCATGCTAGAATTGTATTAACCGGAAACTTGATACATGTGTGAATACATAGACAAAATAGAGTGTCACTAGTATGCCTCTACTTGACTAGCTCGTTGAATCAAAGATGGTTAAAGTTTCCTAGCCATAGACATCAGTTGTCATTTGATTAACGGGATCACATCATTAGAGAATGATGTGATTGACTTGACCCATTCCGTTAGCTTAGCACTTGATCATTTAGTATGTTGCTATTGCTTTCTTCATGACTTATACATGTTCCTATGACTATGACATTATGCAACTCCCGTTTACCGGAGGAACACTTTGTGTGCTACCAAACGTCACAACGTAACTGGGTGATTATAAAGATGCTCTACGGGTGTCTCCGAAGGTACTTGTTGAATTGGCATATTTCGATATTAGGATTTGTCACTCCGATTGTCAGAGAGGTATCCCTGGGCCCTCTCCGTAATGCACATCACTATAAGCCTTGCAAGCAATGTGACTAATGATTTAGTTGCGAGATGATGCATTACGGAACGAGTAAAGAGACTTGCCGGTGACGATATTGAACTAGGTATTGAGATACCGACAATCGAATCTCGGGCAAGTAACATACCGATGACAAAGGGAACAGCGTATGTTGTTATGCGGTTTGACCGATAAAGATCTTCGTAGAATATGTGGGAGCCAATATGAGCATCCAGGTTCCGCTATTGGTTATTGACCGGAGACGTGTTTCGGTCATGTCTACATAGTTCTCGAACCCGTAGGGTCCGCACGCTAAAAGTTCTGTGACAATTGGTATTATGAGTTTATGTGATTTGATGTACCAAAGGTAGTTCGGAGTCCAGGATGAGATTGGGGACATGACGAGGAGTCTCGAAATGATCAACACGTAAAGATTGATATATTGAACGACTATATTCGGACATTGGAAAGGTTCCGAGTGATTCGGGTATTTTCGGGGGTACCGGGGAGTAATGGGAATACGAGGAAGAAGCAATGGGCCTCATGGGCCAAGTGGTGGAAGAGAGGAGGCAGGGCGTGATACGTCCATTTTGCATCATGCTTTTATATCGATATTTATTGCATTATGAGCTGTTATTACATGTTATGTCACAATACTTACGTCTATTCTCTCTTATTTTACAAGGTTTGCATAAGGAGGGAGAATGCCGGCAGCTGGAATTCTGGGCGGGAAAAGGAGCAAATATTAGAGACCTATTCTGCACAACTCCAAAAGTCCTGAAACTCCAAGAAAGTTATTTTTGGAAATAATAAAAAATATTGAGCGGAAGAAATACGTGGCCACCTACCCACGAGGGTGGGGGGCGCGCCCCCTGCCTCGTGGGCCCCCTGTTGGCTCTCCGGTGGCCATCTTCTGCTATATGAAGTCTTTCGCCTGAAGAAAAATCATAAGCAACCTTTCGGGACGAGACTCCGACGCCACGAGGCGGAACCTTGGCGGAACCAATCTAGGGCTCCGCAGAGCTGTTCTGCTGGGACACTTCCCTCGGGAGGAAATCATCGCCATCGTCATCACCAACGCTCCTCTCATTGGGAGAGGGCAATCTCCATCAACATCTTCACCAACACCATCTCCTCTTAAAACCCTAGTTCATCTCTTGTATCCAATTCTTGTCTCTAAGTCCGGGATTGGTACTAGTAGGTTGCTAGTAGTGTTGATTACTCTTTGTAGTTGATGCTAGTTGGTTTATTCGGTGGAAGATCATATGTTCAGATCCTATATGCATATTAATACCCCTCTGATTATGAACATGAATATGCTTTGTGAGTAGTTACGTTTGTTACTGAGGATGCTTGCAATAGAGGTTAATCATAAGTGGGATGCTTGTTCAAGTAAGAACAGCACCCAAGCACCAGTCCACCCACATATCAAATTATCAAAGTACCGAACGCGAATCATATGAACGTGATGAAAACTAGCTTGACGATAATTCCCATGTGTCCTAGGGAGCGCTTTTCCTTATATAAGAGTTTGTCCAGGCTTGTCCTTTGCTACAAAAAGGATTGGGCCACCTTGCTGCACTTTATTTACTTTTATTACTTGTTGCTCGTTACAAATTATCCTATCACAAAACTATCTGTTACCACTTATTTCAGTACTTGCAGAGAATACCTTGCTGAAAACCGCTTATCATTTCCTTCTGCTCCTCGTTGGGTTCGACACTCTTACTTATCGAAAGGACTACGATAGATCCCCTATACTTGTGTGTCAACAAGACTCTTTTCTGGCGCTATTGCCAGGGAGTGAAGCGCCTTTGGTAGGTGGAACTTGGTAAGGAAAAATTTACATAGTGTGCTGAAATTTACTATCACTTGTTACTATGAAAGTAATCCTCTGTGGGGCTTGTTCGGGGTATCTTCACCCCGAGCAGTAGAGCAAAGAGTTGCTCCTCAACCTACTGAACCTATTGCAAATGAAAATGTTCCCTTTGAAGTTCCTTCGGGTATGTTAGAAAAACTGCTAGCTAATCCTTTTGCAGGAGATGGAACAAAGCATCCTGATGAGCACCTAATATATGTGGATGAAGTTTATGGATTATTTAAGCTTGCAAGTATACCCGATGATGTTGTTAAGAAGAAGGTCTTCCCTTTATCTTTGAAGGGAGATGCATCGACATGGTATAGGCTATGTGATGGTACGGGATCATGGAACTACAAACGATTGAAATTGGAATTTCATCAGAAATTTTATCCTATGCATCTTGTTCATCGTGATCGCAATTATATATATATATATATATATATATATATATATATATATATATATATATTTTTGGCCTCGCGAAGGAGAAAGCATCGCTCAAGCTTTGTGGAGGCTTAAATCAATGTTATATTCATGCCCCAATCATGGGCTCTCAAGAGAAATAATTCTTCAAAGTTTTTATGCTCGGCTTTATCATAATAATCAATCCATGCTCGATACTTCTTGTGCTGGCTCTTTTATGATGAAGACTATTGAATTCAAATGGAATTTATTGGATAGAATTAAACGCAACTCTGAAGATTGGGATCACGACGAAGGTAAGGAGTGAGGTATGACACCTAAGTTTGATTGTGTTAAATCTTTTATGGATACCGATATTTTCCGTAAGTTTAGCACTAAATATGGACTTGATTCTGAGATAGTAGCTTCTTTCTGTGAATCTTTTGTTGCTTATGTTGATCTCCCTAAGGAGAAGTGGTTTAAATATCATCCTCCCATAGAAGTAAAAGTAGCTGCACCTGTTAAAGTTGAAGAAAAGACTATCACTTATAATGATCCTATTGTTCCTACTTCTTATGTTGAGAAACCACCTTTCCCTGTTACGATAAAGGATCATGCTAAAGCTTCAACTGTGGTTGGTAAAAGCAATATTAGAACTTATACACCTCCTGAGCAAGTTAAAGTTAAACCTAATATTGCTATTGTTAAAGATCTCTTGGCTGATAATATTGATGGGCATGTTATTTATTTCTGCGGTGAAACTGCTAGAATTGCCAAACCTTGTGCTAAAGATAAACATAGACCTGTGGTAGGCGTGCCTGTTATTTCTGTTAAAATAGGAGATCATTGTTATCATGGCTTGTGTGATATGGGTGCTATGTTAGTGCAATACCTTATGACTTATACAAAGAAATTATGCATGATATTGCACCTGCTGAGATAGAAGATATTGATTTCACAATTAAACTTGTCAATAGAGATACTATTTCACCAATGGGAATCGTTAGAAATGTTGAAGTCTTGTGTGGGAAAACTAAATATCCTGCTGATTTTCTTGTTCTTGGTTCCCCACAAAATAACTTTTGTCCCATCATATTTAGTAGACCCTTCTTGAACACTGTTAATGCTAGAATAGACTACGAAAAGAATGTAGTTACTATTGGTTTGGGTGATATGTCTCATGAGTTTAATTTCTCTAAATTTAGTAGGCAACACCGTGAAGACGAATTACCTAGTAAGGATGAAATTATTGGTCTTGTTTCTATTGCCGTACCTCCTAGTGATCCTTTAGAACAATATTTGCTAGACCATGAAAATGATATGTTCATTAATGAAAGAAGGGAAATAGATGAAGTATTCTTTAAACAGGAACCCATCCCGAAACACAATTTGCCTGTTGAAATCCTAAGGGATCCTCCTCCACCCAAGGGTGATCCCGTGTTTGAGCTTAAACCGTTGCCTGATACTCTTAAATATGCTTATCTTGATGAAAAGAAGATATATCCTGTTATTATTAGTGCTAACTGCTACGTTTTGAGCTTGCGTTGGTTTTTCTCGAAGAGGAGAGGATGATGCAGCACAGTAGCGTAAGTATTTCCCTCAGTTTTTTAGAACCAAGGTATCAATCCAGTAGGAGGCCACGCGCAAGTCCCTCGTACCTGCACAAAACGATAGCTACTCGCAACCAACACGATTAGGGGTTGTCAATCCCTTCACGGTCACTTACGAGAGTGAGATCTGATAGAGATAATGTTTTTGGTATTTTTGGTATAAAGATGCAAAGTAAAAAGTAAAAACAAAGCAAGTAAATAAAGTGATGGAGATTGATATGATGAGAATAGACCCGGGGGCCATAGGTTTCACTAGTGGCTTCTCTCAAGAGCATAGATATTCTACGGTGGGTGAACAAATTACTGTTGAGCAATTGACAGAATTGAGCATAGTTATGAGGTTATCTAGGTATGATCATGTATATAGGCATCACGTCCGTGACAAGTAGATCGAAACGATTCTGCATCTACTACTATTGCTCCACTCATCAACCGCTATCCAGCATGCATCTAGAGTATTAAGTTAAAAACAGAGTAACACCTTAAGCAAGATGACATGATGTAGAGGAATAAATTCATGCAATATGATAAATACCCCATCTTGTTATCCTCGATGGCAACAATACAATCGTGCCTTGCAACCCTTTACATCACTAGGTAAGGACACGCAAGATTGAACCCAAAGCTAAGCACTTCTCCCATTGCAAGAACTACCAATCTAGTTGGCCAAACCAAATGGATAATTCGAAGAGACTTGCTAATATAACTCAATCATACATAAAAGAATTCAGAGAAGATTCAAATATTATCCATAGATAAGCTGGATCATAAACCCACAATTCATCGGTCTCAACAGACACACTGTAAAAAGAAGATTACATCGAATAGATCTCCACGAGAGAGGGGGAGAACATTGTATTAAGATACAAAAAGAGAGAAGAAGCCATCTAGCTACTAGCTATGAACCCGAAGGTTTGAAGTAAACTACTCACACTTCATCGGAGGGGCTATGGTGTTGATGTAGAAGCCCTCCGTGGTGGATGCCCCCTCCGGCGGAGCTCCGGAACAGGCCCCAAGATGGGATCTCGTGGATACAGAGAGGTACGGCGGTGGAATTAGGGTTTTGGCTCCCCTTCTGATCGTTTGGGGATACGTAGGTATATATAGGAGGAAGGAGTACGTCGGTGGAGAGTCAGGGGGGCCACGAGGTAGGGGGGCGCGCCCAGGGGGGCGCCCTCCACCCTCTTGACCGCCTCTGGCACTTCTTGGAGTAGGGTCCAAGTCTCCTGGATCATGTTCGGTGAGAAGATCACGTTCCCGAAGGTTTCATTTCGTTTGGACTCCGTTTGATATTCCGTTTCTTCAAAACACTGAAATAGGCAAAAAACAGCAATTCTGGGCTTGGCCTCCGGTTAATAGGTTAGTCCCAAAAGTAATATAAAAGTGGAAAATAAAGCCCAATATAGTCCAAAACAGTAGATAAAGTAGCATGGAGCAATCAAAATTTATAGATACGTTGGAGACGTATCAGGCATCCCCAAGCTTAATTCCTGCTCGTCCTCGAGTAGGTAAATGGTAAAAAGAGAAATTTTGATGTGGAGTGATACTTTGGCATAATTTCAATATAAATCTTTTTACTTGTGATATGAATATTCAGATCCGAAAGATTTAAGACAAAAGTTCATATTGACATAAAAATAATAATACTTCAAGCATACTAACTAAGCAATTATGTCATCTCAAAATAACATGGCCAAAGAAAGTTCATCCCTACAAAATCATATGGTTAGGCTATGCTTCATTTTCGTCACACAAAGATGTTCCCAACTTCTATACCCCCGATGACAAGCCAAGCAATTGTTTCATACTCAAATAATCTCAAAATCTTTCAACCTTTACGCAATACATTAGCGCGAGCCATGGGTATAGCACTATGGGTGGAATAGAAATATGATGATGGGAATGTATGGAGAAGACAAAAAAAGGAAAGTCTCATATCGACGAGGATAATCAACGGGCTATGGAGATGCCCATCAATTGATGTCAACATGAGGAGTAGGGATTGCCATGCAACGGATGCACTAGAGCTATAAGTATATGAAAGCTCTACAAAAGAAACTAAGTGGGTGTGCATCCAACTTGCTTGCTCACGAAGACCTAGGGCACTTTGAGGAAGCCCATCATTGTAATATACAAGCCAAGTTCTATAATGAAAATTCCCACTAGTATATGAAAGTGACAAAATGAGAGACTCTCTATTAGGAAGATCTTAGTGCTACTTTGAAGCACAATATATGAGACTCACTACATGAAGAACAAGGTGCTACTTTGAAGCACAATATATGAGACTCACTACATGAAGAACAAGGTGCTACTTTGAAGCACAAGTGTGGTAAAAGGATAGTAGCATTGTCCCTTCTCTCTTTTTCTCTCATTTTTTTTATTTTTTTTATTTGGGCCTTCTCTCTCTCTCTCTCTCTCTCTCTCTCTCTCTCTCTCTCTCTCTTTTTATGGCCTATTTTTTTTCGTCCGGAGTCTCATCTCGACTTATGGGGGAATCATAGTCTCCATCATCCTTTCCTCACTTGGGACAATGCTCTAATAATGATGATCATCACACTTTTATTTCTATTACAACTCAACAATTACAACTCGAAACTTAGAACAAAATATGACTCTATATGAATGCCTCCGTGATGTGCAGGATGGTGCAATGAATCAAGAGTGACATGTATGGGAAATAATGCATGGTGGCTTTGCCACAAATACGATGTCAGCTACATGATCATGCAATGGCAATATGACAAAAGTAATGTATGTCATAATAATGATGATGGAAGTTGCATGGCAATATATCTCGGAATGGCTATGTAAATGCCATGATAGGCAGGTATGGTGGTTGTTTTGAGGAAGATATAAGGAGGTTTGTGTGTGAAAGAGCGTATCATATCACGGGGTTTGGATGCACCGCGAAGTTTGCACCAACTCTCAAGGTGAGAAAGGGCAATGCAGTGCATCAAGAGGCTAGCAAGTGCGGAAAGATAAAAGTGCGTATAATCCATGGGCTCAACATTAGTCAAAAGAACTCATATACTTATTGCAAAAATTTAGAAGCCATAAAAAATCAAGTACTACGCACAATGCTCCTAGGGGGATAGATTGGTAGGAAAAGACCATCACCCGTCCCCGACCGCCACTCATAAGGATGCACAAGCCAGGTACACTTCATGTTTCAAATTTGTTACACAACTTTACCCATACGTGCATGCTATGGGACTTGCAAACTTCACCACAAGTATTTCTCAAATTCACAACTATCAACTAGCACGACTTTGATATTATTACCTCCATATCTCAAAACAATTATTAAGCATTAAATTTATCTTAGTATTCAATTCACTCAAAACAAAGTTTCACATATCTCGAACACCAAGTATATTAACATTAAGCAAATTACCATGCTATTAACGACTCTCAGAATGATCTAAGTGAAGCACGAGAGATCAAGTTTCTTTAAAACAAATCCACCACCGTGCTCTAAAAGATCTAAGTGAAGTACTAGAGCAAAACTATCAAGCTCAAAAGATATAAGTGAAGCACTACGAGCAAAACTATCAAGCTCAAAAGATATAAGTGAAGCACATAGAGTATTCTAACAAATTCCAAATCATGTATAGCTCTCACAAAAGGTGTGTACAGCAAGGATGATTGTGGTAAACTAACAAGCAAAGACTCAAATAATACAAGACACTCCAAGCAAAACACATATCATGTTGGTGAATAAAAATATAGCTCCAAGTAAATTACCGATGGAAGTAGACGAAAGAGGGGATGCCTTCCGGGGCATCCCCAAGCTTTGACTTTTTGGTGTCCTTGGATTATCTTGGGGGTTCCATGGGCATACCCAAGCTTAGGCTCTTGCCACTTCCTTTTCCATAATCCATCAAAAGAATTCACCCAAAACTTGAAAACTTCACAACACAAAACTCAATAGAAATCTCGTGAGCTCCGTTAGAGAAAGAGAACAAAAGACTACTTTAAGGTACTGTAATGAACTCATTCTTTATTTATATTGGTGTTAAACCTAATGTATTCCAACTTCTCTATGGATTATAAATTATTTTACTAACCATAGATTCATCAAAATAGCAAACAACACACGCAAAACAGAATCTGTCAAAAACAGAACAGTCTGTAGTAATCTGTAACTAACGCAAACTTCTGGAACCCAAAAAATTCTACCAAAATTAGACGACCTGGAATTTTTTTTATTGATCAGCAGCAATTGGAATCACTATTTTATCATGTTCTGGTGATTTTTAACAATTCGGGCACTGAGCGCAAAGATTCTGAAAATTACAGCAAGATGAAATGACTATCTCCCAAGAAGATCTAATAGGTTTAACTTGGCACAAACACTAATTAAAAGATAAAACCACATCTAAACAGAGGCTATATGGATTATTTATTCCTAAGCAGAAGCAAAAACAAAAACTAAAAATAAAATTGGGTTGCCTCCCAACAAGCGCTATCGTTTAACGCCCCTAGTTAGGCATTGAGATTTCAATGATGCTCGCAAGAAAGATAAGAATTGAGGCACAAAGAGAGCATCATAAAACATGTGACAAACACACTTAAGTCTAACATACTTCCTATGCATAGGCATATTATAGGCAAACAAATTACCGTAGCAAGCAAAAACTAGCATATGCAAGGAAGCGGAAAGGAACAATAGCAATCTTAACATAACGAGAGGTGATTTAGTAACATGAAAATCTATATAACAATATTTTCCTCTCTCATAATAATTACATGTAGGATCATAAGAAAATTCAACAATATAGCTATCACATAACATATTCTCAACACGATCCACATGCATGCGAAGTTGACACTCTTCCGAAATAGTGGGATTAATATTAACTAAAGTCATGACCTCTCCAAACCCACTTTTATCAAAAACTTCATAAGATTGAACATTATCCAAATATGTAGGATCTAAAGTTGACACTCTTCCAAACCCACTTTCAATATTATTGCAAACACTATTATCAATCTCATATTCATCATGGGGATTAAATAAATTTTCAAGATCATAAGAAGAATCACCCAATCATGATCATTGCAACAAGTAGAGGACATAGCAAAACTAGCATCCCCAAGCTTAGGGTTTTGCATATTATTAGCACAATTGACATCAAAATAATTTATAGTAAAATCATTGCAATCATGATTTTCATCGAAGGAACTATCAAGTATGGGTGCAATATCAACGATCTCATGTTTAACATAAGGAACTATAGCAAATTCATCTTCATAAATATTGGCATCATGGCCACAAGAATAGCAAGCATCATGTTCATCAAGGGATATGTCAATCAAATCATCGGAATCATCATTATCTATAGATTCATGCATATCATTATTTCCTTCCAAAGCAACAGTCATTCTTTCAATTAATTCTTGGACATAGACATTATGAGCAAGGTTTTCATTGCAATATTTAAGTATGACGGAATTTTCAGATTTGTTGAGAGTAAAATCATACTTTTCAATCAAAGAAGCAACTTCATGAGCACCCTTAAAAACGACAAATTCTTCAATTTGTTCGATATCATATTAACTATAAACACCCTTTGCATAAGAGGATAAGATTTCATTATCATTGAACTCACATAGGTAGGGAAGGTGTTTTTTAGGGCTCTTAGAGCAACAAGTAAAATCACACATTTCACAAAGATTCAAAGCATAACATAGCAGACTATTTATATGATACCGTAAGAGTCTCCCTTTTTCAGACAAACGGTGACGCACAAAATGAGCATGCTCATCTAAGGATTTCCCATCAACTAGGCTAGTTGGGGTTTCAGCACGAGCGCATAAGTATCGAAGATGATCCAGGTAGAACACTTTAAGTGGATCCATAACAATAGACTTTTAGCAAGCAAAGATGCAAGCAAATATAAGGCACATGGTAACACATGCAAACAAGAAGCAAGCGGGAAAAAAGGAGGAGATTGGGAAAGAGAGGGCGAATAAAACGGCAAGGGTGAAGTGGGGGAGAGGAAAACGAGAGGCAAATGACAAATAATGTAATGCGAGAGATAGGGATTGTGATGGGTACTTGGTATGTTGACTTTGCATAGACCTCCCGACAGCGGCGCCGAAATCCTTCTTGCTACGTCTTGAGCTTGCGTTGGTTTTCCCCGAAGAGGAGAGGATGATGCAACATAGTAGCGTAAGTATTTCCCTCAGTCTTTGAGAACCAAGGTATCAATCCAAGAGGAGGCCACGCGCAAGTCCTCGTACCTGCACAAAGCGATAGCTACTCGCAACCAACGCGATTAGGGGTTGTCAATCCCTTCACGGTCACTTACGAGAGTGAGATCTGATAGAGATAATGTTTTTTGTATTTTTGGTATAAAGATGCAAATTAAAAAGTAAAAGAAAAGCAAGTAAATAAAGTGATGGAGATTGATATGATGAGAATAGACCCGGGGGCCATAGGTTTCACTAGTGGCTTCTCTCAAGAGCATAGATATTCTACGGTGGGTGAACAAATTACTGTTGAGCAATTGACAGAATTGAGCATAGTTATGAGGTTATCTAAGTATGATCATGTATATAGGCATCACGTCCGTGACAAGTAGATCGAAACGATTCTGCATCTACTACTATTACTCCACTCATCGATCGCTATCCAGCATGCATCTAGAGTATTAAGTTAAAAACAGAGTAACGCCTTAAGCAAGATGACATGATGTAGAGGAATAAATTCATGCAATATGATAAATACCCCATCTTGTTATCCTCGATGGCAACAATACAATATGTGCCTTGCAACCCTTTCTGTCACTAGGTAAGGGCACCGCAAGATTGAACCTAAAGCTAAGCACTTCTCCCATTGCAAGAACTACCAATCTAGTTGGCCAAACCAAACGGATAATTCGAAGAGACTTGCAAAGATAACTCAATCATACATAAAAGAATTCAGATAAGATTCAAATATTATCCATAGATAAGCTGGATCATAAACCCACAATTCATCGGTCTCAACAAACACACTGCAAAAAGAAGATTACATCGAATAGATCTCCACGAGAGAGGGGGAGAACATTGTATTGACGAGTCTAGCATATGCATATATGGCCTCGGAACACTGGAGACCGAAAGGTCGAGCGTGAATCATATAGTAGATATGATCAACATAGTGATGTTCACCATTGAAAACTACTCCATCTCACATGATGACCGGACATGGTTTAGTTGATTTGGATCACGTGATCACTTAGATGATTATAGGGATGTCTATCTAAGTGGGAGTTCTTGAGTAATATGATTAATTGAACTTAAATTTATCATGAACTTAGTCCTGATAGTATTTGCATATCTATGTCGTAGATCAATAGCTCGCGATGTTGTTCCCCGTTTATTTTTGATATGTTCCTAGTGAAAAATAAGTTGAAAGATGTTAGTAGAAAAGATGCGGACTAGCTCCGTGATCTGAGGATTATCCTCATTGTTGCACAGAAGTATTATGTCCTTGATACACCGCTAGGTGACAGAACTATTGCAGGAGCAGATATAGACGTTATGAACGTTTTTGATAAAAGCTCGGTATGATAACTACTTGATAGTTTAGTGCACCATGCTTTATGGCTTAGAACCGGGACTTCAAAAATGTTTTGAACACCACGAAGCATATAAGATGTTCCAAGAGTTGAAATTGGTATTTCATACTCATGCCCGTGTCGAGAGGTATGAGATCTCTGATAGTACTTTGCCTACAAGATGGAGGAGAATAGCTCAACTAGTGAGCATGTGCTCAGATTGTCTGAGTACTACAGTTGCTTGAATCAAGTGGGAGTTAATCTTCCAGATAAGATAGTAATTGACAAAGTTCTCTAGTCACTATCACCAAGTTACTAGAACTTCGTGATGAACTATAATATGCAAGGGATGATGAAAACAATTCCCAAGCTCTTGGCGATGCTAAAATCGTGACGAGAAATCAAAGAAAAACATCAAGTGTTGATGGTTGACATGATCACTAGTTTCAAGAAAAAGGGCAAAGGGAAGAAGGGGAACTTCAAGAAGAACGACAAGCAAGTTGCTGCTCAAGTGAAGAAGCCCAAGTCTAGACCTAAGCACGAGACTAAGTGCTTCTCTGCAAAGGGACTAGTCTTTGAAGCGGAACTACCCCAAGTATTTGGCGGATAAGAAGGATGGCAAAGTGAACAAAGGTATATTTGATATACATGTTATTGATGTGTACTTTACTAGTATTTATAGCAACCCCTCGGTATATGATACTAGTTCAGTTGCTAAGAGTAGTAACTCGAAACGGGAGTTACAGAATGAACAGAAACTAGTTAAGGGTGAAGTGACGATGTGTGTTGGAAGTAGTTTCAAGATTGATATGATCATCATCGCACACTCCCTATACTTTCGGGATTAGTGTTGAACCTAAATAAATGTTATTTGGTGTTTGCGTTGAGCATGAATATGATTTGATCATGTTTATTGCAATACAAGTTATTCATTTAAATTAGGGAATAATTGTTGTTCGTTTACATGAATAAAACCTTCTATGGTCATACACCCAATGAAAATGGTTTGTTGGATCTCGATCGTAGTGATACACATATTCATAATATTGAAGCCAAAAGATGCAAAGTTAATAATGATAGTGCAACTTATTTGTGGTACTGCCGTTTAGGTCATATTGGTGTAAAGCGCATGAAGAAACTCCATGCTGATGGGCTTTTGGAATCACGTGATTATGAATGACTTGATGCTTGCGAACCATGCCTCATGGGCAAGATGACTAGAACTCCGTTTTCCGAAACAATGGAGCGAGCAATTGACTTATTGGAAATAATATATACTGATGTATGCGGTCCGATGAGTGTTGAGGCTCGCGGCGGGCATCGCTATTTTCTGACCTTCACAGATGATTTGAGCAGATATGGGTATATCTACTTGATGAAACACAAGTCTGAAACATTTGAAAAGTTCAAAGAATTTCAGAGTGAAGTGGAGAATCATCGTAACAAGAAAATAAAAGTTTTTAAGATATGATCGCAGAAGTAAAATATTTGAGTTAACGAGTTTGCCCTTCAGTTAAAACAATGTGAAATAGTTTCACTACTCACGCCACCTGGAACACCACAGTGTAATGGTGTGTCCGAACATTGTAACCATACTTTATTAGATATGGTGCGATCTATGATGTCTCTTACCGATCTACCACTATCGTTTTGGGGTTATGCATTAGAGACAGCTACATTCACATTAAATAGGGCACCATCTAAATCCGTGGAGATGACACCTTATGAACTGTGGTTTGGCGAGAAACCTAAGCTGTCGTTTCTTAAAGTTTGGGACTGCGATGCTTATGTGAAAAGGTTTCAACATGATAAGCTCGAATCCAAATCGGAGAAGCAAATCTTTATAGGATACCCAAAAGAAACTGTTGGGTACACCTTATATCATAGATCCGAAGGCAAGATATTCGTTGCTGAGAATGGATCCTTTCTAGAGAAGGAGTTTCTCTCGAAAGAAGTGAGTGGGAGGAAAGTAGAACTTGATGAGGTAATCGTACCTGCTCCCTTATTGGAAAGTAGTTCATCACAGAAATCTATTCCTGTGACTACAACACCAATTAGTGAGGAAGCTAATGATGATGATCATGTAACTTCTGATTAAGTTACTACCGAACGTTGTAGGTAAACCAGAGTAAGATCCGCACCAGAGTGGTACGGTAATCCTGTTCTGGAAGTCATGTTACTAGACCATGACGAACCTGCGAACTATGAGGAAGCAATGATGAGCCCAGATTCCGCAAAATGGCTTGAGGCCATGAAATCTGAGATAGGATCCATGTATGAAAACAAAGTATGGACTTTGGAGGAATTGCCCGATGATCGGCAAGCCATTGAGAATAAATGGATCTTCAAGAGGAAGACAGACGCTTATAGTAGTGTTACTATCTACAAAGCTCGAATTGTCGCAAAAATGTTTTCGACAAGTTCAAGATGTTGAATACAATGAGATTTTCTTACTTGTATCGATGTTTAAAAGTCTGTCTGAATCATGTTAGCAATTTCCGCATTTTATGAAATTTGGCAAATGGATGTCAAACCTCCATTCCTTAATGGATTTCTCAAAAGAAGAGTTGTATATGATGGAACCAGAAGGTTTTGTCGATCCTAAAGGTGCTAACAAAATGTGCAAGCTCCAGTGATCCATCTATGGACTGGTGCAAGCATCTCGGAGTTGGAATATACGCTTTGATGAGTTGATCAAAGCATATAGTTTTATATAGACTTGCGGTGAAGCCTGTATTTACAAAAGTGAGTGGGAGCACTACAACCTTTCTGATAAGTATATGTGAATGACATATTGTTGATCGGAAATAATGTAGAATTTTATGGAAAGCATAAAGGAGTATTTGAAAGGAGTTTTTCAAAGAAAGACCTCAATGAAGCTGCTTACATATTGAGCATCAATTTCTATAGAGATAGATCAAGACGCTTGATAAGTTTTTTTCAATGAGTACATACCTTGACAGGATTTTGAAGTAGTTCAAAATGGAACAGTCAAAGAAAGAGTTCTTGCCTGTGTTACAAGGTGTGAAATTGAGTAAGACTCAACGCCCGACCACGGCAGAAGATAGAAAAAGAATGAAAGTCATTCCCTATGCCTCAGCCATAGGTTCTATAAAGTATGCCATGCTGTGTACCAGATCTATTGTATACCCTACACTGAGTTTAGCAAGGGAGTACAATAGTGATATAGGAGTAGATCACTGGACAGCGGTCAAAATTATCCTTAGTGGAATAAGGATATGTTTCTTGATTATGGAGGTGACAAAAGGTTCGTCGTAAAGGGTTACGTCGATGCAAGTTTTGACACTGATCCAGATGATTCTAAGTCTCAATCTGGATACATATTGAAAGTGGGAGCAATTAGCTAGAGTAGCTCTGTGCAGAGCATTGTTGACATAGAAATTTGCAAAATACATACTGATCTGAATATGGCAGGCCCGTTGACTAAATTTCTCTCACAAGCAAAATATGATCACACCTTAGTACTCTATGGGTGTTAATCACATAGCGATGTGAACTAGATTATTGACTCTAGTAAACCCTTTGGGTATTGGTCACATGATGATGTGAACTATTGGTGTTAAATAACATGGCGATGTGAACTAGATTATTGACTCTAGTGCAAGTGGGAGACTGAAGGAAATATGCCCTAGAGGCAAATTATAAAGTTATTATTTATTTCCTTATTTCATGATAAATGTTTATTATTCATGCTAGAATTGTATTAACCGGAAACTTGATACATGTGTGAATACATAGACAAAACAGAGTGTCACTAGTATGCCTCTACTTGACTAGCTCGTTGAATCAAAGATGGTTAAAGTTTCCTAGCCATAGACATCAGTTGTCATTTGATTAACGGGATCACATCATTAGAGAATGATGTGATTGACTTGACCCATTCCGTTAGCTTAGCACTTGATCGTTTAGTATGTTGCTATTGCTTTCTTCATGACTTATACATGTTCCTATGACTATGACATTATGCAACTCCCGTTTACCGAAGGAACACTTTGTGTGCTACCAAACGTCACAACGTAACTGGGTGATTATAAAGGTGCTCTACAGGTGTCTCCGAAGGTACTTGTTGAGTTGGCGTATTTCGAGATTAGGATTTGTCACTCCGATTGTCGGAGAGGTATCTCTAGGCCCTCTCGGTAATGCACATCACTATAAGCCTTGCAAGCAATGTGTCTAATGAGTTAGTTGCCGGATGATGCATTAGAACGAGTAAAGAGACTTGCCGGTAACGAGATTGAACTAGGTATTGAGATACCGACGTTCGAATCTCGGGCAAGTAACATACCGATGACAAAGGGAACAACGTATGTTGTTATGCGGTTTGACCGATAAAGATCTTCATAGAATATGTGGGAGCCAATATGAGCATCCAGGTTCTACTATTGGTTATTGACCGGAGACGTGTCTCGGTCATGTCTACATAGTTCTCGAACTCGTAGGGTCCGCACGCTTAAAGTTCTGTGATGATTGGTATTATGAGTTTATGTGATTTGATGTACCGAAGGTAGTTCGGAGTACCGGATGAGATCGGAGACATGACGAGGAGTCTCGAAATGATCAAGATGTAAAGATTGATATATTGGACGACTATATTCGGACATCAGAAAGGTTCCGAGTGATTCGGGTATTTTCGGGGATACTTGAGAGTTACGGGAATACAGGAAGAGGCAATGGGTCTCATGGGCCAAGTGGTGGAAGAGAGGAGGCAGGGTGCACGGCCCCCCTAGCCCAAACCGAATTGGACTAGGGGCCCGGCCCCCCTTTCCTCATTTTCCTCCCTCTCCTTCCTTCTCCTTCTCCTCCTTCCTTTCCTCCTCCTAGTAGGAGTAGGAAAGGGGAGTCCTACTCCTACTAGGAGGACTCCTCCTCCTGGCGCGCCCTCGAGGGGCCGGACGGCCTCCCCCCTTGCTCCTTTATATACGGGGGCAGGAGGCACCCTAGAACACACAAGTTGATCTGTTGATCTCTTTTAGCCATGTGCGGTGCCCCCCTCCACCATATTCCACCTCGGTAATATCGTAGCGGTGCTTAGGCGAAGCCCTGCGTCGGTAACATCATCAACACCGTCATCACGCCGTCGTGCTGACGGAACTCTCCGCAAAGCTCTGCTGGATTGGAGTTTGTGGGACGTCATCGAGCTGAACGTGTGCTGAACTCGGAGGTGCCGTACGTTCGGTACTTGGATCGGTCGGATCGTGAAGACGTATGACTACATCAACCGCGTTGTCATAGCGCTTCCGCTTTCGGTCTAGGAGGTACGTGGACAACACTCTCCCATCTCGTTGCTATGCATCACCATGATCTTGCGTGTGCGTAGGATTTTTTTTTGAAATTACTACGTTCCCCAACACAGATATCCAGTTAGAATCACTATACCCCTCAAGTACCGTCCGGTACCCAGAATAGTGAATTCGGTAGTTCACAGTACCCTGCAAATAGCGCATCACTCGCTCAACAGCATGCCAATGCACATCTCCCGGATTGGAAAGAAACTGGCTCAATTTGCACATAGCAAATGAGATGTCAGGGCGAGTAGCACAAGCTAGGTACATGAGTGAACCAACCACTTGAGAATATCTCAATTGATCTACAGCCGTGCCTTCGAACTTTCGAATCCGAACGCTAGGATCATATGGTGTTGCAGAAGGTTTGCGGTCCGAATATCCAAAACGGCTCAAAATCTTCTCAACATAGTGGGATTGCAAAAGTGTAATTCCACCCTCAGTATTTCTCAGTAGCTTGATGTTCAAGATAACATCATCCACGCCCAGGTATTTCGTCTCAAAGTTATGAGATAGAAAAGCCTTGACCTCCTCAATGACCTTGAGGTGGGTCCCAAATATCAGTATGTCATCGACATACAGACACAGTATAACTCCTTTGCCCCCACCATAGCGATAGTATACACATTTGTCAGCTTCGTTAACAACAAAGCTAGTAGATGTCAAAGTTGTATTAAACTTCTCATGCCATTGATTAGGCGCTTGTTTTAGACCATACAAAGGTTTCACTAGCTTACACACCTTTCTTTCCTGACCATTTACTACAAAGCCATCCGGCTGTTGCATGTAAATTTCCTCGTCTAGCTCTCCGTTAAGGAAAGCCGTCTTAACGTCCATCTGATGAACAAGAAGACCATGCGAGGCAGCCAAAGCGAGTAGTACTCGAATGGTGGTCAGCCTAGCCACAGGTGAGTAAGTGTCGAAGAAATCCTCTTCTTCCTTTTAGGTATAACCCTTGGCCACAAGCCTAGCCTTGTACTTCTCAATAGTACCATCGGGCCTAAGCTTCCTCTTGAACACCCACTTACATCCCAATGGTTGGCAACCATAAGGACAATCAGTGATCTCCCATGTCCCGTTAGCCATGATGGAATCCATCTCGCTACGGACCGCATCCTTCCAGTAGTCAGCATCCGGAGATGCATAAGCTTCTGAAATGGAACTAGGAGTGTCATCATCCACGAGGTACACGAGGAAATCATCACCAAAAGACTTGCAGTCCTTTGTCTCTTGCTCCTGACAGAGCTTCCTCAAATCATCCTCGATGAACTTTCATCACTTTTGTGTTCATAATATTCCATCGAATGGCAGGTTCGAGTCTCATCGATTCCGGTCTAGAAGTGCTTTGCATATCTCTCATGGGGAATATATCCTCAAAGAATGTAGCATCCTTAGACTCTATAATTGTACCGACCTTCTGGTCAGGTACCTTAGATTTCATGACTAGAAATCTATAGCCAACGCTATTCTTAGCGTAGCCCAAATTAACACAGTCCACGGTCTTTGGTCCAAGCTTACGCTTTTTGGGGATCGGCACATTGACTTTCGCCAAACAGCCCCAAGTGCGCAAGTAAGAGATTGTAGTTCTTTTCTTCTCCCATTGCTCATAGGGAGTAGTCTCATTATCCTTTGCGGGAACTTTATTCAAGACATGACATGATGTCAATGCAGCCTCCCCCCACCATGCCTTGGATAAAACCGATGTATCTAACATGGCGTTAGCCAAATCTGTTAGAGTACAGTTTTTCCGTTCGGCAACCCCATTTGACTGGAGTGAATAGGGAGGCGTCCTCTCATGAATAATACCATGTTCCGCACAGAATAAATCGAACTCACTAGAAAAGTACTCTCCACCATGATCAGACCGGACTCGTTTAATTTTCTTCTCAAGTTGGTTCTCAACTTCAACCTTATTAAAGTAGTGTAGAGCCTCATCCTTTGTGTTTAACAAATACACATAACAGAATCTATTGGAATCATCAATCAAAGTCATGAAGTATTTCTTTCCACCTTTAGTCAACACACCATTCATCTCACAGAGATCTGAATGTATGAGCTCTAGTGGTGCCAGGTGTCTCTCCTTCATAGGCTTGTGAGGTTTACGAGGTTGCTTTGCTTGCACACACGCATGGCACTTAGAGCCTTTGGCTAAAGTGAAACTCGGGATTAGATTCATCTTAGCCAGCCGCGTCATACAACCAAAATTTATGTGACAAAGACGTGAATGCCAAACCTCACATTCGTTCACATTAGAATGAATTTGGTTCACAACTTTATTACAGAAATCCTCCAGGGAAAGGCGGAACAAACCACAACAATCATATCCTTTTTCAACAAATAGTCCATACCGAGATACAACTACTTTGTTAGACTCAAATACTAACTTAAACCCTTCTTTACATAGAAGGGAGCCACTAACGAGATTCTTCTTGATGGCGGGGACATGCTGCATGTTCTTTAGTTGCACGATCTTTCCCGAAGTAAACTTCAGATCTACCGTGCCAACACCATGAACAGAAGCATGCGAGCTGTTCCCCATCAAGACGAAACAATCTCATGTGACCTGGTAAGAAGAAAACAAAGACACATCAGTACACACATGAATATTGGCCCCAATGTCAACCCACCAATCGGTAGACTGGCAAACTGAAAGTACGGTAAACAGATTACCATACCCTGATGCCGCATCATTGTTGCTCAGAGTCACATTGACAGACTTTGCGTCCTATCCTGGCTTCTTATACTTGTTTGGGCACTTGTTTGTCCAATGTTCCTCTGAACCACAAGTGAAGCAGCCATCTCTCTTCTTATCTTTCTTCTTACCCTTCTTCTTGAAGGTAGTATTCTGCTGGACAGAGTTCTTTCCCTTGAACTTGTGGAAGTTCTTCTGCACCACATTGGCGCTAGAAGAACCCTCTGCCCCTTTCACGTGTGAGTCCTTTGCTCTCGAGTTCTGCTCAACACTTAGATGACCGATGACATCCTCAATAGAGAATTCACGTCTCAAGTGCTTGAGAGAAGTAGCAAAGTTCCTCCATCCGGGAGGGAGTTTTGCAATAATGCAACCCGCGACAAACTTGTCCAGTAACTCACACTTCAGGAGCTCCAGCTCCTTAGCGATGCATTGTATCTCATGGGCTTGGTCCAATACAGAACGGATATCAACCATTTTGTAATCATGGAACTGCTCCAAAGCATACAACTCGCTTCCAGCATCGGTTGCGCCGAACTTAGCTTCGAGCGCATCCCATAAATTCTTGGCAATGCGCATATGGAGATATGCGTCGACTAGCTGTCTCCGATCACAGAAGAACGGCTCCAACAAAGATGGTGGTTGCCTCCTAAGCGCATTCTCTGTTCAGAGCAATCGTTACCGTGGAGACACACCACCAACCCGTAACACGTTCATTGCTGTGAGCTACAAAATAGTCCTCGTCCGCCAACGCTTAAAATGTGTTCGATAAACTTTTCGGTTTGAGTAGCGGCGAAGCCATGAGTCGAAAAGTGCCTAAAATAAGGTTTTTGGATTGTTGGAAATATTAGCACTTTTTGACTAATCTAATCCAGGAATAAACAATAAGCATGGCAAATCGGTATGCATCTCATACCGATACCTAAGCATGTGAGCACGTCACGATTACATAGAACCGAAACATCTATGAACAACATATATCGGCTAGCACATGAACAAGCAAATAGGGATGAACGAGTCATACCCTCCGGTTGGCCGAACCAACCTTGGCGGCGGCAATGGCAGCCTCGGCATCACCGAGGCCTTCTTCTTGGCGGCGGCGGCCACCATGGGGTCGATGAAGGGAAGTAGTGGAAGCAGAGACAGACGGAGGCGGGACGGATCGGGAGCGATCGCGCCGAGGCGCTCCCAAAACCTTATTGCCGTTCTCCGGGCAGGATGTCGAACGACAGGGTTCCGGAGGCACCTGCTCTCCCGACCAACCGTGCACGCGGTCGTCGGGATGGGATCGCCGGAAGCAGCACAGAGAGAGGAACATTAGATGACAGCTAGGATTGTACGAGAGGGAGTGAGTGAACTGAGTTAGGGTTCACTCCACTGGCCAGCGCCTTCTTATATAGGCCGTCAGGTAGATGGGCCTAGGCCAGGCCCATGACCGAGTCCGCGAACAGCCCACGGTCCAACGTCTCGGACAGTGGTGCTTTCGTAAGCGACTCGTTAAGCTTCGGCTCATTCTCGCAACCCGCGGCGCGCGCGCATCGTGACGATGCGAGGTGAGGTGATGCGTGGCGGGCGGCAAAGGAGGATGAGCGCGCCTGTACAGCTCATATTCCCAAGCTCCCAATAGCAAGTGGTAGAGCAGCCCTTATAAGGAGGTCTCACTCTTCTTACTGTAGCAGTATGGGACTAAACTTCCCACACTTCCCACCACTTGTCGTACACATGCATGGGCCTTAGAGATTAACTAGGGATTATTGTCTTATATGGGCCTAAGCCCATGCATAATCCATCAAAGTAGTACTAGAATAAGTTCACCATTATACAGTGGACCATCATCATACAATGATCTTGTAATGTTGCCTTGAACATCAACTGGGTAATAAAGTGGAGCATGTTTCTCGAAAGAAAAAATCACTAGGAAGCACACATGCGGCAGAAATCACATATTTGACCTGAGGCAGAAATCAAATCACAAACTGACCTGGTCACGAAAAAAAATCACTTTCGACCCTCGGTGTGGCGCCTGACAGTGGGCGCCCGACCGTCTTGTCAGCGCCCTTCCCTTAGGCGTCGACACCCTGCCGTGGCAGCCCTGGTCTAGTTCGGCCCCACAGACAACCTGCAGCGCGCTAAGACTTAGGCGCCACACTGTAATGTGCGCCTAGCTCTTGGGCTGCTGCGATCTGTGTTCCACTTGGGCTGGCCCCCCCTCTCTCCCTCCACCCCACCCCCCACATCCCTACCCCACCCAAACCCTTGCGGCCCTCCTCTCTTCCCTCTCCCCTATCAAATCTTTCTCAAATCTTGCAAATCCGGAGTGTTTGACCGTGGATTTGAAGCCAACCCTCCCTTAAGGTAATCTCCTCCGATCCCTCATTTTCATCCATAGGAATTGTCACATTTGCTCAAATCTTGCTAGTTTGGGGAAACCCTAGTTTTGCTTGGATTTGCAAATTTGTGTTGAATGATGTTATATTTCTTTGCTAATTTGGGTTGTTTAGGCTTCCATAGTATGCTAGGGTTAGGGTTATGTGTGTTTGATGTTGGTGTTAGGGTTATGTTATGGTTAGGGTTGTGGTAATTGTTATGTGGGGTTAGGGTTATTAATTCATATATATGTTAGGGCATATGTGTGCAAATATTTTCTTAAGTATTTACTTGATATATGTGTGTTTTTATTATTGTAGGGATGGGGAGAACGTGTGTTTATGTTCATCATGTGGATAAAGAGGCCTTTTGAAAGGCAATGTTGAGACGGACCGGATGAGCTTGACATGGTGTTTGAGAGTAGTCCTAGCTATGCGGAGCTCTTGGAACAAGTGAGGAAAGATTTGAATTGGATTGACCCAAGTGATGTTGTTGAGTTCGAGGAAGGCATAATGTTGGTTTTGGAATGCACATCCGTTGGAAGACAATGCGTGTGAACTCCGAGCAACGTTGGGTTGCATCTGAGGGAGGCGGTTGCGAATCTCTAGACAAGGCTCTTGAGTTATTTGCCTCCAAGAAGGTTGAGTCTACTTTGAATGTAGACTTGAACGGAACCCTCCCGTTGGTTGCTAGCACTCCCCACCCATGAACCAAGATCAAATGAGTGAACCTCAATTCACGCAACAAGATTGGCCAACAATGAGCCCGACTCAAACAACCAAAATGAAGGTTTTGAAGAGGAGAATGATGAGTACGAGGAGGATGACAACGAAGTTGACCTCCATGACAACAATGTGGGTGATCTCGACCAATATCATGTGCAGAGACAATGGACCAATCCATCCCTTTTTCCGTGCATATGCATCGGACTCGGATGATGATGGTCCCGATGAAGAAGTTGATGAGGAGGGTTCACGCCGAAGGAGGCGAAGCATTCAAGAAGGTATTGAGGCGGGATCACAAGACACCATTGTTCAAGGATCTTAGTCTCACGGATGAAGCCGTTGTGGATGGTGGCAAATGCATATCTCTTGGAGCTAGGCCAAGTTCTCACCGTGATTTGGAAGACGGCAAGAACGGGATATATCCCGGTTGTGAGTTTCAATCCTTCTTGGAATTGAAGATGTGGCTCGAAAACTACTCGGTTACACATTATCGTCCACATAAAGTGGCCAACTCGGACGTGAATGTGCGTTACACGGTCAAATGTGAAGTGCCAACATGTCCATGGATTGTGCGTGCAAGGCCATGGAAAGGAGGTCCCACTTGGCGCATAGTGAGTTGTCTACCAACTCACATGTGCCGGCACAAGAGGGCGGATGGCAAGCTTGTGTACCGACAACACAGACAACTCACATCCGAGTTCATCGCCATGTGCTTTCCAACCAAATATCCACACTTCCAACAATGAGCATCAAGAGTGTCATTGACCTTGTGAAAGCCATCTTTCATTACAAGGTGAAGTACGGCAAGGCATGGAAGGCGAAGCAGGCCGCATTCAAGATGTTGTATGGCAATTGGGAGGAAGCATACAACCGACTCCCTAGGTTGTTGTTAGCTATGGCCGCCACAAACCCAGGCATGGTTCACGTGGTTGAGCCTCATGGGCACCAAACATTGATTCATAACCGTGCATTTTGGGCCTTTGAGCAATGCGTGAGGGCTTTTGAGCATTGTCGGCCCATCATCGCCATTGATGGCACGTTCTTGACCGGACAATACAAGGGCACTTTATTGGTTGCAATAGCAAGTGATGCCAATAACCGGGTGTTGCCTTTGGCTTTCGGTTTGGTTGAGGTGGAGAACAATGATAACTGGGAGTGGTTCTTGCGTCAACTGAGAACAAGGGTATTACCTGCTGAAAGGGAAATTTGTGTCATATCGGATCGCCATCCCGGAATTCTAAATGCGGTGGTGGTTGACATTCTGGACATACAAAGTTGCATCATCGATGGTGCATGAGGCACTTTTGTGCAAACTTCTATAGGGCATGTGGTATCAAGGAGTTGGCGATGATCTTGAGGATTGTTGTCTCGCTTTCACCAACAAGCGGTTTGCCGCATTGTTCAATGCATTGCTCGAGACACAAGAAACTTGACCCGACGGTGAGGAGTTTCTCAATAGGAACATTGCGAAAGGAATATGTGGGCACGTGCTTTCGATGAAGATGGCGGAGGTGCGGTCAAATGACAAGCAATATGGCGAATGCTTCAATAAGGTGCTCAAGGGTGTACGTGCATTACCCGTGACGGCAATAGTTCAATACACATTTGACAAGATGAATGCATATTTTTAAAGTACTCAATGGAGACCGATAAGCAGATTCTTTGGTGAGAACAAGGATAAGCACAAGTACAATTTCCCACCAAAGGTTGAAGAATGGTTGGAATTTCAATCACAAAAGGCAGACTCTGAAGAAGCTGTACTATAAGACAATTCAACATTACTTCAACACTAGTAAGAGTTCATCAACATATAACATAACCTCAGAAGTTCATCAACATATCATTTAAGACAATTCAACATTACTTCAGGTTCGCAAACACAAATACCACACTAGTAAGAGTTCACCAACATATAACATAACCTCACAAGTTCATCAACCTAATTAAACGGCTACAATTAACATGAACAAGCACTAATTCCTTCCGCGCGTGTTCCTGGTGGCACGCCTGCCGGCAAGCCTCTTCTTCTTAGGAGCACGAGGCTCCTCTTCGTGCACTTCCTCCTCCGCCTCCGCCTCCGCCTCCTCCTCCGCCTCATCATCCAAGCTAGCCATCCGCGAGGTCCCTACGACCACCTTTGGGTTGCCTCTGTTGTCATAGTCGTTGGGCGTGTACCGGCGTCTGGGCTGCCTAGGCTTCAACACATATGCGGACCGAGCTTGAGCGTCCGCCAAAGTCATGTCATCATCAAGCTCATCGCCCTATCACACAACGAAACAATATGGTGAAGGCCGGTGTCGTAATCAAGTGAGAATCACATCTAAAGGATTAGTCATACCTCTTGGGTGATCCCACCCTCATCATCCATATAAGCATATGAGGAACTCACATCGTCCCCCTCATGGTGAGGTGCGGGGTTTGATGGTGTACTGGACCTAGAGGCGATGGTTCATCATATTCGGGATCACGGCAACCGAGAAGGTTCGATAACCGCCTTAACTTCTTGGCCCGACGCTGTAACATGAACAAGTGTGTAAGATATCAAACTTCGCAACATAGACTAGCTCTCATAGTGAATGCGATATGTACCTTGAGGAATGCTCGTAGTGAACCATCATCATTGCAGTTCAACGGTGTCTTCTCGAGAATAGGCTCTCATCGGTTGCTTTCTTGATCTCGGTGCGCTGCGGATGAGAAAGAATGAATCGTTAGCCATTCAAACATGTGTATCGGTCAACAGGAAAGTAAAGAGGGGAACACTTTACCACATAGTTAATCACCGGAACAGCAGAGACTCCTTGCCCTTGCGACATCTCTGTTGTACTTCCCTTTGCTAGATCCTCAAAGTTTACGGGTTCTTCAAGAATATCCTCATTATATGCGGCGGGCATATCTCAACTCGAGTAGTTCAATAAACCATCGTGCGTAGTTATCAAAAGCAATTGGGTTGTGCTCACGAAGCGGGCGCGTGCGAGTGCTCTGAGCTTGCTCCACACAAAGCCGAAGCGGGTAACATACGCAGAATGATGCTTGTCCGATCCTTTATCCTGTCCAACCTGCGTGGTATAAAACCAAACATTAGCACAATCAAAAGGAGTCCCGATGATTAGACAATACGCAGACATGCTCTCTTACCTATGAAGTGCTTTATCCGTGTCCACCCAATCCGCGGGTGAGGCCGAAAAGACCAAATCGACGATACACGCGATGCGGCAAATGAAACTCAACCGCCCGATTGCATATCAATGGGCACCGCATAAGCCGAGATCCTTATCCGCAAGCACATCGGGTTGAGGCGGAACTCCGGTGTACCCCAAGCTCTCACCCGCGCCATATGGCTGCCATTCCACCTATGAAACAGGCAACAATGCAAATTTGATGACTATTTTTCAAGCAAGCATGAGAAAGGACTAAAGTAATGACCTCCTTACCTTTCAGCGTAATCGTGTCCAACTCGGCAATGTACTTTTGGTACATGAGATTGACATCGTTCGTCATCTCGAAACGATATCCCACTTGTAAGCCCACGTGGGCGCCGTAATTAAATCATGTTCATCGCATACCAAGGATCAAACCCGGCGCTCTTGAGGCGCCCAACAGTGACGCCCGGCTCCATACGAAAGTAGAAGCAGATTACCACCAATGCGCACTAGGTGTGATCACGCAACACGCATCGTCCAGCTACATATGAAAGAAAAACAATGTTAACTTGACAGCAAGCTTGCATTGCTAATGAAATGAGTTGATCACAAAATGACCAACTACAGCCGGTACAAGTAGGCAAGAGTCGCTGAACCCAGCTCCATTTGCTATCGAAGACGGTCAACGCCTTCACCACATCCATGGAGCGTTCTTGCCGGTGGAGTCGAAACAAAGTCCTCGACACAATGTACCACATATACACACGAGCATGTGTCCGGATCACATCATCGGTGGCATCCGGAGGGCACGTCGCAAAGTTATTTTGAATCACGTGAAAGCAGCTCCGGCTGCTTTCCTTTCCCTCTTCTTCTTCTCTTCTCCTCCTCTACATCATCCTCGGCCTCGGTAGGAGCCATACCGATAAGAGCAATCATCGCTCGCGCCACCCATCGAATCGGTGCTCATACGGAGAGGCCTCCGTCGATAGCAAGACCGGTGATCAACGAGACATCCTCGGCGCCACGGTCATCTCCCCGTCCGAAGATGGAAGCGTGGGTCTCGGCCTCCACCGATCAACAAGAGCGAACACCGGTGGAGCGTTGATTCGGCGTGGACCGGCCGACCAGCAGAATCCACGGGAGTAGTCCTGCCGCTTGATGTACGGTGTGTACCGCTCATCGTAAGGCATGGCAGGACCAGAGACCCCGTGATACCGAATCTTCAGAGGTTCAAGCTTCTGCAAAAAACAAGTAATGACAAATCTTAGGGCATGTAAATTTCAACTAAAGGCAAATTTGCAAAATATTTAGATTACTCATTATTACCTTATCCTTCTCGCGCATCATGTAGGCCCGGTGTTGCACGTCGTAGACATCGTCCAGAAGCCAAACCATCCTTACAATTTCAAACAATAAACATATAAGAGTTCATCTTCATCTCAAATATCGGTATACACTAAACATATAACATGTGTTCAACTACAAGAATCTCAACATCTCCTTCTCACACAATGAATATGTCATATGTGTTCAAATAAACTAAACATCTAATGTTTCAAATAAACTCAACATCTAATATTTGAAATAAACTCAACATCTAATATATATCTAAACAAACTTCTCATATATGTCTACAAAATCAACATCTCATAGTTATCTATAAAATAGGCATCTCATACATATCTAAAAAAACTAAACAATATAGGCTTTCACCAACAAGAATCATATATTGTGAACTAATAAATAACACTACGGTACTACCAATATGAATACACATCCTAATTCGAGCAAACCAAACAAATCAAGGGTTCCATCAAATCTTGGACAAATCTCTAGAATGGCAACAAATTTACGGAGCAAAAGAAAGAGAAGGGAAGAGTTTACCTAGTAGGATGGATTGGGGATCGAATCCACGGATCAAATCTTGATTTGAGAGGGATGTGGGGGATTACATGGGGCGCCGCCGCCCGCTGCTCTCTGTCGAGAGAGGAGAGATGAAGAACTGCTGGTCGGGCTGGGTCGGCCGCAGAATCCTTGTCTGCGCCCAAGTGCTAGGCGCTGCACATTCTGGTGTGGCGCCTAAGTCTTAAGTATTGCAGATCTTGTCTGTGGGGCATAGAATGGACCAGGCTGCCACGTTGGCAGACGTCGACGCCTAAGCGAAGGGCGCCAGCCAAGAGGGTCTTGGCGCCACCGTCGGCGCCACACCAAAGGGTCAGGAAAGTGAAATTTTTTCGTGACCAGGTCAGTTTGTGATTTGATTTCTGCCCCAGGTCAAATATGTGATTTCTGCCCACACATGCATACGTATAGACTTCAGAATCTGGCCGGTACAGTACAGTCCAAGTCAACCAGATCCACTACTGACAGAATAATAATTTCCTGTGCTTTAGCCTGTACGAAGACCCAGTGATAATATTTTCTGATTAACCTGTCCGTGACAGTGGTCCGGGCAATGATACTCCTTTCCTTTCTCCGGCCAAATCCGCGCCCAGATCTCCACTCACAACCTGGCAGCCAGCCAGCCTTGAGATCCAGAAGAGGAGAGGAGAGGATCGGTTGAAAACAAGAGAAAGAAATGACTCCGAGGGGTCAGCTGCCAGATCAATGATTAATAAAGGTAGTACTAGAAGACGAAGCGAAGGTGAAAAGGGAGAGAGGCAAATGCTGGTACAGCGTAAATTTCCAAGCGAGCAGTCATAGCAGCAGCAGCATCTTTGCATGCCCCATATCTTCATTCTTCCACATGCAGAAGCAGAAAGCAGTGAAGAATCTCGTGGTAGAATCCGGACAAGTTGTCGTCATTTTACACTACAATCACGGAGCCTGGACGAAAGATATGCCGATCCAGGGATAAATTACGCTGAATAGTCCTGCCCGGTGAAAAGTGGAAACACGCCCTGCCGACAGTTTGCCATCTTGGGTGACTCAGGACAGAATGGCCAAATGAAGCAATCCCAGTCCATCATACTCCTCCGTCCTGTAATATAAGACGTTTTTATAAGACGGGACGGAGGGAGTAGACATGAGGAAAAGGTTATGCTGTAAATTTCCAGCAGAAGGGAAAGAACAAAGAGCTAAACACCTTGAATAGACTGGACAGCAAAAAAAAAAAAGTAGCTAAGCTTACTGAACAAACTGTTGAATTTCATTCACAGAACCAGATTGGACGGTAGTTCAGTTCATCATGTGAAGTTGGACGCTCAAGCAAAGGAGAGCAAGTTCCATAGTTACATTATTATCTATATATATCGACCTTAATATACTGAAGCATAGATTCGATATTTATCCACAGTTCCGCACCAACTACCGACGACGAAGCACAGAGAAGCTCATGCTCCCCCAAATTGCATCGCCGAGCTCACCTCTCGCGCTTTCTCTTCAACGGGAGCAGCTTCTTCACTTTGTCCGAGCTTCTGTTCACCGATTCTGCATCTTCTACGCGGCGGAAGCCAAGGTGCGACGACAAGTTCTCCACTTCCACTTTCGCGACATCCTTTCTTACTCCTATGTCGGTGATGTATCTACCGGCACAGTACATCCCGGCTGTGACAGTGGCCATTCCAAGCGGACCGGCAGCGAAAATCTTGAACGGAGTGGACAGAAGAGCTGCCAGTGGCACGCCAATGGCGGAAGATGCTTGCCCGCTCACCCCAATGCCAGGCTCATCCACGGGTACAAGTCCAGTTTTACAGTAGAGCGCAAAGTCCTCGCAGTTCTTCTCGAATATGTCATAGTTGCCGAACCCATTCTGAAGCAAGTGCATAGCTCTCCGGACCACAACCTCCGATGGGTCTGACTGGGCAATGGTGCAGGTTCCCCCACGAAATTTTGCAAGGAAAATTGCAGGTGGCACTCCGTACTCGAAGCAGTAGAGGGAGCCATTGCCAAGAAAGCAATCCAAGCAGGTGAGTACGACGCCACTATCAGCCAGCTGAAAACCACAGTCTGGGAATGTTGGGCACTCTGATGAAGCCTGTGAGATCAAAGCAGAGATGGAGTTGGATGAATCCGAAGATTCAACTTCCTTCTTTCGTGTAAAATGGACCACTTTGCTTCCTCCAACATAAATACCTGAACATGCAATTAGTAGTAGCTGAATAAGAAAGTGTCTAACACTAGAACAATTTCTCCATAAGCAATATCCAATAAAATAGAAACAGACGCAGGGAAAATAGACAGATTGGTGTGTGAGTGGTTGAGTGTGGGGCAGGGGATAACAGTTTGTCCAAAAAATACTGACAACGGGCACTTTATTAAAGCATCAAGATTCTACAGTTTTGACAAATAATGCAGCTTTTCCATGCTGGTACCCATGGCATCATGCGCAAAACCTACAGCATGTCCTCCGTGCATATGGGCTATGGCCCTCACTGAATGCACAAAAAGGAGCACCTCAATAGATAGAACACTGCATCCGCGAATAAAAGCACCGATCATTTTGGCTCCCTTCGATGTAGCCTCACAGTGAAAGGATGAAATCAGCAACAATTAATATGAATCGGCGGGAGCAGTTTTTTTTTGCAGACAATTAATATGGATCAAAGATAAAAGGGGTAACTCTGATAAAGTTGGAATACAACAAATTAAAATTGGATGGTACTTTGGTAATACTAGTTTACAGTTACTCCAAAACGAATTAATAAGAAGAAGGCTTGAAGCGCTTCCTTATCTCTTAGAGCGAGAACATTCTGGAATTAATAATAAGAAGGCTACTCCACGGAGACAGCAAGGAGCAGATACGGACAGACAAGTAGGTCAGCAGTAGGTGAGCAGCAACAAGTGTCATTTGTTCTACATGTAAAGCAGGAAACATGGCATGTGGCATCCGAGCCATCTGGAAGGATTCGGGGATGGAGGGAGCTTCAGTTGAGCTTGAAACCCCTCAATTGGAGCCTAACCATCTGAGATGAGATAGAGTCCCAATTATTTGTTCTGTTTTTGCGGTTACAACGATTTTCCACCAAAATTAATGCTGTGACAATTTTACATAGTATAATACTGAACTCCGGATGAAAGAGAGTAGAGTTTGTACAATAATTGGGGGATATGGTGCAGCTGACAAGTTGTCAATTTCTCATCAGGTAACTTGGCATTGCAAAGTAGACAACCGGGGAAGGGAGACTTGACGGTTGACGCGCATTTCCTACCAATCAAGGAATCGTTGCTTCAAGCAGGGGACCTGGCTGTAGAGATAAACCCCAGACCGCCACAGTTGCGAGATGAAACATGCAGGCGCACGCTAATGACCGAAATCCCGAGGCCAAAATGCTCCACATTCAACCAGAAAGCCACAATTGACATTTCCCAGCGCCGCCGGCCGGCGGAGCAATCGGATAACTAAAATTCAGAGGCTGGGGACCGTGAGGAACGGCGCAACCGCGGAGATGGGATGGGAGGGGAGGGGGGCCGTTGCAGCGTACCGTGGTGGGAGTAGGCGTAGACGGCTCTCCAGGTGTAGATGTGGTCGCCGGGCCTGACCTCCGACCGCTCCACCCGGTTCGACAGCAGCCCCATCACCGCCGCCGCCGCCCCCAACGCTCTCCTCCGCGCTGTCGGTGCGGCGCCGCGGCTTCTCCTCGCGTCCGTGCGAATGGAGTGAGCTCCAGTCAGTGTATATAAATAAAAGGGGAGGGGGAGGGGCGGAGGCCGAGGCGAGGTAATAATGCGGGGGAGGGCGGAGGAGAGGTATATTCGCGGCGGCGAGGCCGGGGGGAGGGGAGGGGAGGGGAGGGGCGAGGTAAAGAATGTCGCTGTCACACGGCGTCGCGTCACCCACCACCGGTTCGGTTGGCTCGGGTGGTGGGCTCGGTCGCTGGCTGGCCGGGCTCCCGTTTCCCGGCTCGGGGAAACCGCGAATGGTAGAGATCCAAGGCGAGTAAATAAAATTCCCCCGATGGAATCGAATCACATGCCATGCCGCCGGCGTCACGTACGTAGGCTCGTGGCCGTGGCGGGTGAGGGACGAGGAGGGATGGACGAGGTGGGTCGGCAGGGCACGTTGCTGTGCATGGCTCGCGGTCCTGAAATGAAAGTTGTAACGAATGTGGCGAGGCCGGCGGGACGGGTCGTAGGGCATCGGGCACCAGCGAGGGGTGCCAACCCACACACCAACTCCGGCTGTGCACCTACCTAACCCCCGTGCCAGGTGCCATGGTGAGAGACGAGCCCACGCCGTGGCAGGTCCATCGGTCCGATCTTCTTTTTCTTTTTCTGTCAAGGGGAGGGGGGCTAGTGTGCCTACATTTCTTTTTTTACATATAACTAGCACAGATGCCCGTGCGTGCAACGGGAAGAAAAAAAATCTCACATGTCACCTGATTTCAGAACCAGCTACTCGTCGTTCTCGACGTCCAAAGAAACATCTGTGTCTCTACTCCTCCATGATTCCTCGCTCAGCCTCATCGCCTCAGCCCTCTCGCTGAGGTAGTTGTTGACCTTCATTGTACCCTTTTTACCGGCTCACGAAATTTCTTCTCTAGCCCACAATTCTTCCTCGTCAATTTTATGCACTTTTTTCAGCCCTCGCAAATCGCCGCAAAGCCCTCTCCCACATATTTTTTTTAGGGACCCAGCCTCTCCCACTTGTTCTCTTAGGGATCGCATTTAATTAGCTCACGACGACATATATAAATTGGTGAGAGTCAGATATTTGTAGCAAGGTAGGACTATTTAACATGAAATATTTTCTATTTTTTCCGTCGATGCAGCAGGCCCAGACGCTAAAGTGTAGGCCGAGGCCCATTATAGTCGTGTGACCTATATGATTCTTTGAACAGATATATAAAATAGATTCAACTTCTATACTTTGAAGCGTACGGTGGCCTAGTCAGTTAGCACTGATAGAATTTAGTGCGAGGTTTGCGGGTTCAAATCCCACCTATGCATATTTTTTAACGTATTATTCCATGGGCCGGCCGGTCAGGCCTAATTTAGCGAGGCTGACAAATACATCGCACAGAAACTGTTTTAAACGTCCGCTAAAAAACCATTTTTAATTAATTAATAGTACCACATCGCATATAAAAAACGCATCTACGGTGCGTAAAGAAACACTTAAGCGGGATGAAACCAAGAATATCACCTTACTTTAGTAGTAGGTATAGCAAATATGCATGTGCATTGCAACAGGAAAATTCGTACATTCCTAGCACAATAAGCATGACTGAAGACCCCTCCAGTGCACATTATCTATTTGAACATGACGCCTTGTTTGTGTTGTCACTTATCCTCCTTACTGCCTTCACCGGCCATGGTCACCTTGTCCACCAGAAGGCAATGCCTTCGACGTGGTTGATCCCATGATGATGATCTCGACTACTCCGCGCGCATCTGACATTGAACCACGCCATCACAAGTCAATGTCTAATACTTTTAAAACTAATCTCCTCAAGTTGGACGTGACAGTCGCCCTTCCCGATCTACAGCTTACACCTAGTCCACACGATGTCCCTCATACACCCACTCACTTTTAAATTGTATATGTTGTTTTTAAAAATGTATCAACCTTCCATTTAAAGAACATAAAGACTTTTTAAATAACATGGACCTTTTTAAAGAGCATAAATATTTTTTAAATTACGGTTATTTGTATGTACGTGAACACTTTTTAGAATTACATGAACATATTTTCGAGAAAGGTGAACATTTTTCAATTTATATGAACATTATTTTAATACGTGAAAACTTGTCTTAAAACCACACAGACAATTTTAAATGCATGAACGATTTTAAAAAATTATATAACATTTTCAATAGGCACAAACACATTTAAATGTGTCACTCATATTAATTGGATTTCGAGTGTGATCAAGTTTATTCTCAAAGATTTAGTCATCTTTTTCCGCTGAATACGTCTCACCAAGAGTAGAGCAGGCAGCGTCGAATTTTGATTGGATACATATATGATGCCCGACAGGCAGCCGTTTTAGCTTTTTTTCTTTTCTTTCCTCCTTTTTTTTGGATTCATGCTTCTGTCCGGTAGTTTCCCACGAAATCTTTTACTTGCAGCCAAAGGCTGAGTTAATTCCCTCGTTTCTCTTCAGCGAACCCTCTCTTTATTTATTGATGCCTTGGCTTGTTGATTGTGGCAACTCACGTGTATATAAATAGGTGTGATTTGATGTCAAAAAGCAATGTGGGACTATGACTTAGAATACTGGCCCATAACACACTGGCGAGGCCCAGCTTGGCGACAGACGTACAGAAATTATCCGGGCTGCTCCTGCTATAGTAGTGACCGATCGACGACGTACGTACGAGAAGCGCTAGCTAGCTATTGATCTATATGAAACCTATTTTTATTTTACGCTAACCACTACCCCACAGGACCAGCTAGCCCATATAATTTTATTTAAATAATAGGCCCATATCACGTGGATTTAGGCCCAGCTGAGCGACGCAGGAGGGATGACGATTCAAACACTAGAGCTAGCTGGGACGCATTAATACCACCTTGTCAGATAGAGAAAGATAGACGGGCGGACGAAAAAAAACTAAAAGCGTAAATTTACGGGAAGAAGCGTATTATGACGGTGAGCCCACGGAGTCAATCCGTGCTTTATTATTAGGGAAAGATAGTGGTATAAAGGGTGAACACAATGATGATTTTGATTTTTAAACAAGACAAGAGTGATTGGCAATGGCATCACAGCTGACCAAACCGGATAACGACGGTGCCTCTGGGAGTAGAATGTTTTTCCCCTCAATTACATGGATACATGCCATAGACCAGAACAGACGCGCAATACACATCATATGCATGCACGCACACACATATCTACACACATCGCTACGCGTTCATCAAGATGTACATTTAGGACAGTAAAATTGAGCCAAAACCCAGCCCTCTCACAACCTGGCAATTTCGGGCCGTCCATTCGCGTCATTAGGCTTATCTGGGTCGTTAGATGTGCTTAGTTTTTTTTTTCCTTAGACCAACTGTTCTAAAGGGCAGCTACTCTCGAAGAAAAAACAGAGGCATGTGGTTCTCTGGGCCTTATCTGCCGGCCCATTTGACCAATCCGGCACAGAGACACGCAGATCGAGCTCCTATCGATTCTAAAAAAAACTGAGCGCCTATCGCTAACCTCCCGGAAAAAAGGCGCCCGTCTCTGCCAGAGGGTAGGTCAACGGGACAGAGGGGCGATGCGGGTGAGGCGGGCGATCGATCTCCGAGGGGATTCATCCCTTGCGCATGATGCGGTGCGGGTGACGTAGGGGCGGCTCGATCCAGCCGACAGGCTAATGCTTCATCTGATCGAAACTGCTCCGCTGAAACTTGAAAGAAGCAATCATAATGAGTGTGTTTAGGACTCAGAAACACATCCAGATTTGACATAATTATGTTACGTCTAAGTTGATGTCATTACTATTTTTCTTTGTTTTTATTTTATTTTATTTTTGTTTTTACGCTTGTCCATGGGCTAACAGCGAACGTGCTAGGTTACATACGCTAGCTTCCTTCACTTTAGGTACGCTTGCTTCATTCCTTTGTGTAGGCTATCCTCCATTCGTTTACTTTTTCTTTTCTTCTTTCCGTTTTGTGGCCCGTCCTTTTCCTTCCCACAAATATTTTTTTCTCATATATAAACCATGTATTCATGTATAATTTAGAGATGCATGAAAACCTTGCATTTTTATATGTTCATGTAAATTTTAGAAAAGTGTCCACATGTTTTAGAAATATTCATTGTGAATTTGAAAATTTAATGCAATGTAAATTTTTTGTTAGCGTAATTTAAAATAAATGTTGATAATATTCCTGAAAAAAGTCATGACATTTAAAAACTGCTCACAAGCATCAAACAAATGTATGTGATACTTTTAAAAAAATGTTATACAACATAAAAATGTCCACGTAATTCAGAAAAAGTGTTTTCTACCACTCAAAAGAATGTACGTGGCATTTACAAAATAAAATGTTTGTGTCATTTAAAAATATGTATATAATCTAAAAACTGTTCGCATAATATAAAAAATGTTTCAGTATCATTCAAACAAATGTTCAGTGTGTATTTGAGAAAAATGTTATACACATAAAGGAAAAAAATATTCAAAAAATATATTAGGACAAATGTTAATCAAGATTTGAAAAATATTCAACGTGTATAAATTTTTCCCCAAGATATATACATATAATGTACAACATGTATTTAGAAAGAGTATATCTAAAATAGTATTTGAAAAAATGTTAATCATGTATTTAAAAAAATGTTAAACATGTATACAAATGTTAAAATGAAATTAAAACACAAATTTGAAACATCATGATTTTTAAAAGGTTCATCATTTTAAGAAAATGTCCATGTTTTCTTGTAAAAAAAATATGAAAACGAAAAAACCATGATTTTTTTTAAAGATGGAGAAGTAACTGGCCGATAACCCTCCTCCCACCTCTAATTGCAGTCTCATTGCAGGGATGGAGTTGTTTCTCGAGGGTGGACTTCAACTGGGATTAAAAGAATGGGCTAGGCTCAGTTGTGTGTCGATGGTGGACTTGCAGCTGGGATAGAACTGGATCGGGGCCTAGTTGCGTATCGAGGGTAGAGTTGTAACTGGGACAAAGTTGGTCAGCCCCCAATTGCGCATCAAGGGTGGACTTCCAATTGGGACAAAAAAGGTGGGGCCCAGTTGCATTTTGGGGTGTAGTTGGATTTGCAACTAGGCAACGGGAACGAAATTGATCGCGCCCCAAGTTGCATGTCAATGGTGGGCTTGCGATGGGGAATAAAATGAGTTCGGCTCAGTTACGTGTCGGGGGTGCACTTTGCAACTGCGACAAAAAAGGAAGGCCCTACAATTGCATGACGGGGGTAAAGTTGCAACTGGGGACAAAATGGGCTGCCTCCCTCCCAGTTGTGTATCGAGGGTGGAGTTGCAACTGAGACATAAAGGGATTCACCCCAACCCTTGTTGTGTGTCGAAGGTGGACCTGTAACTAGGACAAAAAGGGGTCGGGTCCAATTGCGTGTCGAGGATGGACTTGAAACTAGGAAAAAATAGGTCGGGCCCTCAGTTGCATGTCGAGGGCGGAGTTGCAACTGGGACAATAAGCCCGGCCTCTAGTTGCGTGTCAAGGATGGATTTGCAACTAGGACGAAAAATTGTTGGTCCACCCAGTTGCATATAGAGGGTGGACCTGCAAGTGAGACAAAAAGGGGTTGCCCCCACAATAGTTGTGTGTCGAGGGTGGACTTGCAACTAGGACAAAAATGGCTCTAATTGCGTGTGGAGGATGGACTTGCAACTCGAACAAAAATGGGTCGGGACCTCAGTTGCGCATCGAGAGTGGACTTGCAACCGGGACAAATGTACCCTTCCCCCAATTGCATATCGAGGGTGCATTTGCAGCCGGGACAAAAAGATTGGTCGGCCCTAGTTGCGTATCAAGGCTGGACTTGCAACTGGGATGAAAACAAAACTATGGACCCAGTTGCGAGTTGAGGGTGGACTTACAACTGGGACAACTAAACAAAATTACGAGACCACCTGCGAGTCGAGGTTGGACTTGCAACTGAGACAACTACGAGCTTAGTAGCGAGTCAAGTATGGGCTTGCATCTGGAATGAAAAACAAACTATAATCCCAGTTGCGAGTTGAGGGTGGACTTGTAACCCAGATGAAAAACAAATTATGGGCTTAGTTGTGAGTCGAGGGTGGACTTGCAGCTGAGATAACTACATAAAACTACGATACCAGTTGCGAGCCAAGGGTGGACTTGCAACTGGGATGAAAACAAACTATGGGCTCAATTGTGAGTCATATGCTGGACATGCAATTGGGAAAGAAACAAAACTATGGGCCCAGTTGTGAGTCAAGGGTGGACTTGCAACTGGGACAACTACAAAACTATGAGTCCAGTTACGAGTCAAGTGTGGACATGCAACTAGGATGAAATAAATTACGGACCTAGTTTCCAGTCAAGGGTGGACTTATAGCTGGGATAACTACACAAAACTATGATGGAATTTGCGAGTCAAGGGTGGACTCGCAACAAGAACAAAACAAACTACAATCCCAGTTGTGAGGCGATGTGGACTTGCAACTTGGATGACAACAAAATAAAGGAAATATGCCCTAGAGGCACTAATAAAGTTGTTATTTTATATTCCTTATTCATGATAAAGGTTTATTATTCATGCTAGAATTGTATTGATCGGAAACTTAAATACATGTGTGAATACATAAACAAATACCGTGTCCCTAGTAAGCCTCTACTAGACTAGCTCATTTGTCAAAGATGGTTAAGGTTTCCTAACCATGGACATGTGTTGTCATTTGATAATGGGATCAAATCATTAGGAGAATGATGTGATGGACAAGACCCATCCGTTATCCTAGCATTATGATCGTTCAGTTTATTATTATGGCTTTCTTCATGTCAAATACATATTCCTTCTATGAGATTATGTAACTCCCGAATACCAGAGGAATACCTTATGTGCTATCAAACATCACAACGTAATTGGGTGATCATAAAGATGCTCTACAAGTATCTCCGAAAGTGTTTTTTGAGTTGGCATAGATCGAGATTAGGATTTGTCACTCTGAGTATCGGAGAGGTATCTGTGAGCCCTCTCGGTAATACACATCATAAGCTTGCAAGCAAACGACTAAGGAATTAGTTACGAGGTGATGTATTACGGAACAAGTAAAGAGACTTGCCGGTAACGAGATTGAACTAGGTATAGAGATACCGACGATCAAATCTCGGGCAAGTAACATACCGATGGACAAAGGGAATTATGTATGTTGGCATAACGGTTCGACCGATAAAGATCTTCGTAGAATATGTAGGAACCAATATGGGCATCCAGGTTCTGCTATTGGTTATTGACGGGAGAGGTGTCTCAGTCATGTCTACATAGTTCCCGAACCCGCAGGGTCCGCACGCTTAACGCTCGTTGACGATATAGTGTTATATGATTTATATGATTTGGTGACCAAATGTTGTTCGGAGTCCCGGATGAGATCAGGGACATGACGAGGAGTCTCGAAATGGTCGAGAGGTAAAGATTGATATATAGGACGATGGCATTCGGACACCGGAAGAGTTTCAGAGTGCACCAGGTAGTCATCGGGGCACCGGAAGGGGTTCCGGACACCCCCGACAAGTGTATGGGCCTTATGGGCCAACGGGGGAGAAGCACACCAGCCCACAAGGGGCTGGTGCTCCCCTTCCACCCCTTGACCACGTACCAAAGAGGGAGGGAAGGAAGGGTAAGGCGCCCCAAAGGCAGCCAACCCCCCCCCCCCTTTCCTCCCCCCCATACACAAATATGGAAAGGGGGGATTCGGCCAGGGCAGGCGCCCTAGGGCAGCCGCCGGCCACTTGGGGTTCCCTAGGGGCTGCCTCCCCTCCCTCCTCCATCTATATATATGATAGGAAGGAGAGGGGCAACAGGCACCACGATTCCCTAGCCGTGTGCGGCGCCCCTCTCCCTCTAGTTCATCCCACGGTCATATTTTCGTAGTGCTTAGGCGAGCACTGCGGAGATAACTTCACCATCACCGTCACCACGCCATCGTGCTGCCGGAACTCATCTACTACTTCGCCCGTCTTGCTGAATCAAGAAGGCGAGGACGTCACCGAGCTGAACGTGTGCAGAACTCGGAGGTGTCGTACGTTCCATACTTGATCGGTTGGACGCGAAGAAGTTCGACTACATCAACTGCGTTACTAAATGCTTCCGCTTACGGTCTACGAGGGTACGTAGACACACTCTCCCCCTCGTTGCTGTGCAAAACCATGGATAGATCATTGCGTGTGCGTAGAAAAAAAAATTGTTTTCCATGCAACGATTCCGAACAGTGGCATGATGAGCCAGGTCTATGCGTAGATGATATGCACGAGTAGAACACAAAGAGTTGTGGGCGGTGATAGTCATACTGCTTACCACCAACATCTTATTTTGATTCGGCGGTATTGTGGGATGAAGCGGCCCGGACTAACCTTACATGTCCACGTACATGAGACCGGTTCCACCGACAGACATGCAACTAGTTTTGCATAAGGTGGCTGGCGGGTGTCTGCTTCTCCTACTTTAGTTAAATCGAATTTGACGGGGGCCAGTCCTTGAAGAAGGTTAAAACAACAAACTTGACAAATCACCATTATGGTTTTTGTCGTAGTTAAGAACGGTTCTTGCTAGAAGCCCGTAGCAGCCACGTAAAACTTTCAAGAACAAAGTAGAGGACGTCTAACTTGTTTTTGCAGGGTATGTTGTGATGTGATATGGTCAAGACATGATGTGATAAACGTTATTATATGAGATGATCATGTTTTGTAAAGTTAGTTATCGGCAACCGGCAGGAGCCTTATGGTTGTCTCTTTATTGTATGAAATGCAAATGCCATGTAATTGCTTACTTTATCACTATGCGTTAGCGATAGTTGTAGAAGCAATAGTTGGCGAGGCGACCACGACACAACGATGGAGATCAAGGTGTCAAGCCGGTGACGATGGAGATCATGAAGATGCTTTGGAGATGGAGATCAAAAGCACAAAGATGATGATGATCATATCATGTCAAATATTTTGATTGCATGTGATGTTTATCTTTTATGCATCTTATTTTTCTTAGTACGGCGGTAGCATTATAAGATGATCCCTTCACTAAATTTCAAGGTAAAAGTGTTCTCCCTGAGTATGCACCGTTGCTACAGTTCGTTGTGTTGAGACACCACGTGATGATCAAGTGTGATAGATTCTACATTCACATACAACGGGTGTAAGATAGTTTTGCACATGCAGAATACTTGGGTTAAACTTGACGAGCCTAGCATGTACAGACATGGCCATGGAACACTGGAGACCGAAAGGTCGAACATGAGTCATATTTGATATGATCAACATAGAGATGTTCACCATTGAGGACTCCTCCATCTCACGTGATGATCGGACATGGTTTAGTTGATTTGGATCATGTATCACTTAGACAACTTGAGGGATGTTGATTTAAGTAGAAGTTCATTAGTAATTTGATTAATTGAACTTAATTTGTCATGAACTTAGTCCTGATAGTATTTGCAAATCTATGTTGTAGATCAATAGCTCGTGACGTAGTTCCCCTATTTTTTGATATGTTCTTAGAGAAAAATAAGTTGAAATATGATAGTAGCAATGATGCGGACTGGGTCCATGATATGAGGATTATCCTCATTGCTGCATAGAAGAATTGTGTCCTTGATGCACCGCTAGGTGACAAACCTTTGCAGGAACAGATGCATACGTTATGAACATTTGGCAAGCTCGGTATGATGACTACTTGATAGTTTAGTGCGCCATGCTTTACGGCTTAGAATCGGGGCTTCAAAAACGTTTTGAACGCCATGAAGCATATGATATGTTCCAAGATCTGAAATTGGTATTTCAAACTCATGCCCGTGTCGAGAGGTATGAGACCTCTGACAAGTACTTTGCCTACAAGATGGATGAGAATAGCCCAACCAGTGAGCATGTGCTCAGAATATCTGGGGTACTACGATCGCTTGAATCAAGTAGGAGTTAATCTTCCAGATGAGATAGTGATTAACAGAGTTCTCTTGTCACTATCACCAAGCTACTAGAACTTCGTGATGAACTATAATATGCAAGGGATGGCGAAAACGATTCCCGAGCTCTTCGCGACGCTGAAATCGGCGAAGGTAGAAATCAAGAAAGAGCATCAAATGTTGATGGTTAATAAGACCACTATTTTCAAGAAAAATGGCAAGGGAAAGAAAGGGAACTTCAAGAAGAATGGCAAGCAAGTTGCCGCTCCCATGAAGAAGCCCAAAGCTGAACCCGAGCCTGAAACTGGGTGCTTCTACTGTAAAGGAAATGGTCATTAGAAGCGGAACTACCCCAAATGCTTGGTGGATAAGAAGGATGGCAAAGTAAACAAAAGTATATTTGATATACATGTTATTGATGTGTACCTTACTAGTGTTCGTAGTAGCCCCTGGGTAATTGATACCGGTTCAGTTGCTAAGATTAGTAACTCGAAATAGGAGATACAGAATAAACAGACTAGTTAAGGGCGAGGTGACGACGAGTATTGGAAGTGATTCCAAGGTTGATACGATCACCATCGCACACTCCCTCTACCTTCGGGATTAGTGTTGAACCTAAATAAAAGTTATTGGTGTTTGCGTTGAGCATGAATATGATTGGACCATGTTTATTGCAATACGGTTATTCATTTTTTTCGAGGAACCGGCAGGAGCACTGCCTTTTCATTTCAGATGAAAAAGAGGGTTTATATACAAAGTTGACAGGTTTTTCCGGGGAAACCCGACGAAACCCCTATAAGGACAGTTGTGGTATGCTAAGTGAACCAAATCACCCAATGCTGGTCGCCACTTGTGCCCTGCCAAAGGCGCAAGCCCGCATTCTTATGTCGTCGAGCGCGATGGCCGCCACCTCCAGGTGAGTGAGGTGGGTGCCGATGAATATCTGGCGGTTGCGCTCCTTCCAGATATTCCAAATGGTGTAGAGGAAGTGATCGCTACGTCGGCGTCTTTCGTCCTTGTACAGGGGACAGATGAGCCGATCCCACCAGTCGGAGACTCCCATGGGAGGCGGAATTGTCATCGTGTTCGTCGGCGCCTCCCCGATCCATGCCTGAACATGCGACCATACCGCAATCGCAAATGGGCAGTCTTTGCAGAGGTGAGTTGCCGTCTCCGGTGCTCCCAGACACAGCGGGCATGTAGGATCGTGCGGCCATCCGCGAATAGCGAGCATGTCGGCCGTGAGGATCTTGCCATGGAGCACCAGCCAGGAAAAGAGCTTGCATTTGGGTTCCACGTGTGCCTCCCAAATCTTCATCAGCGAGAACCTGGGGAAGGAGCCAGAGAATTGGGCTGTATATGCCGAAGCCGTGGAGTAGATTCCATTTGTAGTCCAACGCTAGGAGATGGAGTCCTCCCTGTCCATAGACAGTGTAACCTGGGAGGTCAGAGATGCTATCGAGATGAATTCCTGCAGGTGTATGGGGGACTGAAGGCGAGCGACCGATCTTATCCAGTTATCCTCGTGCAGCTCCTTGGACACCGTTCTCTGCTTTCTTGTGGCGATTTTGTATAATATGGGAGCCATCATCCTTAGGGGACCCTTTCCGGTCCAGTCATCATGCCAGAACAGAGCTTTGTGGCCGTTACCCAGCACGATGGAGGTGGAAGCTCTGAATAGCGCCATATCCGAGTCGTCGCAGGGTAGGGCAGAGCCCACCCACTGACGGTCACGGTCGGTCCACATTAGCCATGCCCAGCGCAAGCGGAGAGCCCGACCAAACCTCTCTAGGTCTGTGATTCCCAGCCCACCGTCTGCCTGCACACCGTCTTCTAATTTACCAGGGAGTGCCCTCCGGTCGCATTCTCGGAATTGTCGCCTTGCCATATGAAGTTGCGAGAGATCTTGCTAAGCTTATGGTTGTCCCACGCCGGAAGAGGGAGCGCGGTGAGATGATGTGTGGCCATGGCGCATAGCACAGACTTTGCCAAGGAGACCCTTCCCGGCCTTGCAAGGTTCTTTCCCTTCCATCCCGGAAGCTTGCTCGTTGCTTTGTCTATGAGAGGTTGCAGATGAACCCGCTTGAGCCTTGAGGTATGCAGGGGAAGGCCCAAGTACTTAGTTGGAAAGGAAGCGATCTTCACAGGGAATCCCGATAAAATGTGGGCGAGGTCAATCTGCTGGCAGCGAATAGGGAAGACCTCCGTCTTGGTCACATTGGTAATGAGACCTGATGCCTCCCCAAAACAGGCAAGTATCCCCGCAATGGCGTCCAATTCTTCCTTCATAGGGTTGGCAAAGATGCCCGCCTCATCAGCGTAAAGTGAAATTCTGCAGGAAGCTGAACGAGCCTTGATTGGCTGCAGAATCCCGGCGTTGGAGGCAGCTCGGAGCATAAGCTGAAGCGGGTCAATTGCTAGGATGAAGAGCATGGGGGACATAGGGTCACCCTAATGCAGGCCGCAAGCGTGAGCAAAAGGGGGGCCCGGGTTTCCATTTAGTAGAATCTGCGAAGAAGATGATGCCAAGGTCATGCAAATCCAGTCCCGCCAACCCTGACTGAAACCAAGTTGCTCGAGTACCTCCAGTAGGCAAGCCCAGCTGACAGAGTCGAAGGCCTTTGAGATGTCCAGCTTGAGGAAGAGGCCAGGCGTTGACGTTCGATGCAACTCCTTTACCAAGTTTTGCACATGTAGGAAGTTATCGTGGATGCACCGTTTCTTCACGAAGGCGCTCTGGCTCTTGGAGACTAGCATGGGGAGCAGTGGGGCGAGCCGGTTTGCTAACAACTTCGAGAAAATCTTCGAGATGCTGTGGATGAGGCTGATTGGGCGGTAGTCCCCAATCCTGGTGGCATCTGCCTTCTTTGGCAGCAGAATTATGTTCGCTGGGTTGATCAGCCCGGCGCAATCACCCCGCAGATCTGCCAGCTGTAGGATCGCAGCCACGACGTCGGTCTTGATAATCTCCCAGCAGGACTTGAAGAAGGCGCCAATGAACCCGTCCGGCCCTGGCGCCTTGACCGAAGGCATAGAGAAAACTGCCTCCTTGATCTCTTCATCAAACGGGGCATCCATCTCAGATAGGTCGTGGTGCTGCATACCGATGTTCTCCCAGGCCAGGCGTTTGGAGTGTCGTGTCGGCCTTCCGAGGTGCTCTCGGAAGTGGTCGAGGAGGGCCCACTCCTTGTCTTTAGTTGTAATTGCCAGCCCAACGCCGGTCCTGATGGTCTGAATGAAATTCTTGCGCCTTCTTCCATTGGCTCGAGCATGGAAAAGCTTGGTGGTGGCATCCCCCAAACGGTTCCAGTTAAGACACGAATGTTGTCTCATCTTGACTTTCTGGATGGCGAGAAGGCCAAGGTAGGAAGCCTTGAGTTGTCTCCTCAAAACCCTCTCAGGTTCTGACAGCGGCCGCCCTTCCTCGGCGACGTCCATACACCAGATGATCTCCTTTTCCACCGCAATCTGGGTGTTTAGAACACCAACCTTCTCTTTTTGCCATTTACGCAAAGCCTTCGTGGTTCGGCACAACTTGATATGAATCGTATGGAGGGAATCCCGGGACAGGACGAGCTTGTTCCACACAGCCACGACCGCATCATGGAAGCCGGGGAGTCGCAGCCAGAACTCCTCAAATTTGAAGGATGGCTTCCTCGCATTGTCGATGCACCCCTCAAGGAATAGTGGGGCATGGTCGGAGCAGGTCATTGAGATGGCCTAGAGATGCGCATTTGGGAAGAGCAAATCCCAGTCATCAGAGTGGAAAACGTGGTCAATCTTGGTCATGACCGGAGTTGCTTGCTCGTTGGACCAGGTGAAACGCCTCCCACACATACGTAGCTCTTTTAGCTGCATGAAGTCAAGGGCCTCGCGGAATTTCCCAATGAGACGGTGTTTATTGTTGGCGTTGCTCTTGTCTGCCACTTTAGTGATCAGATTGAAATCCCCAAAAGAAGCCACTGCCTTCTAGTCGTGGCCGAGAGAGTCCTCAACTCCTCAATGAATGCCACCTTCTCTGACTCACCCTGAGGACCATAGACGCAAGTGATCGTTGATGACCCACAAGTATAGGGGATCTATCGTAGTCCTTTCAATAAGTAAGAGTGTCGAACCCAACGAGGAGCAGAAGGAAATGATAAGCGGTTTTCAGCAAGGTATTCTCTGCAAGTACTGAAATAAGTGATAACAGCTAGTTTTGTGATAGGATAATTTGTAACGAGCAACAAGTAACAAAAGTAAATAAAGTGCAGCAAGGTGGCCCAATCCTTTTTATAGCAAAGGATAAGCCCGGACAAACTCTTATAATAGGAAAAGCGCTCCCGAGGACACATGGGAATATCGTCAAGCTAGTTTTCATCACGTTCATATGATTCGCGTTCGGTACTTTGATAATTTGATATGTGGGTGGACCGGTGCTTGGGTGTTGTTCTTACTTGAACAAGCATCCCACTTATGATTAACCTCTATTGCAAGCATCCGCAACTACAACAAAAGTATTAAGGTAAACCTAACCATAGCATGAAACATATGGATCCAATTCAGCCCCTTACGAAGCAACACATAAACTAGGGTTTAAGCTTCTGTCACTCTAGCAACCCATCATCTACTTATTACTTCCCAATGCCTTCCTCTAGGCCCAAATAATGGTGAAGTATTATGTAGTCGATGTTCACATAACACCACTAGAGGCTAGACAACATACATCTCATCAAAATATCGAACGAATACCAAATTCACATGACTTCTAATAGCAAGACTTCTCCCATGTCCTCAGGAACAAACGTAACTACTCACAAAGCATATTCATGTTCATAATCAGAGGGGTATTAATATGCATATAGGATCTGAACATATGATCTTCCACCAAATAAACCAACTAGCATCAACTACAAGGAGTAATCAACACTACTAGCAAGCTACTAGTACCAATCCCGGACTTGAAGACAAGAATTGGATACAAGAGATGAACTAGGGTTTTGAGAGGAGATGGTGCTGGTGAAGATGTTGATGGTGATTGCCCTCTCCCGATGATAGGAGCGTTGGTGATGACGTTGGCGATGATTTCCCCCTCCCGGAGAGAAGTGCCCCTGGCAGAACAGCTCTGCCAGAGCCCTAGATTTGTTCCGCCTTGTGGCGGCGAAGTTTCGTCCCGAAAGGTTGCTTATGATTTTTTTCTCGACGAAAGACCTCATATAGCAGAAGATGGGCATCGGAGGGCCATCAGGGGGCCCACTAGGTATGGGGGGGGGGGGCAGGGGGGTAGGGCGCGCCCCCCACCCTCGTGGCCAGGTGGGGCCCCCTCTGGTGAACTTCTTCCGCTGGATATTTTTTATTATTTCCCAAAATGACTTTCTTGGAGTTTCAGGACTTCTGGAGTTGTGCAGAATAGGTCTCTAATATTTGCTCCTTTTCTAGCCCAGAATTCCAGCTGCCGGCATTCTCCCTCCGTATGTAAACCTTGTAAAATAAGAGAGAATAGGCATAAGTATTGTGACATAACGTGTAATAACAGCCCATAATGCAATAAATATCGATATAAAAGCATGATGCAAAATGGATGTATCAACTCGCCCAAGCTTAGACCTCGCTTGTCCTCAAGCGAAAGCCGATAACGATAAATATGTCCCCATGTTTAAACGTAGAAGTGTCGATAAAAAATAAAATACGGACATGAAGGCATCATGATTATTCTCACAGCAGCAACATAAATAGATATTGTCATATGATCTCTTATGCTGGAGTAACAATCCATTCACAATGCAGAGTACGAATCATAAACTTTATTGAGAACAAACAAACTATAGTCTCAGTCATTGAAGCAATTGCAATTTATCATAACATGAGAAAGAGTCTATGTCAGAGCTTAATAGCAAGTCCACATACTCAACTATCATTTAGTGCTTCATAATTGATAACACTCACGCGATACTTGTGGTTACAGAGTTTTAATCAGACACAGAGAAAGATAGGGGCTTATAGTTTCGCCTCTCAACCTTTTACCTCAAGGGTAATGTCAACAATAATAACTCATGTTCCCCTACATCCAATTAGATATATCAATCAGGATCTTTCCAACACACTGTGCTTGCCAAAGGATAAAATGTAAAAGGAAAGGTGAAGATCACCATGACTCTTGCATAAGGTAGAGGATAATAATAAAAGATAGGCCCTTCGCAGAGGGAAGCAGAGGTTGCCATGCGCTTTTATGGTTGGATGCACAAAATCTTAATGCGAAAGAACGTCACTTTATATTGCCACTTGTGATATGAACCTTTATTATGCAGTCCGTCGCTTTTATTTCTTCCACATCACAAGATCGTATAAAGCTTATTTCTCCTACACCAATCAATCATACATATTTAGAGAGCAATTTTTATTGCTTTGCACCGATGACAACTTACGTGAAGGATCTTACTCAATCCATAGGTAGATATGGTGGACTCTCATGGCAAAACTGGTTTAAGGGTTTTTGGAAGCACAAGTAGTATCTCTACTTGGTGCTGAGAATTTGGCTAGCACGAGGGGGAAAGGCAAGCTCAACATGTTGGAAGATCCATGACAATATACTTTATCTCAGATATAAGAAAACATAACCCATTACGTTGTCTTCCTTGTCCAACATCAACTCTTTAGCATGTCATATTTTAATGAGTGCTCACAATCATAAAAGATGTCAATAATAGTATATTTATATGTGAAACCTCTATTTCCTTATTACTTCCTATTAATTGCAACGATGACCAAAACTATGTTTGCGAACTCCCAACATCTTTCAATCATCATACTCTTTCCATGTGAAGTCATTACTCTCAATAAGATCAATATGAACTCTTTGTTTCTTTTTATTATTATTATTTCTTTCTTTTATTCACTCAAGATCATGGCAAAACAATCAAGCCCTTGACTCAACACTAATCTTTATTATATAGCTCACGGACTCGATTACATAGAGAGATCATAAAGCAAAACTCAAAACTAGATCATGCCATAAATTTTATTCTACTAGGTCAAGATACTACTAATAGGATCGAACTAAGAAAAACGGTGAAGATAGGAGATATGGTTGTGATACGATACGGGGCACCTCCCCCAAGCTTGGTAGTTGCCAAGGGGAGTGCCCATACCCATGTGATTATGTCTCCTTTGCTTGTGAAGAAGGTGGTGGTGATGTTGACTTAGTTGATGGCATAGACTTCTCCCTTAATTTGCGCTTGAGGACGGAATTTTGGTCCCTCAAATCATCAATTTTCCCACTCCAGGTTTAATATCTTTTTGCATAAGTCCTGCTTATTTTCCTGCAAGAGACGAAAAGGGATAAACTCGATCTTTGGTTTCTTTAACCTATCAGGGAGACTTGACTTTTTGAACTCCACATGCATGTCCCAAGGTTGAGGTAATGGGGCTTCATCTTCATCTGAGCTTGTCTCCTCCTTCCCCTTGGGTTCATAGTCATCTTCTTCCTCCTGGTCCAACCATCGTGCTCCACATCTCCATAGGCCTTAGGATTTGCTAGGTAATCATCCACATAGCTTTCTCCTTCCGAATCCTGGGATGACATGTTGATCTAATCTGAAGTAGGACAGCTCGAAACAAGAACAGAGGATATTTGCGTGATACGGGAGTCAAAACCTCCGAGCGAATATATAATGAATTTTTACCGACCAAAATATGCATCGTGCAAGAAAACGGAGTCCGGAAGGCACACGAGGTGCCCACGAGGTAGGGGGGCGCGCCCTCCACCCTCGCGGGGCCCTCGTGTCCTTCCCGGACTGCTATTTATTTTTCTATTTTTCTAAATATTCCAAAACGGATAAATATTGCCTTCAAAATTGTTTTGGAGTCGGTTTACTTACCGTACCACATACCTACTCCCTTTCAGAGTCTGAAACGTTCCGGAAAGTGTCTCTTATGTATTCCTCTGGGGTTACGGTTTCAATAACATTGGTTTCAACATTTATAGGATTACCTGAGATATAGTGTTTGATTCTTTGACCATTTACCACCTTCAGATTTGTGCCTTTGAAATTATTGATTTTTATGGCACCGGAACGATAGACCTCCTCGATAACGTAAGGTCCTTCCCATTTAGAGAGAAGTTTTCCTGCAAATAATCTTAAACGAGATTTGTATAGCAATACATAATCATCTACATTAAACTCACGCTTTTGTATCCTTTTGTAATGCCATCTTTTAATTTTTCTTTAAACAACTTGGCATTTTCATAAGCTTGGGTTCTCCATTCATCAAGTGAGCTAATATCAAATAACCTCTTCTCTCCGGCAAGTTTGAAATCATAATTGAGCTCTTTAATAGCCCAATAAGCCTTATGCTCTAGTTCGAGAGGTAAGTGAGAAGCTTTTCCATAAACCATTTTATACGGAGACATACCCATATGATTTTTATATGCAGCTCTATAGGCCCATAATGCATCATCAAGTTTCTTGGACCAATTCTTTCTGGACCTATTGACAATCTTTTGCAAAATTAATTTGAGTTCTCTATTACTCAATTCTACTTGACCACTAGACTGTGGGTGATAAGGAGATGCAATTCTATGATTAACATCATATTTAGCAAGCATTTTATGGAAAGCACCATGAATAAAGTGTGAACCACCATCAATCATTAAATATCTAGGGACTCCAAACCTCGGAAAAATAACTTCTCTAAGCATTTTAATAGAAGTGTTATGATCAGCACTACTAGTTGGAATAGCTTCTACCCACTTAGTAACGTAATCAACAACAACAAAAATATGTGTATATCCATTAGAGGCAGGAAAAGGTCCCATATAATCAAAGCCCCAAACATCAAATGGTTCAATAACAAGTGAATAATTCATAGGCATTTCTTGACGTCTACTAATATTACCAATTCTTTGACATTCATCACAAGACAAGACAAACTTACGGGCATCCTTGAAGAGAGCAGGCCAGTAAAAACCGGATTGCAATACCTTATGTGCAGTTCTATCTCAAGCGTGGTGTCCTCCATAAGCTTCGGAGTGACACTTGCGTAGGATCTATTCCTGTTCATGCTCAGGTACACAACGTCTAATAACACCATCTACTCCTTCTTTATAAATATGTGGGTCATCCCAAAAGTAATGTCTCAAATCATAGAAAAACTTTTTATTTTGCTGGCATTTGAAACTAGGTGGTATGAATTTAGCAACAATGTAATTAGCATAATCAGCATACCATGGAGTACTACGAGAAGTACTTATAACATTTAATTGTTCATCAGGAAAGCTATCATCAATAGGTAGTGGGTCATCAAGAACATTTTCTAACCTAGACAAGTTGTCTGCAACGGGGTTCTCAGCTCCCTTTCTATCAACAATATGCAAATCAAATTCTTGTAGCAAGAGAACCCATCTAATAAGTCTAGGTTTAGCATCTTTCTTTTCCATCAGGTATTTAATAGCAGCATGATCAGTGTGGATAGTTACTTTAGAATCAACAATATAAGGTCTGAACTTATCACATGCAAATACAACTGCTAAGAATTCTTTTTCAGTAGTAGCATAGTTTCTTTGAGCATTGTCTAGAGTCTTACTAGCCTAATGGATAACATTTAATTTCTTATTGACTCTTTGTCCTAGAACAACACCTACAACATAATCACTAGCATCACACATAATTTCAAAGGGTAAATTCCAATCAGGTGGCTGAACAATAGGTGCAGAGATCAACGCTTTCTTAAGTATTTCAAATGCTTCTACACAATCATCATCAAAGACAAATGGTATATCTTTTTGTAATAAGTTAGTCAGAGGCCGAGAAATTTTTGAGAAGTCCTTAATGAACCTCCTATAAAATCCGGCGTGACCAAGGAAACTTCTTATACCTTTGATGTCCTTGGGACATGTCATCTTTTCAATAGCGTCAACCTTGGCTTTATCAACTTCCATACCTCTTTCAGAAACTTTATGCCCCAAGACAATACCTTCATTAACCATAAAGTGGCACTTTTCCCAATTCAAGACAAGATTAGTTTCTTCACATCTCCGCAAAACTCGATCAAGATTGCTCAAGCAATCATCAAAAGAGGATCCATAGACGGAAAAGTCATCCATGAAAACCTCACAAATCTTTTCACAGAAGTCAGAGAATATAGCCATCATGCATCTTTGAAAGGTAGCAGGTGCATTACATAAACCAAAAGGCATACGTCTATGAGCAAAAGTACCAAAAGGGCATGTAAAAGTAGTCTTTGATTGATCCTTAGCCGACACAGGTATTTGAGAGAAACCAGAATAACCATCTAGAAAGCAATAATGTGTATGTTTGCATAATCTTTCTAGCATTTATCAATAAAAGGTAAGGGGTAATGATCTTTCTTAGTAGCTTTATTTAATTTGCGGAAATCAATTACCATCCTATAACCTGTAATAATTCTTTGCAGAGTCAATTCATCTTTATCATTAGGAACAACAATAACACCTCCCTTCTTAGGGACACAATGAACAGGACTTACCCACTGACTATCAGCAACGGGATAAATTATACCTGCCTCCAAAAGCTTTAGTATTTCTTTTCTTACCACTTCTTTCATCTTAGGATTCAACCTTCGTTGATGATCACGAACCGGTTTGGCATCTTCTTCCAAATTTATTTTGTGTTTACATAGAGTGGGACTAATGCCCTTGAGATCATCAAGAGTATATCCAATAGCAGCACGGTGCTTCTTCAGAGTTTTCAATAATCTCTCTTCTTCATGCTCTGAAAGGTTAGCACTAATAATAACAGGATATATTTTCTTTTCATCAAGATAAGCATATTTAAGATTATCAGGCAATGGTTTAAGCTCAAACACGGGATCACCCTTGGATGGAGGAGGATCCCCTAGGATTTCAACAGGCAAATTATGTTTCAGAATAGGTTCCTGATTAAAGAATACTTCATCTATTTCCCTTCTTTCATTCATAAACATATCATTTTCATGGTCTAGCAAATAATGTTCTAGAGGATCACTAGGAGGTACGACAATAGAAGCAAGACCAATAATTTCATCCTTACTAGGCAATTCTTCTTCACGGTGTTGTTTACTAAATTTAGAGAAATTAAACTCATGAACCATATCATCCAAGCCAACAGTAACAACATTCTTTTCGCAATTTATCTTAGCATGGACAGTATTCAAGAAGGGTCTACCAAATATAATGGGACAAAAGCTATCTTGTGGGGAACTAAGAACAAGAAAATCAGCAGGATATTTAGTTTTCCCACACAAGACTTCAACATCTCTAACAATTCCCACTGCTGATATAGTATCTCTATTGGCAAGTTTAATTGTAACATCAATACCTTCTATCTCAGCAGGTGCAATTTCATGCTTAATTTCTTCGTACAAAGTATAAGGTATAACACTAGCACTAGCACCCATATCACATAAGCCATGATAACAATTATCTCCTATTTTAACAGAAATAACAGGCACGCCTACCACAGGTCTATGTTTATCTTTAGCGCCAGGTTTAGCAATTCTAGCAGTTTCACCACAGAATTGAATAACATGCCCATCAATATTATCAGCCAAGAGATCTTTAACAATAGCAACATTAGGTTCTACTTTAACGTGCTCAGGAGGTGTATAAGTTCTAATATTACTTTTACGAACAACAGTTGAAGCTTTAGCATGATCCTTTATTCTAACAGGGAAGGGTGGTTTCTCAACATAAGAAGTAGGAACAATATGATCATTATAAGTGATAGTCTTTTCTTCAACTTTAATAGGTGCAACTACTTTTACTTCTATGGGAGGATGATATTTAAACCACTTCTCCTTAGGGAGATCAACATAAGTAGCAAAAGATTCACAGAAAAGAGGCTACTATTTCGAGTCAAGTCCATATTTAGTGCTAAACTTACGGAAAATATCGGTATCCATAAAAGATTTAACACAATCAAACTTAGGTGTCATACCTGACTCCTTACCTTCGTCGAGATCCCAATTGTCAGAGTTGCGTTTAATTCTATCCAATAAATCCCATTTAAATTCAATAGTCTTCATCATAAAAGAGCCAAAGACAAGAAGTATCGAGCATGGTGCGATTGTTTTCGAAAGCGGCATAAAGATTTTGAATAATTGTTTCTCTTGGGAGCTCATGATTGGGGCATGAATACAACATTGATTTAAGCCTCCCCAAGCTTGAGCGATGCTTTCTCCTTCACGAGGCCAAAAATTATATATATAATTGCGATCACGATGAACAAGATGCATAGGATAATACTTTTGATGAAATTCCAATTTCAATCTTCCATAGTTCCATGATCTCGTATCATCACATAGCCTATACCATGTCAATGCATCTCCCTTCAAAGATAAAGGGAAGACCTTCTTCTTAACAACATCATCGGGTATACCTGCAAGCTTAAATAGTCCACAAACTTCATCCACATATATCAGGTGCTCATCAGGATGCTTTGTTCCATCTCCTACAAAAGGATTAGCTAGCAGTTTTTCCATCATACCCGAAGGAAATTCAAAGGGAACATTTTCATATTCATTTTCAGTAGGTTTATTAGGTTGAGGAGCAACTCTTTGCTCTCTTGGTCGGGGTGAAGATACCCGAACAAGCCCCTCAGAGGATTACTTTCCATAGTAACAAGTGACGATGAAATTTCAGCACACTATATAAATTTTTCCTTACCAAATTCCACCTACCAAAGGCGCTTCACTCCCCGGCAACGGCGCCAGAAAAGAGTCTTGATGACCCACAAGTATAGGGGATCTATCATAGTCCTTTCGATAAGTAAGAGTGTCGAACCCAACGAGGAGCAGAAGGAAATGATAAGCGGTTTTCAGCAAGGTATTCTCTGCAAGTACTGAAATAAGTGATAACAGATAGTTTTGTGATAGGATAATTTGTAATGAGCAACAAGTAACAAAAGTAAATAAAGTGAGCAAGGTGGCCCAATCCTTTTTATAGCAAAGGATAAGCCTGGATAAACTCTTATAATAGGAAAGGCGCTCCCGAGGACACATGGGAATATCGTCAAGCTAGTTTTCATCACGTTCATATGATTCTGTTCGGTACTTTGATAATTTGATATGTGGGTGGACCGGTGCTTGGGTGATGTTCTTACTTGAACAAGCATCCCACTTATGATTAACCTCTATTGCAAGCATCCGCAACTACAACAAAAGTATTAAGGTAAACCTAACCATAGCATGAAACATATGGATCCAATTCAGGCCCTTACGAAGCAACGCATAAACTAGGGTTTAAGCTTCATCACTCTAGCAACCCATCATCTACTTATTACTTCCCAATGCCTTCCTCTAGGCCCAAATAATGGTGAAGTGTTATGTAGTCGACGCTCACATAACACCACTAGAGGCTAGACAACATACATCTCATCAAAATATCGAATCTAATACCAAATTCACATGACTACTAATAGCAAGACTTCTCCCATGTCCTCAGGAACAAACGTAACTACTCATAAAGCATATTCATGTTCATAATCAGAGGGGTATTAATATGCATATAGGATCTGAACATATGATCTTCCACCAAATAAACCAACTAGCATCAACTACAAGGAGTAATCAACACTACTAGCAACCTACTAGTACCAATCGCGGACTTGAAGACAAGAATTGGATACAAGAGATGAACTAGGGTTTTGAGAGGAGATGGTGTTGGTGAAGATGTTGATGGTGATTGCCCTCTCCCGATGAGAGGAGCGTTGGTGTTGACGTTGGCGATGATTTCCCCCTCCCGGAGAGAAGTGTCCCCGGCAGAACAGCTCTGCCAGAGCCCTAGATTGGTTCTGCCAAGGTTCCGCCTCGTGGCGGCAGAGTTTCGTCCCGAAAGGTTGCTTATGATTTTTTTCTCGACGAAAGACCTCATATAGCAGAAGATGGGCATCGGAGGGCAATCAGGGGGCCCATGAGGTAGGGGGGCACCCAGGGGGGTAGGGCGCGCCCCCACCCTCGTGGCCAAGTGGGGCCTCCTCTGGTGAACTTCTTCCACTGGATATTTTTTATTATTTCCCAAAATGACTTTCGTGGAGTTTCAGGACTTTTGGAGTTGTGCAGAATAGGTCTCTAATATTTGCTCCTTTTCTAGCCCAGAATTCCAGCCGCCGGCATTCTCCCTCCTTATGTAAACCTTGTAAAATAAGAGAGAATAGGCATAAGTATTGTGACATAACGTGTAATAACAGCCCATAATGCAATAAATATCGATATAAAAGCATGATGCAAAATGGACGTATCAATGGTCCAAGCAATGCGATCATTTAGCATGGTGACAGAGGCAGAGATGGTGCCTGGTGTAGCCTGGCAGTCTGACAGCGCGAAGAAACGGTCCGACGCGGCCAAGATCATTCCTCCTCTAGTGCCGGTTGCAGGCAAGACAAAGTAGTTGGCGGTGAAGCAAGGTCCAAGCATCTCCCTGATGATGGATTCGTCAACTAGTTGTAGCTTCGTCTCTTGGAGACAAACAATGGAGGCGTGGGAGTCGCGAACAATATCGCGAATGATGTCACGGCGAGCGCACGAGTTAAGTCCGCGGACGTTCCAGCAGATGATTTTAACGTCAGATTGCACCATATGGGAAACTTAAAGGTAGCATGGTGGATGTAGACTTCAGGAGGTGCCGAGGAAAAAGAATGAAACGGAGTGAAGTGCAGCTAGCAGACTTGAGCTTGGTGACACAATGTAGGGAAGATAGGTGACCTTCGGTCGCGATGATACATGGTTCTGGACGACTAAAACGAAGAGAAGGAAAGGAACGGTGATGCATCATGCCCGCAGGAGAGGAGCCCAACAAGCAGCAGCAGCTAGGGAGCCTACACATCAGCGACCTTGGCAATAATTGTTGTTCTGTTTACATGAATAAAGCCTATTGTGGTCATACACCCAACGTGAATGGTTTGTTGAATCTCAATTGTAGTGATACACATATTCATAATATTGATGCCAAAAGATGCAAAGTTGATCATGATAGTGCAACATACTTGTGGCACTGCCGTTGAAATCATATTGGTGTAAAGCGCCTGAAGAAACTCCATGAAGATGGGCTTTTGGAATCACTTGATTATGAATCATTTGATACTTGCGAACCATGCCTCATGGGCAAGATGACTAAAACTCCGTCCTCCGGAACAATGGAGCGAGCTAATGACTTATTGGAAATAATACATACCGATGTATGCAGTCCGATGAGTGTTGAAGCACGCGACATGTATCGTTATTTTCTGACCTTCACAGATGATTTGAGTAGGTATAGGTATATCTACTTGATGAAACACAAGTCTGAAACATTTGAAAAGTTCAAATAATTTCAGAGTGAAGTGGAGAATCATCGTAACAGAAAATAAAATTTCTAATATTTGAGTTATGAGTTTGGCCTTCATTTAAAACAATATGGAACTATTTCACAACTCACGCCACCTAGAACACCACAGCGTAATGGTGTGTCTGAATGTCATAACCGTACTTTATTGGATATGATGCGCTCTATGATGTCTCTTACCGATTTACCACTATCGTTTCGGGGTTATGCATTAGAGACATCCGCATTCACATTAAATAGGGCACCATATAAATCCATTGAGACGACACCGTATGAACTGTGGTTTCGAAAGAAACCTAAGCTGTCGTTTCTTAAAAGTTTGGGGATGCGACGCTTATGTCAAAAGGCTTCAGCTTGATAAGCTTGGACCCAAAGCGGAGAAGTGTGTATTCATAGGATACCCTAAAAAACTATTGGGTACACCTTCTATCACAGGCCCGAAGGCAAGATCATTGTTTCTAAGAATGGTTCCTTTTCTAGAGAAGGAGTTTCTCTTGAAAGAAGTGAGTGGGAGGAAAGTAGAACTTGATGAGGTAATTGTACCTTCTCTCAAATTGTAAAGTAGTACATCACAGAAAACCGTTCCCGTGATGCCTACGCCAACTAGAGAGGAAGCAAATGATAATGATCATGAAGCTTCAGATCAAGTTGCTACTGAACCTCGTAGGTCAATTAGAACAAGATCCACACCAGAGTGGTACGGTAATCCTGTCCTGGAAGTCATGTCATTAGACCAAGGCGAACCTACGAACTATGAAGAAGCTATGATGAGCCCATATTCCGACGGATGGCTTGAGGCCATGAAATTTGAGATAGGATCCATGTATGAGAACAAAGTGTGGACTTTGGTGGATTTGCCCGATGATCGGCAAGCCATAGAGAATAAATGGATCTTCAAGAAGAAGAATGATGTTGATGGTAATGTTACTATCTACAAGGCTCAACTTGTCGCAAAAGGTTTTCGACAAGTTCAAAGGGTTGACTACAATGAGGCTTTGTCACCTGTAGCGATGCTTAAGTCTGTCCGAATCATGTTAGCAATTGCCGCATTTTATGATTATGAAATCTAGCAAATGGACATCAAAACTGTATTCCTTAATGGATATCTTAAAGAAGAGTTGTATATGATGCAACCAGAAGGTTTTGTCGATCCTAATGGTGCTGACAAAGTGTGCAATCTCCAGCGATCCATCTATGGACTGGTGCAATTATCTCGGAGTTGGAATATACAATTTAATAAGGTGATCAAAGCATATGGTTTATCCAGACTTGAAGTGAAGCCTGTATTTACAAGAAAGTGAGTGGGAGCTCTATAGCATTTCTAATGTTATTTGTGGATGACATATTGTTGATTGGAAATGATATAGAATTTCTGTATAGCATAAAAGGATACTTGAATAAGAAATTTTTTCAATGAAAAGACCTCAGTGAAGCTACTTATGTATTGGGCATCAAGATCTATAGAGATAGATCGAGACGCTTAATAGGACTTTCACAAAGCACATACCTTGACAAAGTTTTGAAGAAGTTCAAAATGGATCAGTCAAAGAAAGGGTTCTTACCTGTGTTACAAGGTATGAAGTTGAGTAAGACTCAAATCCCGACCACGGCAGAAGATAGAGAGAGAATGAAAGTCATTCCCTATGCCTCAACAGTAGGTTCTATAAAGTATGTCATGATGTGTACCAGACCTATTGTGTACCTTGCCATGAGTTTGGCAAGGGGGTACAATAGTGATCCAAGAGTAGATCACTGAACAACAGTCAGAATTATACTTAGTTACCTAAGAGGACTAAGGAAATGTTTCTCGGTTATGGAGGTGATAAAGAATTCGTCATAAAGGGTTACGTCGATGCAAGCTTTGACACCGATCCGGATGACTCTAACTCTCAATTTGGATACATATTGAAAGTGGGAGCAATTACACTACAAAAAAAGACATATCCGTGACATTTTAGGCAGAACGAATTTTTTTCTGTCATACTTATGACACTTCTATGACGATAATTGTGACAAAACCCGGTATCATCATAGATGTGGTGGGCTCCTACTTCTATGACAAAAAATCAAGATAGAAAATGGGCTTTTCGTCCTAGGCGGGCCGGCTAAATGACATTCTTTGGGCTGTCCATGACGGAGAAAACCGTGGTAGAAGCGAGGGCGAGGAAAATATCGAGGGAGTTCCCGGTTGTCACAGCCCTAGAATTTGTTTGTCATTAGTTGCATTAAGGCATTCATGTCATCATGTTTAAATTTCTAAAGAAATTTGAAATGGGGATGTTCAAACCCTAGCATTAAAGGAATTCACTAGGTTCAACCAAAATATTTCCAAGAATCCAAATGACTTCCAAAAATGTTCATCATTCTTGATCTATGCCGAAACAAGAACGGAGAGGTGATGCACATTTTCCATGACATATTTGGGCTCAATTAAATCATATGGTATTTTCATTTGGGCATTTAAATACTATAAAATATTTTAAATGCTCAAATAATCATAAACTTAAATGTTTGTTGTTGGATATTTTCCAAACAGTGGGCTTGAGCAAGTTTCATGATTTTTGGGATAGTATTAGTATTTTTAATAAAGCCCTAAAGACTGCAGAATAATAGAAAAACAAAAACAATTAAAAAGAGAGAGAGAACGCCACCGGGCCACTTACAGGCGCCACGAACCGCCCAGCTCCCCCATGCTGGTTCAGCGTTGCTGCCCAGCCCAGCCGCCTCCTGTCTTCTTCCTCCTGCCAGAGGGCAGGCGAGTGCGTGGCGGAAGGCTACCGATCAAGGCCACCTCCTCGCCGTGTCGCGCTCTCCATCACCCAATCCCGCACTGAGACGCCTCAAGCCCTCTCGCCTCTCCTCACTCGCTGCACTCTCTCCCTTCCCTGGCTCTCTCCCGAACACAACCGAGCGCCACCGTCGCCATTGCTCGCCGTAGCCACGGCCACAGGCCCTCCCTCGCCCATCCAACATGCCCTAGAGACCCGCCGTGCCTCCCTCGTCCTCCCCGACGGCTCACGCGACCGAGAAGCCCAGTGCCGCCCGACGCTTTTCCCTCCTCGGCCGCCGGAGATCGGCTCGCCACCTCGCTCGCTCCGCCTTCCCGAGCTCGCTTCGACGGCCGAACCGCTGTGAGCTACTGCTCCTCCTCCCCTCTCCATTCTCTCGTTTGCACGCCAGCAGTTGCCGCTCGCCGACGACGAACCCGCCGCCGCCAGATTACTCACCGACGACGCCCGGTGACCATTTGGTCCCGGTGCGTGTCCACCGAGTTTGCCGCCAGCGCTGAGCCTCGCTAGCGCCTCCCCTTGCCCGCTTGCACCCTGCAGCCCCGATCCCGCGACCACCCGAACTCCGGTCGCCGCATTGGAGCTCGCCGCCGTCGACTCCAGCCACCCCCGCCTCCGTTGTTTGCTCCATTGGATGCGCGTCACTCCCCGGAGCATGTAGGTGCAAGTGGCTCTTCAAACCGGGCCCCGTAGCAAAAGTCCGACGGCCTCCGCCGCGGATTTGGTCGCCGACGTTTACACGCCGGTGGTGATGATGTGGCACGCTTAATTAGTGCTAATGATCCAACTAATAAACCCACACCCATTGACATATGGGCCCCACTTCCTAATTAACCCTGTTTTAGTTTTGCTTAGATCAAACTAAACCCGTAGGCCCCATAGGTCAGTTTGACCTGGCCACGTCACCTGTTGACCTGGCCCCACATGTCAGTGACCCTACCGTCATCATGAGGAGATCGACCAATGGGTCCCGCTGGTCAAATTTGACCTGGACAGCGCCCATTGACTTGCTGACGTCACCGTGAGGTCATGCTGACGCATTAAAGCCTTTCTGGAATTAAAATAAATCGTAAAGGTTTAGAAATTCAGAATATATCCAAAACTTCTAAAATTCATAGAAATTCAACCAGTAACTCCAATGGAAATAAGTTATATATGAAAATGATCAGAAAAATATGAAGAATCTGTTTATGCCATGATCATGCATGTTTGAACAAGTTAACCTCACTGAATAAGATGAATCATGATTAGGGCAATTTATGAACTAGCATTTGGAGTTGGAGTTTAACCTTGTTTGAATTCCACTTCAATTAACTTGGCTTAATGCTGCATTAGGTCAATTCAGTACCTTAACATGACATGTCATTCATGTGAATGTGCATTGCATTGATTGTGTTCTTTCTCAGTTGCCGGTGTTTGTCCCCTCTCAGTAGACGACGTTCTGACGATTGTTCGATGACACTATTGAAGAACTATATTATCTTCAGAAGTGCCAGGCAAGCAAAACCCTCTTGTTCATTCCGATATAATCCCACTCTCTCGCTCCTGCTCTCTTTTACTGCATTAGATCAACAACGTTTCATCTGTTACTTGCTGCGGTAGCTGAACCCCTTTATCCCCTGCATGACCTGTCATTCCACAGTAATTAGATGAAACCCACTAGCATGAGTAGGAGTTGCTTGAGCCATGTTGTGCCTACTCATTCATGCTTGTTTGTCATGCCTGCTACTGCTTAGAGTTGAGTCAGGTCTGATTCATCGGGAATGAATTGGAATGGTGTGTGAACATGTCCTACTGTGTGTGAGCTAAGGGTGTGAACACGATTTGGTAAAGGTAGTGGTGAGAGGCCATGTAGGAGTACATGGTGGGTTGTCTCATTGAAACCGTCCTCAGGAACTGAGTTCTGTGTTTGTGATCCATGAAATAGTTACTACCACACATTGGGATCCTTAAATGACTCTCTCGGCTTCTTAACCACCCTTGTCCTCTGTCCGGGAGTTGCAACTAGTTTCGTGTTTGTAGGATATGTGTTGGAGGCCGTATGAAGCGCTGACCCTAGGGGTGGGCTATGATGCGGTAGATACACCGTGGCCGGTGTACGAATGCCCGCTTGGTATCTCGGGAACCCTGCACACATCGTTCGGGGCTGTATGGGAAACCTCGGCGGACTCCTGCGGATGGAACCTGAATAGGCGATAAAACTGGACTAGGGACTTGAGTGTTTAGGTAGGTCATGGCCGACACCCTCGCTGGGCTTCCGCTTGAAGGTTGCCGAGTACATGTCGTGTAAACGGCGGTAAGTGGTGAGAGCTGTGTGAAGAAGTACACCCCTGCAGGGTTAATATGATCTATTGAATAGCCGTGTCCACGGAGAAGGACTTCGGGTTGCCTATATCAGTTCATAGACAAGTGAAAGTGGATACTCTAAAATGCGCAAGATAAGTGTGAGTGCTAAGGATGGCGTTCTCGTAGGGAGACGGAGCGGGTCCATAGTGGTGTATTGATATGGTGAATATGTGGACTCGTGTGCGCCACCTCAAAAGAGTTACTTGCAATGTAGTTCAGGATAGCCACCGAGTCAAAGCTGGCTTGCTGCGGTCAAACTCCACCACCCCTTTGTTGATAATGATGCATATGTAGTTAGTTTCGATGTAAGTCTTGCTGAGTACGTTTGTACTCACGCTTGCTTATTTTATGTTTTGCGAGAGACGTCGGTCTCGCTAGTAGTTCAGCGTGGCCTTGACGTTTAGCTTGTTACCTCAGCTACGATCTTGTGCCCTCGGCAGATCTGGTAGATAGTCGCTTCTCAGCCTTTTTCATTTATAGTTGTGCGTACTCGACATGTTTAGCTTCCGCTTGTGCTTTGACTTGTATGTTTCGAGTGTTGGGTCATGAGACCCATGTTTGTAATATCTCGCTCCTGAGCCTAATGAATAAATATTTGAGTCGAGAGTTATGTTGTGATGCCATGTTGTATTTACACATATTGAGCATATTGTGTGTATGTTTGAAATGCTTGATATGTGTGGGATCCGACAATCTAGTTGTTTATCCTTGGCAGCCTCTCATATGGGGAAATGTAGCCTCGTGCTTCGGCGATAGTAGTCCGCATCTGCCCGGTTCACCGAGTCCTGCTAGCCCAAAGACTACCGCTTGGACACTTGACTGGCGGCATGTGTTTCACTTCGTTCCTATGTCTGTCCTTCGGGAAATGTCACGCGGTGATATTCGAGTCCTGCCTAGCTGCTACAGCCCGAATACCGGAGTCCTGTTAGCCCAGTGCTACAGCCCAATTCATACGTTGATGACCGACATGCTCGATATGATTCATGTATGCTGTCCCCATGGGTTAGTGCCGCTTTGGGTTCACGACTAGCCATGTCGGCCCGGTTCTTTGTCATATGGATGCTAGCGACACTATCATATCGTGAGCCAAAAGACATAAACGGTCCGGGCCATGGTAAGGCGACACCCGTGGGAATACCGTGCGTGAGGCCGCAAAGTGATATGAGGTGTTTTCGCTAGATCGATGTGACTTGGAATCGGGTCCGACAGCGTTGGTATCGAGCCTGATGCTCAGAGGATTATCAAGCCAAACTGGTGAAGTTGTGTCTAGAAATGCTTTAGTTATGTAAGGGAATTGATTGTGGAAGGAACGTAAGGCTCTTTTTACTCCTTATACCTCATGGCCTTCGATCCGAGTCATCCTCTTCTCTTCTACGGGTTTAAGAACTAGGCTTCTCATCTATCTATCAGGATGACGTGTTACTAATCCATAGACCTTTAAGATTGTTGGATTTAAGCCCCAGTTCAGTTCCTAATATTCTGTATGATAATTGTAGATCTCGGAACCTTGATATTGTGATGTTGAGTGGTTATGCCACCATTTTTGCAGGATGTCTCAAATCATTTTGAGCATTTACAGCCGTTATGCTGTCCGAGTCATCCCAGGTTTCTAAAACAATATGAAGCATTTGCAAAATTCCTTCCTCTCATTTTGATGTCCCTTTGGTCGAATAAGCACACTAACCGGTGCGTTGAGGTAATTTATTGCCTTGACATATATGTTGGAACTATTATTATGACCCTAGGTGTTTAGGAAGTCACCTAGCAATTTAGCAATGCTTTTGTATCCCAAATGTGATGATTCTCGCCATTATTCTTGAAAGCATCCGTGATGCCATTTAGTAGTAGGTATTCTACTCCGGGTTTCGAACCGAGATTCATCCTACTTCATGTTGTTAGTATTTGCTAGTGCCTTTAGGATATTAGTAACCTTTGCATTAGTCCTCGAGGTCCGTGGTATTTCCTTCTTCCAAATACCATGAACTGCTTATGGCAAGAAGTTCTTTTGAACCAAAAGATCACAACCAGAGTGCTCTTGAGGAGTACTCCATTCATATTGTGACTCTACCAATGCTACCTTTCCGCATGGGTTATCCGGAAGAAATGTTGAACTTTGCTCGACATACTAATCCATGCCTCCACAACTCGAAAAGTTATATGTTCCTTTGAGTTGTTCTCTTAGATGTGTTCTGACCTTCATCTATCAATTGATAGCCAGGAGTAATTGTGCATTCGTGTTCATCGATGCCTATTATTCTTGTGGTCCGTCGAGCCATTCTATTCTGGAATGACTAGGAGAAACAAACTCCAGAGCCTCATCCATATCTAGGACTGGGTCAAAGCAGTTGTATTCCGCAGATCAAAATGCCAACCCAGCTTTTGAGTCTGTTCCACCTGGAGTGTTACCATCTTTATGTCAAGAATGTCATGAGAATTGCACCTTCTCTTATGAATTCTTGATGCAGTGATACTTCTCGCCATCATTGTTCATTCCTCGGTTCCGTGTTGTCGCAACCGGAATGCCGACTAGTGAATCGTGATGTGTGAAATCTATACTCCTAGTAACTCCGTTGCTCGGTAGTTAATTGACAATATCCTCATTCTTAGCATGTTGATTATTAAATCATCATCCTAAGATTGATCGTGCTACCTAGTCCTTATTTATGGTGCACACTTCGATTGATGAGTTAGGATCTTGTCAAGTCCTCACTCATTTGATCATATCGTCTTGCCCTGAAAAGCAAGATTGCTCTCGAGCTTAGTAACATATCGGTGGTTCGTGACTTTCCAAATATCTTCTTGGAAGTGTTACCGGGTTGTTTCCTAACTGTTATGTTGAGCTCGTGATCAAGTTGGTTTCTTGTGAACCACCCTTTCTCCAAGAATCTGTGTTGGATATCCCTAAGCTAGTTGGTTAAGCTAGACAACAACTTGGAGAGTTGGAAGATAAAAGCTTGCCTAACTTAGTTCGTTCGAAGGATATTCTTGTGTAGTGTGTGTTGAAGAAAGATGATATCTTCATCGATTGGTCCTCGTGATCAGTTCTTTGGACCTATTGTCTTATCAATCCTTTGATTTGAGTGTGGGCTATCGTCAAATCAAATCAGTACCAACGATGCTCGTGATGTTGTCTTACTCGTGGTTGATCCTCGAGCATACACCATCACATCTTTGGTCCGACCAATGATATCACCGTGTTCACATGATGGTGGAAGTCGGTGATATGGAAATTCGATGAGTTGTTGTTGAGCCCATCAAGAGCATTTTGTCTCCCCATGATTCATGTTGAACATCAACCTAGTGTTGGAAACTTTGTAAGCAATGCCTTCGTGTTCCGTTCATGAAGCTTATGCTTGGATGGAAGAAGTGACTTCCTCTAATTCACGTGCATTAGGTGCAAGTTGCCACCATGAATTTGAGAAAGGTTTGTTTTGTTTCCTTTGGAATCATCCCAAATCAGTCATGCATATGTGCGAAGTATTCTGTGGTCTGGAGACTTGCAACCTTCATTCTATATGTATTCCTAGCACACCAAGCCACTGATTGATTTGTTCAAGGAGAAGAAGTTCCTTCATAACAACTAGTCATGACTTATGTTAGGACTTCGTTATCCTCGATGATGGTTCCCAACCTGAACTCGGTAGTATTTTTATTATAAGACTACTACGTGGTCATTTTGTGTTGGACAATGTGTTCACATGTGTGTAGCAGAACCAGCTCATGTTTTGGAGCTTGCTATCGTAGTTCATATCCCGAGAATCTCGCAACGCCATCTCGTCGATTTGTGTTGCAACTTTTCTTTTCAGACATGTGAGTCTGAAGTATCCTATTACCAATCGGATCTGAATCTCAGGCAGATATGATGGTTGGAACATTCCCAACAGTTGCATTTTGTTCCCAGCTTACACCGCCATTGTGCCAATCCCCCATGGGCTGCCCTTCCCGGTAGTTGCTATCCAATATCATCTTCAAAAGTGGACTTACCATGGGTCCCATCCATCTTCGATGATAAGCAAAAATCATCCATTGCGTTGTCTTCAACAAGGTAGTCCACATCATCCATTCTAGTCCGAGTATGTCATTCTTTCGAACTCCTTCAAATGATCGATTGTGATTACCTTAGGTTGGTATAAAGAGTTCCAACGATCTATGGATCAAAAGTAATTCTTTTTGCCACTTAAGGGGATAGTTCTTTGCGTCACCTCCCCTAAGGTGCCCCGTTTTGGAATCATGGCAACTTTCCTCGCTATTTTGAAACACTCGTAAAATTGTTTCCTCCATCCTTACTGATGCATGTCTTACCTCTCCGCTCCAGAAATGTTTTACGCCTCATTCCATGAGTTGATCTTGGATCATTAAGATGATCCTAAATTGTTTGAACCTCAAGAAGATCAATTCTTCTAAATTCCCGCTTTTCTTCTCGTTGTCATGTTGGATGTGGTTCTCAAGACAAGACGTCAAGACAAATACGGTGATCGTGTCAACGTTCCTATGAAGTGCAACTTGGATCGTGAAGATCGTGTTAGCTTGTGACTCCTTTGACTTCTTACCTCACGTCTTGAATCTCGGGACGAGATTCTTGTATAGTGGGGGTGAGCTGTCACAGCCCTAGAATTTGTTTGTCATTAGTTGCATTAAGGCATTCATGTCATCATGTTTAAATTTCTAAAGAAATTTGAAATGGGGATGTTCAAACCCTAGCATTAAAGGAATTCACTAGGTTCAACCAAAATATTTCCAATAAACAAATGACTTCCAAAATGTTCATCATTTCGGATCTATCCGGAAACAAGAACTGAGGTGATGCACATTTTTCCATGACATATTTGGGCTCTGAATTAAATCATATGGTATTTTCATTTGGGCATTTAAATACTATAAAATATTTTAAATGCTCAAATAATCATAAACTTAAATGTTTGCTGTTGGATATTTTCCAAACAGTGGGCTTGAGCAAGTTTCATGATTTTTGGGATAGTATTAGTATTTTTAATAAAGCCCTAAAGACTACAGAATAATAGAAAAACAAAACAATTAAAAGAGAGAGAGAGAGAACGCCACTGGGCCACTTACTGGCGCCACGAACCGCCCAGCTCCCCGTGCTGGTCCAGCGTTGCTGCTGCCCAGCCCACCGCCGCCTCCTGTCTTCTTCCTCCCGCCAGGGAGGGCAGGCGAGTGCGTGTGGCGAAGGCGCGCCGATCAAGCGCCACCTCCTGCTTCGCCGTGTCGCGCTCTCCGTCACCCAATCCGCGCCTGAGACGCCTCAAGCCCTCTCGCCTCTCCTCACTCGCTGCACTCTCCCTTCCCTGGCTCTCTCCGAACACAACCGAAGCGCCACTGTCGCCATCGCCGCCGTAGCCACGGCCACAGGCCCTCCTCGCCCATCCAACATGACCTAGAGACCCGCCGTGCCTCCCTCGTCCTCCCGACGGCTCACGCGACCGAAGAAGCCCCGGAGCGCCGCCCCGACGCTTTTCCCCTCCTCGGCCGCCGGAGATCGGCCTCGCCGCCTCGCTCGGCTCCGGACTTCCCGAGCACGCCGACGGCCGCCCGAATCCGCTGTGAGCTCTGCTCCTCCTCCCCTCTCCGTTCTCTCGTTTGCACGCCCTTAGTTGTCGCTTGCCGACGGCCGGAACCCGCCGCCAGTACTCACCGCCGACGACGCTCGGTGACCATTTGGTCCCGGTGCGTGTCCACCGAAGTTTGCCGCCCTGCTGAGCCTCGCTAAGCGCCTCCCTTGCCGCTTGCACCTGCAGCCCCGATCCGCGACCACCGAACTCCGGCCGCCGCCTTGGAGCTCGCCGCCGTCGACTCCGGCCACCCCTGCCTCCGTTGTTTGCTCCATTGGATCGCGTCACTCCCGGAGCATGTAGGTGCAAGTGGCTCTTCAAACCGGGCCCGTGGCGAAGTCCGACGGCCTCCGCCATGATTTGGTCGTCGGCGTTTACGCCGGTGGTGATGATGTGGCACGCTAATTAGTGCTAATGATCCAACTAATGAACCCACACCCATTGACATATGGGCCCCACTTCCTAATTAACCCTGTTTTAGTTTTGCTTAGATCAAACTAAACCCAGAGGCCCCACAGTCGGTTTGACCCGCCACGTCACCTGTTGACTGGCCCCACATGTCGATGACCCTACCGTCATCGTGAGATCGACGATGGGTCCCGCTGGTCGATTTGACTGGACAGCGCCGTTGACTTCTTGACGTCACCGTGAGGTCATCTCGACGCATTAAAGCCTTTTCGAATTAAAATAAATCGAAAGGTTTAGAAATTCAGAATATATCCAAAACTTCTAAAATTCATAGAAATTCAACCGTAACTCTAATGGAAATAAGTTATATATGAAAAATGATCAAAAAAATATGAAGAATCTGTTTATGCCATGATCATGCATGTTTGAACAAGTTAACCTCACTGAATAGGATGAATCATGACTAGGGCAATTTATGAACTAGCATTTGGAGTTGGAGTTTAACCTTGTTTGAATTCCACTTCAATTAACTTGGCTTACTGCTGCATTAGGTCAATTCAGTACCTTAACATGACATGTCATTCATTTGAATGTGCATTGCATTGATTGTGTTCTTTCTCAGTTGCCGGTGTTTGTCTCCTCTCAGTAAACGACGTTCCGACGATTGTTCGATGACACTATTGAAGAACTATATTATCTTCACAAGTGCCAGGCAAGCAAAACCCTCTTGTTCATTCCGATATAATCCCACTCTCTCGCTCCTGCTCTCTTTTACTGCATTAGGACAACAACGTTTCATCTGTTACTTGCTGCGGTAGCTGAACCCCTTTATCCTCTGCATGACCTGTCATTCCACAGTAATTAGATGAAACCCACTAGCATGAGTAGGAGTTGCTTGAGCCATGTTGTGCCTACTCATTCATGCTTGTTCGTCATGCCTGCTACTGCTTAGAGTTGAGTCAGGTCTGATTCATCGGGAATGAATTGGAATGGTGTGTGAACATGTCCTACTATGTGTGAGCTAAGGGTGTGAACATGATTTGGTAAAGGTAGCGGTGACAGGCCATGTAGGAGTACATGGTGGGTTGTCGCATTGAAACCGTCCTCAGGAACTGAGTTCTGTGTTTGTGATCCATGAAACAGTTACTACCACACATTGGGATCCTTAAATGACTCTCTCGGCTTCTTAACCACCCTTGTCCTCTGTCCAGGAGTTGCAACTAGTTTCTGGTGTTTGTAGGATATGTGTTGGAGGCCGTGCGTAGCGCTGACCCTAGGGGTGGGCTATGATGCGGTAGATACACCGTGGCCCGGTGTACCGAATGCCCGTTTGGTATCTCGGGAACCTTGCACACATCGTTCGGGGCTGTATGGGAAACCCCGGCCGGACTCCCTGCGGATGGAACCTGAATAGGCGATAAACCTGGACTAGGGACTTGAGTGTTTAGGTAGGTCGTGGCCGACACCCTCGTTGGGCTTTCGCTTGAAGGTTGCCGAGTACATGTCGTGTAAACGACGGTAAGTGGTGAGAGCGTGTGAAGAAGTACACCCTGCAGGTTAATATGATCTATTGAATAGCCGTGTCCACGGAGAAGGACTTCGGGTTGCCTATATCAGTTCATAGACAAGTGAAAGTGGATACTCTAAAATGCGCAAGATAAGTGTGAGTGCTAAGGATGGCGTTCTCGTAGGGAGACGGAGCGGGTCCATAGTGGTGTATTGATATGGTGAATATGTGGACTCGTGCGCCACCTCAAAAGAGTTACTTGCAATGTGGTTCAGGATAGCCACCGAGTCAAAGCTGGCTTGCTGCAGTCAAACTCCACCACCCCCTTTGTTGATAATGATGCATATGTAGTTAGTTCTGATGTAAGTCTTGCTGAGTACGTTTGTACTCACGTTTGCTTATTTTATGTTTTGTAGAGAGACGTCAGTCTCGCTAGTAGTTCCGCGTGGCCCTCGACGTTTAGCTTGTTACCTCAGCTACGATCTTGTGCCCTCGGCAGGATCTGGTAGATAGTCAGGCTTCTCAGCCTTTTTCATTTATAGTTGTCTGTACTCAGACATGTTTAGCTTCCGCTTGTGCTTTGACTTGTATGCTCTGAGTGTTGGGTCATGAGACCCATGTTTGTAATATCTCGCTCCTCGGAGCCTAATGAATAAATATTTGAGTCGTAGAGTTATGTTGTGATGCCATGTTGTATTTACACATATTGAGCATATTGTGTGTATGTTTGAAATGCTTGATATGTGTGGGATCCGACAATCTAGTTGTTTATCCTTGGCAGCCTCTCATATGGGGAAATGTAGCCTCGTGCTTCGAGCGATAGTAGTCCGCTACAGCCCGGTTCACGAGTCCTGCTAGCCCAAAGACTACTGCTTGGACACTTGATGGCGGCATGTGTTTCACGTTCGCCTTATGTCCGTCCTTCGGGAAATGTCACGCGGTGATATTCGAGTCCTGCCTAGCCTGCTACAGCCGGAATACGGAGTCTGTTAGCCAGTGCTACAGCCCGAATTCATACGTTGATGACCGACATGCTCGATATGATTCATGTATGCCTATCCCCATGGGTTAGTGCCGCTTTGGGTTCACGACTAGCCATGTCGGCCCGGGTTCTTTGTCATATGGATGCTAGCGACACTATCATATACGTGAGCCAAAAGACGCAAACAGTCCCAGGCCATGGTAAGGCGACACCCGTGGGAATACCATGCGTGAGGCCGCAAAGTGATATGAGGTGTTACCGGCTAGATCGATGTGACTTGGAATCGGGGTCCTGACACCGGTTATGATGGGTGGTCGGGGGCTGAGCGATGCACATTTCTCTCATACGTACGCGCATTTGTGCGAGGCGTTGCGCTCTAACTGAACCCGAGCGAGGCGTTGGGCTCTAACTGAACCCGAGTGATTGCACTGCAGGCTACTCGTTACTGAACCCGAGCGATCGGTCGATGGTTGTTAACTGAACCGAATCGAGCGGTTCCTTCGCTATTGCTGCTAACTGAAGCCGATTGATGCTGCCTCTAGATGAACAGTGAGTGTTGTTCGGGGGTTTGGATGAACAGTTCCCGGTGGGGGGGGGGGGCTGGATGAACAGGACCCTGTGGTAGTAGAGGCCATTGCCGCTGGGTGAACAATACCCCAATCGATCGAGCCGGTGGAGGGATGGATGAACAGGACCCCGTGGAGGGCTGGATGAACAAGACCCCGTGGAGGGCTGGTTGAACAGTAGCCGGTGGAGGGCTGGATGAACAGTAGCCCGTGGAGGGGTGGTTGAACAGGACCCCCGTGGAGAGGGGTGGTTGAACAGGACCCCCGTGGAGAGGGCTGGTTGAACAGTAGCCGGTGGAGGAGCGCGCGGTGGAGGCTGGATGAACAGGAGCCCGTGGATGAATAGTCACAGGTGGAGGCTAGAGGAGGTCGACGGTGGATGAATAGTAGCCCGTGGAGGCTGGAGGAGGTCGACGGTGGAGATGAACAGTATCTCGTGGAGTCCTGCTTTTGCGTCGCCACACCCTCCCGATGAACAGGACCCCGTTTGACCGAAGCGCTCCAACACAAGTCCGTTTCCTCCGTTTTGCGGTACGCCACACCCCTCCCGATCAACAGCACCCCGTTTCGACCGTAGGAGGCCCGTTTCCTCCATTTTGCGGTACGCCAGACCCCTCCTGATGAACAGGATCCCATTTCCACCATGGCCTGTTGAACACAAGGCCGTTTCCTCCATTCTGCGGTACGCCATGCCTCGTTTCCATTGGCTGTTCCGTCCAAGCTGGTTGGCTCCCGATGAACAACACGAGTTCCGTTGCCTCCCGATGAACATGACGCATTTCGTTGCCTCCCTATGAACACGACGACGACACAATTTCTCCGTTCCGACCCAGCCACAGCCATGTACACGAGCCCTGGTCGTACGTATGTGCGAGTAGGCGTTCGAGACCCCGCCCTTATGTACGTACATGGCCGTATTTACTTTCTTGCACCCTGGCCGTTGTATGTACGTGTACATGCTACGTGCGCGCCTCTACTACCACACGTGCGCGCCTCTACATCGACCAGTATGTACATACACGTTTGCGACCAGAATGACAACGCTACGTACGCCTCGACCGGGTGGGTCCCGACTGCCACACACTTCCTTGAATGCGAAGATGTAGCTGGTGGGTCCCAGCAGTCAGGGGGGCGAATCATTTTTTTGCACGTAATATGGACGCACTTCATTGCGTGCGAAGATGTAGCTAGTGGGTCCCAGCAGTCAGGGGGGAAACATTTTTTCGCGAAATACGGTGGCCCGTCCGGTGGGTCCCTGCTGCAAGGTGGAGGAATCATTATTTTCAGCAAAATAAGGAGGCACTTCCTTGCTGCGGCCGTGGACCCAGCTGTCAGCCTCTCCACGTACAGTACTCTTCTGATGGAAGTCGTTCCTTGACCACGTTGACCATGCCGCGGCGAGAGCACCAGGGTGATGGACGATGGCGAGGCCTAGGAAGGGGACGACACGGAGCCGAGGAAGACACGACAGTGGATGCCCACGTGGAGAGGAGTACGAGGGTTCACTGGTTCGGCTGCGGTGTGAGGCTTCCGTCGCCGTAGGGCCTGGCTAGCGGTGGGAGTAGTAGGGGGCGGTGAGGCTTCTGCGGCATCACAGCCGGCCACGGGAAGTAGGAGCAAGTGACACGACCGGCGCTAGTTTGGGCGGCTGGTGCAACAAGACCAGAGGTTGAAGAAGCACTACCACCGTTGGATGGACATCGTACAGTCACTGGAGCTAGAATCGTTCATATTGACTAAGTTGAGAAAGCCCTCCGTCCCCGTCAACTTAGTAGGCCCACAAGTCAGCCTCCCACTATGGTGGGTCCCAGCTAGCAGGGGGTATTCATTTTTTTGTGTTTAATAAGGAGGCACTTCCTTGCGTGCGAAGATATAGCTGGTGGGTCCGACCTGTCAATGGGGGGAACATTTTTTTCGCAAAATACAGAGGCCCTTCCGGTGGGTCCCAGCTGTCAGGTGGAGGAATCATTATTTTGCGTGTAATAAGGAGGCATTTCCTTGCATGCGGCCATGGACCCAGCTGTCAGCCTCTCCACGCACAGTCTACTTCCGATGGATGTCGTTCGTTGACCACGCTGACTACTCCGCGCCAAGCGCATCCATGGTGGTGGACGACGGCGAGGCCCCGGACAGCAACGAGCCGGAGATGGGAAGACGTGGGAGTAGAGTCGCAGACGGAGAGGTGCACGAGGGTTAACTGGTTCTGGTGCGGTGTGGTTCGGCAGTCGGTGGAGAAGATCAGGAGGTGTGGAGGGGTGGATGGATGGCCTGGCCAATGGTGGGGTAGCGCTTCATAGCAAAGCGTGCTAAGCAGAGCTGCTTGCAGCAGGAGGCCGGAGCAGGTGGTCCCGGCGACGCTGGAGGAAGAAGACGAGAGATTGAAGCTGGATGCCGGTCGTTGGATGTAAATCCAATGGCTAACGATGTCAGAATCATTTCTTGACTAAGTTGGCAACGACTTGCGTTGGCTTCGACCTATTGACCCACATTTCAGCATCCAAAAATATGGCACGTATTCAACCCATTTTTTCAGAATTTACAGTCAATTTGATATTTTTTTTAGAATTACGGTCCATTTGCTGGGCTAGGTGAACAAATAATGTAGCGTCCATGCGGCCCATTTATTATTTTCCTAAAAAATTACAGGCCATTTGCACTTTCTCGAAATTCACGATTTTGCTGGGCTGATTCTAATTATAATGTTGGGTTGGGCGCAGCAATGTTATCAAAAAATAAACAGGGGTTGAGCATTTTGTTATAAATATATTTAAATAATAAGTGATTTATTATTACATTGGTCCTTAAATCTTACCAAGCTTTTGTACACAATCACCAGGATTTTCGTTGCCAAAAAATCCAGTATTTTTTTGTTAAGAAATTATTTTATAAGTTAATAAGATGTGGGATATTGTTTTCTTACATAAGTAAGTATCTATTAAATATATGATGACAATAAAAATAATATATAATAACATATAAAATAATTTAAATATATATAATATAGTTAGAAGGGAAACAAATGTTGGACCAGGCGTTCCTATTGTTATATAGAAAAATAGAACAAACCTCTGTGTTTTCTTCAAAAAAATACATAAATTGGGCTGCCGATGTTTCAGGAAAAATAAAACCTCGGATGGGAGGTCCATAGGCCGGTCCATACATGATGGCCCTAAAAAAAATACAAACCGTCATGTCGTGGGCTGCGCATGTTAAAAAAGAAAGCCTAGACGGGGCAGCCCAAAACCCAGCGGATACTTGCTGCCCCAGTGATAATAAATGATACTACCCGCCAGCTCCACAGCTTCATTGTGAATTTATCTCCTACGTTGAAGCACCTAAAAAAATGTAACTATGTTGACAAACCCATGGGCCCCAACGTCAGTATAACATTAGGAGGAAGCTTTCTTCGCTGAGGCACTTGCTTGCGTACGGCCATAGACCTGGTGGGTCCCGACTGTCCGCCTCTCCACGTACAGTCCTCTCCAGATTCCTCTCGTTTGTTTATCATGTTCACAACGGCAGACAGCGGCGCCGCGACGAGCGCACAAAGGCGCAGGAGGGAATTGGACCACCCAAGGCAGTGCCTTATTTGTAACGAAAGTACTGAACTAGCCCAGTGGCCAAGTGACACTACTCGACAGCTGTTCCGCCCGGGTTCGATTCCACCTGATGCAGGGAAAATATCTCGAGTTTTTTTGCCTCTGCCATTATTGACATGTGGGTCCCCATTGTCATCTACGCACACCACGTCCAACACTTGCCAAAACTTCGTCCCTCATTTTCTCTGTTTTCGCTTTTCGACATTGTGTGGGCATTTTGAAAATAGCATATCTTTTTGACTGTGCATCATATGAAGATGTGCTATGCATGAATGTTGATCAGCATGATGTTAACTGGCTGGTAGTTCCATTTTCTACCTTGAATAAAACTTCCAACATGATGTTAACCCTGTTTGAAAAGGCCGTGTTAATATAAATGCTCTGCCTCTGAAAATTGCAGTTTCGTATCTAAAACTGAAATTGCAGTTTCTTATCTGAAACTGAAAATTGCAGTTTCTTCTCTGAGAATCACATTGTCTGCATTTTTATACTCCTATGAAACTACATTTTTTTAAGTGCTAAATATAGATCTCTAGAATTCATAAAATACTTCATATGCTCAATACTACAAATCTGAAATTCAAAAGACATTCATATCTGAAAGTACTCTTAAAATACAAAACAGAAAACACAATTCACAACCTGCAAATACTGACAACCCTAAGCTCCTCCTGACAATTCACAACCTGCCGCTCCCCCTCCTCTGCCTACTTATAGGCCGATGGGCTGCGAAGCCGAGGGGGCGAACGTGGGATTTACTGCGCCCACTACCTCACGCCCCCATGTTTATCGCGCGAGTTACTGTGCGCAGTAACTCTGCGGGAACCTCAACCGCCCACCTCGGCCGCAGCGGATCCGCTCGTGTGCCGAGGCATGGTAGTGGCGGGCCCCGCCTGTAATGTCTACTACACAACCTTCTACTTATAGACGTTGTTGGGCCTGCAAGTGCACAGGTTTGTACGACAGTAGCAAATTTCCTCAAGTGGATGACCTAAGGTTTATCAATCCATGGGAGGCGTAGGATGAAGATGGTCTCTCTCAAACAACCCTGCAACCAAATAACAAAGAGTCTCTTGTGTCCCCAACATACCCAATACAATGGTAAACTGTATAGGTGCACTAGTTCGGCGAAGAGATGGTGATACAAGTGCAATATGGATGGTAGATATAGGTTTTTGTATTCTGAAAATATAAAAACAGCAAGGTAACAAGTGGTAAAAGTGAGCGTAAACGGTATTGCAATGGTAGGAAACAAGGCCTAGGGTGTGACACCCCGATAGTTAAGCTACAGTAATTCCCTGCTAATGATGCCACATCACCATGGTTTCTCTCGATGGTTCAAAATCGATACAAATTTAAAATTTAAAATAGAGGCAAACAATAAAAGTTTTCAAATAAAGAAACCTAAACTAAAAACGGAAAACTAAAATGTTCAACATGTAGAATATAAATCATGGATAATTGTGGTGGAGAAGCCACATTTTGATAAAATGTTTAGATGCAAGAAATTAATTAAAACATGGGCTAAACAATTACTTAAATGCTTTTAAAAATAATAAACTATTACAAACCATTTTATTTTGAAGAGCTAAATTAATAGTGGCAAGGGCACAATTTGTAACACTAAATTAGGTGCCACTTTTGTATTTTATTAAAACTAAAATAAATAGAAAATATGATAAATCGAAGAGGATAAACAGAAAGAAAACAAAGAAAAAGGAAAGAAAGAAAACCCCGGGCCTTCCCCCCTCCCCTTCGGCCGTTTGGCCCAACTGGGCATCCAACCCACCAGGCCACAGGCCCAGCCGCCCCCCCATCGCTCCCTTAACCCCCTGGGTGACCGGAACCCTAGCAGTTCCTCCCCACTCGTCCCCACTACCCGTCGCCCCACGATCCCCTTCTCCCTACCCGCTGATCTGGATTGGGCGACGCCCTACCGAGCGCAGCCGCCCCAACCTCACCGGAGCTCCTCTGCCTCGACCCCGCCGTCGCCGGAACGCCACCTCGACCCCCTCCTCGTCGGACCTCCCCGACCTCCGTCGAGCCCGCTGCCTAAACCCTACCGCCCCAGAGAGCTCCCCCTTCGCCCCCTCTCCCTAGGTCGCCACGGTCACCGCCCTCCCCGCCCGCGGTCGACGCGCTCCGGCGCCACCCATTGGTGCTCACCGCGCACCTCTCCCCGTCGCCGCGACGACCTCGCCGTCCTGCACCAGACGCCGCGCCCGATCCTGCCGCCCGCCGCAGCTCGTGCCACTGCGGGTGTTGCCGCCCCCACCGTCTCTCTCGCCCGCCGCAGCCCCGCCAAGATTGCTCCGGCCGGTGGCGCCCGGCCAAACCGCACGGCGCCCCATCGCTACCACCGGGCGCCCACCGCCCGTCGCTGCTGCCCTGCCCGCTTGCAGTTCCAGCGATGGCGGCGCCTCGCCGAGCCCTCCTGCTCAAAGAATCGCGGAGATGGCGGCGGCTTGCCCCTTCGCCGGTGCCCAGTAGGGACCAGCGCCCACCGTTGTGCCCGTGGCCCGTTAGGCTATGCCGCAACCAGCGCCTAAAACCGCCGCCCCAGCCATCGACTAGGGGCCCGCTGTAACAGTTTAAAAAAGGAGGAAATTAAAAAATAAACATAAGAATAAATAATAAAAATAATTAACTAATTAATTAACTTAATTAATTCTGATTAAATCAACCAATTAAGATTAATTAACCTGATGATTAATTAACCTAATTAACTAATGTTAATTAGCTAATTAATTAGTATGACAGTGGGACCCATCCTCTAATTAATTGTGATTAGTTTAATTAATCTGTTTAACTAGAATGTGTCACTGACCAGTGGGACCCACTGGTCAGGTTGACCAGTCAACTCTGTTGACTGATGACGTCAGCATGACATCATGCTGATTCTAATTTCGAATTAAATTAATTAATTAATTAAATTCCATAAATTAATAAAATCTTTAGAAAATCATATCTTTTAATCCGTAACTCGGATTTAAATATTTTCAACATGAAAGTTGCTCAGAACGACGAGACAATTCTGGATACGCAACCCGTTCGTCCGCCACACCCCCCTAACCTATCGAACTCGCAACTTTCCCCGTCCGGCTCCTTTGTCCGAAAACGCGAAACACCGGGAATACTTTCCCGGATGTTTTCCCCCTTCACCGGTATCACCTCATACCGCGTTAGGGCACGCCTAGCATCACACATTGCTTTGTCATGCACCGTTATGCATCTGTTTGCATTGTATTCATTGTTTCTTCCCCCTCTTCTTCCGCTAGACACCGAGACCGACGCCATTGCTACCCAAGACGACTACGGTGTTGACGACCCTCTCTCTTGCCGAGCAACCAGGCAAGCCCCTTTGATCACCAGATATCGCCTACTCTTCTCTATACTGCTTGCATTAGAGTAGTGTAGCATATTCTTGCTTTCGATTAATCCTATACTGCTGCATAGCCTGTCCTTGCTACTCTTGTTGTTACCTTTACCGCTATCCTATCGCTTAGTATAGGATGCTAGTGTTCCATCGGTGGCCCTACATTCTTGTCCGTCGCCATGCTATACTCTTTGGGCTGTGATCACTTGGGAGGTGATCACGGGCATATACTATATACTTTGCCTTTGTTACATTACCGTGATCTTTGTTCGGAGATGGGGGTGAAAGGACGGTGGCTCCATCCCAGTAGAGGTGGGCTGGGTTCCCACGGCCCTCGATGTTACTTTGTGGCGGAGCGACAGGAAGGTTGAGACCGCCTAGGAGAGAGGTGGGCTGGCCTTGTTCGGCGTTCGCGGATACTTAACACGCTTAACGAGATCGGGTATTTGATCCGAGTCCGCCATTTGGTCTATACGCACTAACCATCTACGTGGGAGTAGTTATGGGTATCCCGGCGTCGTGGTATCACCAAGCCTTCGTGATGCGGCCGGCCGAGTGGCGCTACCGGATTGGAACGTAAGCCTGCTCTTGTATTAAGGGGCTAGTTACGCTTTCGTCACAGACGCAACGCAGGTGTGCTATGGGCGATGGGCCCGCACCCTGTGGCGCTTAGGTTTAGACCGTGTCTTGGCCTCTCTGTTGTGCCTAGGTGGGGCTGCGACGTGTTGATCTTCGCGGCGGGCATGACCCGTAAAAGTGTGTCCGCCAAATGGGATCAAGCGTGTTGGGTTATGTGGTGCACCCTGCAGGGAAGTTAATCTATTCGAATAGCCGTGATCTTGATAATGGGGCGACTTGGAGTTGTACCTTGACCTTATGACAACTAGAACCGGATAATTAATAAAACACACCCTTCCAAGTGCAGATCCAACCTGGTGGTCGCTCTCTCTCGTGGTTACGAGGAGGGATCGCGGGTAGGATTATGCTATCGATGCTACTTGGAGGACTTGATCTGCTCTCTTCTACATGTTGCAAGGCGGAGGCTGCGAGCGTAGTCTTGACGTGATTAAATATCCCCTCTTATTCGGCATTCTGCAGTTCAGTCGATGATATGGCCCTTTACACATATATCCATGCATATGTAGTGTAGCTCCTTGCTTAAGTAGTACTTTGGATGAGTACTCACGGTTGCCTTGTTCCCCTTTTCCCCTATCTCTACTCGATTGCTGCCACTGACGATGGAGCCCAGGAGCAGGCGCCACCGGCGATGGCGACTACTACATCGGAGGTGCCTACTACTACGTGCAGCCCGGCGACGGCGACCAGGAGTAGTTTAGGAGGATCCTGTGGGAGGCTGCGCCTCTTTCGATCTGTATCCCAGTTTGTGCTAGCCATCTTATGGCAACTTGTTTAACTTATGTCTGTACTCAGATATTGTTGCTTCCACTGACTCGTCTATGATCGAGCACTTGTATTCGAGCCCTTGAGGCCCCTGGCTTGTATTATGATGCTTGTATGACTTATTTTATTTTTAGAGTTGTGTTGTGATATCTTCCCGTGAGTCCCTGATCTTGATCGTACATGTTTGCGTGTATGATTAGTGTACGATTGAATCGGGGGCGTCACATAGGGTTCATACTTTCACTAGTGCAAGTTATCTCAACAATAATAACATAGATAGATCATATAACAAGCCCTGAACATGCAACAAAGAGTCACTCTGAAGCCACTAATAGCGGAGAACAAACGTAGAGATTATGGTAGGGTACGAAACCACCTCAAAGTTATTCTTTCGGATCAATCTATAAAAGAGTTCGTACTAGAATAACACCTTAAGACACAAATCAACCAAAACCCTAATGTCACCTAGATACTCCATTGTCACCTCAAGTATCCATGGGCATGATTATACGATATGCATCACACAATCTCAGATTCATCCAACCAACATAAAAGTACTTCAAAGAGTGCCCCGAAGTTTTCTACCGGAGAGTCAAGAACGTGTGCCAACCCCTATGCATAGGTTCATGGGCGGAACCCGCAAGTTGGTCACCAAAACATACATCAAGTGGCACATGATATCCCATTGTCACCACAGATAATCATGGCAAGACATACATCAAGTGTTCTCATAAAAGACTCAATCCGATAAGATAACTTCAAAGGGGAAACTCAATTCATCACAAGAGAGTAGAGGGGGAGAAACATCATAAGATCCAACTACAATAGCAAAGCTCGGGATACATCAAGATCGTGCCATACAGGGAACACGAGAGAGAGAGATCAAACACATAGCTACTGGTACATACCCTCAGCCCCGAGGGTGAACTACTCCCTCCTCGTCATGGATAGCGCCGGGATGATGAAGATGGCACCGGAGATGGGATCACCCTCCGGCAGGGTGTCGAAACAGGGTCCCGATTTGTTTTTGGTGGCTACAAAGGCTTGAGGTTGCGGAACTCCCGATCTAGGTTCTATTCTGGAAGTTTTAGGGTACGTAGGTATATATGGGTGAAAGGAGTATGTCGGTGGAGCTTCGAGGGCCCCACGAGGCGGGGCGCGCGGGGGTGGGGGGGGTGGGCGCCCCACCCTCGTGAGCACCTCCCATATCTTATGACGTGAGTCCAAGTCCATCAGGTGGGTTTCCTTCCAAAATAACTTCTCCAGTTGATTTCGTTCGTTTGACTGCTCGATATTCCTTTTCCTCGAAACACTGAAATAGGCATAAAACAACAAATCTAGGCTGGTCCTCCGGTTAATAGGTTAGTCCCAAAAATAATATAAAAGTGGAAAATAAAGCCCAATATTGCCTAAAACAGTAGATAATATAGCATGGAGCAATCAAAAATTATAGATACGTTGGAGACGTATCAGCCTGCAGGCGTGTCCCGTCGCGCGCGTGGGTGGGTGACACGTCTCCAACGTATCTATAATTTTTGATTGTTCCATGCTATTATATTACCCCTTTTGGATGTTTATGGGCTTTATTTTACACATTTTTATCATTTTTGGGACTAACCTACTAACCGGAGGCCCAGCCCGTATTGTTGTTTTTTTTGCTGTTCGATATTTCAAGAAAAGGAATATCAAACGGAGTCCAAACGGTATGAAACCTTCGGGAGCGTGATTTTTGGAAAGAACGTGATCCGGAGAGCTTGGAGTGCAAGTCAAGAAGCTTCCGAGGACCCCACGAGATAGGAGGTCGCGCCCCCCGTGTTGGGTGCGCCCCCTGTCTCATGGGCCCCTCGGGCGGCCACCGACGTACTTCTTCCTCCTATATATACCTACGTACCCCGAAAACATCCAGGAGCACCACGAAACACAATTTCCTCGTATATTTAATTTTTGATTGTTCTATGCTATTATATTACCCCTATTGGATGTTTATGGGCTTTATTTTACACATTTATACCATTTTTGGGACTAACCTACTAACCGGAGGCCCATCCCGTATTGCTGTTTTTTGCCTATTTTAGTATTTTAAAGAAAAGGAATATCAAACGGAGTCCAAACGGAATGAAACCTTTGGGAGCATGATTTTTGGAACGAACGTGATCCGGAGAGCTTGGAGTGCAAGTCAGGAAGCTTCCGAGGACCCCACGAGATAGGAGGCCACGCCCCCCTCTGTAAGGCGCGCCCCCTATCTCGTGGGCCCCTCGGGCGGCCACCGACGTACTTCTTCCTCCTATATATACCTATGTACCCCGAAAACATCCAGGAGCACCACGAAACACAATTTCCACCGCCGTAACCTTCTGTATCCGCGATATCTCATCTTGGAGCCTTCGCCGGAACTCTGCCGGAGGGGGAATCGACCATGGAGGGCTTCTACATCAACATCCTTGCCCCTCCGATGAGTTGTGAGTAGTTTACCACAGACCTACGGGTCCATAGTTATTAGCTAGATGGCTTCTTCTCTCTTTTTGGATCTCAATACAATGTTCTCCCCCTCTCTTGTGGAGATCTATTCGATTTAAACTCTTTTTGCGGTGTGTTTGTCGAGATCCGATGAATTGTGGGTTTATGATCAAATTTATCTATGAATAATATTTGAATCTTCTCTGAATTCTTTTATGTATGATTGAGTTATCTTTGCAAGTCTCTTCGAATTATCACTTTCGTTTGGCCTACTAGATTGATCTTTCTTTCCATGGGAGAAGTGCTTAGCTTTGGGTTCAATCTTGCGGTGTCCTTACCCAGTGACAGAAAGGGTTGCAAGGCACGTATTGTATTGTTGCCATCGAGGATAACAAGATGGGGTTTATATCATATTGCATGAGTTTATCCCTCTACATCATGTCATCTTGCTTAATGCGTTACTCTGTTCTTATGAACTTAATACTCTAGATGCAGGCAGGAGTCGGTCGATGTGTGGAGTAATAGTAGTAGATGCAGGCAGGAGTCGTTCTACTTGTTATGGACGTGATGCCTATATACATGATCATGCCTAGATAATCTCATAACTATGCGCTTTTCTATCAATTGCTCGACTGTAATTTGTTCACCCACAGTAATACTTATGCTATCTCGAGAGAAGCCTCTAGTGAAACCTATGGCCCCCGGGTCTATCTCCTATCATATTTGCTTTCAATCTACTTTTATTTTCATCTTTACCTTTTGCATCTATATTATAAAATACCAAAAATATATTTATCTTATCTTACTATCTTTATTAGATCTCACTTTCGCAAGTGGCCGTGAAGGGATTGATAACCCCTTTATTGCGTTGGTTGCGAGTTCTCAGTTTGTTTGTGTAGGTGCGTGGGACTTTTGAGGAGCCTCCTACTGGATTGATACCTTGGTTCTCAAAACTGAGGGAAATACTTACGCTACACTTGCTGCATCACCCTCTCCTCTTCGGGGAAAACCAACGCAAGCTCAAGACGTAGCAAGAAGGATTTCTGGCGCTGTTGCCGGGGAGGCTAGGTAAACAACACTCACACCCCGTTAACTAAGCTCTTTTCTGGCGCCGTTGCCGGGGAGGTTAGTGCTTGAAGGTATATCTTTAGATCTTGCAATCGAATCTTTTTGTTTCTTGTTTTATCACTAGTTTAGTTTATAAAAGAAAACTACAAAAAAATGGAGTTAAGTTTGTCTCATACGCTTCGTCTTTTTAATATCTTTCGTGAGTATGATGGAAAGGAAAATTGTGCTCAAGTGTTAGAAGAAGAATGCATTAGAATGTTTGGCACTAAATCTTTGAATGATGGACATGATTGCAATGTTGTTAGTATGAATTCCTTGAATATCCATGATGCTAATGATATGCAAAGCCACAAGCTTGGAGAAGCTATGTTTGATGAATATGATATATTTTGTCCCCCAAGCTTTGATGAGCAAAATTATTTTGATGATAGCATGCCTCCTATTTATGATGATTATATTGATGAAAGTGGGTTTGGAAGAGTGTCAACTTTAGAAAGTAGTGATCACACTATTTTGGAGGATGTTGATTCTTATTGTGATGAACATGAAAGTGGATTTGGAAGAGTGTCAACTTTATTTAGTGACGATTCCACTATTTAGGAAGAGGTTCCAATTGATTATGAGAACAAAGTTGCTATCTATGATGATTATTATGAGGGAGGAACATATGCTTGTAGGAATTGCAATAATATCAAGTTTCCTCTCTATGTGCTTAAATTTTTGAAGTTATGCTTGTTTTGTCTTCCTATGCTTGTTGATTATTGTTCCCATAAGTTGTTTGCTCACAAAATCCCTATGCATAGGAAGTGGGAGAGACTTAAATGTGCTAGTCATATTCTTCATGATGCTCTCTTTATGTTTCTATTCTTATCTCTTATGTGAGCATCATTGAAATCATCATGTCTAGCTAGGGGCGTTAAACGTTAGCGCTTGTTGGGAGGCAACCCAATTTTATTTTAGTTTCTTGATTTTTGGTTCTGTTTAGGAATAAATAATCCATCTAGCTTTGGGTTAGATGTGGTTTTATGTTTTAATTAGTGTTTGTGCCAAGTAGAACCTTTGGGAAGACCTGGGTGAAGTCTTTATGATCATGCTGTAAAAAATAGAAACTTTAGTGCTCACGAGATTAGCTTCAACTTTTTACTGGAGAGTGCTATTTAGTTGATTATTTTTGCAGATGATTACTAGACAAATTCCTCTTTTAGGATTTTTGGAGTTCCAGAAGTTTGCGTTAGTTACAGATTACTACAGACTGTTCTGTTTTTGACAGATTCTGTTTTTCGTGTGTTGTTTGCTTATTTTGATGAATCTATGGCTAGTAAAATAGTTTATAAACCATAGATAAGTTGGAATACAGTAGTTTTAACACCAATATAAATAAAGAATGAGTTCATTACAGTACCTTGAAGTGGTGTTTTGTTTTCTTTCGCTAACGGAGCTTACGAGATTTCTGTTGAGTTTTGTGTTGTGGAGTTTTCAAGTTTTGGGTAAAGATTCGATGGACTATGGAATAAGGAGTGGCAATAGCCTAAGCTTGGGGATGCCCAAGGCACCCCAAGGTAATATTCAAGGATAACCAAGAGCCTAAGCTTGGGGATGCCCCGGAAGGCATCCCCTCTTTCGTCTTCATTCATCGGTAACTTTACTTGGAGCTATATTTTTATTCACCACATGATATGTGTTTTGCTTGGAGCGTCATTTTATTTTGTTACTTTTTGCTTGCTGTTATTTATAATAATGTTTTGCATCTTTAGTTCCAATAAAAATGTCAAGGATAGCCTTTGCCATGCTTATTTTGCTAGTATACATGTTGCTGTTTGAAAACAGAAAGTTTAACGCTGTTGCAAAAATTCCCTAGAAAAGTCAGAGAGTGGTATAATGTTGAATATTTTTTCATATTGAGCTCTGATAAATTTATTACAGTGGGAATTTTAGTTCATAATTTTTGGAGTCAGGGAAGTATTGATATTGTTGCATTCTTTACAGACTATACTGTTTTGGCAGATTGCTGTTATGTTTGCATTGTTTGCATATGTTTGCTTGTTTAATGATTCTATTTAAGGATAGGAGTATTAAATATGCAGAGGCATTTAGTATGCAATGTTGAATAATAATGTCAGTGATTTGTTACAGTAGAAAATGATAAGGTTTTGCATTGGTTTATACTAACCTATCTCACGAGTTCTTGTTGAGTTTGTTGTGAATGAAGCTTTTGATAAAAAGAGAAACCATGATATGACAGGAATTAAGGAGACACAAAAGTTCAATATTAGGGATGCCCAAGGCACCCCAAGATAATATTTCAAGAATTCTCAAGCATCTAAGCTTGGGGATGCCCCGGTAGGCATCCCGCCTTTCTTCTTCAACAACTATCGGTTAGTATCGGTTGAGCCTAAGTTTTTGCTTCTTCACATGAGTTGTGCTATCCTTGCAATGTCATTTTATTTTGTTTTGCTTGCTGTTTGAATACAATACCAAGATCTGAAATTCCTTAATGTTAGAGAGTCTTCACATAGTTGCACAATTATTTAACTACTCATTGATCTTCACTTATATCTTTCGGAGTAGTTTGTCATTTGCTCTAGTGCATCACTTATATATTTTAGAGCACGGCGGTGGTTATGATTTGTAGAAATTGCTAGTCTCTCATGCTTCACTTATATTATTTTGAGAGTCTTAAACAACATGGTTGTTTGAATGAAAACTATCATAGGAAGTGAATTGGATGCTATGATCAATTTGATACTTGATAATTGTTTTGAGATATGGAGGTAGTGATATTAAAGTCATGCTAGTTGGGTGATTATGAATTTAAAGAATGCTTGTGTTGAAGTTAGCAAGTCCCGTAGCATGCACGTATGGTTAAAGTTGTGTAACAAATTTGAAACATGAAGTGTACCTGGCTTGTGCATCCTTATGAGTTGCGGTCGGGGACATGCGATGGTCTTTTCCTACCAATCTATCCCCCTAGGAGCATGCGCGTAGTACTTGATTTTTGATGACTTCTAAATTTTTTCAATAAGTATATGAGTTCTTTTGACTAATGTTGAGTCCATGGATTATACGCACTTTTATCTTTCCGCCTTTGCTAGCCTCTTGATGCAGTGCATTGCCCTTTCTCACCTTGAGAGTTGGTGCAAACTTCGCCGATGCATCCAAACCCCGTGATATGATATGCTCTATCACACATAAACCTCCTTATATCTTCGTCAAAACAGCCACCATACCTACCTATTATGGCATTTCCATAGCCATTATGAGATATATTGCCATGCAACTTTCCACCGTTCCGTTTAGCATCATCATGACATACTTTACTTTTGTCATATTGCCATTACATGATCATGTAGTTGACATCATATTTGTGGCAAAGCCACCATGCATTATTTTTCATACATGTCACTCTTGATTCATTGCACCATCCCGGTACACCACCGGAGGCATTCATATAGAGTCATATCGTGTTCTAGTTTCGAGTTGTAATTCTTATGTTGTAATCAATAGAAGTGTGATGATCATCATTATTAGAGCATTGCCCAAATAAAGAAAAAGAAGAAAGGCCAAAAAGAAAAAAAAGAAAGGCCAAAAGAAAAAAAGAGGCCCAAAGAAAAAAAAAGAAAGAAAAAAAAAGAGAAAAAAAAAGAAAATAAATAAAAAGGGCAATGTTACTATCTCTTTTTCCACACTTGTGCTTCAAAGTAGCACCTTATTCTTCATGTAGTGAGTCTCATATTTTGTGCTTCAAAGTAGCACCATGTTTTTCATATAGTGAGTCTCATAAGTTGTCTTTTTCATACTAGTGGGAATTTTTCATTATAGAACTTGGATTGTATATTCCTACGATGGGATTCCTCAAATGCCCTAGGTCTTCGTGAGCAAGCAAGTTGGATGCACACCCAGTAGTTTTCTTTTGTTGAGCATTCATTTATAGCTCTAGTGCATCCGTTGCATGGCAATCCCTACTCCTCATGTTGACATCATTTGATGGGCATCTCCATAGCCCGTTGATTATCCTCGTCAATGTGAGACTTTCTCTTTTTTGTCTTCTCCACACAATCCCCATCATCATATTCTATTCCACCCATAGTGCTATATCCATGGCTCACGCTCATGTATTGCGTGAAGGTTGGAAAAGTTTGAGATTATTAAAGTATGAAACAATTTCTTGGCTTGTCATCGGGGGTATAGAAGTTGGGAACATCTTTGTGTGACGAAAATGAAGCATAGCCTAACTATATGATTTTGTAGGGACGAACTCTCTTTTGCCATGTTATTTTGAGAAGACATGATTACTTTGATTAGTATGCTTGAAATATTACTATTTCTTATGTCAATATGAACTTTTATTTTGTATTCATTTGGATCTGAACATTCATGCCACAATAAAGAAAATTACATTATGAATTATGCTAGGTAGCATTCCACATCAAAAATTTCTTTTTTATCATTTACCTACTCGAGGACGAGCAGGAATTAAGCTTGGGGATGCTTGATACGTCTCCAACGTATATTTAATTTTTGATTGTTCTATGCTATTATATTACCCCTATTGGATGTTTATGGGCTTTATTTTACACATTTATATCATTTTTGGGACTAACCTACTAACCGGAGGCCCATCCCGTATTGCTGTTTTTTTGCCTATTTTAGTATTTTGAAGAAAAGGAATATCAAACGGAGTCCAAACGGAATGAAACCTTTGGGAGCGTGATTTTTGGAACGAACGTGATCCGGAGAGCTTGGAGTGCAAGTCAGGAAGCTTCCGAGGACCCCACGAGATAGGAGGCCGCGCCCCCCTCTGTAAGGCGCGCCCCCTATCTCGTGGGCCCCTCGGGCGGCCACCGACGTACTTCTTCCTCCTATATATACCTATGTACCCCGAAAACATCCGGGAGCACCACGAAACACAATTTCCACCGCCGTAACCTTCTGTATCCGCGATATCTCATCTTGGAGCCTTCGCCGGAACTCTGCCGGAGGGGGAATCGACCATGGAGGGCTTCTACATCAACATCCTTGCCCCTCCGATGAGTTGTGAGTAGTTTACCACATACCTACGGGTCCATAGTTATTAGCTAGATGGCTTCTTCTCTCTTTTTGGATCTCAATACAATGTTCTCCCCCTCTCTTGTGGAGATCTATTCGATGTAAACTCTTTTTGCGATGTGTTTGTCGAGATCCGATGAACTGTGGGTTTATGATCAAGTTTATCTATGAATAATATTTGAATCTTCTCCGAATTCTTTTATGTATGATTGAGTTATCTCTGCAAGTCTCTTCGAATTATCAGTTTGGTTTGGCCTACTAGATTGATCTTTCTTGCCATGGGAGAAGTGCTTAGCTTTGGGTTCAATCTTGCGGTGTCCTTACCAAAGGATGTAAAGGGTTGCAAGGCACGTATTGTGTTGTTGCCATCGAGGATAACAAGACGGGGTTTATATCATATTGCATGAGTTTATCCCTCTACATCATGTCATCTTGCTTAATGCGTTACTCTGTTCTTATGAACTACTCTAGATGCAGGCAGGAGTCGGTCGATGTGTGGAGTAATAGTAGTAGATGTAGGCAGGAGTCGGTCTACTTGTTATGGACGTGATGCCTATATACATGATCATGCCTAGATAATCTCATAACTATGCGCTTTTCTATCAATTGCTCGACAGTAATTTGTTCACCCACCAATACTTATGCTATCTCGAGAGAAGCCTCTAGTGAAACCTATGGCCCCCGGGTCTATCTCCTATCATATTTGCTTTCAATATACTTTTATTTGCATCTATATTATAAAATACCAAAAATATATTTATCTTATCTTACTATCTTTATTAGATCTCACTTTCATGAAGTGGCTGTGAAGGATTGACAACCCCTTTATTGCGTTGGTTGTGAGTTCTCAGTTTGTTTGTGTAGGTGCGTGGGACTTTTGAGGAGCCTCCTACTGGATTGATACCTTGGTTCTCAAAACTGAGGGAAATACTTACGCTACACTTGCTGCATCACCCTCTCCTCTTCGGGGAAAACCAACGCAAGCTCAAGACGTAGCAGTGGGCAGACTGGCCCAGCCGCTCGCTGCCACGTGACAGGCCCGAAGCGGGCGGTGGCCTGGAAGCTTAGCTAGCACGCCACTTGGATCCCGCCGAGGCGTTCTTTAATTTTGGACAAGTCAGATTGGGCGAGTCCGACTCCAACCAGTCGGCCAGGCAGAAGACAGACGAGGCTCTACCTCAAACACTGGGAGAAGGAAACTGCTGAGGCTCCTCGACCAATCACCCGCGGCGCCTCACTAGCTTCAGGGACCATTGTCGGAGTAATGGGCCACAGGTAGGCTAACCCGAAGCCCAGAACCTTTCAAGACATCGGGGCTGACTGCGCCCCTCAAGACGACAAGATGAAGAGTCGCCTTCTGGAGGCCGGCTGAAGAATAGCCGGCTGCCCATAAAAGGTTGAGTCTTGGAGGCAAGGCCAAGTCAAGCCGACTCCTATCGGGCGGCTTCTAGAGAAGCCGGCCCCGAGGAGTCGGCCCGCGGCACCTGCAAAGCCCATGCCCTCGCCATAGGGGACGGGACGGGGAATGGCTACAGTGTAGCCCATCCCCTCTCCCTGTCCAGGCAAGCGTGGCCACAGTGCACCGTACCGGCGGAGATCTCCGCCCTGCGCAGCACTATTGCCGCGCCATCCCTGACATCATCACGAGTAGGCGGAGTACTGTTCCCACGACGGCCTGTCTGTACGGCCCAAGGATGACGGGCCCCACTAGTTAGCGAGATTCCAGCAGACGGCGAGAGCCCTACCAGTCGGACCCGAGGGAGGTCGGCCCCTAGGAGTCGGCCCGCCCCTTCCTCAGGACCCACGCGCCATTAACCAGACGAGACAGGGAGTGGCTACAGTAATCGCCCACCAGGCGGCGGAGCTGTAGCCATGACCCCCTGACCAAGCCTGCGACATTAGAGACACGACAACAGTGATCACCTGCCGACAAGACCCGGGAGCGGCTGGTACGGCCTGTCGGCTCCGTACCCAACCAGTCGGCGGGGCCAACAAGGCGGCGGGCCCCAGCAGTCAGCGGAGAAGCCGGCGGCCGAAGAGGCTGTCGGCCGGGCCCTACACCCAGCCGGATTACCAATGTATCCCTGGGGGGTAGGCCTATATAAACCCCCCAGGGCACCCATGCAAAGGGTTCCGAACCTGTTAGAACTAGACCAGATAGTAGAGGAAGGAGAGAGCTAGCCTTGCCTTCTCCTACCTCTAGCATACAGCTCAAGGAGCACTTGTGTATTCACTTGTGCCTTAGTGATCATGCGGAGACCCCACAGAGCAGGACTAGGGGTGTTATCTCCTAGGAGAGCTCTGAACCTGGGTAAAGTACGCCAGCGTTCGTGTCTACGCCTCATCCCGCTTCCGGGCACTGGCGACGTTCTACTCACTCCCACCATGATAAGCCATCCTTTGGCATATGTCGCACCCAACCCCCGACATTTGGCGCCCACCGTGGGGCGAGGTGCACCGTCGTCCGGAGACCTGTACTGGACGGAAACCCTTTTCCTCCCTGGCAAGCGCAGCCAGCCCGGCACGCCAGACGGAGTCTGCGCCGACACGCTGCATGGTGCGAAAGTCGTCTGCGCGGCAAGTTGCCTCACTGATCTCATTGGCGAGGTCCACCTCTCCGGCGAGCCCGCGTCCAACGCGGGCACAAACGGCCCTGAGAGCCGCCTCGCGGGCCTCCTCGACCAACTTCACGTCACCAGCGAGCCAGCTGTGGACCTGGAGTCTGTAGGCTCCACCGACCCGATGCTGGTCGACTCTGACACTGCGTCGCTTAACGCGTTCCCCACCAACGTGGTGGTCTACGACGAGCCGCTCCCTCCCGCGGAGAGTGGCGGAAGCACCGTCACGGAGGTGCTGGTCATCAGTCAGGGCGAGCACTCCGGCGGAGGTGCTCGCGACCCGCTCGACGCGGCACTGCAAGACCTGACTGCGCCCATCCCAGAAGACGCCAACGCCGAGATGCTGGAAGCACGCCGCATCCAGCTCGTCGAGGGCGCCAAGAGGCTTGCCAGCATGCGACGCCTGTCGGAAGCCTATCAACGCGAGATGGACCGCGCAGTGGGTGGTACGCCGGCACCAGACGGGCCCAGTCGCCTTGGCACGGTCCAGCAGCGCGGCGTGGCCATTGCCAGCCTGTTCGGGGCAGATCGCCCCGTCTACGCCATGCCTACGGAAAACATCCGGGTTGCCCAGGCGGCGGCAGAAGAGCTGGACAAATTCGAGGGCGAGGAACATCGACAGATGGCGGAGCGCGTCCAGCGGCTCCTCGACACGGCTGAAGAGCAGCACGAGGCCGGCTGCCACACCGAGGCGCCACACCGGCAAAACGACGATCTGCCTCCCCGCCGAGATCAAGGCACGACCTCTCGAATGCTGACTGGCGGCGTCCGCGGAAGAAGAGATAAGGAGCCAGCTGCCAGCCGCAGTCGGACTCGTGTCACCATAGAGAACGACCAAGATGGCCGCCCAAGAGCAATGGAACGGCGGAACGACTGTCCGCCTCCTCCCCCTCGCAGGGAAAGGCGCGTCTCCCCACCGCCTGTTGATCACCCGACACTCGGCGACCGCCTTGGCTGCCAAGAGGGAGTCAGAGAGAACGATGCCGGCCATTGGATCGACCGTCTCCATCGGTCCCTGGCGCTAGAAGAATAAGATGAGTTGGGTCCACCGTGTTTCGGCCCCTGCATTTGAGACGAGCCCTTCCCCAAAGGTTCACGCTCCCAAGAGACACGCCCAAATACACCGGCTCCATGAAGCCAGAGGACTGGCTGGTCGACTACTCCATAGCCGTCAGTATAGCAAACGGCAACAAGCGTGTTGCTGTGAAATACGTTCCACTCGTGCTCCAAGGCACAACCCAGACATGGCTGAACAGTCTGAAGCCCCACAGCATCAACAGCTGGGTCGACTTCACCGACGCCTTCGTCCGCAACTTCACCAACACGTACAAGCGGCCGCCCAAGCCCCGCCAGCTCTCCTTGTGCGTGCAAGGCCCCAACGAGTCAACTCGCGACTACCTCACACGCTGGGCCGAGCTCCACAACTCTTGCGAAGGCGTGCATGAGGTACAGGCCATCGAGTACTTCACCGCCGGGTGCAGAGAAGGCACCCTCCTCAAGCACCGACTCCTCTGCGATGAGCCGGCGACCCTCGACGAGCTGCTGATCATAGCAGACAAATACGCCACGGCTGACTCCTCCATGAAGGCAGAGATCCAAGTCGATGCATCTGGCAAAGTGGCCCCTCAGGCTCCTCGAACCCCGGCTGGTGACACCAGTCGGCGTCAACAGCAGAACGACCACAAGCGCAAGGCCACGCAGCCGGCTTCCACCAGCCGGCAGGTGGCGACCGTTGAAGACCAGCACCCGGAAGGGCAGCCTCCTTCCAAACGCGAGAAGGGCGACAAGCCCAATTGGCTGCCGGCTTTCTCATATGAGCAGACTCTGGGTGCACCCTGCAAATTCCATAGTGGTGTGAAGCCGTCCAACCACACTACTCGGAAGTGCCATTGTCTCACCAGGATCACCAAGGGAGATGGCCTCTTGCCTCGCCCGCCTGCTGGGCAGCCGCCTCCTCCTCTGCCCCAGTAGCCGGCGATCAGACCAGTCGGAGCCATACAAGATGAGTATCCAGAAGAGCACGGAGCTTATGTCGTGTTCACCAGAGTGGCCGATGACCGACGCATCAGACGGCTGCAGCAGCAAGAGGTGAATGTGGTAGCATCAGAGACCCCGGAATTCATGCATTGGTCCGAGAAGCCCATCGGCTGGAGCAGAGCCGACCACCCAGAAGTGATGCCCAATCCCGGCTCCTACGCTCCGGTTTTGGATGCCACCTTTGCCACAGATAGGCGAGCCGCTCATTTCTCCCGAGTTCTGATAGATGGCGGCAACAACATCAACATCCTATACAAAGACACCACGGAGAAGGTAGGAATCAAACAAAGGCAGCTTCAGTCCAGCCGGACTGTTTTCCATGGCATAGTTCCTGGCCTTTCCTGCTCACCAATCAGCAAGATCCGGATAGACGTCCTCTTTGGGGACAAAGATCCGTTCCACCGAGAGCCAGTCTGGTTTGAAGTGGTGGACCTTGAGAGCCCATACCATGCACTACTTGGCCGACCTGCTCTGGCCAAGTTCATGGCGGTCCCCCACTATGCCTACCTCAAAATCAAGATGCCGAGTTCCAAGGGAATTTTGACCATAGCCGGTGACTACAAGAAGTCATCCGCCTACGCAGCTGAGAGCCGCCGGTTGGCCGAGTCCCTCGCGATTGCGGCTGAGAAGCGGCTCCTTGATCGGGTTGTGGCGATGGCAGGCAAGCAGCCAGAGATGTCGCCTGATCCCAAGGAGTCGGAAGCTGAGGGCTCGTTCAAGCCGGCCAAAGAGACAAAGAAGATACCCTTGGACCCGGAGCACCCGGAGAGGTACGCTGTCGTAGGTGCAAACCTCGACAGCAAATAGGAAGGCGAGCTCGTCGATTTCCTCCGTGAGAGTTGGGACATCTTTGCATGGTCCCCCAAAGACATGCCAGGTGTTCCGACGGATTCCGTCGAGCACAAGTTACATGTCCGGTCTAATGCCAAGCCAGTTAGGCAGCCCTTGCGCCGCCTGTCAGAAGAGAAGAGACAAGTCATTGGAGAAGAGATAGCCCGGCTGCTGGCAGCCGGCTTCATCATGGAAGTGTTCTTTCCAGAGTGGCTGGCCAACCCAGTCCTCGTGCTGAAGAAAAACAAGCAGTGGCGTATGTGTATTGATTACACCAGCCTCAACAAAGCATGCCCCAAGGACCCGTTCGCATTGCCGAGGATCGACCAAGTGATAGACTCCACAACCGGATGCGAGCTGTTGAGTTTTTTGGATGCATATTCAGGATATCACCAGATCAAGCTAAACCCGGCCGACAGACTGAAGACCGCCTTCATCACACCATTTGGAGGCTTCTGCTACTTGACCATGACGTTCGGCTTGAGGAATTCCGGTGCCACGTTTCAACGTTGCATGCAGAAGTGCCTCCTCAAGCAACTCGGCAGAAACGCCCATGTTTACGTGGACGATGTGGTGGTGAAGACAGAGAAGCGTGGAAGGCTGCTAGAAGACCTCAAGGAGACATTTGAGAACCTGTGCCGATTTAAAATCAAGCTCAACCCAGAGAAATGCGTCTTCGGAGTACCAGCCGGCCAGCTTCTTGGATTCCTTGTCTCAGAACGCGGCCTAGAGTGCAACCCTGTGAAGATCAAGGCCATCGAGAGGATGGAAGTGCCCACCCGACTGCTGGATGTGCAGAAGTTCACTGGCTGTTTGGCATCCATCAGCCGATTCATCAGTCGGCTGGGTGAGAAGGCTCTTCCCCTATAACAGCTCATGAAGAAAACCACCTTTTTAGAGTGGAACGACAAGGCAGATGAAGCTTTTCTCAAGCTCAAAAAGATGTTGACTACTCCACCTGTCCTGGCGGCTCCGACTCCTAAGGAGCCCATGCTCCTTTACATCGCCGTCACCAGCCGAGTGGTCAGCACAGTCATTGTGGTAGAGCGCAAGGAGGAAGGCAAGGCACTACCAGTCCGTAGACGGTGTATTACCGAGTGAAATAATGTCGACCTCCAAGCAAAACTACCCCACTACCGGAAGATGTGCTATGGCGTGCACTTTGCCGCCAAGAAATTGAAGCCAGATTTGAGAGCACCCAATCATCGCGGGTCCGCACAGCTCCACTAGCCGAGATCATTGGAAGCCGAGATGCTTCGGGCCGAGTGGCCAAATGGGCCATAGATTTGGCCCCCTACACCATCTACTACCAGCCTCGCACCGCCATCAAGTTACAAGCACGGCCGACTTCCTCGTCATTGGGCCGAGACTCATAGACTGCCGCCAAATACCGACTCCACCCATTGGCGGATGCATTTTGATGGTTCCAAGATGCCCACCGGTTTGGGAGCCAGCATCGTCCTCACCTCTCGCAAAGGTGACAAGCTCAAATATGTGCTGCAAATCCATTTTGCCGCATCCAACAACATCGCCGAATACGAGGCACTCATTCATGGGCTATGGCTTGCCAAAGAGCTCGGCATCCGCCGGATCCTATGTTATGGTGACTCTAACTTGGTGGTCCAGCAGTCGTCAGGCGACTGGGACGCCAAAGATGCAAACATGGCGAGCTACCGCTTCCTCATTCAGCAACTCAGTGGATATTTTGAAGGGTGCGAGTTTCTCCATGTGCCAAGAAACGACAATGAGCAAGTAGACGCCTTGGCAAGAATCGGCTCCACCCGTCAAGCAATACCGACCGGCGTCGCCCTTCAACGCCTCCTCAAGCCGTCTGTCAAGCCTTCGCCAGAATCAGATTCTATCTTCGTGCCATCTCATCCTGAAGTAGTTGGATCCGACTTGAGAGCTCCGCCGCCGCACACAGAATTACGGCAGGCGGCCGGGGTCATGCGTAGCCGCACCCGCCCGGGTCTTGAACCCGCCCGGGACTCGCAGAGGCCAGCCCGGGGACTTCAGAGCTCAGCCCGAGGACTGCACCAATTGACCTGGGGACTTCATCGACCCAGCAAGCGGCTGCCGACTCCAACCCGCCGCCTCCCGGCCCAACCGCCCTCGTCCAAGTTGCTGTCCTGAAAGTCGAAGAAATCGCAGCACCTTCATGGGCCCAACCCATCCTCAATTTCCTGGTGAACAAAGAGCTACCGACTGATGAGATCTCGGCCCGGCAAGTGCAACGCCGGGCAGCAGCCTATACCATAGTCAACAGAGAGCTTGTGAGGCGCAGCGTCACTGGTGTCTACCAGCACTGCGTGGAGCCGGAGCAAGGCCAAGCAATTCTCAAAGATATCCATCAAGGCGAGTGTGGCCACCATGCGGCTACAAGAGCACTTGTCGCCAAAGCCTTCCGCCATGGTTTTTTCTTGCCGACCACTCTACAAGACGCCAAGGACTTGGTCCAAAAATGCAAAGGGTGCCAGAAGGTCCATTCCAAGCCACATCAGCCGGCTTCTGCACTCAAGACTATTCTCATTGCCTGGCCCTTTCCCGTCTGGGGCTTGGACATGGTAGGACCATTCAAATCAGCGCGAGGTGGCATGACTCATCTGCTTGTCGCGGTGGACAAGTTCACCAAGTGGATAGAAGCCAAACCAATCAAGAAGTTGAACGGTCTGACTGCTGTGACGTTCATCTCCGACATCACCATCCGGTATGGCATACCACACAACATCATCACCGACAATGGCACAAACTTTGCCAAAGGCGCCTTGGCCCGTTTCTGCGTAATGTAGGGCATCTGACCGGACTTAGCGTCCGTTGCCCATCTGCAGTCAAACGGCTAGGTGGAGCGAGCAAACAGCCTCATCTTGTCCGGCATCAAGCCCCGACTGGTCGAGACTCTAGAGTGTTCAGCCGGCTGCTGGCTCGACGAGCTGCCAGCCGTCCTCTGGAGCCTGCGCACAACTCCAAACAAGTCAACCGGCTTCACGCCTTTCTTCCTCGTCTACGGTGCCCAACCTGTCATCCCAACGGACATATAATTCGACTCCCCTCGAGTCACCATGTACACCGAAGAGGATGCGGAAGAAGCACGACAAGACGGCGTCGATCTGCTGGAAGAGGGCCAGTTGTTGGCACTCAGTCGGTCCAACATCTACCAGCAGAGCCTGCGCCGATACTACAACCGGAAGGTCAAGCCGAGATCTTTCCAAGAAGGAGACCTTGTGCTCCGGCTGATCAAGCGAACAGCCGGCCAGCACAAGCTCTCAGCACCTTGGGAAGGCCCCTTCATCATCAGCAAAGTGTTGGGAAACGACTCCTACTACCTGATCAACGCTCAGAAGCCTCGAGCGCGCAAGAGGGACGACTCCGGCAAGGAGACGGAGCGACCATTGAATGCAAGTCTCCTCCAAAGATTTTATAGTTAATGCAGTATGTACCACGCTACCTTTTGTATTAAAGTATGAAGACTCCGGGTCCCCCGAGAAGAGCTCGGGGACTGCCCTCTTTTATCTATATGATAAGAATTATGCCTATGAGTATGTCATTTTTTGTTATGCCGCTTGGCACCGGGTTCGACTAGTGGGACTTGCCGCCTGGAGCTATGAAATGCTTCCTGCAGCCGGAAAGTCATGTGTGGCACTTAAGCCGTCTCCTGCCAGAAGCCGCAGCTCGCAGAGCGACTGTCTGGTGGGCAGGAGCAAGGTAGAAAGGGTGCCCACATGAAAAATGGCTAAGGACTCAAAGCATGTGCATAGTTTAAGCAGGCTTCCAGCCTTTTACGACTGACTGTTGAGCAGCCGGCCTGCCGTTTTCTACTCAACTTGCTAGAGAACTCTAAACGGCTAAGTACTTGCCTAGCTAAGTACTTGACTTAGCAACAGTCCGCAGAGCGGCTGTTTGGCTGGCAAGACGGCAAATAAGGGAAGGCGACAAAGGAAAAAGCCAAAGAGCAATAAGCAAGAAGAGATAGAACTCGGAAAAATATTTACATAACAAAGGTCCTTGGCCAATCTTCAACAAAGTTCAAGATACACACCCCGCGGGTGGAATTGTGCAAAATTAACAAGTTCATCGAGACTGATAGACAGGTGAAGTAAAAAGATAAAGTGGCGGCCTAGGAAGAAACAGAAGGGTTCGAAGGATCGGAGGAGTCGGCGGTGCCAGTTGCCGGAGCGGCAGGCTGGTCGGTCTCTGCTTGATCGCCTCTGGCGGCAGCTGGCTCGGTCGGGCGCGGCTCATTGCTGGAGGCGCGGTCGACCTGAGGTTGGCCGTCTTCTCCGACCTCTGGCACCTCCTCTTCTCCTCTCTCCTCCGCCCCGCCTTCTTCCTCGCCGCTGGAATCGATCACCTTCGCCGAGTCCTCGCCGTCGTCCGGGTTCAGCCCGAACCATTCCGGCGGCACCTCGTCGCCGTTTTCAACCTGCTCCGGGATGAAGATGCTGGTGTCGGTGTACTCGGTGATTGAGGCGGTGCGCTTCACGATATCGTCTTCCACGACTGCCAACTCCGCCTGAGCCTCCAGCCGGAATGTGGCCAGCTGGGCCAGACTCAACCCAGGGTACCATGCCTTGACGAACTCCAAGGCCCGGTGCGCTCCAGCCTGGGCCGAAGAGCCCTTCCAGGCCTCAAGACGGCCGACCGCTACCTCCAGCCAGTCGGCTGTCCGACTGGGGGTGCGCGGTGTCGGCATGTCCGGCCACAGGGCGACGATCGCCTGGATGCCGACACGCTGAAGCCGGCACAACATCCGGTGAGCCGGCCGCAGATGAGCCTCGATGCTCAGGATCTGGTCGCTAGGGGTTCGGGGGGCATCGGCGGTGATCTTCACGCCGTCCGCCCTCCGCCCTTCACGGTCAGCTTCGATGGCCTGGTTGGCAGCGTCCGAGTGGCCAGGGAAGAAGTCTGCCAAGACAGAAGCAAAGAACAAAATTAAAGACCAGAAGCCGGCTTGACCAACAGCTGGTGGCGCAAAGAAGAAAAATGAGGGAGGCTCACCATCGATTATATCCTCGATCTCGTGGAAGCCGGAGGTCAGCATCGCCTCCTTGTCAGTCCAGGAGGAGCATTCGCTCACGAACTCAGCAAGGAGGCCGGTCTCCTTGTCCTCCGCCTCCTTCTGGGCCTTCTCGAGGAGCTCCTTCTGTTCTGCCAGTTGCGTGACCAGTCGGTCGCGCTCTTCAACCATCTTGCTGCACTCCTCTTCCTTATGCGTTCTTGTGTTGGCTTCGCCCTAGCTGCTGCAAGGTGGTGTTGGCCTCGCGGAAGAAAGAAGAAAACAAGGTGTTAGTCGCCGACAAAGAAGAACGATCCACAGGGAGATCCGGCCCGATCGCCAGCAATCGGCCCGAATCTTGGGATTACAGCCCCATGGTGCGCGTAGCGCCTCATGAAAAAGGAGTCATCAATAGAAAGAAGAATAGTGGCTGGAGATCCGGTAGCGCGATCGCCAGCCAGCCGGCCCGAATCTCGGGACTCTGACGCTGGTGCGCCAAAGGCGCTCAAGAGGAAAAGAAGAGGACTAACTCCGGCTTTCCAACAAGTCGGTGGTCCGCTGAGCCAGCTCCTGGACGTTGAAGTTGAAGGCGGTCACGCGGAGATTGTGGTAATCCCGTGACAAAAATTTCAGACAAATGTTAGTGCTTGGAACTTGCCGATTAGAGTTCCGAGTCGCCTTCTCAGCAGCCGGCCCGAAACTCGGGGACTACACCCAGTGGGTGCGCTGGCACACCCCCACCGAGAAGCAATAGAAACAGAAGCAAAGAAGAAGGAAACACACCCGAACGGCCTCTCGTGATGCCAGATGCGCCTTGTTGCAGTTCCTGATGGCCTCGCCCTCGGCACGGATCTTGGTTTGGACGTCCAAAAGCGCCCGATTCAACGGGCCCGTCCCGCCTCCTCGCACCCACCCAGTGGGCGCGACGCTCGTCGCCTTGGTGTCCGGGATCGAGGAGCTCGCGGCGCCAGTCTCCAGCGGGCGTGGCACCGAAGTCGCCTTTGCAAGTCGGCGACGCGTCGGTGTATCGACCTCGAGAACCAGGCCCGCCACCACCTCGTCTTCAGTTGGCGGCACCGGCGGGTCCGCCGGCTGCCCGCCTTGCGCGCTCCCGGATGGCGGCGGTGGCGGCACGATCGCGTCCGGCATGGTAGTGTCGCCGCCGCCCTCTCCATGACCGGTTCTCACCAAGGCCTCCCAGTCTACCAAACCGGAGGTGGTGGCGCGGAGTTCAGAGGAATGACAAAAACCGCCGATTGGCGGTGCGCGATCAGCCTGCTTCTTTGTTGCGTCGGCGGCCTCGGCCTCCGGCAGTTTCTTCATGGCGGCGACCTCCGCCTTCTCAGCCTCCGCCTTCTCCAGGCGGGCGGCTTCCTGCTCTTCGCTCACTTCTCGCGCGTTCCGCTCCCTCGCCTCCCGGAGGTCGGCGGCTGGGTCGTTCCGCCGAGTGGTTGCGGAAGTCTCTGCCGACCCCACGATGGAGGCGGCAGCCACCTTCTCAAGAGAAAGGGGAGCCCTGGACCCAAGGGAAACAAAGCAAAGGACTCAGACCGAATCAATGAAGAAAATATGAAGGTGTAAGGGAAGGTAGCACTTACGCAGAAACCAGCGGCGGCGTCTTCACCTCCCTACGGAAGCGGTAGGCCTTCGCGGCCGCTTCGTCCTACTTGGTCGCCGCAGCCGAGCCCTTGGGCTTCTTCGACCAACTACCAAACATGCTCGGCGCGGCCCTGCGTTTCTTCACGCCGCCTTGGGCGTCTGGCGCAGCAGAAGAGCTCGCGCCCGGCTGGCCGGTTCCCGGCTGGTGGCGTGGGGCGACTTCCCCCGCGTCGTCGTTAGGCCAGTCCTCGAGGCTGGCTCCCAGCCTCAAGCCGCCTGCTATGCCGCCTCGCCCCTCGGCGTCGTCCTCCAAGGCCGCCGCCCCCAAGTCGGGGTCGTCGACGTCGCTCTCCGCCCGGCCAGGGAGGAATTCGCGGTCCGGCCCTGCGGTGCCGGCTGCTAGCTGGAGGAGGGGGCTCTGGCCAAAGGCCGATTGGTAAGACTGGACAAGGTGGACTCAGCGACAAAGGGTCAGAGAAAAAAGAAAAAGAGAATACTCACCATGGGTGGAGGATTGGTGCGTGAATATGGCTCCTTGCCGAACCGCCACTCTTCCGAGAGCTCGCAGTTCGCAAGATAGTTCACCATGTAGGCTACCTCTACGTGAGACATCTCCTTGGTGCACAGCCGGCTCGGGTCCCGATGTCCGCTCATCTGGCAGATCATGTGAGGGCGGCCTCGAGCGGAGCACTCGGCGCGCCACGGCGGCGCGCCATCAAATCAGGCCTGGTCAAGCCCTCCAATCTGATCAAGCATTTCGGAGCCGCTGCGATGGCGGGGTTCCAAAGAAGCGCCGCCCCTGGCCCAGTGACGACCAGTTGGGCTGCCTTCCAGCTGACGGGCCGGCTGCGTAAGCCGGCAAGTTGACCCAGTCGCCCTCCCCGAAGACGCTCTTCACGTAGAAGTACGTCCGCTGCCACATCTTCACCGACTTTATCAGCGTGATGGGGGGAAACGGATTGTCGCCCCCGACCTCCGCACCGCGATAAACGCGCTGCACTGGGCCGGCATGCCTGCGACGTGGGTGCCGAGCTTGGGGTAGAAGAACTCCCCCTAGAGCTCGATGGTGGGGAGGACACCGAGGAAGCCTTCGCACAAGGTGACGAAGGCAGACAACAAGACCATCGTGTTCGGGGTGAGGTGGTGCGGCTGGAGTCCGTAAAATTTGAGGAAGGACCAGAAGAAGTCGCTCGCTGGCAATCCAAGGCCGCACAGGCAGTGCGAGCGGAAGACGGCCCGCTCGCCCTCCTCCGGTGCCGGCGAGATTTCTCTCTTCGGTGCGAGGCGGACCCTCACGAAGTCCTTGCCGGGCTGCCGGCGCGTCTTGAGGAGGAAATCGACGTGGTCGTCGTGAACTTCAGAGCCGTCCCACGCTCCGGAGCGCACCGCGGGGGGCGTGACGGTGGAAGAAGAGCTCATCGGGAACGAATCACTGCGATGCTCAGCGTAGCTTGGGGCGCAGCGGCAAGAGGAAGAAGAAAGAGGAGGCAGAGTGAGGAGGAGGGGTGCGCGTGCTCCGCCGCTCCCCCTCCTCCGCCTACTTATAGGCCTATGGATCATGCGGCCGAGGGGCTAACATGGGATTTATCGCGCCACTACCACGCCCCACGCTTATCGCGCGTTATCAAGGCCGCAGTAATTCCGCAGGAACCTCAACCGCCGACCTCGGCCGCAGCGGATCCGCTCGCATGCCGAGGCATAGTAGTAGCGGGCCCCGCATGCAGGCGTGTCCCATCGCGCGCGTGGGTGGGCAGACTGGCCCAGCCGCTCGCTACCACGTGACAGGCCCGAAGCGGGCGGTGGTCTGGAAGCTTAGCTAGCACGCCACTTGGATCCCGCCGAGGCGTTCGAAAATTTTGAACAAGTCAGATTGGGCGAGTCCAACTCCAACCAGTCGGCCCGGCAGAAGACCGACGAGGCTCTACCTCAAACACTGGGAGAAGGAAACTGCTGAGGCTCCTCGACCAATCACCCGCGGCGCCTCACCAGCTTCAGGGACTACTGTCGGAGTAATGGGCCACGGGTAGGCTAACCCGAAGCCCAGAACCTTTCAAGATATTGGGGCTGACCGCGCCCCTCAAGATGACAAGATGAAGAGCCGCCTCCTGGAGGCCGGCTGCAGGAATAGCCGGCTGCCCATAAACGGCCGAGTCCCGAGGCAAGGTTAGTCAAGCCGACTCCTATCAGCGGCTTCTAGAGAAGCCGCCCCGAGGAGTCGGCCCGCTGCACCGCAGAAGCCCATGCCTCGCCAGAGGGGATGGATGGGGAATGGCTACAGATAGCCCCATCCTCCCCAGTCCCCACGCAAGCGCACACAGGCAGCACTGCATCGGCAGAGATCTCCGCCTCACAAGCAACAACTGTTGCCGCGCCATCCCTGACATCATCACGAGTAGGCGGAGTCCTGTTCCCACGACGGCATGTCTGTACGGCCAAAGGACGATGGGCCCCACCAGCCACGAGAGTCCAAGACGGCGAAGCCCTACCGGCCGGATCCGAGGGAGGCCGACCTTAGAGTCGGCCCGCCTTCCTCGACCCACGCGCCATTAACCGTGACGAGACAGGAGTGGTCGAGTAATCGCCGCCAAAGCGGCGGAGTCAGTAGCCATGACCGACCAAGCTCAAGGCTATTAGAGACACGGAATAAAGTGATCAGCTGCCGACAAGACCCGGGAGCGGCGGATACGGCCTGTCGGCCCCTGTCAGTGTAGTGAAAACCAGGGCTACACTAACCGCCGAGCATGGGCCACGCATCGTATGCAATTACACTAAGGAGGATCCATCTTCCCCGATAACGCTACATCGGCAAGCGTAACTCAAGCCACCGTCCGGCAAGGAGCATCCCATTCGCCGGGAGGACAGACACAAGGCGAAGAGAAGCAACCAAGCCAGAGGCCGAAGATTTATGATCCTCGGCGAGATCCTTGCCGAGGTAATCTGACGAGACCCCCGACAAGATCCTTGCCGGGGACGACCACGACGCCACGGCAAGATTCTTGCCGGGGCCCCAGCAAGACCCTTGCCGAGGACATCAACGGGGCCGCAGCCAGGCCCGCGTCTGCCAAGACTCCACCGCCGTCCCCATGTAGCTGCTAGCTCAACCAGCTGGGCAGCACTGTGTGGCGACGCGGCCTCCACGCCGACTCAGAAGCACCTGGTGGTCGATGCGATCTTCGTGAAGACTCGCCATCGCGCCAGCCTCAAAGCAGCCAGCGAACATGGTGTTACACCGCCTGCCGCCCCTGGGACGCTGCTATACAAAGCGAGGCGCGATACCTGGACGAGATTCCTTGCCATCCCCGATAAAGCAAGAGGACACATAAGCGGGCGATTGAAGGCGCTTTGTTCGTGATGTCAGCGATAAGCTTGGACATCAGAGATACTTTCCACCTCCTCAGATACCACTGTATGCACCCCTTTGACATATAAAAGGTGGCCCACATGCATCAAGGAAAGGGATCGACATCGGATCCTCAAGGGATTTGGCTCTTTCAACCTCACAAGACCTAGAGCTAGTTCAAGAGCTCAAGAACACTAAATACATCCACCAAAGCAGGATCGAGGGTTTTACGATCTTTTGCGGCCCTAACTCGGTAAATCCTTTGTGTTTTATGCTAGTCCCGCTTCTTCTCACGATCCCCGCTACCAGAATCGTGAGAAGGGATTCCAAGGATCCCATAGGTGTCGCTTTCCCACCGACATCTTTGGCGCGCTGTAGGGGGTAAATGTGAGAATCGTCTAGTAGTTAGCCTATCGGTTCTTCGTCTGCTGCGGTTTCGAGAAGAAGTCGGCCGAGAAACGACGCCTGCCCTCGCAATGTAAAAGCTAAGTTATTTAGTGCCTTGGATTTTTTTTTCTTTTACACTTGAGGTTATCGCCTCGAGATCTGGCCTATGTATGGGAAACCTGCACGCAAAGGGGCCCCTCATGATTGGCAACGCCTTTGTTCTGCTTTCGAGTCCGCCAACAGCTCAAAGCTGCCGCCGAGAGCGGGCGGGTAGCCTTCCGCACTCGACAACGCCCCGGCTCGACTCTAGTCAAGCTCGACAGTCGGCGGCCGCGCTTAAGGGCGGTAAGGTGGTTCGCCCGGCAGCAAGCACACCCGGCAGGCCAATGGGGATCCGTCCCCAAGACGCCGCCCTGTGTTTACGCGCCGGCAAGGCCTACCCGGTTATGTAGGGTGGACATACAAAGGAAAATTGAACAGGAAGATAGCATGCACTATTTATTTGAGATTTCTCCATAGACCTGTATGACAAGGAACCTTCTCGGGGCTAGTTTCACTCCATGTTGCCCCGAGTCCGCTCGGCAACTAGCCCCGGACACTCGGGGGATACTGTCGGTGTAGTGAAAACCAGGGCTACACTAACAGCCGAGCATGGGCCACGACTGTATGCAATTACACTAAGGAGGATCCATCTTCCCCGACAAGCGCTACATCGGCAAGCAAAACTCAAGCCACCGTCCTCCTACCCTGCCGGGGAGGACAGATACAAGGCGAAGAGAAGCAACCAAGCCAGAGGCCAGAAGACGATGATCCTCGGCGAGATCCTTCCCGAGGTAATCCACGAGACCCCCGGCAAGATCCTTGCCGGGGACGACCATGATGCCACGGCAAGATTCTTGCCGGGCCCCCGGCAAGACCCTTGCCGAGGACATCAGCGTGGCCGCAGCCAGGCCCGCGTTTGCCAAGACTCCACCACTGGCCCCCATGCAACTGCTAGCTCAACCAATGAGCAGCACTGCTGGCGACGCGGCGGCCTCCACGCCGACTCAGCAAGCACCTGCGGTGGCATGCAGATCTTCGTGAAGACTCCGCCACCGCACCAGCCCAAAGAGCTAGCCAAATGGTGCTACAACGCCGTCACCGGATGCACGCCAAGGCCAAAGTAGGCAGCGACACCGGGACGAGCTTCATTGCCATCCCCGATAAAACAAGAGGACACATAAGCGGCGCATTAAAGGCGTTTGTTCTCAGGATGTCGCGATAAGCTTGACATCAGAGATACTTTCCACCTCAGATACCACCGTATGCACCCCTTTGACATATAAAAGGAGGCCCAAGGCGCATCGAGGAAAGGGATCGACTGATCCTCAAGGATTCACTCTTTCAACCTCACAACACCTAGAGCTAGTTCAAGAGCTCAAGAACACTAAATACATCCACCAAAGCAGGATCATAGGGTTTTACACATCTTTGCGTCTTAACTCGGTAAATCCTTTGTGTTGTCTGCTAGTCCCGCTCTTCTCACGATCCCCGCGCCCAAGAACCGTAGAAGGGATTCCTGATCCCATAGGTGTCGCTTTCCCACCGACAGCCTCTGCACTCAACTGGTCAAGGGCCCACCAGCGGCGGGCCCCAGAATGGGCGGAGAAGCCGGTGGTCGAAGAGGTCGACGGCCGGGCCCTACACCCGACCGGATTACTAATGTACCGGGGTAGGCCTATATAACCCCCCTGTGGCACCCATGCAAAGGGTTCCAACTCGTTAGAACTAGACCAGATCGCTTAGGAAGGAGAGAGCTAGCCTTGCCTTCTCCTACCTCTAGCATACATCTCAAGGAGCACCTGTATTCACTTGTGCCTTATTGATCATGCGGAGACCCCGCAGAGCAGGACTAGGGGTGTTATCTCCTAGGAGAGCCCCAACCTAGGTAAAGCACGCCTGCCGTCGGTTCACGCCATCCCGCTTCCGCACCGGGCGACGCTCTACTCACTCCCACCATGATAAGCCATCCTTTGGCATATGTCGCACCCAACCCCGACAACCCACCGCTCGCCCGCATGGCACCTCACAAACGGCACCTCAGAGAAGCTCGATCCTTCAATCTCCGTGCATGCTCCATCGGGATCGATACTCCCACCACCGCCTCACAATCGGATTCGAGAATCTATTTGCTCCATGGCCCGTAGGAGCAGCTCTATGTACTCCCACCCGACTACCTTCGGAGTATCGCTGCCTTTTCGCTCTCGCTGCAGATATTTGGCCATGGATGCCATTGTCGCCGCTTAGTTGGTCCTTGTTGTCAAACCAAGATTGTATCTCCAACATCCTAGTTAGCTTCATTGTGGTCGCCGTCTCATGACCCTCACATATCGGGTTGTACTCCTCCATCGATCTACTTCTCCACAGCACCTTCACTCGCCAGCGGTGGTTTTTGAATGGAAGAGGAGAGGAGCAGCGCTGGTTTTGGATTAGAACGGGAGAGGAGCGGCGCTGGTTTTGGATTGGAACAGGAGAGGAGGGGCGGTGGTTTTGAAATGGAAGAGGAGAGGAGCGGCGCTGGATTTATATTTGAGAGGAGCGGTGGTGGTTTAAGAGGAGAGGAGCGGCGCTGGTCTTGGAAGTTTTTTTGTTTTGCGTATTTTGGGTCAAAGTTTGACCACGTACTATATTTGACAAGCAAAATGTGAATGCATGTCACCAAAAATTGTATCGCTTTGGTTCAGATTCGAATGTACTTTCAAATTATATTATTTTTGCAACGATAACATATATTTTATTTTAGAAAATCATGGTCAATTATGACCCGTAATAAAAGGGAGACTAGTTAATGTGGGTCGCTTTCTTAATTTAAGGGTAAATTGATTTTGATTTTGATCCACCACAATGCTAATGACCCTCCTCATCCAATCCTAAATCGCACGATGCTCCTCTCCCTCTTCTCCATTGCAAAACCACCTCCTCTCCTCTCCATCATCTCCATTACAAAACCACTGTCTCGCCTCTCCCTCTTCTAAATTGCAAAACCACCTCCTCTCACTACAAAAAAAGACACATCCGTGACATTTTGGGCCGAACGAATTTTTTTTCTGTGATACATATGACACTTCTAAGACTATAATTGTGAGAAAACCCGGTATCATCATAGATGTGGTGTGCTCCTAATTCTATGACAAAAAATCATGACAGAAAATGGGCTTTTCGTCCTGGGCGGGCCGGAGACGAATCGCATGACATTCTTTGGGCCGCCCATGACGGAAAAACCGTGGTAGAAGCGAGGGGAGGAAAATTTCGAGGAGTTGCCGTTACGTGGGAGGTCGGGCGGAGCGATGCGCTGCTTTCTCTCGTACATACGCTGCTGTGTGCGTAGGCGCTGGTTCTAATCAAGCCGAAGCGAGGCGTTGGGGCTCTAATCGAACCCGAAAGCGATTGCACCGCAGCTACGTGTTACTAAACCCGAGCGATCGATCGATGGCTGTTAACTAAACCCGATGGAGCGATTCTTCGCCATCGCTTCTAATCAAGCCGATCGATGCTGCTCTAGGATGAACAAAGGAGCGCTATGGGGGGGTTGGATGAAAGGAGTGGTGGCATTGCCTCTGGATGAACAAGAACCCATGGTGTGGAGGGCTGGATGAATAGTAGACGGTGGAGGGGTGGCCGTGGAGGGGTGGTTGAACAGGACCCTCTGGTGTGGAGGGCTGGATGAACAGTAGACGGTGGAGGGGTACCCGTGGAGGGGTGGTTGAATAGTAGCCGGTGGAGTAGCGCCTGGTGGAGGCTGGATGAACAGGAGCCCGTGGAGGCTGGAGGAGGTCGACGGTGGAGATGAACAGTATCCCGTGGAGTTCCGCTTATGCGTACGCCACACCCTCCCCTGCTTTCACCATAGCGCCCAACACAAGTCCGCTTTTGTTCGCTTTTGCGGTAGGCCACACCCTCCCGGCGAACAGGACACCCATTTCGACCAGAAGGCCCAACACAAGTCCGCTTTCGCCCGCTTTTTGCGGTACGCCACACCCTCCCGATCAACAAGACCCCTGCTTCAACCGTAGGAGGTCCGCTTCTCCGCTTTTGCGGTACGCCAGCCCCTCCCCGATCAACAGGACCCTGCTTTAACGTGGGCCGGTCGAACACAAGGCCATTTCTCCGCAGCGGTACGCCAGCCTCGCTTCCATCGCCTGTTCCGCATAAGCCCTCTCGATGAACACGACCACATTCCGCTTCCGACCCAGCCGATTGGCTCCCCATGAACACGACGACGACGCTGTTTCTCCGCTCCGACCCAGCCATGTACGACGTGCGAGTAGGCGTTAGAGACCCTGCCCGTATGTACGTGACGCGGACGATTTTCTTTCTTGCACCCTCGCCACAGACGACGCGTGTACACGCCACGGCGCGCTTCACTATTTATTAACGCGGCGCGCTTTACATCTACGACACGCGCGCCGCTTCTACATCGACCAAGATGTATGTACACGTCACGACCAGAATAACAACGCCACGCACGCTTCGACCAGGTGGGTCCCGACCGTCATGCACTTCCTTGCGGCGAAGATGTAGCTGGTGGGTCCCAGCAAGTGGGGAATCGGTTTTTTTGCCCGGACGCACTTCCTTGCATGCGAAGATGTAGCTGGTGGGTCCCAGCAGTGGGGTAATCGCTTTTTTCACGAAACACGGTGGCCCGTCCGGTGGGTCCCCATTGCCGTGGAGGAATCATTATTTTTGCGTAATAAGGAGGCACTTCCTTGCGGCGGTCGTGGACCCACTGTCGGCCTCTCCACGATAGTCCACGTCCGATGGAAGTCGCTCGACCACGCTGACCACACCGCGCCGAGAGCACCACGGCGGTGGACGACGGCGAGGCCTAGGAAGGGGACGACTCGGAGCCGGGGAAGCAGCAGCAGTGGATGCCCACGCGAAGAGGAGTACGAGTATTCACTGGTTCGGCTGCGGTGTGAGGCTGCTGTCGCCGCAGAATAACAGGGGGTGTGGGTGAGTAGAGGGATGACAAGGACAACGGTGGGAGTAGTAGGGGTGGTGAGGCCTCCGCGGCATCACAGCCGGCCACAGGAGGCAGGAGCACGCGACACGATCGGCGCTGGTTTGGGCGGCTGGAGCAAGAAGACCAGAGGTTGAAGAAGCACTACGGCCGTTGGATGAACATCGTACGGTAACAGGAGCTAGAATCGTTCATATTGACTAAGTTGACAAAGCCCTTCGTCCCCATCAACTTGGTAGGCCCACAAGTCAGCCTCCCACTATGCTGGGTTCCAGCTGGCAGGGGGAGTATTCATTTTTTTGTGCGTAATAAGGAGGCACTTTCTTGCGTGCGAAGATAGCTGGTGGGCCGACATGTCAGCTGGGGGCACGTTTTTTTCGTGAAATACAGAGGCCCTTCCGGTGGGTCCCAGATGTCAGGTGGAGGAATAATTATTTTGCGCGTAATAATGAGGCACTTCCTTGCTGCGGCCGTGGACCCAGCTGTCAGCCTCTCCACGTACAGTCCACGTCCGATGGAAGCCGTTCCTTAACCACGTTGACCACGCCGCGCCGAGAGCTCTAGGGCGGTGGACGACGGCGAGGCCTAGGAAGGGAATGACACGGAGGCAGGGAAGACTCGGCAGTTGTTTCCCACGTGGAGGGGAGTACGACTGTACGAGGGTTTACTGGTTCGTCTGCCCTCGCCGGAGAATAACAGCAGGTGTGGCCGTGTGGGTGAGTAGAAGGATGGCTAGGCCAGCGATGGGAGTACGATGGGGCGGTGAGGCCGGCGCGGCAGCACAGCCGGCCGCGGGGAGGAGGGAGCAGGCAGTCCCGCCGGCGCTTGTTTGAGCGGCTGGAGCAGGAAGAGCAGAGATTGAAGAATCACGACGGCCGTTGGATGGACATCATACGGTCAATGGAGCTAGAATCGTTCATATTGACTAAGTTGACAAATCCCTCTGTCCCCGTCAACTTAGTAGGCCCACAAGTCAGCCTCCCACCATGGTGGGTCCCAGCTAGCAGGGGGAGTATTCATTTTTCCTATGCGTAATAAGGAGGCACTTTCGGTGGGTCCGAGCTGACAGCGGGGGGAACGTTTATTTTGCAAAATACGGTGGTCCGTCCGATGGGTCCCAGCAGTCAGGGGCAAACGTTTTTTTCGCGAAATATGGTGGCCCGTCCGGTGGGTCACATCAGTCAGGGGGAAACGTTTTTTCCACGAAATACTGGTGGAGGGTCCCTGCTGTGAGGTGGAGGAATAATTATTTTGCGCGTAATAAGGAGGCACTTTCTTGCGGTTGCCGTGGACCCAGCCTGTCGGCCTCTCCACGACAAGATTTCTTCCGATGGAAGTCGGTCGTTGACCACATTGACCACGCCGCCGAGAGCACCAGGGCGGTGGACGACGGCGAGGCCTAGGAAGGGACGACGCGGAGCCGGGAAGACGCGACAAGGATGCCCACGCGAGAGGAGTACGAGGGTTCACCGGTTCGGCTGCGGTGTGAGGCTGCCGCCGCAGAATAACAGGGGAGTGGGTGAGTGGAGGGATGGCCTGGCCAGCGGTGGGAGTAGTATGGGACGGTGAGGCCTCGCGGCAGCACAGCCGCCACGGAGGCAGGAGCATGCGGCACGACCGGCGCTGCTTTGGGCGGCCGGGGCAAGAAGACCAGAGGTTGAAGAAGCACCACGGCCGTTTGATGGACATCGCTGACCATGCCGCGCCGAGAGCACCAGGCGGTGGACGACGGCGAGGCCTACGAAGGGAACGACGTGAAGCCGCGAAGACACGACAGTGGCTGCCCACGTGGTGGGAGTACGAGGTTGATGGTTCGCTGCCGTCCGAAAAATAACAGGAGGTGTGGGTGAGTAGAGGGATAGACAGGCTGTGGATGCGAGTATGATGGGGTCGTGAGGCCTGCCCGGCAGCACGGCCGCCACGGAGGCGGAGCAGCGGTTCCGACGGCGCTGGTTTGGGCGGTCAAGGTGAAGATCGAGATCAAGAAGACGATTGTCGTTAGATTGACATCTAACGGTCTCGACGCCGGTAGAGTCGATTGTTGACTAAGTTTTTTTTAAGAAACCTTGTGTACGCATGAACTTAGTAGGTCCACAAGTCAGCCTCCAAATCTGTGGCGATAAACATAAAGCCCATTTGCTATTTTTTACAATTTGCAGCCCATTTGCTATTTTTTATAATTTGCAGCCCATTTGCTAATTCTTAAGTAATTTATTACAGCCCATTTTCTTCCCAGGACCATGGTCAAAAAGTTCAACCTTATTTTGCATATTTCGGTGGAGTCCAAACAGTTGTAATCCCGAAATGATAAACATTTTTTTAAGAACTTATTGATTTGCCAAAAAATCGCTTTTGTTTTTGTAAGCAAATAAGACGGGACAATTGAGTTGGTTTAAGGAAAACCAGTGGTAAAAAATCAGCGCTGGGTGGGAAAAACAACAAAAATAAGGATGTAAATATGAAAAGGGAATTTTATGTGTTTTCAATATAATGATACGTGTATATGAACTAGTAAAACTATAGGTAGAGATTAGAAAACAGATGTAGGACATGCATTTCAAGAGGAAAATAGAACTGGGCTGTGTGTTTGATTCATTAACAAAACTGCCTGCGGATGTTGTAAGACAAAATATAACTAACGCTGGCGGGCCAGAGGCCAAGAGATACCGCTGGATCTTTGTGCCCTGTTGTCGCCATGGGCTGGGCCTGTTAAAAACAAAACCAACCCTGGTCAGTCTACAGCCCAGCTTGAAACTTGCTCGACCTGAAAAACAATATACGTGCTCAATAAACGAGAGAATTCTGCAAGCGCATCGATAACTCGGATGCAGCACGGATATTGTTTTTTATCGTGATAATAAGTGCATGCACTTGTTTCAAAAACTGCAGAACTGAATTAACGGCGGTGCTTATGCTACCCATCAAATAAAAATCAGGTGCCCGAGAATTCGTTTCAAACAAATGATTCAGCTTTATATCCATGTCGACCCTCGGCATGATGGTTGGAAGCAAATGCAAGTTCATACTAAAAGTTCGTTAACAACAATACCAACTTGCGGACGACAAGGTAGTACAACTACCAATACCAAACTACTCCTGGCCCTAGTGTTCGTCTGGTAGAAAATCTTGCAGAGGACCAGCTCCCGCTCCTTCTCTTGCTCCAAGTCCCCGATGTGGTACTGGTGCATCACCCAGTTGGTCCTCTGCTGGTCGAAGTTCTTGTGGTGTGCAACACCATAACCTTTTTTGATGCCCGTCTGCCGGCCGTTGACCATCACACCCAAGGTATTGCCGGTCTTGTGCCACATCGCGTGCATGCCGTGACCGATCGTATCTAGCGACGCCGCCCACGTGCCCTTTTGAACGCCTGAATTGCGCCGAAGAAATGCTTCCTTAGGCCACTCAGTGTGATACCCGCAGATTGTGGAATACAGGTTTTAGTGTACCTAGTTGGCATTTTCATAACATCTTTGGCATGTTGCAGCCACTTGTTTCACTTTTTATTAACTGTCAAATTGTAATTGTTTCACCAGTCTCGCCTAAAAAGAAAAATAGAGCTATAAACAAAGGAATATGTTTGTGCAAGTAGACGGCCGATTGGTGTCTTACCTAGAAGTTTCTCGTGTTGGGTGTAGCATATGTCGTGTTTCATTGTCGATGGTTGGTATGAACAAATCGATGAGAGACTGAAATCTCGCACCGTCAACACTCACTTTGGCCTCAAGGTGCTCGATCGCTCCCTGATCCATGGGATCGAACTTGACGCCACCGCAGCACCGACCAATCCTTCTTCAACTTGCATCGGTAATTCCAGTTATATGGTACTCAATGTATGACCAATCGACTGTTTTAAGTGAATGATGAAAGATTTCGACAGAGTAAAAACTCGCGCTTCTTCGATAGTTGTACGAGAGTAATTGCCATGCCGCTTTTGCAAGGGCGCTTGTAAAACTCTAAACTCTATTCTCCTCTTATTTAATGGATGAGGCAAACTTTGCCTCCGCTTCAAAAAAAAGATTTCGATGATAAGTGGTACTCCAAATCTGAAGTACGGAATACCCAACACACCGCCGGATTCTTGTGTCACCTCACGCAGCGTGTTGTCACGCCAATTCAATGTGTGGACATGATGAATAATTTGACCGACGTATACTAGTACTGCTACTGTACTACTTACTAGTCGTATTTAGTGTCACAATTTATACATAGGTTTAACTAACAAGTACGCACTTGAAGCCTAACTGATATCTATGCATACATATGGCTTCTGCACAACATCTCCATAATCATTATCAGTACATCCTACGCAGGTTAGTTAGGATGCACTTGATCCCGTGAAGGTATCTATCCTTCAAACCAGAGGAGTGCTTCAAACTAACAACAAGACATAATATCCAACAAAAGAGGGTCGTATACAAAGCAGAATACATGGCTCGCCTAGATATCAAGACGAATCAAGTTGTGCATATTTGCTGTTGGCATGAACCACATCGCCAAGATGTCGGGTTGGCAAAAGCCATCCATCGCATGGAAGCTTGATGCCTTTCACACATCAAGATTACCCGCAACAAGTCGTGTCGATTAATCTCTCGGATATGGTGATTCATGAAACCCATGGTATGATGTAGACAGCCCCTCGCGAATGGAAGTTGCATAGCACAGTAATCATCACCGTGATATGATCGATGATTGGTTGGATGATCGGATAATTGAGCCCGAGGAACAAGGAGTGGTTGCCGAGGCTGTAAACCCGCTCCAGCTTGAATACGCCGCCCAACGGAGCTGGGATCTTTCTCAACACGAAGCAGCCATAACCATCAATGTCACGAACGCCCCATGCATTGTACGCATGTGGTTTGATGTAATGGTTTGGTCAATTTGGTATGTGCGAAGTGAGCATCAAATGACCGCCACCGAACGAGCGATAAACCAGCACCTATCGGCTGGTATGATTCCAGGTCCTGAATCATGAAGGCCAGCGACGGCGTCTGCTGCAACAATTCAAATTGAGACCAAAAGGACAAAAGTAAACAATCATGTTCAGAGTATGTGTGGAATTAAGATTATTATAACAGTGACACATATCATAGACATAGAATTGCAATGCCGTGGTCATAATGATACCCCAAGTTAAAAAAATAAGCCAATGGCTTTCATATTCTAGCAACATGTCATGGTTCAAACATCATGTAACAATGAGAGGAAAACAACTATGATAGCGCCTACTCGTATTCTACCATAGCACTTACTACTACTATTCTCATATCAACTCTAAGCAATAACATGCGTTGTTATAAAAATCTAGTAAACGAGAGTAACATATAGCAATCATGATGTTATGCTCATAATATGTATTCTAACAATCATTAGATGCCAATTGTTCTCATATCAACTCTAACAATAACATGTGTGGTCATAAAAATCTAGGAAATGAGAGGAACATGTAGCAATGATGTGGTTATAGACATGCTATGCATTCTAAATTTGTAACAAATGAACATGCAATGTATTCATAAGGTAAAGATGAGATGAGATAGAACAATTACACGACGATAGATTCCACCAAGATAGGCAGCCAATCTGTAAGGCCGATCACGTAAACGATGCCATCATGCACTATAGCATCGATGTAAATTTTGCCTCAACAGATTGATGATGAGCCATAACCATGTATGGCACCGGATTCCAGATAGACTAATCCCATGTTGAATAAGGCAATGAGCTTGTAATCCATGTAGTCTTTTGATGGTGTGGGCACTTCGCAGATTACAACTTTTCGCAAAATGAGGTCGAGCCAAAAGCTTGACGCCTCGCGCGTAGTAGGCAGGAGTGTCCGCGAGTCGCGAGGCTCGGCGTCGGCGGTATCCAACGATGGAAGGGTGATCTCGCTGGGTGTAGATATCCACGAGATGCCACGGACTACCGTGTGGTGGATGAGGACGATCAGTTGGCCTTCATGCCCGCCCAAAGAGTGGCCGCGCATGAAGGACATGTGGACGGGTAGTGGTAGCTTGTCGAGGGGCACCACGAAAACCTCCGAGGATCGTTAAGTCGGTGTCCGAGCCACCGCGAGGATCGGGCATCGCAAGGTGGTGTCTTGAAAAGAGCCGCCGGTTGCGCATTTAGTAGACGGTACAAAGACACCGAGTATGCGGCCGACGGACGGTGCTGAGTAGGTCCATACGACTACAGATCTGCTCCAAGAGAACATCGGGAGGGAATTCCAATCGCGCTCTACGTGTCGGGCCGGTTCTTCCATTGGGGTTTTGGTGCTCGCGAGCCAGCCGGGAAGTGGATTCAAGGGCGAAGCGAAGAAGCTTCTCCTCGTGTGGCCGAAAGCAAAGGAGCTGGGGATATGGTACGCGAGCTACCAAGGAAGATGGCACGGCGGCGAGCAAAGGAGCGGGGTAAATGCTAAAGGCCGACGATGGGGAAGAGAGGAGGAAGAAGAGTGGAAGACGGGAAGAAAGTGCATTAAATCTCAATTCTACTAGTACTACTACTGTGATATAGGCACCGCCCTCCGAGTGTAAATAGTTACACCGATGACATGTGGGTCTACCACAAGAGGGCCCATATGTCGCTTAATGGAGGACACATGTGCGAGGAGTATTTATGAAGTGTGATCTCATCGGCAAACATGATGGCAGATCGGGTAAGGCTGATTTAGTAACACCAACATGCTGGTTCAGCTTATTAATTACGTGTCCCATCCGCCTGAAGCTGCATTGTCACTTCACCGCTAAGACTAGTTGAATAGTTCTCTCCGACCGAGATGGGGAATGATGGATCACGAGGATTACCTTTCTACAAGATGCCTATGCCTCTACGCCACTTCACTCATTTTTCTCCGCATCTAGTCACTTGTTGAAATTAGAAAGACAAATACTCAGATTTGGGAACAGAGGGAGGCTTTACTCCGATCGAGTATTTGGAACAGAGGGAGTACCACCATATGGAGGGAACAGAGGAAGTTTGAAATATGAACATGTCAATGGGAGGGAGTAAGCCCCATGCATGCATGCATGCATGCAACATGCAACACTCACACATACTCCACATGGACGCACGCAACACTCACGCACCCCATGCACACAAAGACACGACGCAACACACACGCCACGCCAAGTGCTCAACCTACTCCCTACGTCTGTGAAAGACTGTACATTTAGAGATTTACACATTGACTGTGGTATAATTAACGCCCAAAAGTAGCAGACTTATGTGTGCATGTGACCATTGAGATAAGAAGATTAAATGAAGGTTGCATGCTGTAATTAAGGATAGACATGTAGCCTATACCTATAGCACAAGTTGGTGCATTAGTCAATCAATATCGATTTAGATTAAAGGCTAAATGCATTGAAGTGTAGATGTACATCATGTACTACTACACTCTTTGTTTTATAGCCGATGTACACTCTTTGTTGGAAGGCCGAGGAGGACATGTGCATGCACTCACATACACAGCCAGGCGTGTTCGGGCGCAAGGGTTGGACTCGTGTGGCGCCTGCAGAAGTTTTGTTTAACTGATTTCTTTGCTCGCCAACCGATGTGTGGGACCCGAAACCAGGTGACAATTTAACCAGTCAACAAAGTGCCACGTCGACTATGTGGCCGGTCAGTAGGGTGCAATACGGTGCTCTACGATGAGCTAGTGATCGGATAATCGACGCGAAACTATATATAGTGACCGTAAAGAGCGTATTGTTACATACATTGACCGCCAGTGTATTTTTCTCGTTTCAAAGTAAGCCATATTAATCGGAAAGGACGCAGTATGGACTACTACTAGTACTAGTACTACTTTGATGTGTCCCGTCAACTCGCCGAACGAGGAGAAGCTTGCTTACTACGCCTCTCCCTCGCCCACGCGCGCGGTGGTTCGCAGGACGAGGAGAGGGTTTTGACTACAGCGCCCTCTCCCTCTTTCTCTCCCTCGCCCTCGCCCTCGCCCTCGCGGTGGACAGCGGAGAAATTACGGGATGGAAATGGAATAACTAAGTACTACATGATCAAACCCCATTACTGACCTGCTCATCGGACAAAATCCGACTACCTCTCAACGCGGGCAACTCTATCGGAGTCAATGTGGAACCATGGCCAGGAGCGGTGGACTGTTCAAGGATTGTCCCATAGAAGAACCTTCTCCTCGAGGACGATGGAAGACCAATAAGCATGGCCTTTTCCTGCACTGTTTAAGCAGCGTTTTGAAAAGTTGGTGCAGGAAGCACCAAGTCTTATGGAGGTGAGGACGCTTGAGCAGCGCATGCATTTCTCCCAGAGGATCGCCGCCCAAGGTCTCCCAGCCCCTACGAGGAGGAGAACCGCCTGGCGAATCCATGGGAGCAGCGACGAACTGCCTTCTCTTCGGAGGGAGGGAATCAAGCAGGAGGAGATAAGAGCGAGAATCGCAGGCCTCGCCCTTCCAACTGTAGATAGTTCCTCAACAAGGGGTGAGGCTATTATTTACTACTAGTACTAGCATTATGGAACGTTATGGGATTGCATTATACTATAAATAATAGCACTAGTAAGAAATTTTTGGCACTAGGTAGTAGTTTTTGGCGTGGATTAAGAAATTTTGGTATGTTTTTGCCATTTTTGTACACGCCAACTAGTGTCAAAAACGCCTTACATTATGTGATTTGAGGAGTACGATTGCATCAGAAAGCAGTACCAAGACTACTTTTCTCAACTACGAGTATTAGAGTGATGTACTGCATTTCTAGTCTAGTCTAGTCTAGTATAGTGCACCAGTTTTGAACTCTTGAATCTCGGGGCCAAGGAGCTACAGCTTGGAAGTGGAGGGTACTATCGTTCTCAGAACCATCACCGTACTATCAATGCCGGGAAGTACACCTGCGTGAGTGGCCTAGTGGGTACTCTTGGTGCTATATTCAGCCGCTCCTCTCACGTAGGGAGTAGCTGGCCTACTCAGCCGCCCTCTCACGCACACACTAGCAGCCTATTTATCAGCGACGGTTATCATGGGTCTCATAGGGGCGAACATTTGAGTTATTTGATACAGCGAGACTAGGCTTTTCGCTTCCATTTGTGGAGGTGTAATGGATCTCGTCGAACTTTGTTAGTAGTTCCTTCTTTACGAATAAGATGAAGCAAAGCTTTTGCCTCCGTTTAAAATAAACACGTCAAGAGGAATTTCTTTTATAGTAGAGCCGATAATGGCGTGAAGTCCATGCGTGCAACGCCACAAGCTACAGAGTACTAGTAGTACATCACTTTACATAGAGTACAGAGCCATATTGCACACTTCCCAATGCCCCGCCAGCTTTTCCCGGCTCCTCGGCTTAATTGGGAGGCGCTTAGTTTAAATATGCTACTACTAGCTGATGAGGAAGCTGCAAGCGAGGTGCGGTTAGGGCGAGCACGTGAGCCACGGGATGCTGGGAAGGAAAACCCGCTCACGTGGCTAGGCTGTCCAAAGGCACCCAGATTGTGGGGTCGCATGTCCGCTTGACTTCAAAACTCAAACTACCCGTGTAAAATATTGTCTCGCAATAAGTGTAGTACTAGTACTATTTTTTTAAAGGGCCGTATGCTCGCCGGATCGAACCCACAAAATGAGGTATACACTCTCCGACCACTAGTAGTACTCGTTGGAGTACAACGCAACCTAGAATCACCTTTTGTCGCTAGTAGTACCTACATTGTTCCTTACAAGAAACCCCTAATAATGCAAGAAACCACTAAAATGCCAAGAAACTACTACCACTTGCATACGTGGGAGACTTAAGATAAGACTACCTTATCAACCATTGTACATGCTCTTACCAACCAAAATCCTCGAGTGACCTCCTACCTCCGGCCCGTCCACCTAGTCATCCTCGGCCATGGGACGCAGCTACCGCCGCCGGCAGAAGGCGAGGTCGAAACCGCCGACGGTGCGAAGCCCATGTTGCGGCAGCCCGGATGCCAGCTCCGTCCGGCGACCGCGACCGCTAGCTAGGCAAGATAGCTCCGTCCAGCTGCTTGTCTGCAAGGTTTGCTAGCTAGATTGGCACGGCAGCGCGGCGGCTTGCTCACAGCTGCAAGGCCAGGCCAGCCATCTGGCTCGAGCGAAGGCTAGCGCAACAGCTTTCTCGCCGTGAGTCACGCTTGGGCCAGCCTGCTAACCCGCATGGAGGCCCAGCTGGCGTCTGCCCGTCTGCCAAGCGGTGGCCAACTCGCCATCACCGACACCACCGATTTAAAACGCATCAAGACTGCTTGAAGTAATGTTCAGGAAAATAATGATTTGAGGGGAATAACAGGATAGAAGGTCGATGTGGGTCCCTCATGTCAACGGTCAAACAAAATGTGTTGGTTTAAGCTGCCTCACAAGACGGATGTGTGGGCCAACCCAGTCATAAATGGGTTTAAACGAACCTAATCGGTAGGAGTACTAGGTAGTACTATTCTCTCTCAGTTTACACGGGCATGCTGCAGATTTTAGGTCGTCAATTTGACCAACCTAATACAAGTCATATATTACAAAAAATATACCAACATAAACTATGGAGTTTCTACTTTCAAAAGGTATAATTTTTGTGCTATATAGTTTATATTAGGGTGATAAAATTGACAACCTAGGTATACGTGCAAGACTTGTAAACTGAAACGGAGGTAGTAGTAGTTTTTGGCGTGGATTAAGAAATTTTGGGTATGTTTTTGCTATTTTTTGTACAATAGATTCTTCCTAGGGCTGGTTGAAAGTGGTAGTTTTTTGTTAAATACTCTACATATTGTAAGTAGGAGTGAAAGTTAAGCTTTGGAAGCCAATAAGCAAGGCTAGTTACATAGTGCATATGTGTACATGATTCAAAGTAAATATCAACCATGAGTGACTAATATCTTGATGGAAAACTCGAAACTATGGAATACTAGAAAAAAATACATGGTTGGAAATACTAGCAATGTTCATGTCCATTGCAATGAATCATAATTAGAATAATACTTATTCACAAACTTCGTACAAAACACCCTAATTTTGATATACATATGTATATTATGTTTCAATTATAATATATTCCTTGGGCTGTTATGGTGGGGTCAGGGAGGGATGTGGTTGGTTTTAAGATACTAATTATGGTTTTTTTTGCAAATTGGTAGACAAGTGGGATGTTGGTGAGAAAAGGCAACAACTTACCTCACAATCGTTAGATGTAGATCTAATGGTCGAAACGACGGATGGCGTATACACCAAAGATCACCAACTTAGTCTTGTGTAGGAGTACTAGCAAGATCCGTGCATTAACGGAACATCAAGATGCATTTTTATAAAACACTTGTTGTGATTGACCTTGGAAGTAATCCCATGTGTAAAACTAATGATATCTCGAGAAATATGAGATAAGGTGAAGAGGAGTTGGGTGTGGTGGTGGTTGGTGGTCGGACTGAGCGGAGGCATGGGGATTGACGACGCCGGCAGCGGCCACTAGGCCAGTTTGTTCCAGAGGCTTCCTTTCTTAATTGCTCAACAATGAGGTTTGTTGGAGAAAAGGATGAACGAGGGAAGGCCTTGTCTGCAAATGTGGAGAGGGGTGCAGGTATCTTTTAGTTTAATTTCCATCCATCAGATATAGATCAGATAGTCTATATTGCAAGATGGCACACGTACCATCATCACCAACTCGGTTTTTTATAAAAGAAGAAATATAAGTATGGAGATACAAACGTATTATTGATACTTGCTTCCGTAAACTAGCATCTACATTCTATTCAACGCCTCAGCATGTGGGGCCCTAGCACAATGACTTCTCGACTGTGTAAAACAAAGATTTTCCCATCGCCGACAAGGAGGGGGTGACGGCGGCGCTCTTTTTGGCTTGCTCTAGTCCTAGTAGTCATACTAGGTGGTCTAAGCACGTGTAGATTTATTCTTTATCATGTCTCGTGTTCGCCTGATCGCCACGACTGTTGATGAGTAGACGGTAAGTTATTCACGGGAAACCCTTGTTGAGCATGTTTCAGAGAGAGAGAGAGAGAGAGAGAGAGAGAGAGAGAGAGAGAGAGAGAGAGAGAGAGAGACAGCAAAGTGCGATATGTTAGAGACTGAGGCAATTATAACAGATTCTTTGTGTCTATGTGTGTGGAGGATAGAGAGAGACATGTACATGGGGCTTTGTGTTGTGTAACGTGGAGACACAAATACATAATTAGAGAGTGAGTGTGTGAGATACACATGCGGACATGGGGAGAGATGAGGATCCAGATAAATGGGTGTTTGTGCGTGTCTGTGTGTTTGTGCACGCTGTGTGTGTGACAGGAGAGAGTGTATGTGAGTAGAGAGACCACCGATGATGTAAACCTAGTATAAGGAAGGGGAATGGTGTGACATGTGTAGTAGCTAGATAGCACTAAAAGGGTGGGGAGCAGATTATTTGGAAGAGACATCGAGTGTGTGTGAGATAGAGGTGTGAGAGCGAGAGAAAGAGAGAGAGAGCTAGAGAGAGAGAGAGAGAGAGAGAGAGAGAGAGAGAGAGAGAGAGAGAGAGAGAGAGAGAGAGAGAGAGAGAGAGAGAGAGAGAGGAAGAGAGGGGCGAGAGAGGGTCTTTGTGTCCATAAATGGCGATAGATAGGGAGACAATGTTGATGTTGTCCAAATTTGCCTATGAACGGAGACGCAGGGAAGCGAAGTCATCGTGTGTGTGATAGGGACTTCATGAGAGATCTAGAATAGATGGTGTAGAGAATAATGTGCGAAATCGAGAACGATTATACATTAGGGAGCTATGCAAAGAGTCACGACATATATGTATACAGGGAAGGAGCTGGGGCGGGTCCGCATGTGGGAGAGATAGAAAGAGGAGAGTGGTGCACAAGGAGACAAAGTGTGCTTGTTTGCAGTGGGGGTGGTGTGTGAGGTGAGTGCGCGAGAACCACATAACTAGGGAGATAGACGTTTGGGGGCGACGTTTTGTGTGTATGGGAAATATACACTCTACATAGTGCGTGTGCTTGGGTAAGGGAGATAGCGGGAGACCTAGAGAGTGAGGGAAGAGATGTGTGCATGCCCGGGAGACAAAGTGATAGAGACCTACGTTGGGGGTCCGGACTTTACAAGAGAGAGGGATGTTAATGTGCTCGTGTGTTGGTGTCTGGGGGAGAGAACTACTTCTCTATGTGTGTGTGTGTGTGTGGTGGTGGTGGTGTGGGGGGGTGACTTCAGATAAAGAGTGAGGTGTCTATATTTGAGGGACTTTAGCGTAATTGAGATATTGTGCACTCATGGTTGATCAATTTGTTTCACAGTTTGTACTATGAGATAACGATACTTTTGAACATGCGTGATATACCTTGATGTACCAGAATTACAAAACTAAGATTGGAATTTTGGAATTCGACTCCATCATTAGCTTTTGTAATTCATTTAAACGGAGGTACATTTTTTAAGCCGGAATTTCGTGATTTCAAATTCATATATCAAACCTAGAGATATCCATATACGGGCATGTTCAAACTTTATAATCATTCACTTTATTCATACACATACACATTTTTGCTTTTGACATCATATTTAGGATAAACACATTTGGAATTTCATTTGAATTGGACCGTATGATGGTATTTGCTTGTAGTAGCTCAATGATCCATATTTTAATTGAATGGACAATCTAAGTTTCGAGTTGGAGACATTGGTTTTCAAAACTTGCACATTTTTTTGCGTGCAAAACAAACAAATTGTCGGCCATGATATCATAGTCGACCGTACGAGAGTAGAATACTTATAATTTTAGGCGCCAAAAGCTTTCAAACTTCCTGCTCACGTCGAAATATCACGCGCCTGAAAGTTTAGCCCTGCGATGTTCCTGTTTTACCCCTGCCACATGAACGGAAAAGGGCTGCTTTGGTAACTCCATTGTTTTCCTCTTGTCCCCAACATTCTTCCCCGTAGCCTCCTCTTCCCTCCCCGACTTCAACCACGGCAAAGTCCGAATCTAGTCCTCCGCCGCAGCGGTGGACCTCACACCCCGCCGGATCTACCTTCCGCACCTTGGAACCCCCAACGCCAACTCACCACTTCACCGGAGCCGCTTCATCGATCGGCTTGTCCACCGCCCGCATCTCTCGACCGCCATCATGGTCCACCGCACGGATCGCTTCACCGCGCCTCGCCCACCACAGCGTAGGCCCTTCATCGACTCCCTAGTCCGCCCCTTCCATGGCTCCTTCATACAAGCTTCCTCGCCCTCGCAACAGATCCGCCACCGAAAGCATCAGATAACGCGCTACCAAGCCTTCGCCCATCGTGACCGACCCGCTCCACGGACGCCATATTCAACTCCACCGACCCTCGCTTTACCGATGCCGCAGCCTCATCAGGTTATTTCGATTTGTACTCCTTCGGTTTTTTTCTTTATCGCAACTGTTCACTTACCATAGATGACCTTTCTTGTATGTCGACAGCGCCGCAACCGAAAGTAATCGAGCCGCTTCAGCGACGGGCGATACCGCCCAAACTCAACCGCAACACGAGCACCATCGACGATCTTTAGCTATCAAGTATGACAACGATACCCACACGCCGCCGAGAATCAGGTACTATCATCCAACGGCCGGCGCCTACATTCACTTTCCTAGCATAAGCACCGCACCTTTGAATTTCTTCAGGGCATCATTCAGTTTTTCATGAGACGCGTTATTCTGCTTGCACCTGTAGGGCCATACTTCTGGCAGTGAACATGTTACATGTGCTAAATTACATACAAGTGCACATATAGTTAATATGCTTTAGTTTTGTTCTGATGCCACCTGTTGGTTCCATCAGACTAGTTAATGTTCTCTATGCTTAATTACACATCAGCAAACTAGCATGTGGTTCCGCTGCTTTTTGTTTGTTTTACCCTACATTTTCTGATGCTAGCTATTACATCACTGCTCCGAGCCTCTGTTCATTACTTGTTTGTGTGTTCTTGATCTTCCCAAGTTGCATGACTAATTTTATGCTTCTATTAATTATGGAGCTGCCAACCCCATCAAGCAAAATATTTGTTCTTTCGGGCCGCACCTCTAACAAGCATAAAAATAGAGGGAAGCAGATATATTGTCGGTATGCACACACCCTTCTTTCATTAGTTTAGATGAACCATTGATGATCAATTGGGACCAAAGGCATGCGATTAAAATTAATTTTACCTAAATAGATGGTGCAGAATAAACTAAAACAACTAGTTTTACAACCACGGGATGCTGACGATATTTTCAAAGAACATTGCAACAGCAGCTAGGCTTCACAGCAACATATGGTAAGCCAATGTGTTTTAGTACATGTGAAATGTAATGCGAGTGAGCTGCTTTCTTGGCTTGTGCCCTCAACGTGTAATCCTACCGAATTAAAAATAGTTCAGTTGTCTGCTTTGCTGTATTGCTTGAGTCGAATGCTTGTTTGTTGTTACGCTATACCTGAGTTGGCCAATATGTCAGCAGTGTATGTTGTACTATCGTAAAGAAATGCATGCCTATTTCAGTTGAGTCCTTAACTTTTCCTCTCAACTTCATCACAAGACTGTCTTCGTAGTTTATATGAGGCCACACTGTTAAGTGCTTTCTCAAATTATTTCAACTGCTTAGATGCCTTGGCAACTTAAATATAGCGGTTGTACACTCCCTTTCAACTAGGGATGTCAATTGGGTCCCGTTTAATCCTGATTAAAGTCCACTAGTGCTATGATAGTTCAGAAGAGTTTTTGTTTGTTGAGGAAAATGAAGTAGGGAGGTAGCAAAAACTAAATAGATGGGACTGGCGGATGTCGTTTATTTGCCACTTACATCCCTAGTTTCATCTTACCATTTTAATTTCTTTTCGGCCGATGCTACTTTGAACCATTCAAATATAGTTTGCCATGCTCGGCAATAATTCGTCTGTCGTTTACCATGTAAGCTTACTGCCTCGATCATACGATAACTATCTCTTACTTATGTCCAAATGAAACCTTTCAGATGGCGCTCACACTAGGACACAATGTACAACCCCGTAATCTATTTGTGGAAGCAAGGCGCCATCCATGTTACCAGATGGTAGCAGTTCAAAGTGGCAACACCACCGAGAGCAGTCTCGAGCACAAATATTATAGTGCTTGAGGCTCTACTAGAGGCAAAAAGAGATGGTGTGTGTCGGTGTCAAACCGCGGATCTCGGTAGGGGGTCCCGAACTGTGCGCCTAGGTGGATGGTAACAGAGACAAGGGACACGACGTTTTACCCAGTGTTCAGGCCCTCTTGATGGAGGTAATACCCTACCCCGCTTGATTAATATTGATGATATGGGTAGTACAAGAGTAGATCTACCACGAGATCAAGGAGGCTAAACCCTAGAAGCTAGCCTATGGTATGATTGTTGTTCGTCCCACGGACTAAAACCTCCGGTTTATATAGACACCGGATAGGTTAGGGTTACACGAGTCGGTTACAATGGTAGGAGATCTACATATCCAGATCACCAAGCTTGCCTTCCACGCCAAGGAAAGTCCCATCCGGACACGAGACGAAGTCTTCAATCTTGTATCTTCATAGTCTTGGAGTCCGCCGGACGATAGTCCGCTATCCGGACACCCCTAGTCCGGACTCCTCAAGAGCTCCTCGAACCAGGCTTCAATGACGATGAGTCCGCGCGTTGATTGTCTTCGCATTGCAAGCGGGTTCCTCCTCCGAATACATCATAGAAGATTTTGAACACAAGGATAGTGTCCGCTCGCAAAACAAGTTCCACATAACACCGTAGAGAGAATAATTTTGCACAGATCTGCCGACGATTCCGCGGCGTGACATCACACCACGGCCAGGCCTTTATATGAATCGCTTTTTATTGTTCCACCTCAGCGTGTTTAGCGAGGCGGTTTCCTTGGCACGCCTTATCAAAGCATAGATCGTGCCCCTTATTCCGGATTCTCATCAATACGGACGTGGGTAACCCAACTGCGCCCATTGGCCTGCCTTCTATCAAAGGCGAGTCCTAATCGACCATGGGTGGGCTCTGGTATTCAACCTCTTTATAATGAGACCAAGGCCCTCTTCTTTTTACACCTCCATCGAAGTTCGCCTCGCCGAGTTCCAACACCAAGCTTCAGATTCAGCGCCGGACTTTCGACAATGTCCGCCCGAGCAGCACGGCCGATGGACGCCTTCCTCCGCCACGTAAGAAGATGTGCTAAAGCTGCGCGATGCCATGTATCTAATCGGCGAGATCTCAGATAGGCTGCCCTCCAGGCAGGTCATTCCCACTCCCGAGCCCGGCGAGAATGTGGTGTTCGTGGTCCCACTTCCTTCCGGGTTTAGGCTTCCCGACGGATCCCTTTGTGCGGGGGCTCATGTTTTATTATGGGCTTGATTTCCATGACTTGAATCCGGAGTCCATCCTCCATATCTCGTCATTCATTGTCGTATGTGAGGCCTTCCTCCATATAACCCCCCACTTTGGATTGTGGCTCAAGACCTTCAAGGTGGAGCCAAAGATGATCGAGGGGCAACAAGCAGAGTGCGGAGGGGCGGTCATAAGCAAATGTGATGATGCTCCGTGGCCCGAGGGCTCTTTTCAAGAGGAGCTTGGTCTGTGGCAACGGGAGTGGTTTTATATCACCGCTCCCAGGGGCACCAAATGGGCGGCGCTCCCTGCCTTCCGCTCAGGTCCACTACAGCGGCTGGCCTCATGGGTCAACAAGGGGCTCGACTGGGGGCCGTCCAAGGACGTTCCCTTGCTGCAGGGTCGTATTCGAGACCTCCAGGAAGGAGGGATTAATCTGGTCGCAGTGGCGCAGGTTATGGTGATCCGGCGCCTTCAGCCCTGCAAATGTCACCCCCTCCGCCTATGGGAATTCAATACGGAGGGACCACAAGCTCTCCAAAATTTTATGGGCACGACGCCCGTGGAGATGTATAAACTGTTCTTCGGATCACAAGGGAAGTGTCCGGACTTGACCGAGGACGCAGGACTAAGCTGCAATCGCCCAAATACTCAAGTAAGCAGTCCTGTAACCGGACAAGCTGTTCATTCATTTATTTTATATATATGCCCTTTAAAGGAGCCGTTTCTTGAACATGAGTGGATAGCCAAGGCAAAGTTAATAAGGTGTCCGGCTCCCCTCCCAGAGACCACGCCGGATCCCATGTTGACCAAGATGTTGAAGGTCGCGCCTTTTGAAGAAGGCGAAGGGGGGAGCGGGGAAGCAACCGCCTCTACGAAGGAGGCTATCAAGGAAGGAGGGATTAAGAGTCCCACCTTCCGAGGAGAGAAGAGGACCGCTTCGGAAGATCCGGAGGTCAAGGCCTCAAAGAGGGGAAAGGAATCTTCGGCAGAGAGTCCGGCGCTGGGAAGTAACCCAGCCGCATTATTTCCCCGAGGGGATCAGCCCCCCAGCGAGCCGTAAGTAAAAATAAGGGTCTTGTAAATAAGGAACATCCTCAGATTTATTCATGAAGATGACCAAATTGTACCTTGTAGTTCGGACCTCAGCCCTTCTCAGCAGAGCTCGCCTTCGGGGATCTTCTTCCGAGATGATTGGGAGCGAACGCCCACCTGCCGACCTCATAGCGGGCGGACGACCCGGAGGTGTCGCCGTGGAGGGTTCCCCTGTCGGCGGGCCGGAAGGTCCGCGCCAAGTGGTGTGCGGTCGAGGAGCTGAAGGATCTGCTCGGGCGAAGCGGTTATTCGTAAGATCACCGTGCTCTAATGGGTACGGTGATTGAAAGAATTGCATCCGCGGAGAGCGGATTGCATGGCCGCCGAAGCTTATCGACGGGGTTTGAGGTACGTAAAAATAATGTACCGCTCGACAGCTTATGCATATAAAATGCACCTCAGATAGATAGTAGCCCCGAGACTCGGTATGTTGGCAAAATTGACAACGCGCCGAGGATCAAATTCTCGCTATAACATATCGCCGCCCTAAACAGGTGGCGGGCGTCCGAGGCCAGCCGGATCGATGAATATGCCGAACTAAAGCGGCAACTTGATGAGGCGGATGCGACATCGCTACTGGTCAATAAACGGTTTGACGAGTCACAAGGTATGCACTTCTATGCGGACACCGGTAAGGAGCTTGACGCCCATGTTTACCGCTCAGTATGCTTAATGCAGATGGTGCCGCTATCATGGAAGAGCTGCGAGCGAACTCGCCGAGCGAAAGAGCAAGCCAGAATTAGTAATGTGGCCTTTAAAGGCGGTCAAGAGCTAGAAGCGTAACGGGCTGCTCACCGCCAAGAAGAGGAGATGGCCGATATGGCCAAAAGGTTGAGGAATACTACCGATCGCTGCGAGGTTCTTGAAAAGAACATCAAGTGGAACAAGAGGGCCTAAAAGGCCGCCGCCGAATCCAAGAATGCCCGGTCGGCTTTGAGAGCTGTCAAGGAGGAGCTGAGTCGCTGGGGCAATTGCGGCTGGAAAACCATTTCGCAATGGAGGAAATATACAGATCCAAAGTATGCTCGCTGGATAAGTTGTGGAGTTCGGAGGATGCTTATCCGACTTGGTGGCGAAGCGCCGCGGACGCGGTTGAGCACTTCCGGGCCGTAAGGCATGATGGGAAGAGCTATATTGGTCGCAATTCCATAGTCCGGAGCGCCCTTCCGCCGCGACCGATCGGTTGGCCGAATGGGCCGAGCTGAATCGGTTGTCCGGATTTGCCATGAAGCATGTCTTGACTCACTTGTGGGCGGGCGGACCCCACCAAGAGCTATTTTGGTTTGGTGCAGCAGTTTTTGCGCGGTATCGCAGACGACGCAATGAAGCGATCGGCGGTATTGAGGGAGCGCTGATGGCTCTTGCCCGTGTCAAGACATACCGGGCAGAGATGAAGGCCACCGACGTTGCATCCCAAGATTCGGATGAAGCCGAGTACCGCCGAGCACTACTTTGAAGAAGTCTCCGCCGGCGCTGCTTAATAGAGACGCAGTGCTCAAGGATATTATGTTTAAATGACATGTATGATTTGTGAAAACAATGTTTCAATATAATATAAGAGCTTTTTATACTTGGGCGTTCAAGTAGTAAACTACTCCCTGTGTGGCCGTTTATGTATATGTGTATATAACCTGAAAGATGGCAGTCCTTGGCTTCATCCCCCACGCACATAGTGCGGGGGTGTTTGCAAAGAAAGCGCTTCTTCACACTTAATCCAACGTCTTGGTCCTGTTAAGGAGGTGATAGCGTAGCAAACCAGGCAACCGGACTATAATGTTTTATCACTTTCACTTAGCCATAGGAGTTCGAGGGTGGGGCTACTATATAGCCCCTGGGGGCACCGAACTCTCCCGAATTCGGGGTGCGTATGTGCCTGACCGAAAACCGGTCCTTCGTTAATGCGGAGGAATCCTAAACATTCCAGTGAGTCATCGAGTGGTTGACCAGTATCTCGCTATATCATTACAGTCAGTTTTCGGCTTTCTCTACTGGTGCCGCTAATTTCGTAATTTCTAGCCTCAAGATAAAGATTACCTCATTCATGGCAGCCACACTGAGGGAGTCCCGGACTAGGGGGTGTCCGGATAGCCGGACCATCGTCACGGCCTGACTCCAAGACTATGAAGATACAAGATTGAAGACTTCGTCCCGTGTCCGGATGGGACTTTCCTTGACGTGGAAGGCAAGCTTGGCGATACGGATATGTAGATCTCCTACCATTGTAACCGACTCTGTGTAACCCTAACCTATCCGGTGTCTATATAAACCGGAGGGTTTTAGTCCGAGGATCTAACAACAATCATACCATAGGCTAGCTTCTAGGGTTTAGCCTCTGTGATCTCGTGGTAGATCTACTCTTGTACTACCCATATCATCAATATTAATCAAGCAGGAGTAGGGTATTACCTCCATCGAGAGGGCCCGAACCTGGGTAAAACATCGTGTCCCTTGTCTCCTGTTACCATCCGCGAGACGCACAGTTCGGGACCCCCTACTCGAGATCCGCCGTTTTGACACCGACATTGGTGCTTTCATTGAGAGTTCCTCTTGTCGTCAGCCGATAGGCCCGATGGCTCCTTCGATCATCAACAACGACGCGTCCAGGTGAGATTTTTCTTCCCTGACAGATCTTCAGATTCGCGGCTTTGCATCGCGGGTTAATTCGCTTGGCCATCCGGAGCAGCTCAAAGCTATGCCCTCGCCATCAGGTCAGATTTGGAAGTTTAAACTATACGGCCGATATCCGCGGAGACTTGACCTTCGACGGATTCGAGCCATGCCAAGCGTGCCGACCGCTTTGATGGGCATGATCTAGCTCTACAGCCGTCAAAGGCCTCGAGGCTACACCAAGATCCGCCCGACCCTTAATCCGAGCCGGATTCCCGATCGAGGACGAGTGGTTGGACACCGCCGGGGCTACAATTTCGCGGCGATTGAGCCGAACTCCATCCTGTCTTTGCGAAGACCTTGACTCTGTGGTGCCGGACTCCTCTCCGGACCAACCTCCGTGCCCCCGCCAATCGAATCCGATTGGGCGCCGTCATGGAGTTCATCGTCATGACATCTTTCAAGACTCGCCTTTGGCGACATCCTGAATTCACTAAAGTCTCTCTCTTTATCCGGAGAGCCCGCCGGACTACGGACAGGAAGGTTGGGATGCGACGACGAAGAAATTCAACGCCCACCCACCACCCACTTTGTAGCCACCGCCGATGATTTAACCGACATGCTAGACTACGAATCCGAAGACATCGACGGTATGGACGACGATGCTGGAGATGACCAAGAACCAGCGCCTACAGGGCACTGGAAGGCCACCTCGTCATATGGCATATATATGGTGGACATCCCAAAAGATGGGAACGAAGATGGAACAACGGAGGATGACCCCTCCAAGAAACAGCCGAAGCGCCTACGCCAGCGGCGCCGCTCTAAATCCCGCCACAATAAAAATGGTGATTCCGGCACAGGAGATAATAACACCCCTTGACAAGGTGCGAAGAGAACCCCTCCAGCAGGACTCAGCAGGAGGAGGAGAAGCAAGTCCGCACGACAAGGCGGCGTAAAGAGAGGTCAAGGACGATAATTATGCGCCTCCCTCCGAAGATGAGGCAAGCCTCGACGACGATGAATTTGTCGTGCCTGAGGATCCCGCCGAACAGGAGCGTTTCAAACGCAGGCTTATAGCCACGGCAAGCAACCTCAAGAAAAAGCAGCAACAGCTTAGAGCTAATCAAGACCTGCTAGCTGATAGATGGACTAAAGTCCTTGCAGCCGAAGAGTATGAACTCGAACGCCCCTCCAAAAGCTACCCCAAACGCAGGTCGTTGCCTCGATTAGAGGAGGAAGCACCCAAGTCACCGGCGCACGACATGGCAGACCGGCCAGCTCGTGGTCATGAGCAGAGAAGCCTCTCGCCCTCCGCTCAAGCCACACCCCGACGCCGCCAAAAGTACCAAGGCACGGAAAACGCTACGGACTTGCGTAGATATATTGAGGATAAGGCAAAACATACAAGATCGATCTACAGATCGCGGGCGCCAAGCAATGCGGGATGATTACCGTCATACCGATACAAAGAAACGGTCGGGTCGAACACAAGAGACAAAGCTCATATGAGCTACGCCGTGATATAGCCCAATACATGAGGCGCCAGACACCCACTATGCTTCACAGATGAAGTAATGGATCATCAAATCCCTGAGGGCTTCAAGCCCGTACACATCAAATCATACGATGGTACCACAGATCCTGCGGTTTGGATCGAGGATTATCTCCTCCATATCCACATGGCCCGCGATGATGATCTACATGCCATCAAATACCTCCCACTCAAGCTTAAAGGACCAGCTCGACATCGGCTCAATAGCTTGCCAGCAGAATCAATTGGTTGTTGGGAGGACCTGGAAGCCACATTCCTTGATAATTTCCAGGGCACATATGTGCGACCACCAGACGCCGATGACCTTAGCCACATAATTCAGCAGCCGTAAGAATCGCCGACAATTCGGACTCGGTTCCTAACAAAGAAAAATCAAATCGTTGATCGTCCGGATGCAGAGGCCCTCGCAGCCTTCAAACATAAAATCCGCGACGAGTGGCTTGCCCGCACCTAGGACAGAAAAGCCGAAATTTATGGCAGCCCTCACAACCCTCATGACTCGCTTTTGTGCGGGAGAGGACAGCTGGCTAGCTCAAGCAACAACTTGGCCAAACATCCCGATAGTCCGGATACCAAGGACAGCAATGGCAGGTCGCGTCGCAGAATAAGAACAAGCGCCAGATTAACAGCGAGCACATCAAGATACGGCCGCCAATGCCGGATCGTGAGGCTCTAAACCCGTCAGCGGAAGAAGCCATTCAAAAGAAATACCTGTGGCCTGGCCCAACTTGGACCAGATACTCGATCACTTGTGCCAAATACATGGCACCCCCGAAAAACCAGCCAATCACACCAACAGGGATTGTTGGGTGTTCAAGCAAGCAGGAAAGTTAAGTGCTGAACTCAATGACAAGGGGCTGCATAGCGATGACGAGGAAGAGCCCCGGTCGCTGAACAATAGAGGACAGAAAGGTATTCCCACACAAGTGCGGACGGTGAACATGATATACGCAACCCACATACCCAAAAGGGAGCGGAAGCGTGCACTACGGGACGTATATGCGATGGAGCCAGTTGCCCCAAAGTTCAACCCATGGTCTTCCTGCCCGATCACTTTCGATCGAAGGGACCACCCCACTAGCATCCGTCACGGCGGCTTCGCCGCATTAGTTCTTGACCCAATTGTTGACGGATTTCACCTCACCAGAGTCCTGATGGACGGCGGTAGCAGCCTGAACCTGCTTTATCAGGACACAGTGCGCAAAATGGGCATAGACCCCTCAAGGATTAAACCTACAAAGACGACCCTCAAAGGCGTCATACCGGGTGTAGAGGCCAATTGTACAGGCTCAGTCACACTCGAAGTGGTCTTCGGATCTCCGGATAACTTCCGAAGCGAAGAGTTAATCTTCGACATCGTCCCTTTCCGCAGCGGCTATCATGCACTACTCGGACAAACCGCATTTGCAAAGTTCAATGCGGTGCCGCACTATGCATACCTCAAGCTCAAGATGCCAGGCCCTCGAGGAGTAATCATGGTGAATGGAAACACCGAACGCTCTCTCTGAACGGAGGAGCATACGGCGGCCCTCGCGGCGGAGGTGCAAAGCAGCCTCTCACGACAATTCTCGAGTCCGGCCACTAAGTGTCCAGACACCGCCAAGCCGCCCGGAGTAACCTGCAACAAGACCACCTGGCACGATTCAAGCACGAGTAGCAATTCGGCCCCAACCCCAGCCCGCGTGAAATTGCGAAGCTAGTATTACACGTACATAATTACGCTCTAGAGATACCATGGGCATATGGGGAGGGGCAAGACAACGGCACGCCAAGAATGCGGCTCGACCGCACTGTGGGCCCTGCTTGTGTCATTTTTTTTCTTTTTCCTTTTCTTCCTTTTTTTACTTTCAGGACTCCGCCTTTGAGAAGTCCTGTCCGACACTTGAATCGCCGAACTCACGATGCAACAGCCAGTGGAAGCGGAAAGCCACGCCGAGTGTTCAGTGGTCTCTATTACAGCATTATACCTGTTTTACATATCATCCAGCAGCTTACCCCGGAGGGGGACATGTTAGATAGTCCCATCCCTTGCTTATCGCACTATTTGTATTGTTCTGCTTCCATTGCAGTACCTTTTTGAATAAACAATACATAGCTTTTGCTTATTATTGCTCTACTTCCTTTATATATACATATGTTCATTTCACGACATGTTCCAACCGTACACTTTGGTACGGCCAATACACGAGGGGCTTAAGTATCCCAAAATTATGGTGTGATAAGTCCGAACACTTTCACAAGTGCGGCACCCTGAACTTATAGCATTATATGAATTCGCTCCGAATCATGTCTTGGGTCAATAGTTGGGTTTGCCTGCTCCGTGTTTTGGTACCTTACGTTCCGCTATATCGCTAAGGTAGCACGGGAGAACCATCGCGATTGTGCCCCAGCTTATGCTGGGTCGAGCACCTCAGTGGAGAAAGCTAAAACTGACCATCATGATAGGGCGAGAGCCGGTCGCTGTTCTAGAGGTTTTTTTGGGTCCCTAAAGACTTATGCCGCTTAGAGCGAGGAACCGGAATTGTCCGGCCAAGGCGTGGATAGAGCCCCGAACTCGGTCTTCCGAATACTAGGGGCTTCGCCGAAATTTAAAATTATAGAATTCTATGGCTAAGTGAGAGTGTTCAAGCATTATAAGAACGATTGCCTTGTTCGTTGTGTTGAGCGCCTCCCAAGATGGACCCAAGAATGGGAACAAGAGTGCTCAAGTTTATCCCGAACATCCCAGCACTCGTGGCATGGGGGCTGAAGCCAACGACTTGCCATCTCTCAACTTTGATAAACGGCCGCACAAAAGGTAATATTTTAAATTAATAAGCGTTGCTTAGCGCATATGAACAAGTTTTCAGCGTACAGGATAACAAATGTGAGTTTATTAAAAAATTACATCCTTTGAGCACTCATCCGCTATTCGGCGGGCGCCCTTCAGGAGGCCCTCAAAGTACATTTCGGGCGTGCGATGCTCATGGCCCTTCGGTGGCCTGTCCGTCACAAGCCTCTCCGCATCCAGCTTGCCCCAGTGCACTTTAGCACGGGCAAGGGCCCGACGGACACCATCAATGCAGACGGAGCGCTTGATGACCTCAAGCCACGGACAGCATCCACCAGCCGCTGCACCAAGCCAAGTAGCTCCTGTGCATGGCCTCCAATGGCCACAGCCGCTTATAAGGCCCTTCATGGCCTGTTCGGCGACCTTATGGAGCTCGACCAGCTGCTTCAGCTGGTCGCTCAGGGCACCGGATGGTCGGCCTCAAAGATCTCGAGACAGAACACCTTTCTCGTGGAGCTCCCTCCGGGCGCGGTAGAATGCGGCAAAGATCGACGACTACGGGAAAATCTGCGAATGCTCCCGAGAGCTCGAATCCGGGTAAGTAACAGCAATTGACTTTTACATTCTTGCTTTGCATAAAGAATGCCTTACCCGCCGCTATCTTCTTCAGTGCTTCAATTTCTTGGAGGGCTTTTTGGGCCTCGGCCTTAGCAGCTTTGGCACTCTCAAGAGCCGAGGCAAGCTCGGACTCTTGGGTCTTTGAGTCACGCTCCAAACCCTCGTGTTTTTTCACGAGAATCTGGAGCTCTTGCCGCACCTCCGCCAGCTGCGCCTCCTCTTTCTCTCACTTGGTGCGTTCCGCAGCCGCTTTGTTTTCGGCCACGGATACCGCTTCCCTCAGGGTCGCCACCTCGTTCGTGGCCCCTGCAGTACCCATGTTATTCCTGTTATTTTTAGCAACCAAAACCTTTTCTATAAGGTATTTCTTTAATAAGGTATTACTTACCTTCCTTGTCCTCGAGCTCCTTCTTGGCTTGTCCGAGCTCGTTCTCGGACCGCCGAGGTTCTGCTTCAATGCATTGACCTCCGCAGCCAAGGCGGCAGAGGTCAAGCAGCGAGCCTGCATTCCCATATTGACATACTTATATTAGACTCCTGCGATATCTTTTTAGATCCTTAGTCCGCTTTTCTTTCCGAACACCGAACTAAGCAGCAGGGCTACCGTCTATGCGGTTATATTTTTACATATTCTAAAACTTACCTCAAAGCCCGTTAGAAGGCTGGTATAAAGCTTGGTCATCCGCTCTTGGCGGATGAACTGTCGGATCACCGTGACTCATAACAAAGGCGGTGCTCCTCCTCGATGGAGGCGCCGTTGAGCGCCCCAAGAGCTATCCGTGCCTCCGTTGGACGGAGGACACCGGCGATTACCCTTCTTGCGAAGGATCCGCTGTCCGGACTTCGGAACCGCTGATTGTTCCGGCATGGAGTCCGGACGAGGGTCGGGCTTAGAGCCCCTGGGGGTCTTTCTCCCCGCGCGCCTGGAGTCCGGGAGGTCGCCTTGTGGCACCTCCTGCGCTACCTCCTCTTGACCAAGCCCCCTTGGGGCCCGCCAAGCCGCCGCCAGCAGCGTGAGGTGAGGAGGCGGTCGGAAGCGAGGTACTCTCCATTTCCGACGAGCCCAGGGACCCGCTCGATGAATCGGCGAACTCGCCCTTGGGCGGGCTGCGCGGTTGTTCCACATTAGAGAACACTATACAATAATAAAAATCCATGGGTAGCCGGACACTTACGATCTCGCCAGGGGCTTGGCCCTTGTAGGCCAATCCTCCTCGTCGCTGCCGACGTTGGTGGAGAAGTCCGGAGGAAGGCTTCTTCCTTCTTGACCCTCCGGCCTCCCTGCTGGGCGGCCTTCCTTTTCTTCTCCTCACTGGGGAGGAGCTTTTTCTTCTTCCTCCTCGTCTTCAGGAGAAGATTCCGCTTGGAATCTGGACAAGACCAAAGCGCCGGAGCTCCTTCGAGTTCCCATGGCCTCCTTCTTGGTTTTTCTTCTCCGCACCACATGGTGCCGGAGCCAGCAGCCCTGGCTAATCAAGGCGTCCGCTGGTCTTCCGCAAAGGAGCCGGACAGTTAATCTGTGCGGACGTCTTCAGCCAGTCTTGTCAAAGATTAGGGAGTTTTAGATCCCGTGTAGAGTCAATCTATGAAGAAAGAGTCCCGTAAAGGGTAAAATAACTTACCTCGCCGGCTTGACGCTGCGAGCTGTATCCGCGATCTTTGGTAGCGGATGCTGGGGCTTCGGCGCCCTTGTACAGCACCTTCCAGGCGTCTTCGTACGTAGTGTCGAAGAGCCAGCTCAAGGTTTGGTGCTGTGCCGGATCGAACTCCCACAAGTTAAAAGCCCGTTGTTGGCATGGGAGAATCCGGCGGATGAGCATCACCTGGATTACGTCGACAAACCTAAGATTCTTGGCCACCAGGTTTTGGACGCATGTTTGAAGTCCGGATGTCTCGTCCGAACTCCCCCACGTCAGGCCCTTCTCTTTCCATTACGAGAGCCATGTGGGGAAGCCAGATCTGAACTCGGGGGCCGCCGCCCATTTGGTGTTGTGGGGCTCGGTGACATAGAACCACCCCGATTGCCACCCCTTTATTGTCTCCACGGCGCCTTCGAGCCATGGGACTTTGGCCATCTTGCCAACCATGGCGCCCAAGACTCCGGCTGACGGCCGCCCACTACCTTCGGCCGACGTTGAAGATCTTCAGCCATAAGCTGAAGTGGGGCTGATGCAGAGGAAAGCCTCGCACACCGACGATAAACGCCGAGATGTTGAGGATGAAATTGGGCCAGATCGTGGAAGTCAGCAAGAATAGAAAATGAGCCCCTTGACAAATGGGTGAAGTGGAAAACCTAGTCCGCGGAGGAAGTGGGGGAGAAACACTACCCTCTCATGGGGCCTGGGGGTTGGTATAAGCTGCCCCGCATCGGGCAGCCTGTGCGCGATGTTGCCGGACAAGTATCCGGCTTCCCGCAGTCTTGTGATGTGCCCCTCCGTGACGGAGGAGGCCATCCACCTGCCTCCCGCTCCTGACATGGTTGGAGAAGGTTGAGGTGGGATGTGCGGACTTGGGCGCTGGAGCGCAAGTGCGTGGAAATGGATAAGCAAAGGAGGAAGAAGGCGTAGGTGAAAAGGTGGATCCTTATCCCCTTATATAGACGGACGAAGCTATGCGTCCCCCACTAGCCTGGTAAAACTCGCTTATTTCCCAAGCGCCGTAATCAATGGCGCGGATGGGTTACCCACGTCCGTATTGATGATAATCTCGGAATAAGGGGGCACGATCTATGCTTTGATAAGACGTGCCAAGGAAACCGCCTCGCTAAACACGCTGAGGTGGAACAGTAAAAAATGATTCATATAAAGGCCTGGCCGTGGTGTGATGTCACGCCACGGAATACGTCAGCAGATCTGTGCAAAAATTATTCTCTCTACGGTGTTATGTGGAACTTGTTTTGCAGAGCCGAACACTATCCTTGTGTTCAAAACCTTCTATGAAGTATTCGGAGGAGGAACCCGCCTTGCAATGCCGAAGATAATATGCGCGCCGGACTCATCATCATTGAAGCCTGGTTCAGGGGCTACTGAGGGAGCCCCGGACTAGGGGGTGTCCGGATAGCCGGACTATCGTCATGGCCGGACTCCAAGACTATGAAGATACAAGATTGAAGACTTCGTCCCGTGTCCGGATGGGACTTTCCTTGGCATGGAAGGCAAGCTTGGCGATACGGATATGTAGATCTCCTACCATTGTAACCGACTCTGTGTAACCCTAACCTATCCGGTGTCTATATAAACCGGAGGGTTTTAGTCCGTAGGACGAATAGCAATCATACCATAGGCTAGCTTCTAGGGTTTAGCCTCTCTGATCTCGTGGTAGATATTCTCTTGTACTACCCATATCATCAATATTAATCAAGCAGGAGTAGGGTATTACCTCCATCGAGAGGGCCTGAACCTGGGTAAAAACATCGTGTCCCTTGTCTCCTGTTACCATCCGCCTAGACGCACAGTTCGGGACCCCCTACCCGTGATCCGCCGGTTTTGACACCGACAGCGGCAAAACAAACTCTCCTCGTCCGGAATCGATGTAGGCTAATATTTTAAATAGGGGCAGATGTGTCACTTCCGTCAGACGTGACACAACCGCCCTACCTGTCAGTCCCGTTCATACACCGTGGGCGCCAACCGTGGGCGGAAAAACGCCCTCTCCTCGCCCGAAATAGTTACCGACAAATATTTGGGAGATGCGAGATTACCGTCCTATCCCCAACCGACGCGATGTCCGAAATTTTAAACAGGGGATAAGTTCGATATTTCCCCCATTTCAGAGAAGCGCGTCCCAAAGTGTGAGATCCCCCCTCCCCTGCATTTCCCCATTCATACACCGTCGGCGGCACGACAACCTCCACACTACGGCCAGCCTCCTCCGTCCGCCACCCCATCCTCCACCTTGCCGGAGCCGCTACCCCTACCCCGTCGTCCACTTCAAGAGATGGACATCTCTCATCCACGGCGCCGGACCAGGATCCTTTCATCGCCTCCTCTCCTTCATCGGCGCTGTCGCCCACCTTGCCGTTGCTGCTCCTACGACCGCCTCGTCCACGGCAACAGGATATATCCCCCGACCCGGCCGTCTGCCATCTAAAGTCTTCTTCCCCGCCGCCGACATCCATCGCACCCGCAGCACCCTCAACGTATCAGCATAGGCCCACACGGCGTCGCAAGAGAGGTGGTACTCTTCCATATGTGCTTAAGTTATTGATCTCACCCGGAAAATAGATCGTAATTTGTTTACTGTACTTTTCTTGTCCGTACCAAATCGTAGTTGCTAGTTGAAAGCAAACATTGGTTGCGAAGTAGCTTTGTCCGATTTGCACCTTCAGATCCACCATGGCACGGGCACTATACTCGTAAAGCTTATGGTTTCCCCCCTTTATATCCACTACCATCATCGTAGGTGCTCCATGTCGTGCTAGCACTGCTCCTCAAGACCTCAACCCAAAGCTTACGTGTTGAAATACGAATCTGATATGATGCTCATATCACTAAAACAGAGAATGTTTAATTGGTCACCTAATGTTCCTATATTCGTTTCGAAAAGCATGTGCACCACCCACTGTCCAGCTAGTTTAACTTTCCTGATTTTTCTCTTGATGCTTAGGGTTTTCCCCTTTTATCTACTCTACTATGATCTGCGTAGGTGCTTTCTGTCGTACTGGCATTACTCCACCCTTCAAGCTAAACAAAACAACACTCAGAATTCGAAAGCTTAGTTGTTCAAATATGATTGTGATATGATACTGATATTAGTTAACCGACACATTTAAGTGGTTAGCTAAAGGTCCCACTTGAGTTTCCAAATGCATGTCGCGACATATAGAGAGACAGCATAATTGCATTTCTTTTTCACTTGTTGACCATACTTTCTTGTCCATACCAAATCTTAGTTGTTATTTCAAAGCAAACATCGGTTGCTAACTACCTTTTGCGCGGTTTGCGCTTCAGATCTGCCATCCCATCGCCACGGTCAACACTGTACTCATCATGCTTATGTTTTCCCCATTTTATGATGACCACAATAAGCCTACGTGGTTCGTGGTCGTAATAGCTTTGCTCCACCCATCGAGCTAAACAAGCTTTGTTGTACAAATTCATATATGATATTATTGCTGATATTAGTAAAACTGAGAGATGTTTAATTGGTGAGCTAAATGTTCCTACTTTAGTTTCAAATGCATGTGAGCCACATATGGAGAGACCGGAAAGAATAGTATTTCTCTGTGTGCTCGTTCATCATGGGTGGCCAACCGACATTGTATTGAAAGACTTGTAATATCTTCAATCTGCTTGCTCTTCCGCTCTTCTTTGAGATGATACTCTTCTCTTGCGTCGATCGTCGGTCGAGTTGTTCTCCTTAGTATATTTTGAATATGTCGGTCAGTCGACTTGTTCTTATTTACTATATGTTGAAGCTATCATCTGCTAAGCGTCATCACTTCGAGCTCTCATATTTTGAGTAGTAGGCCACATTATATTAATGCACACAACAAATTACAGCATGCATGGCATCTTTAAAAGAATTACGAGAGATAGCACAAAGGGGTTTACAGGAGGCAGATTGGATTAGAATCACTTCGCATTACAAAGAAAATATCACTTGTTTTTATGTTTTCATGCATGTCAGATATTGAACATTATCAAAATGAATATGAGAATGGGCGCACGAGAGGAATATTGCGGAACAATCCACTGGCTAACAAACTTGGCATGGTGGAGGATGGCCTATCTTATTCACCCATCAAGGTGCTTGCTCTAGCTTTGCAAAGTTGTATTGGTCGCACATATTTTGCATCTGACCTCTTGCATTACTTCTACTTTGTTACACCATCTGATTAGTTTAAGCATCGTAATAGATGTCCAAAAGGAGGAGGGTGAGTGCAGATCCTCAAGGAGTACAAACTATGTATTTGGAAAAGGTAGTGGTACCTGTTAAATCAGATAGATCAGCAGCCACAGAAAACACAGGCCCAACTGTACCACACTTTACCCCTACTCCAGTGGCCAAACCCCTATTAGAACTGCTGGGAGCATAGCGTCAGGTACTTTCTATGATATCAATTCAAAATTTGAACTCCTAAATTTCTGCTTGTGCCTTACTTTCTCTCTTGTATGAAAACTAATTTCAGATGAATCTCCTTGCTCAAAGGATCATACGATCTCAAAACAATAATGGGCTCTGCATTGCTCTCGTCAGTACCTCTCTGCCTTTTGCCTTGTAACGCTGTACTTAATTAATTGCTATTTGATTATGTATCATCACCGCACTTTTGAGCTTCATTATCCTCTGTTTCTTCCAATATTATTTGATATATATTTACTCTTTGCAAAATGTAGAATAATGGCAACGCTTATAAAGAATTTTCTTTGGGGAATTTATTGAATTATCCTTCCATCAACATGGAGAAGGGCTTTGTCCAGCCCGTGTTAACATGTAATGTAAGTTCATCCTTCTCAAGCCTTCAAACTTTGTTCTAGTATAGATTTGGACATGCATCATTTCCTCCACTGCTGTTTGCTTTGCCGTTTACATCTAATTGGATGTTTGCAACAACTACCAGTTTCAAATTGTTGTTGTAAAAACATGTTCCTTATGCAGAACAGATCCATTTATTTGCTTATATAATTGTGAAACCTGTTACGTGTCTCCTTGTTTCTCTTCCAGAGTCATATCTCTTACGCCATGCAGAACTTTAGGGAAGATAGTGAGCCAAACCATCTTATGGACAGCGAGATGACCCCAAGGTCCTGTCTTGATGAAGACAGTGAGTTGAAGCTACTCACCAGTAGGTGTGACACAACCTCGTGGCAAATCGCTGCCTCAATCGATTCGACTTCATCGGCCTCAACTTAAAGCGGAAAGGCTTGCTTCAGCTCAGCTCCGACTTGAAGTCAAAGATGCAATGAAGATGTCAGAGGACTGCCGTGCGCACCATCAAGCCTTAAATCTAGTGTTGATGCATCTATCGTTGACACAACTGAGGTCTACTCAGCTTCTTCACTGTTTGGGGGCTTCCTTGCCGTGCCTAGTGCCTTCAAGTGCTCTCGTTTTGTATATTCTTTTGTCGGCGCGTTTATTTGCACTAGTGGCGAACTTTGATGCCCAGTGGATGTAATATGTGATACCCGTGATAGCCTAGCGTAAGTTTCTTGCTTATTTATTTCCTTGTTGTCTTGTTTATTTGTTTGCTTGTAGTCATTGCAGTTCTTTTTCCGCGGTTTGCTAGTGGCTGCAATAACCTATTTTTTAAAACTAGGCTACAATAACCATGGGCTAATATTCTTGTAGTGACATTGGGCCTCCTACGGGTCAGAAACAATGGGCCTTCTACGGGCAGAGAAACAATGGGCCTTCTAAGGGCCATAGAAACAATGGGCTTTCTACGGGCCGTATCATCAATGGGCCTTATACGGGCAGTATGATAACATGGGCCAATAACACGCCACATTATGGTCGTAAACGGGCTAGAGTTGGAATTGTCCGTTCATGGGCCGACCATAACGGGCCATCAATAGGCCGTATTTCATGACGCTATGAAAACGGCCCAACGTATTAACGGACCACAAACGGGCCGACTGTAACCACAGGCTGAATTTGGCCCACAAGCAGAAAATGACAGTAACGGGCTGTAAGTAAACGAATCGCCGGAAATGAGCCCAAGAATAAATGGGCTCGAGAAGGCCGAAGATAACATGGGCTGGAACGCCCAACGGAATAACAGCCGTTAATGGGTATAAAGTGATACATCGTTCATTACGGGCCGTTTCACCACGGGCCGTTAATGGGTGTAAAGTGATACACTGTTCATTACGGGCCAGTTTCACCACGGGCCGTTAATAGGCCAAGAGTTACATAGGGCCTCATATGGGCCGAAAGACGTCATGGGCCATACATGGGCCAGAAGTGAAAATGGGCTGGAATCATATTGGGTGGCCCAGATGACGCTACTTGGCCTAATTCAGATAGGGCGTAACGGGCCTTGGGTTAGCGGGCTGTAAATGGGCTATATGCGAACATGCCGTTAACAGGCTTTCCATGGGCCGGCCCGCCACATTTTGACCAAGTCAAACGGGCCGGCTTTTTCACAGGAATGGGCCTCTGTTGGGCCGTGCCACGTGTCGACGTATCATAGGCGCTTTCCGTCCAATGAGTGGATGACATCTGTCCCAACGATGAGAAGACACGTGTTTCCTCCAGCCAATGATGATTTTACACATGGAAAATCCCCATTGGTCAGGGCTGTTAACGGGTTATCAGATCCAAAACCCGACCCGATAGTTTAACGGCGTTCCGTTACGGTGGATGCCTCCTGTCCAATGAATGGATGACACCTGTCCCAACGGTGAGCCAACACGTGTTTCCTCCGGCCAATGAGAATTTTACACGTGGAAAATCCTCATTGGTCCGGGTTGTTAGTGGGTTATCGGATCCAAAGCCGGACCCTATAGCTTAACGGCGTCCCGTTACGGTGGATGCCACATGTCGGTCACCCTTGACGAAAGCACTTCCATGACGCGCGATTTATCATCATGGAAGTGGACACTTCCGTGATGATAATTTTGGTGATGTCATGGAACACTTCTACGACAGCACTGGTATGCCTATCTTGATTCTGTCATAAATTTGTCATGGATGTACATGCATGACAAAAAACGCGACCTACTGTGACAAACACGTATCATCACGGAAGTGTATTTTTTTGTAGTGTCTCTCCTTGGACGAGGATCCCCTGACGTAGCCCATCCTGCCATTGAGACATTGACACATGGGTCCCACCAAGCACGGGGCCCACCTGTCAGCGACCGAAAGGCAGGGAAACCTCTCCTCTCCATCATCGCCATTCCAAAACCAGCGTCTCGCCTCTCCCTCTTCTCCATTTCAAAACCACCCCCCCTCCTCTCCATCATCTCCATTCCAAAACCATTGTCTCCCCTCTCCCTCTTCTCTATTGCAACACCACCGTCTCTCCTCCCATCTTCCAAAGCTAGCACCGGACCACTCAGAAGGATATCTATGGAGAGGATGTAGCAGCGAATCAGGCAGATCGCCGGTGGCGACCAAGCAAAGTTAGCCAGGTTGAAGGATATCCTTACTTGGTTTGACAATGAGTGGGAGATTTTGAGGACGGTGAGGGCCATGTGGCAATGTATGCGAAAGAGCGAGACGACGGCAATGAGGGCGACGATGTACTCCTTGTTGGCAGTCACGCCGCAGTCCCTTGAGTTCATCGAGTATGTCCTTTGGGCGATGGAGCAGACAGATTCGCCCGAGGCGAAAGTCAGGCGGAGGTGGTGGGCGTACAGGTCGAAGGTCGAGCACCCAGAGGATAACGAATCGATTGAGTATATTGTGACGTTCGTGAGGGTGCAGAGCTAGCCGGAGCCACAGGAGTATTCGTTCTCCCACCACAAGAGGAGGCCGGATGGCGCGACGTCGCTTCCCCGCCGTTCTCCACGGTTCCCTCGATGCTCGCCTCGTTTCAACGGTGTCGGTAGGGTTTAAGGTAAGCTTCGCACTAACCTAATCTTCCATCTGCTCATGCTTACAATCAGTGTGACAGCTAATAAAAATCATGCTTACAATCAGTCTCCGAGTACTATACCAATCACCCTAGAATAGCTCTGGACCTTTGGGTCAAATTTGTGACACTGTGTACAAATAAAGAAAAATAGATTGGTGCTTCTTTCAGAAAAGAGTACACCCTAGAAAACTGCCAATATAAGCTACTAGTATTTTTTTTGAAGTCTAAGCTACTAGTATTTGGTTAGAGGATTTGCTGCCGAGAAAGATCCGTCCACGGTGAGCGCCACACATCCCACTGATGGTGGTGGATGCCAATGCTTAGATGGAGCAGGGTTGGTGTCGGTAATTTTTACTTGGCACCTCGCACTCTGCATATATGACGGTTCCATCCATACATTTGTGTAGTTCCACCAAAATGCAGCTGAATAACCCTGTTTGCATAGATAATGAGAAGGCATGATTACATTATAGTGGGACTAGTTGATGAAACATACACTAATAAATAGAAGAAAATATTGTGATAGTATCATAGTATGCCATGATGCGAGGGCGAGATGGGCCCTGTGACGCCTCATACGGTACGCCTCGTACTGGAAATCGACCGAAGTCTCCCCGATACACCTTCTGCCAGTGATGAACATCAGTGTACAGCTGTAGTACAAGGAGGGGCCTTGAGACATTCCAATCTCTATTTTTGTGCAGATCAACTAAAATTAAGCACCCAAGTTTGCAGAAACGCTTAAACATTAACAATGGGACTAGTTGATGAAACATATACTAACAAAGAGAAGCACTTTCTTTATCTATACATAGGAAATGAAATGATAGAGAGGACACTCGCTCTATTTTAACTGTATTATTACTTCATTTTATCAGTGGCACTAGGGTCGAGCAGGTGGCAAACGAGGTGTACCGTCGTCCGCAGGATGGAGGCCGGGGTGCTTAGATCGGGATGTCAAGCTGGCTCTTTCAGTCCCTATCTTCCCCTCTGATGTTTCTCTGGTAGCATTTGGGTTGTAATCCAAACTTGGTCGAGCTGGTGCTGTGCCCCCCTACCTGCCTAGCTTATGTGGCGAACTTGTCTCCTGCTAGTACTCAGTCTGTTCTAGTAGTAGTTGCATAACTGCACGTTTACACTGAGATGTTGACGGATAATGGTTCTCTATGGTTAGATTTCTTTAATGAAATCAGAGGAACCCCCCTCTTTTGATATATATATATAAAAAAGTGCCACTAGCGGTGCCAAAACATTGCCTCAAATTAATAGTAACACTAGATTAAGGTGCAAAATAATAACACTACTGCTTTGTCATGACAGTGCCAAAACAGTAGCACAAGAGCAGACTCAACATGCAGGATCTTTGGCAAACGGTCAGACCAAAAAGGAACATACCTCATGATGGGAACCATGTCTGCAGTCAACGCCATCGTAGAAGGGATGACACCAGTCACCAACATGGATGATTCAATTCATGGGACCTTTTGGTGCAGTTCACCTAAAATGAAGCAATGTCCCATGAGCTAGCAGCTTCTTCTTCATTTTTTTAAGAAAAGGGCTCCAGCCTCGGTTCCATTTCCATCAAAAAATGAAACCCACAGAGCTTCTTCTTCATTGGTTGCAATAAAATTGAGCAACATCAAGGTTGGTTGTGAAGCTCCTGGAATGTTCAACTATAATTTGGATATCATTTGTCCAGTTCAACTAAGATCAAGCATGAAATGTATGTCTCTGTTTGCACAAAAAAGGTGGAAAGGAGGGTGACAAACAAGTGATGAAACATACATCAAATGAAAAGAAGCATGTTCCTTATCTGAATGGCAATCCTAAAAGGACAATAGCAATTTCCAAAGCAGCAGCATTGCTAGATATTAGTGTGGGCATTAGGATTAACTATGACAACCGTTAAATACGACATTACTTTAATGGTGCCATTGCTTCATTTTACCAGCAACATTGGTTTAACGTGTCCTTACTTTTAGCAGTGCGACTGCTACATTTTACAAGTGGCATTACATAAGAGTGGCTCGGGGAAACCAACATCAGAACAGGATATTTGGGTTGGTCCCATTTTTGTTTGGTACAGCGACCTTATACTGTGTGAGGCTAACAAATCTAGTGCTGGACTTACTCTGTTGACTTGTCCCCCAGTCCCCACTTTCTTTCCTTTTTCAACCAATAGATCGGGTTTATATTGAGTTTGTACTATGTTTCCCTTTATTTCCCTATTAGACCTAGAGACCAGTTGGATAGCCAATCTCTGCTACTTTTCGCCCCCATTATTTCCTCTTTCGACCAAGTCCTAGATTCAGGTAACAAAACTTCCCCCACCCCCCATCCCCACCCCCTTTCTTCCTTGTTTGAACCAAGTAGTACTAGATTCGAGTGCATGAACTAGTTTTACCTCTTAACAGTAAAAATTTAGGTGGCTTTCGAACAGTCGATCGATCCTATCTATGAGGGGGCCTGGGAAATAGTAAAAGATACAAATACAACAACGTCAGGAGCTCGGGAAGTAGAGCAAGGCCGATTTCGAAGGAAGTTATACCTGAGGGTTGCCGGGATGTTGCTAGGTGGGCGGCGGGAGGCCGAATCTGCCCACACTACGACAACGAGGAAGAAGGGGTCGGAGGCCCTCCCTAGCCAGCGGTGCTTGGGAGAGAACGGCAAGGCACGCTGATCGGGATGCGCCGGCAGTGGGTAAGAGCTGTCGCCGAGGATGACCGTGTGAACGTTGCACATTCTCACCTTCCCCGACGGAGAGGATCCAGCTGGATCTGTGACCAGCGGTGAGCAGAGAGAGAGAAAGAGTGTGGCCATCGTTGTCGTGTTTTGATCTGGAGAGGACAAGACAGTGTGAAGAGAGCAACACTAGCAAGCAAGCGCGGAGGGTCCTGCCTATATAGTGGAGTACTACTAGTTTTCTTTTGTCTACTGGAGCCGGCTTGACCTCGTCAATGACTGTCTTCATGCATGTGCCCCGGAGGCGCAGTTTTCCTCATTTTGATCTGAAGCACCGGATTATAACATGACAAGAAACCATAACCTCACTGCCCAAAGGAGACAACATGAATCCCGACGGACAAACTAGACGAGGATCAAAGCTCAAATTAAAGATAAACTCGTAGAAAAGGGGTCCATTGATAGATGCCCTAATAAACATAGCCAGCTTGACATAGATGGCAGCCAAGTAGTCTTCGTGCATGCGCCCCCCATGACTAGCGCCTTGGAGGAACTCAGTTGTCGTTGTTTAACCCTAGCAGCGATCCGAAGCACATGACACCTAATTTTGCGAGATGACAAGAAACCTTTTTTAGATTTCTCACCAGAACTACAGCCCTGTACAACACAGCCTGCACGATATGTAGACGATAGCCAATCCAGGCGTGTCTGCTGGAGTCTGGTCACATGCATGGACGAACTGATCTTCCATGTCATGCAGGGATCATCCAGGCACCAACGTCGAGGACTCCACCAACGTCTGTACAACACTTCTCTAGTACTACTATCGCTCATCTCTCTCTTCTATTAACTCACCCGACTTGCGGGGCCGGGGAGTGTGCCTATGGTCGGTTCTCAATTGCGGTCCCACATGTGTGTGGGAACGCAATATGACGCGCGTTCCATTCGGAGAGCGGCGTGCTAGACCGACCGACCGTCTGGGGTGCGACGCGAACACGACGGGCGTGTTGTATACTGTACTTCGTAAATGTGTACCGCCGTTTACTTGAGGCTTTGCTCCATGACGCAATCCATGGATACAAAATTAGTATATTGTACTATTTAAAAGTCGAGGGCGGGGCTTTTCCCGCGTGGTAGGCGGGGTAGTTCCGCCTAGTCGGTTCGACAGAGGCGCAAGAAGATGAGGGAGTAGGCTGCTGCAAACATAGGGTTGTGTAATTTGATAGCGAGTTACTGCTGGACAGGTGGGGCCCGGTGATTTGACTTGCCATTATCATTTTAACTGCAGCGCTACGACCGGCGTGAGTCTCCTGATTCCTGACCACCTCCATACAGGTGCCTCTCCCGATGCTCCACCATGTAGAGGCTGGCTCTTGCTTGAGAGCCCACTCCTCCACTTTTTCCTTGCCTCTTTCCCCCACATATACAAAAATGCCATGTAAAGCGGGCTTATAGCCCACTATTGTACTTGATCCTACAGGTGCTAAGCCTGCCACATAGGCATAAAGTCTGATGTGGCAAGTTAACTAAGAAGAGAGAGACTAGTTTGGTGACCCCAGGAAGAAACGGTGCTAAGTGCGTGTACCTAGATGAAGCAAACTTAGCAACAAAAAACTAAGCACCTATGCATTAGGGACTTGAGTTGCTAAGCCATTTAATGCCCATAGCACCTCATCTAAGCACCATTTCATTGGAAGAGGTCACTCCTTGGCAAATGCAATAAATACTACAAAGAAAGAGATAGAGAGAAGTAAACAAAAAACCCAAATTCTTCCCGGTGCATGCGCACCATCTAGGCGAAACGGGCGGCCGGTCTTGCATGCATCTATGTGTTAATTTTTTTGTCTTCTAGTGCATGTGGCTGTTAGTATTAAATGCGAATACACTGATTACCACATTCTGAAAAGAACAGATCCACACACATTTATTTTGGAGTTCTAAATTTTAAAAAGCCATATCTTTCAAACCGCTCGTCGGAATTCAGATCCGTTTTCACTGCTGGAACTCTTGCGACGAGATCTTTGAAACTAGATCCCGCATGGGTATATTTCGACGAAATTTTTTCGATGCCAACTTTTGTGCTATATTGTGCAACTTTAGTACTGTATTGTGCAACTTTAGTACTACATCGTGCAACTTTTTCCAAAACTAATTTTTGGATCTGTATGATTCAACTTCCTATGAGATTGCAATCTAGCAACCACGACAAGTTTGTTGTGCAACTAGTCTACTGTCCCGACCAACTACCTAGTAGTCGATGTGCAACCCTCGTTCGTTGGCTTGTAATGTAGTCTAGTTGCACACACATATGCTCAGTTGGCTTGTAATGTAGTCTAGTTGCACACACATTAATATTTAGTTGGCAGGACTATTGGCACACACATATGCTCAGTTGGCTTGTATTGTAGTCTAGTTGCATACATATTGATGTTTAGTTGGCAGGACACTAGTTGCACACACATATGCCCAGTTGGCGCGGCAATGTAGTCTAGTTGCACACGCATTGATGTTTAGTTGGCAGGACTATTGGCACACACATATACTCAATCGGCGCGGCAATGTAGTCTAGTTGCACACACATTGATGTTTAGTTGGCAGAATGACTATTGGCACACGCATATGATTAGTTGCACACATATTGGTATTTAGTTGGCAGGAAGACTAGTTCGTCGAAACATCCCCATATGGGATCTACTTTTGAAGAGCACATCGCGAGGGTTCCAATGGTGAAAACGGATCTTAATTCTGAAGCGCGATCTAAAAGTTATGACTTTTTAAAAAATTATAAACCCAAAATAAATGTGTTCATATCTGTTCTTTGTAGTACTAGTACGTGATACTTTTTCTAACTAGAATTGTTTTATCAATTGGAAGGGACAAATTACCTTTTATGGATTAGGGACCAAAATTGCCTGTTTTAGACCGGTCGCTCGGGACGACTAGCGAGCAGCCGACCGCTCGCTAGATCGGTCCAACAAAACATACTCTTATAGCCAACCTTATAGCTAACCTTGTTGTAGTATGAGTGACTAAGTGATGACTATGTATGACATGCCAACATCAGATAGCCTAATGCACCGTGTTAAATCTCCAAAGGCGCGACCGCGCGAGCGAGGCGACGGTCGTGGTAGGCGCGACCATGATACGGGCTGCTGGCAGCCCTTGGATCTGAGATCGAACAGTCGCATGCTAAGTTGCTGAAAATTTGCGGAATAACCCTCCAGGATAGGATATTCACCCATAGGTCTAGAATCACGCCATGCAACCGTTCGATCTCAGATCCAAGGGCTCTCGGGAGCTTCGTATCACCTGTAATTTTCCCGACGCTTGACACGACATCAAAAGCCATTTAATTTGGCGTCGAGTAGACATGACATCTAATTGGGCCCCCATAGTACTGTGCATGAATCCATTTATTCACCAGGCAAGCCACTACCCTGCCGTTCGCACGCGCCGCCCCACTTGGCATTTTTACAATCGATAAACCGCTCCTAGTCGTCCCGTCCTTTCACATTACGGCAGTTCCACTAATCCTAACCCTCCTCCCAAATCCATGGCATCCCAAATCTTCGTGGTCGGCGGTGAGTACAAGGTTAGAACCATCACCGGCGATGAGTTCGATGTCATCTACCCCCGTTCTTCCGTGACGGTGAAAGGATGCCTTGATCATTTCAGACGCATGTTCAAAAACTCAAATGATGAGTGGGTCGCTGGGCTAGATGTTGAGTACACCACAGTCCTGGGAAAAGAGAAGAATCTAAAGTAGGAAGAGAGGAAGAAGCCCGTCGTGATCCAGGTTTGCATGCATGACTTATGCTTGGTCTACCACATATGCCATGCCGACGTTTAGTGCGAGGAATTTAAGAAGTTCCTCAAGGGCGGCCGAGTCAAATTTGTTACAGTAGACTTTACGAACAACATAAGAGTCCTGGAACGGATAGGCCTAGTTGTAGGCAAACCCTTCGACCTCCAGAATAATCGGCTGGTGTCCTCCTGTGGTAAGCCTTCAATGCTGACCCTGGCAGGAGCCATGGTTTATCCTTCATATGGTACACTGAAGAAACCTCCGCACACGTTTCATCGTGCATGGAAGTGGAATGTACTAGATATAGACCACATCCACTATGCTGCAATGGATGGCTACCTTTGTTTCAATATCTACAAGAGTTGGATGAAGAGCAAGAGCCAAGTGTGTGGTTCAAGCAAAGAAGTATCGGCCAAGAGGAAGAGTGACAAGGACGAAGTCGAGGACGTGGACGAGGAATCCGAGTAAGGTGGCAGTGTCGTTGCTCATGGTGGTTCTAATGCAGTGTCTACCGGATTAGTTGCTTAGTTTAATTTCTTCTATGCTTAGTTTTATTTGACGGGTGTGTTGTGCTGAGCCCCCAAGAGAACTATGTTATGTTTCTTCTCGTTACTTTAACTCTTCAGTACGTACATACTAGTATTTCTTACAGTTCATCTTTTAGTTGGTATAGTACTACGACTAACACTCATTTCTTCACATTATATACGTACAATATATATGGCCAACATCATATAGCCAGCAGTTTAGTTGTCAAAGAATTTCAGGGTGCTTAGTTTTGTCAAAGAATTTCAGGGTGCTTAGTTTTATTTGAGGGGTGTGTTGTGCTGGACACCATTATTGTGACTCAAATCTCTTTTGCCATGTTATAATGACATAAATACCGATGGACCAACATGCCAGCTCTTCCTCTATCTCATTACAGTAAAATAAAGTGTGGGGCCTACTTGATCCCAACAGCGTTCTTATTTTCCTGTAAAATTGTTCGCTTGGTTACTCCTGACAAGAGGGGCCACACTTATCATTGTGAGAATCGGCTTATTTTTGTCATGTAACATGGTCAACGGTTTTGACGTGAAAATCACAATGTCTAATGGCATTTTTGAGCAAACATCTAACTTAACGATGGCATTTTTGAGATATCTAATTGCATTTTTGAGCAGGCATCTCACGGATCGATGGCATTTTTGAGTAGTTGTAACTTCTAATGGCAAAACTAAATAGTGATGTACAAACTAGTGGCATAAATAATAAGAACCCAATAATTAAATAGGTATGCTAATTTCTTTAATAGAATTTAGTGCCCCATTTAAGCACGTACTAGCTTTTTTAATAGTACTATATGCATAATTTGGCGACGAGGGCTCTCTATATGTACCACCTTTTTTCTTTAATTTCATCTAGTTAGTTCTGCTCCATGGCGCAATCCATCGATCCTACTATTGTACAAAAGTATAATTTTTTTAAAAGGCTAGAGGGCGGGCAATCTACCTAGGTCGGTTTCAAGAGAGGCGAGGGCCTTTGTGATTTGACGGCTCATTACTGCTGGAAGGCGGGGCCTTGTGATTTGACTGCTCGTATAAATGTGCAACCGACCTAAGGAGGAGCAAAGAACCGTGTGGTATACTCAAGTTTTCCACTGGTGTACGACGCAGGAGAACAAAACACGGCAGCCCAGTGCCATATCCTCTACTCTCTACTCTTATTATATATTACTAGAAAGAGGCATTGTTCTATTGGCGATAAAGAATGATCTAATTTTCTAGTCATCTCATTTTTAGCATTGTTCTATTCATGCCTCGCAGAGAAGGTGACACGTGCGGCGAAACACCCGAAGCAAAACAAGAAACACAGGAGCAAAAGAAGAAGGAAGATTATCACCCCCAAAAAAGAAGGAAGATGCACACACAAGTCTGGGGCGCTACTGTCACTACATGAAGGGTTGCTGGCCGCGGAGTCGTAACTGCTTCTTCATTGCCTGCATGACCTCCATCTCCTTGCGCGTATCCTCCGTTATCTTATTCATTGTGTCCATGACGCGGGATTTCTCCACGCGAGCCTTCATCATCTGTTCCACGGCTGCATTATGTACCTTGACAGCAGCCGGGTGCTTGATGTGGAGCTTCGCCAACTCCTCCTTCTGTTCCATGATGAGGGCCTGCAGCATCTTCATCGAGGAAGTACTATTCTCATGCAGCTTCTTCCAGCCGGCGTTCTCCTCCTTCAGTAGGTCGATCTCGTGGCAGAGCTTCGCCTTGTCCTCCTGAAGTTGCAGGATTTTGACGGTCGCCTTCTTCTCCGAGGCAATGCTCTTCTTCAGCAGCATCACCAAGCCGGCGGTCAACTCCCCCTGCTCATTGAGCTCAGCGGACATGTCGTCTAGGCTCTCCTTCAGCAGCTCCACCAAGCCGTGGATGAACTCCTTCTGCTTATTGAGGTGCTTATTGAGCTGATCGGGCATGCCGTCGAGGGATAACGACTCCAACGCCGCCAGCTCGGCATGTTCGCCTCCGCGGCTAGGGCACTCCTGGGAGCCACCGCCTGCCCATGAGAGATCTTTCAAGGTCTCTGTGTGGCGGCGATCCCTCTCTTTTTTCCGCAACCTTGGTTTTCGCTCCCTTGTTACGAGTAGTTCTCGACCTAGAGCTCTGCACACCGGCCATGGCAAGGACGGACGAAGAAGGAGGACTTATGAGGAGGAAGGTAGAGTAATTTTCGGTTAGGTAGTTCCCCTTTTTATAACCTAAGTACTAGGACTAGTACTACTAGTGTAGAGGTCGCCGCTGCACGCGAGTCTCGCGGCAGTATAGCCGTCATATCACAAAACCCAACCACTAATAAGTGGCCTGGTAAAATAAACGGACAAGCAACCATCACATCCCTCCGTCTTGATTGTTCTAGAACACAAGTGAGGTAGCAGCAGTGTAGTGTTCATGCGAATCCTGCTGATATTGGTCGTTGATTTAGAAGATCAACGGTTATGATTGATGTTCTTAGTCCTACTTAAAATTGGTACACTATATAGTAGTATAGAAAAACCTGCATAGTGGGAACACGTTCAGGTTTGGTACGTACTGGTAGGTGCGAGCAGGCTTGCACTTAATTGTAGCACTAGTACTTTGGGATGTGATGGGAACAAGGTAAAGATTAATTGATGGTTTTGGTTTCGAGGCCCGGAACGGCTCCCGATGAGTTTAGTGGAACATAAATTTCAAGCACTCCTGATGAGTTTAGTAGAACATAAATTGTTTAACATAAAAAATATATCATTAAAAAATAAAATATTTGAAGTTTGTAATGATATATTTTTCGTAATGTATGCCTATTATTAAGTTGGTCAAATTAACGACCTAGGTACACGTGTAAGACTTGTAAACTGAGATAGAGGGAGTACTACACTGCTCAAATGCAGTCGCACAAGTCAGTGATGTAACTGGTCGTACATGTCAGACCAAGCCGATGCATGTCCCTTCGGTGAGACGCGGGTCGGACCGACCGTTTGTTGGTGCGACCAACCGTAAAGTACTTACACGATGGAGACTTCTGGTTGTGGCTTCGGTTGATTGTCACGACCAAGCATTCTAAAACTAGTGATAAATCAATTACCATGTTTTCCAGAACGACCAAGTACTTTTTACAGGAAAACAAGACATATAGATGGACTGATTGTCAAGGTTGCAAACCGACATAGCGTTGCAAGTTCACAGCAGCAGAAACCGACTAGGTCACTGCATCGTTGGCGGGGAAGGAGGGCAGCTCACCTCGCCTACGATGCATGCCCAGCGGCGCCTCCGCAACTGGTCCCGGGATTTGGCTTCTCCTACCGCCCATTTGAACAGTTGCACCGGCTGCTCATGCCATTGCGCAGGCATGCGCGTTCTTTCCTCCGCAGTCGACTCCGTGAATATGATCTCTGCCATTAGCCCTAGCTCGAAATCAACGCGATGCTGCCAGATGCTGACATCCCTCAGCATCTCTCCCCTGAGATCGACTTGCGCCTCCGCCTTGTGCTGCGCCAGGCGCAGCTGCTTGCAACTTCTCTCCAATCGATGCGACGCTTCCTCGATCCGATTTTCCCTTGCTGCCCACCACCTGAAATGCAGCCCTGGCATGTCCTCCGGCGCTACCGATGGATCCCCTCTAAAACACATGTGGGTTTCGCTCAAAGGCGGCAGTGCTGCGGGCCGCAGCGAGAGGGTCGCCTGCAGGATCCCTGGATCTAAGGGATTATCCTAGGCGGGATCCGGTGGGCGAGGCGGGGAGGCGAGCCTAGGCGCTGGGAGAGCCCTACGAGGCTAAGATAAAGATAGTACTACTCCACTCCGTCCATATTTAAATACAAAGGCCACCAACAGTAGCCCTGGCAAAAATTGATCATGCTGCCTGCGTCCTGGTTTATTGGCCCCCTTTTTTTGTGCCACTTTTTATGACATGCATAAATATTATGTTACTTACAAATATGGTCAAAAATTGGCACAAAATACGAAGGAGACCAATGGAAGTACTGACACCCCATGATTTAACTACTCGCATGCGCGCAGTGGAGTAGTAATGTCTTTCTTCCGCCCTCACGTCCACTCAATTTGCATGCGCTGTATTAATTGACCATCAATGAAATGAAGGACTTTACACGCGTCAAATTATCACATGGCGTGGATCTTCGTACAAAAATGTGTCACCCCGTGTAGTCGTGTGTGCGTGCAAGGGAATGAGTGCGTGCGTGCATGGCGTGCGTGCACATCTTCGCTTCGTGCATGTACCGCCAATGTGGCTCAGAGAGGACGAGTACATTCTTCTGGAAGTAGCAGCACGTCACTGTGATCAATCCACACAAGGAGGTCGCGACAACGCCTCCACATGTTCCACGTAGCTTCATGAACTGTAAGAGAGACACTGTGTAGTGTGCCATTGGAATTCTAATTTACGTGTTTGCACATACTCGAAGTACTAGTAAGGTACACGTGCATTGCACGCATCAGATTTGGCAACAAAATTATGAATATATACCACACTATAGCATGTAAGCTCTGAGTCATATATGCCTGATGTAGACCTTCGTTTAATTCTTATAGTTCATCTCAATCAAAATAAATTAGTTTTTATAAAAAAGGTAGGGCCTCTTTGATTCGTAGGATTTCCAAAACGCGGGAATAGGAAAAACATGGGATTAGAGTGGAATGTTGTCTTGAATCCTACAGGATTGTACGAGTGTTTAATTCTGCATAGAAAAAGCGCAGGATTCTTTCAAAGTGGTTTGAGTGGATGGGATGTTACCTATGAAATCTACTGCAAATGAATCCTATGGAAAATTTTCTATGGCTTACAATCCTACGAATCAAACAACCAAGATAGGAAAAATTCCTAAGGATTAGAATCCTCCAAAATTCCTTTGAGAATCCTTTGAATCAAAGATGCCCTTAATCTATTTTATGATTCACGGAATTGTGTGTTGTAAAGCATAAAGTAAAAACAAATAATGGCAATTCAACTAGGAAAAAAGTTTGGGCAGTTATGATACGAAAGATTCTAGAACAAAGGAGAAGCACTTGTGTTTTGAGGTTTGCGCATTATGCTTAAGTTCAACCATGGAGTCTGCTAGATTGTACATGTGGCAAAATCCGATGGGGGGCTAGAAGATGGTGCGAGGGGCCAAGTGGAGGGACACTATGAAGGAGTGCACAAGTGCGAGATCGATATTTGAAGAGAGGGCGAGAACGCATGCTATGCTGCGCGCAGTGGTGGAGCCATGAAAAATAAATGAGCTAGGGGGCCAAGCAATGCTAATCCTTTACGAGGAGGGCCAATTCATCAACTTAAACCATTTTACCAGCAATTGTCTAATGATCACATTCATATTAGCCTCGATATATAGTGATGTTAGGGGGGGCAGGGCCCTTGCTGCCCCTGTCCTCGCCACTGTGCGCGCGTCTGAGAGATGAAGCCGAGGCATGGATGATGAGAGGGGGACATTGGATATATAATTAATGTGGGTGTATTAGCTATGTAATCCTATATAGAGAGGTATAGATTAATCGATGTGGATGTGGGAAAGAGGGTGAGACCTCACTAGATATATAGATTGATCAGTTTGTGTGGAAAACTGTGAAAGACCTAGCTATATACACACACACATAGAGGAACATCGATCGTTGCGCATGCACGTGAGAGATAAAGAATGCCCAATATGATGGGGAGGGGGAGGTGTGTGTGTGCATGCATGGGAGACCGACCTGAAGAAAAAGATTGCATGTGTGCGATGGATAATGCCGACTGGTATTGTGTGTGCATGCATGCACGAGAGGAAGTTGATGGTAAACTTATAAAGAGAATATGACTGTGTGGGTGTAAAAGACTAGGTGATGTCATAATCAATGTAAAGTAGAATTCAAATATTTGAATAAGTGATCATGATGTTTGAAACCCATGCATGCATGAATGTAACTGAGATATGCGTGGTGTGGTTTGGAAACGAGCATGTTGTACTGTATACACATTGAACAAGGTCAGACTGATTTGTATTTGAGATATCGATGGCAGACATCGTTTGGCCACATTGCATCTGTGCATGGACACATTATTCTAATTGGAGATGATGGCTGGCTTTCGCATCACATATCTATATCTATACCCTATATATATATATATATATATATATATATATATATATATATATACACATATATTATTTTATACTTTTCATATAGTGTGCATGATGCGGAGCATCCCACGATCATCCCCATGCATCCACAACCGTCTCATCAAGAGCCAAGAGGGCCCATGACACGAGCTAGAGCTAGAGCTCTCGAGGACGAGGTGACCTCCTTCCTTATTGATATCACATATGATCCACTCGAGACGTGGCTACTACCTAAGTCCGATATGCTATGCATGATTAGGTGTCAAGGGGAACCTCCCAAGGATGCACGTGAAGATGGACAAGCCGCCAAGTCCATGGATGAAGAGAACCAACGGAGACGGGCAAGATCACCTTCCAGGCCCCGGACATCCGGCCATGACCCGGACATCCGGCCCTGGAGCATCTACCTCGGCATCGCCAAGCTGGCCAAGCCTCTGAGGCTCGGACATCCGGCGTCCAAGCCGGACATCCGGCCCCAGCCCAGATATCCGCCCGACGCCAGAAATCCGCACCTCTCACCCGATTCGCAGAATAGATCGCCACAGCCGGACATCTGGCGGGTAGCCCGGACATCCGGCGCCTCGCGAAGGCCGGACATCCGCCCGACGCCTGGACGTCCGGCCTCCCCTGCTCAAGGCAGTGTATCCGGACAAGTCCCATGTACCCTTCGCCCCCGAGACTATATATACTTCATCCCCTTCCTCTTTCTAGGGTTAGCATTGGATTAGCTCATATTCTTGTGTGAGAGCCTTTGCTCATCCACTTGGCTACTTCTCCTCGGAGATCAGGACCTCTACGGAGAAGATCCCCCAAGCGGATTCAAGACCCCCTTCTAGGGTGGACCCCCCTCAAGGCCTCCGCACGGAGAAGAACGGCTACCGTTTGTATCTTTCCTTTGTTGATCTTGAATCTTGTGCCACCTTATGTGATCGATGATCTAGCACTTGTGTGATTGATCTCTTGTTGGTTTCGTGATTTCTCTCTCGTTTCCTCCGTGTTTCCCTCTTGTTCTTCCGCGTGTCCCTCGTGATTCCCCGTAGGATCCGCTCCAACGTGAAAGATCATCCACGTAGGGCTCCTCCCTACATCATCTTGGTATCATGAGCCACGTTGATCACGTTATTGGAGCCCCTACCCCTCTTTTTCTAGCTTGGTTTTGTTGTTTTTGTCCTAATTCCGAAAATTCCCCACAAAAATAGCCCCAATTTTTTTTTGTGATTTGTTGGTGTGATGAAGTTTTGTTGGATTTGATCCGCGGATTTCGTGTGTTGCAGGTAGATCTAGCATTCCCCCACCATTTCCACAATTTCCATCCACAAAATCGCCAAAATTTTGACCGGATTTGACCTCTCCATGCGGTGTTCATCGAGCCCGGACATCCGGCCCGAACAGCCCGGACATCCGGCACCCCGGACATCCGTCCCGACCAGCCCGGACATCCGGCGCCCCGGACATCCGGCTTCCAGCCCGGAAATCTGGCTCCTGGTAGCATCAATCCCCATTCCACCACCCCGTTCACCGCCTAACTTTCGCCAAATTTTGTTCCGTGCCCACATACACTTCTACTTACCTCCACCACTTCCACATAACACCACCCTAGCCTTTCCCACTACCAATTCCGACAATGTTGCCAAATTTTGCTTTGAGAATTTGAGTTGGGGTTTCCGTATCCTTTTGTGTTTCGGCTATCTAGGTACGGTTCAACATCAACATCACCATCGCTCATCTTCGCAAGGACGGTATCGTCGACATCTTTGTCATTACTTGCAATTGCATTGATAACCATCATAGCCCATCTTTTGCGTTGCTTTCCCATCGAGACTAGCCATTGAGTATTGCGAGCAACGTGACTTGTGCACATTAGAGATCATACTCCATAGCATACATACCATACCAAAGTGGTGCATATCTTAGCATCAACTTGTGTGTCACAAAGTTATCATCGCATACACAATTGCTATCTTGGTTCGTGAAGTTTTGCATGAGAAAAGAACTCAAAAGAGAAAGAGCCAATCAAGCTTTTAAGCAAAGCGAGAAAGATAAGCAAAGAGCTTATGAGCAAGAACCATAGCATCATAAAACATTAAGATTGTCATACTTCATCATCTTGGATCAACACATCAAAACACCATACATATAGCATACTTGGGATAGAAGTCGTTGCATTTTTGCTTAGTAGGTTGTGCACAAGTTCGTATCCGCCTATTGTGCAATCGTGCTAGCGTCTCTCTAGTGTTGTGCAACAAGAGCATCTTGGTGAATTCCACATTTTGGCTCATCCTTGGTTGCATAACCCCATATTATGTACTTGCGTGTGTGTTCCCGTGTACCATATCTTGCTATTGGTCTACTTGTTGCATTTGCAAACTTGTAAATCATTTCCAACATTATTGAGTCTCACTTACAATCGCATCAAATTTTGTGCCACCATCCTAACCGAGCTCCACCATAAGCTTTTATTTGTGTAGGTGTGAGAACCGACAAGAATCGGTACCAAGAGTGATATTTCATTGTCCGCATTTGAGTGAACTTGATTCATCTTCAACATCGGTCAAAGGTACATTGGTATAAGTTCTTCTCCGTTCTACCACTCACATTTTGCTTGGAATGATGGATAGGCCAAGTACCTCTACCAACCCACTCTTCATCGAGCAAGACGACGACATGTCATCATCGTCACCAAGAGCCACCTCTTTGGTACAACAAAGCGTTGCACCAAGAACAACAAGCAATGGCGACCACATCGACAACCTCGCCACCGACTTGCGACTCTCCAAGCAACGTACAACGGACTACTTCGACAACAAGTTCGACGCTCACAAGCAAGAAAATGATGCAAGAATGGACGAGATACGCACTTTGATGAGAAACCGGCATCATTCAACTTCTTCATCATCAAGACGGAGCCGCTCGAGTCGACACTCCGACGACACCTTCTACGACTCAAGTACACCTACTTCGAACACTCTTCGTCGTGCCGCTCACCAAGACCGTCATGCATCTCGCAACCCGCTACATGACAAGCATTCACAAGAGCAAGTTGATGATCAAGTTCCTCGTCCTCAATCAAACCAAGAGGCTTTTGCTCAAGCTCAAGAACGACAACGTCTTCGTCGCCAACAAGAGGAAGAACGAGCGCGTCTTCACCAAGACGAACAAGACGCCAAGGCTCAACGTCGTCAAAGACAACAACGTGAGGCGCAAGCTCTTGAGGCGCAATGTGCCCTTCAAGAATCAAGTAGAACCTTCGCCAACCGCCATCGCGAACGGCGCAATCAAGAGGAAGCCCTTCGAGAAGAAATCCAATAGAGGAACTACCAACCTCATGTACAACGTCAAGTTCCTCAAGCCCCTCCACCCCAACCTCAAGTTCAACAAGGGCAAGTTGATCATAGTCTTCCTCCGTGCCAAGAGCAACATGAAGACGAGTGCAATCCACGTCAAGGACGTCATCATCAACATCGCCAACAACACAATGAAGAGCAACGCTACGGCAAGCTAAAATTCACCATGCCCAAGTTCAATGGAAGCAATGACCCCGAAGACTACCTCTCATGGGCAAATAAGGTTGACAAAATCTTCCGCTTGCACAACTACGATGAAGCGAAGAAAATCGCTATGGCATCACTTGAGTTCCAAGACTATGTGCTCATATGGTGGGAACAAATCATTGAGCGACGACAAGCAAGAGGTGAACCTCCAATCACCACTTGGGCTCAAATGAAGGATGTCATGCGAGCACGTTTTGTGCCAACCTACTACAATCGCGACCTCTTCAAGAAACTCCAACTACTCAAGCAAGGAACAAAGAGTGTTGAAGAATACTACAAGGAAATGGAGATAGCCATGATTCGAGCCAATGTCAAAGAAGATGATGACAAAACTATGGCACGTTTCTTGAATGGACTCAATCATCCCATCAAGAAGATCGCCGACTTCCAACCATACTCAACACTCATTGAGCTCGTGCATCAAGCTACAAAGGCGGAACGCCAAGTGCAAGATGACTTCAAGTATGCCAAGTACTCATCCAAGACCTATGGCTTCTCCAACAACCAAGCTTCAACGACTCCTCCAACATCTACATCAACCAAACCTTCTACAACCAACGACGACAAGCCGAGTTACAAGAGAAAGTCGACAAGTTCAAGTCGTCCTCCTCCTACCACAAGCAACTTCAAGCCGCGTGCTTCATCATCTACTCCGACCGATGAGACCATCAAAACAAGCTCCGTCAAGTGTTTCACTTGCGGCGGCCGAGGCCACAAGTCCTACGAATGCACCAACAAGCGCACCATGATCCTCAACGACGACGGCACCTATGACTCAATGAGTGATGAGGAGATGGAAGCACTTGAGCAAGTGGCCATGCACCGGCAAGTGAACGAAGATGAAGATGATCAAGTCTTTTGCGATGAGGATTCGAGCCCCGCTCTCGTTGTCTCCAAGGTCTTGACCCTTCAACATCAACAAGAAGACGACCAAAGATGCCACATATTCCACACAAAGGCCGGCATCAACGGAAGGTCCGTCAAGGTCATCATCGATGGAGGTAGTTGCCACAACTTGGCAAGTGAAGAACTATGTTCCAAACTTCAATTGGTCAAGAGGAAGCACCCTTACCCCTACAAGGTTCAATGGCTAAGTGACTCCGGCACTATACGAGTCGAGCATACGGTCCAAGTCTCCTTCAAAATTGGTGCTTATGAAGACACGTTGGAATGTGATGTGGTCCCAATGACCGTTTGCCACCTACTTCTAGGTCGACCATGGCAATTCGACCGTGGTGTCATCCACAATGGGCGCACCAATCACAATAGCTTCAAGATGAAAGGGAAGGAAGATGTGCTACGACCTATGTCTCCTACTCAAGTGATAGCCGACAAGCAAGCCACACATCATAGAGAAAAGAGTGAGAAAGTGATCCACCCAAAAGTGAGTGAGAGCCACAAGCCAAATTTGAGCGACTCTTCGCCTAGAGAGAAAAACCTCATTCTATTTGCCACCAAAAGTGAGATGAGAGAAGTGTGTGAGAACCCATCGAGTGTGATGCACTTTGTCCTTGTGTGCAAGGATGGAGAACCAAAAACTAACACCATTCACGAGCTACCTTTGGTGTTTCAATCTCTTTTGCAGGAATTTCAAGATGTTTTTCCCGATGAGCTACCTCCGGGTCTACCTCCTCTTCGAGGCATTGAGCATCGAATCGACCTCATCCCCGGAGCGCCGCTACCAAACAAAGCTCCATACCGCGTCAATCCGGAAGAAACCAAGGAGATTCAACGGCAAGTACAACAACTAATCGACAACGGTCATATACGTGAAAGCTTAAGCCCTTGTGTCGTTCCCGTTATACTTGTACCTAAGCCCGACAGAAGTTTTCGCTTGTGTTCCGATTGTAGACCTATCAATGCGATCACCATCCGTTATAGGCATCCCATTCCTCGCTTAGATGATATGCTTGATGAACTTAGTGGAGCCAACTTTTTCTCAAAAATTGACCTTAAAAGTGGCTATTATCAAATCCGCATACAAGAGGGTGATGAATGGAAAACTGCTTTCAAAACCAAATTTGGTTTATATGAATGGTTAGTGATCCCTATGGGTCTTTCGGAAGCTCCCGGTACTTTTGTGCGTCTTATGAATCATGTGCTTCGTCCTTATATTGGAGTCTTTGTTGTGGTTTACTTCGACGATATTCTTGTGTTTAGCAAAACCATGAAAGAGCACATCAATCATGTTAAAATCTGTGTTGCAAACTCTTCGCAAGGAAAGCCTTTATGCAAACTTGAAAAAATGCACTTTTGGAGTTGACAAAGTGGTTTTCTTGGGTTTTGTAGTATCCTCAAAGGGTGTCCATGTTGATGAATCTAAAATTGAAGCAATTAAAACTTGGCCCCAACCCACCAATTTGCAACAAGTGCGAAGTTTTCTTGGTCTTGCGGGTTTTTATCGTCGCTTTGTGAAAGATTTTAGCACAATTGCCGCTCCTTTGCATGCCTAGAGTAAGAAGAATACTCCCTTTGTTTGGGGAACTTTGCAATCAACCGCTTTTGATGAGCTCAAGTCTTTGCTTACTCATGCTCCGATTCTTGCTTTGCCCAATTTTGACAAAACTTTTGAGGTTCATTGTGATGCAAGTGGTACCGGAATTGGCGGGGTTTTGATGCAAGAAAAACGAGCCATTGCTTATTTTAGTGAAAAACTCTCCGGTGATCAACTTAATTATCCCATCTATGACAAAGAATTGTATGCTTTAGTGCGTGTGCTACATGTTTGGGAACATTACCTTAGACCTCATGAGTTTGTCATCCATACCGATCATGAAACGCTTAAATACCTCAAAGGTCAAACTAAATTAAACAAGCGTCATGCAAAATGGAGTGAATTCATTGAATCTTTTCCTTATGTGATCAAGTACATTAAGGGTAAAGAAAATGTAGTTGCCTACGCGCTTTCACGCATATGCATGCTTGTCACTCAACTTGAGTTGAATGTTATTGGTTTTGAGCATATAAAAGACTTGTATGAGCATGATCCATCTTTTGCTTCTCCTTATGCCAAGTGTTTGACGCATACGTCTTGGGAACAATATTACATCAAGGATGGTTATCTTATGAGAGCTAACAAACTTTGCATTCCCGAGTCTTCTCTTCGTTTGCTCCTTTTGCAAGAGGCTGATGGAGGCGGACTCATGGGACACTTTTGACGCGACAAGACATTCGCCACGCCTCCAACAACTACTTTTGGCCCAAGATGTTCCATGACGCCTCACGCTTCACCACCGATGCTATACATGTCGCAAAGCTAAGTCAAAAGCTCAATCCCATGGTCTTTACATGCCTCTTCCTATTCCTTATCAACATTGGGAAGACATTAGTATGGATTTTGTACTCGGTTTGCCTAGGACTCAAAATGGCAAGGATTCCGTGTTTGTTGTTGTGGATAGATTCTCTAAGATGGCACATTTCATTCCTTGCAACAAGATAGACGATGCTTCACATGTTGCAAATCTCTTTTGTAGGGAAATCTTGTGACTCCATGGCGTACCAAAGACAATCGTCGCCGATCGTGACGTCAAGTTCTTGAGTTACTTTTGGAAGACCCTACGTGCCAAGCTCGGAATCAAGCTCTTGTTCTCCTCGGCATACCATCCTCAAACCGACGGCCAAACGGAGGTGACGAACCGCACACTATCCACTCTACTTCGTGTCTTGATCAAGAAGAACATCAAGGAGTGGGAAGCATGTCTACCCATCGCCGAGTACGCCTACAATCGTGCAATACATTCAACTACCGGCAAGTCCCCCTTCGAGGTCGTCTACGGTTTCAACCCATTGTCCCCATTGGACATTCTACCAATTCCTCTCCAAGAGCGCACCAACATGGATGCGAGTGCACGAGCAAGCTACATCAAGAAGATGCACGAAGATACAAGGCACACCATTGAGCGCCAAGTACAACGTCAAGCAACAAAGCTCAACGCCAACAAGCAACCCATCGTCTTCAACACCGGTGATCTAGTGTGGCTACACCTTCGCAAGGACCGCTTCCCCAAAGAACGCAAGTCCAAGATTCTACCTCGAGCCGATGGACCTTTCAAGGTGCTAGCACGCTACAACGATAACGCCTACAAGATCGACCTACCTCGAGACAAATACAACATGAGCGACATCTTCAACGTCAAGGACCTCGCACCATTCCATGGAGATGAAGCTTTTGATCCGAGGTCGGATCTCTCCCAAGGGGGGGAGATGATGCGGAGCATCCCACGATCATCCCCATGCATCCACAACCGTCTCATCAAGAGCCAAGAGGGCCCATGACACGAGCTAGAGCTAGAGCTCTCGAGAACGAGGTGACCTCCTTCCTTATTGATATCACATATGGTCCACTCGAGACATGGCTACTACCTAAGTCCGATATGCTATGCATGATTAGGTGTCAAGGGGAACCTCCCGAGGATGCATGTGAAGATGGACAAGCCGCCAAGTCCATGGATGAAGAGAACCAACGAGACGGGCAAGATCACCTTCCGGGCCCGGACATCCGCCATGACCCGGACATCCGGCCCGGAGCATCTACCTCAAGATCAGCCAAGCTGGCCAAGTTTACAGGCCCGGACATCCGCGTGCAAGCCCGACATCCGGCCCCAGCCGGATATCCGCCTGAAGCCCGAAATCGGCACCTCTCACCCGATTCGCGAAATAGATCGCCACAGCCGGACATCCGCGGGTAGCCGGACATCCGGCGCCTCGCGAAGGTCCGGACATCCGCCCGACGCCCGGACGTCCGGCCTCCCTGCTGCGTCAGCAGATGTATCCGGACAAGTCCCATGTACCCTTCGCCCCGAGACTATATATACTTCATCCCTTCCTCTTTCTAGGGTTAGCATTGGATTAGCTCATATTCTTGTGTGAGAGCCTTTGCTCATCCACTTGGCTACTTCTCCTCGGAGATCAGGACCTCTACGGAGAAGATCCCCCAAGCGGATTCAAGACCCCCTTCTAGGGTGGACCCCCCTCAAGGCCTCCTCACGGAGAAGAACGGCTACCGTTTGTATCTTTCCTTTGTTGATCTTGAATCTTGTGCCACCTTATGTGATCGATGATCTAGCACTTTTGTGATTGATCTCTTGTTGGTTTCGTGATTTCTCTCTCGTTTCCTCCGTGTTTCCCTCTTGTTCTTCCGCGTGTCCCTCGTGATTCCCCGTAGGATCCGCTCCAACGTGAAAGATCATCCACGTAGGTTTCCGCCCTACATCAGTGCGGATAACTTTAAATTTGAAAGATGGTCGTTAGATGAGGCCAATCCGATGGTGCAGAGATGGCAAATTTGAGCACAACTGGTCGTTGGATATCATCTAGATTTCACCAGATTTTTCCACATGTACAATCTAGAAGACTTCATGGTTGAACTTAAGCATAATGCACAAACCTCAAAATACGAGCACTTCTTCTTTGTTCTAGAATCTTCCGTATCAGAATTGCCCAAATGTTTTTCTACATGATTTGCCATTATTTGTTTTTACTTTATGCCTTACAATGCACAATTCCATGAATCTTAAAATAGATTAGCATGATTTTCAATGAAATGAACTATAAGAATTAAACGAACATCTACACCATGCATGTATGACTCAAAGCTTACATGCTATAATGTGGTATTTATTCATAATTTGGTTGCCAAATCTCATGCGTGTAATGCACGTGTACCTTACTAGGCTAAATGGTGTTTGTGTGTGTGTGTTGTGCATGTCAAACACATTGTACATAGTATGTCATACATGGTTTAGATTCCGAATATCTAGCTAGAGCATACATGTACTATGATTTTAATTCAACATAATATCTGTACATATATTTGAATTTGAGATCATATGTACATGAAGTTCGTATTTATATAGGAATTTACTTCTCCTATATTCATGTCATGTGTTGCGAAGATAATATTTAGATGGTTGTATAACTAACCCGAGTACAATCCCATTCAAACAGGGAAAATGTACCCAAATTTAGTCCATATGCTAGACAACACACATTGTTTTTTTATTGTTGAGGCAAGTGCAAATTGTTTTGGTACTGTACACGTTATGTTTGTTGTCCTGAATTTTTTAGTTTTTTTTGTTGTATTTGAATGCATTTATAGTAATATAGTAAAACGGGACATAGCTCTCTCTAGTGATGAGGTGCAAATTGTCTTTTTTGGGTACATGTTAAGCTTGTTCTCCCGAAATTTTAAGCTGCGCCTTGTTATGCCAAAATTTCAAGCTAGCGTCTATGTCTATCGTGCTGCGAAACTCCCGCCTCTTCAACCCGCGCCTTGTTACCCTGAAATATTTAAGATATATCTTTGTCTCGTTGTGCTCCGACAACTCCCTCCATCTCAACTCGCGCCTTGCTATTCCAAAATTACAACGCGCGCCAAACTCCCACCTCCTGTGAAATCTCGACACGCGAAATGCCCGTGATACCCCTGAACCGAAAGAACTGCCTAGCTCAAATCGGTGGGGGTACTTTCATAACATACCCCACATTTCAGACAAGCGCGTCCCTAAGCCATGGTTCCCCACTCCCATCCCATCCGCCCACCCATTCATACACCGAGGCCGCGAAAACCCGCAAAGCCCCACACCCTCCTCCGTCCGCCACCCAGCCGGAGCCTCTTCCCCGACACCCGGCAGTGGTGTGGGGATCGCTGGAGAAAAAGCTTGGCACAGGGGGGCCTAGAGGGATGGCCGGGATGGCGGCGGACCGGCGGTGGGAGTGGTTTCGGGGCGGGCGGCGCGGCGCACCGCCGGCCGCGGGCGGCGAGGGGTGGCTGTTTGGCCGGTGGTGGCTGGCGGCTCAGGGTAGCCTCACCTGATGCTGCTACCCAACCAGCTGCCCCGGCTCTTGCACGCGCTGCTGCTGCTGCTACTGCTATTCTGCTACTAGTGCGTTCAGTTTCGACAGAAAAATTCAGTTTCGACAGTTAAATTTAGTTTCGACATTTAAGTTCGGAGATGAGCGGCTGATGTATTTTACATCTAGCACTTTGTGGTTATGTATTTTACGTCATCTATTGGAGATGCTATTAGAATTCCACTCAGGTTAACGTTGTCTCTCTTGTCCTGCTTCAGCCTCGGCGTCGTACAACTCACCGGAGCTGCTCCAACAACAAAACCCTCCATCACAGCGGAGCAGTACCCCGGGCTCCATCTCCAGACGCCTAAGATCTTCTTCCCCTCCTCCGATAGCCAAGTCAGCCGGATCATCCTCACCGACCAACCCAATCACGCTGAGATCGACATGGCTTAGCCAAACAGGTTGTACACTTGTTGCATCTCTTTTTTACTCTACATGTTATATATATTGTCCACTGAGCACACGCAGTAACGTGAAATACGATTAGTTTCTCCTACTATATGACAAGCAGTGAGGTACCAGGCAACTTAGCTATCCGTGATGGACTCTCTCGAACGCCATCATTATTAATCTCTGCGCGTTTGAGTTGTGCATTTGTCGATGGGCCTGGGAGTTGAGCTAGTAGGGCAGTGGCCTAGGTCCAAAGAAATAGAAGTAGCACAAAAACATTTTTTGAGTGTAGGCTTTTCCTTGCTCAAGCCTGCCTACTAGAATCACCAGTGCTTGAAAGGAAAAGTGAAAGAAAAATATAGGAATTGGAAAGTTTCCTATGGTACTACTATTCATGAATTTGGTTCAAAGGAATGGAGCAAAGGAAAACTGTAGGATTTGTTCCTTTAGTGTCTCCTTGAAAGAAAAACCATAGGAATTTTAATTTCCACTTGTCCTCCTTTTCGAATTCCTATTCATGAAGCACAATACTAAGAGATAGTAGCATAATAGCACTATAATCGTACATTTTCTTGTGGTTTGACTTAATCTCACCTTGCTTCTTTGCATCCTGTGATCTTCCAATTCTTGTGAATCAAAAACCCAGATTGGCATAAATCTTGTGTTTTTAATTCTTTGTTTTGCACGTGCATTCCTATCCTATTCATGTCTATTTCCTATCCCTACATTGTTAGAATCCTCAAATTCAAACAAGCCCTTACACAATTACTTCTATTATAGATATGTGTCAAAGAAAACCTTGTGTGGTTTGTCCTGCTCCTGTTGCGTTGTGTTCCACCCCAGCTCAGCTGCTCCAACGACAGAAGGGTTCACCACAGCAGGGATCCGCTCTCCAGACTATCTTTCGCCGCCTCAGATCTTCTTCCCCGCCGCTGGCAACTGCATTACCATCATCAACTGAGCAGATGACCTTGAGAACTACGCGGGTCCGCAAGAGAGGCCGCACACTTTCGTGTCTGCTTACGTTATGCATCACTTAATATGATGACATGCTACTTTATCGTCATGTTCACCTATTAGACTCCGAGTCAGGTCCAAACTAATGCTGAAACTTGAGTTTTTAAATGGTTGTGGGGTACATATTGGGGCAACAATCAGTACTATCTGTCTACTATCTGGTTAATCTCGGGTATCTACTATCAGTTTCATGTTGGGTGAAAACAAACAATAAAGGAGCCGTTATCTGTATTTTTTAACTAAAGCTATTATCTGCCTGGTATCATTGGTTTTGGGTCTATCCACAGTTTGCTACCATTACTCTGGATTTGTGCATGCACTCCTTACATAATCTCACTATGTTTTATTCCTATGCATGTCAGTTATTGTACACAATGGAACTGAACATGTAGAGCAAAAGAGACGAGCCTCGTGTGGCAATAAAATTTCATGCAGACGTCGCTCCATGGTGGGCGCAAAGGCAGCCCCCCCCCCCCCCACCCATTTTGGATCATAATCAAGAGGAAGATAACTGTTCTGAGGGGGATTCAGAAGGAGAAGACCACTCATATTTACCCCTTGAGGTCTTCGCTCTAACTTGGCATGTTGATGTTGGTAATATCATGCATATGGTGCCTTTCATTGCTTACTGGATACATCAAATATGTCATCCACTTAGTTTAGACATGGTTTGTGTCAATTCCATCTGTTTAGTTTCTTTATCATATATGTGAATCATGCAATGCCATCTTGGTTAGCCAAGCATCATATATGTGAATTTTGCAATGCCAGCCTGGTTAGCCAGTCTTCTTATATGTGAATTATATCATGCCATCATTTTTTATTACGTGTTAAATTTGTCAACAATTTTAGTACATTCAATTACTCTTCCTGCGCATCAGCCGTTCGGCACGGTCATGGAAAAATCTGAAGTGGAAACAAGGTCTTCAGAGCAGACAATGCTATCTGACGAATCGCATGTCTTGCTGGTTATGGATAGCTCCTCAGAGGAGGATTCAGAGACAGATGAACAGTCCTATTCCCCGAGGTGCATGCTCTAACTTGGCAGGGCTATGTTGCTCATATCGTGCGTATGGTATCTTGCATTGCTATGTCATTTGCTTAGTTTAGACAAGCTTTGTGTGAACGCCACCTGTTTAGTGTCTAATTACCATATATGTGAATTATGCGATGCCATCTTGTTGCAAGATATTATATATGTGAATTATGCAATGCTATCTTGTTGCAAGGCATTATATATGTGAATTGTGCAATGCCATGTTGTTTAGCCAAGCGTCATATATGTGAATTATATCATGCCGTCCTTTTTTTGTATTTCTCGTTGCATTTGTCGACAATGTTTGTATATTCAACTGCTCTTCTTGTGCATCAGCCATTTGAATTGGTGATGGAGAAATCTGGAGTGAAAACAAGGTCTTCAGAGTAGACAATGCTACCAGCTGAAGCGGATATCTTGCTGGTTACAGATAGCTCTTCAGAGGAGGATTCAGAGGCAGATGACCAGTCCTATTATCCCCCTGAGGTGTATGCTCAAACTTGGCAGGGTTATATTACTCATATCATGCATACGTTGTATTGCAATTCTTAGTTTTTACATCATATGCACAATATTGAATGCCATCTCCTTAGTTGTCACATCATATATGCGATTGCCCTATGCTCACTTGCTTAGTATATAAATCATATATTTGAATTATATCATGCCAAGATGTTTACATAGACAGCATGTATCTGAATTATGGCATGCCAACCCATTTTCTAAAGACACAATATAGTTATATCATCGCATCATGTTTACATAGTCATCATATTTTGAATTATGTCATTCTATCCCGTTTAGTTAGCCATCATACATTTGAAATTGTGTCATGCTATCCAGTTTAATTAGCCATCATATATGTGAAATTATGTCCTGCTATTCTTTTTGGTTAGACAACATAAATGTGAATTATTTCATGCCCTGTTTTCTTCCCTACTATCCATTGCACCTGTCTATCTTACAATGTCTGTACATTCAATTACTTTTCTTGTTTATCAGCCATTTCAATTGGAGGGTGTGATGGCAGTATCTGTGGGAGTAAAAACACGGTCTTCGGAAAATATTGTGCTACCTGTCGATGCAGATAGAACCACGGTTGTACTTGCCCAAGAACCAGACCCACCACACATAACTCAGACTCACGCAGATTGTACCCCTACCCAGTTGGATAGAGAACCAGCTACACCCCTTCTAACCCCAACACCAGCAGATAGTAACCCAGTTCCAGTTGACACAGCACCGTCTCCACCACAGAGCACCCAAACACGAGCAGCTAGCAAGGCAACTGCAGTGCCCAAAGCATGAGGACCACCACTCCGAAACCCAAATCAATGCTTAAAGCAGAAGAATTGTTCTCAGGTCAGGTTCCGTAGCTATGGTTCATACTACTTTGCTCTTGCATCACTGTATTTCTCATACCAACTAATTTGAAATTGAAGGATGCAATTGAAACTCCAATGGCGCAACAGGTATGTTTTAAACCCGTTTCTTTACCATGTTTGCTATTGTAACTTGCTCTATGTTGATTTCAGTTTCAATTGAATAAACAGTTATGTTCTCATGCCATGCACATTACAAGTGTTGTTATTGCTGTGTAGTTTCCCGCACTTATATTCTGTCTATGTTGTTTTGTCTTAAATAGATATGATTCAAACTATATGTATCTTGATTTGGCAACATAAACTAGAATGATATAGACCATACAGTGACCATACTACATAGATATATGTTTGTTTCATGATGTTATCCTGTCCACCTTACTACTGAACTGGTTTACCAAAATGAGTTTCATATGCTACATTGTAAACCTGTGATGTGTTTGTTTGTTTCTCTTTTAGAACGCGGATAAAATATTGGAGAAGAGCACCCCGTTATGCAATGGTAAAGGAAGTAATGCAGATAAGGTTCAAATAGTGAGACATCCCTGTTGGTCTCAAAGAAAGCTAATAAAAACTATACTAAAGACATTGAGACAACCCCAAAGTCCTGTCTTGATGTAGTGTTCGAGTTACTGGCTACTACTGCTGGCACCAGCTCTTTGAACTTGCTGCCTGAATCAGTTCGGCTTCTTGAGTCTCAACTTCAAATTGAAAGACATCGATCAGATGTTATGCGACAGGAAGCCAAAGGACCGAGGAAGTCCCTGTAGAATTCAGATGCATAGTTTTCGTGCAATGACAAGTCTTTGGAGGATTTAAGCGCCAAACAAGAGAAAGTTAATAAGCTTGCTAAGCATCTTGCCAAAGATAATGGGTACCTGTGATATTGTGTCTTGAGCTCTTCCGGAGTGGTTTCAGTTCTGGACTTGTTTTGCTGTGGCGTTTATTTGCACTGGTCGCCAACTTTGACAACTGGTGTATATGATATGCTGCTTTGTTCCTATATTTTCACTGGTGGCGAATTTTGATGCCCAGTGGATGTAATATGTGTAATAGCCGTGATAGCCTAGCGTAAGTTGCTTGCTTATTTATTTCCTTGTTTTCTTGTTTATTTGTTTGCTTGTAGTCAGTGCAGTTCTTTTTCGGTGGTTTGCTAGTGGCCGCAATAACCTATTTTTTAAAACTAGGCCACAATAACCATGGGCTACATATTTACTGTAGTTACCATGGGCCTCCTATGGGCTATAGAAACAATGTGCCTTCTTAGGGCCATAGAAAGAATGGGCCTTCTACGGGCCGTAGCATCAATTGGCCTTCTACGGGTCGTAGCATCAATGGGCCTTCTACGTGTCGTATGATCGATAGGCCAAACATGGGCCAATAACAGACCACATTAATGGTCGTAAACGAGCTAGATTTGGAATCATCCGTTCATGGGACGACAATAACAGGCCGTCGTTAATCAGCCGTATTTGATGATGTTATGAAAACAGCCCAACGGAGTAACAGGCCGCAAACGGGCCGATTGTAACCGCGGGCTGAATTTGGCCCACAGGCAGAAAAGGCCAATGACGGGCCGTAAGTAACCGAATGCTGGAAATGAGCCCAAGAATAAATAGGCCCTAAGAAGGCCGAAAGATAACACGGGTTGGAAACGGCCCAATGGAATAATGGGTCGTTAATGGGTATAAAGGGGTACACTGTTCATTGCGGGCCAGATTCACCACGGGCCGTTAATGGGCCAAGAGTTACAAATGGTCTCGTATGGGCCAAAAGACATCATGGGCCATACATGGGCCAGAAGTTACAACGGGCTGGAATCATATTGGAAGGACCAGATGAAGCTACTGGGCTTAATTCGGAGAGGCCGTAACGGGCCATGAGTTAGCGGGCCGTAAATGGGCTATATACGAACATGCCGTTAATAGGCTTTCCATGGGCCGGCCCGTTACCTTTTGACCAAGTCAAACGGGCTGGCCTTTTCACCGGAATGGGCCTTTCTTGGGCCGTGCCACATGTCGACGTATCATAAGCGCCTCCTGTCCAATGAATGGATGACACCTGTCCCAACGGTGAGCCAACACGTGTTTCCTCCGGCCAATGAGAATTTTACACGTGGAAAATCCTCATTGGTCCGGGTTGTTAGTGGGTTATCAGATCCAAAGCCGGACCCTATAGCTTAACGGCATCCCGTTACGGTGGATGCCACGTGTCGGTCACCCTTGACGAAAGCACTTCCATGACGCGCGATTTATCGTCATGGAAGTGGACACTTCCGTGATGATAATTTTGGTGATGTCATGTAACATTTCTACGACAGCACTGGTATGCCTATCTTGATTCTGTCGTAAATTTGTCATGGATGTACATGCATGACAGAAAACGTGACCTACTGTGACAAACACGTATCATCACGGAAGTGTATTTTTTTGTAGTGTTAGCTACTGTAGCTCCAAGCAGAGCATTGTAGACATAGAAATTTGAAAAATACATACGGATCTGAATGTAGCAGACCTGTTGACCAAACTTCTCTCACAAGCAAAACATGATCACACCTTAGTACTCTTTGGGTGTTAATCACATGGTGATGTGAACTAGATTATTGACTCTAGTAAACTCTTTGGGTATTGGTCATTGTCGGTGTCAAAACCGACAGATCTCGGGTAGGGGGTCCCGAACTATGCGTCTATGGATCGAAGGTAACATGAGGCAGGGGACACGATGTTTACCCAGGTTCGGGCCCTCTTAATGGAGGTAATACCCTACTTCCTCCTTGATTGACTTTGATGAGTATAGGGGTTACAAGAGTTGATCTACCTCAAGATCGTAATGGCTAAACCTTAGATGTCTAGCCTGTATGATTATGATTCCCTCTACGGAATAAACCCTCTGGTTTATATAGATATCGGAGGGGACTAGGGTTGTACAGAGTCAGTTTACAGAGAAAGGAATCTTCATATCCAAACGCCAAGCTTGCCTTTCGCGCCAAAGGGAGTCCCATCCGGACACGGGGGAACGCCTTCCGTCTTGTATCTTCATGGCCCATGAGTCCGGCCCACGCCACATAGCCCGGACGCCCAAGGACCCCTTAATCTAGGACACCCTCAGTAGCCCCTGAACCAGGCTTCAATGACGATATGTCTGGCACGCAGATTGTCTTCGGCATTGCAAGGCGGGTTCCTCCTCCGAACACTTCAAAGTAATTGATCAACAAGAACTATATCCGGCTCTGTTTAATAGTTACAACCCACTACCACAAGGGCATAATACTTAATCAAAAAACATAATATGTCTTCACTGGCAGTTTTGCTGGCAAGAAGTTACATTTGGCCTCTTCATTATTTCGAATCGTTTTTCAATCCCCCGATTCACGTTTTGAGACGCAGCCTCCGGTGACACATCTTGTCAAAATAGAGGTCGTGTCCCCTTATCATGGGATTCTCATCAATACGGGTTTGGGTAATCCAACCATGCTATTCGCATGACCCTTGGGGAATGGGCGAGTTTTAAGGCTCGAGGGGGGACGCTCTATATCCACTGCCCTTATAAGGAGTTAAGAATCCACCTTTTCACCCCACACCTTCTTCTTCCTCAGCCCATCCGCCCTCGAGCTCCAGCGCCCAAGCTTCGATCCCTTCCATCCCCAGAAAACACTCTAGCCATGTCCGGATCTGGAACGCAGGGCAAGTGAATGGCCTCCTCCGTCACGGAGGAGAACATCAAGGAGCTCCGGGAGGCGGGGTATTTATCCAAGGAAATCGACCACCGGCTTCCGGCCAAGAAACAGATCGTCCCTACCCCAGAGCCCCATGAGAGGGTGGTATTTATTCCTCATTTCCTTCGCGGGCTAGGGTTTCCCCTCCATCCTTTCGTCCGCGGCCTCATGTTTTACTACAGGCTAGATTTCCATGATCTAGCCCAGAATTCCTTTCTCAACATTTCGGCATTCATCGTCGTGTGTGAGGCATTCCTCCGCATCCCTCCCCACTTCGGCCTATGGCTCAAGATCTTCAATGTGAAGCCCAAAGTGGTGGATGGTCAACATGCGGAGTGCGGCGGCGCCATGGTGAGCAAACTCCCCAACGTCACTTGGCCGAAAGGCACCTTCGTGGAGACCGTGGAGGGGTGGCAGCAGGAGTGGTTCTATGTCACGGAACCCCGTGACTCCACATGGGCCGCTCCTCTCGAGTTCAAGTCCGGGCCTCCACTACGGCTGACATCCTGGCTCAATAAGGGCCTGGACTAGGCGTCATCCGACGAGGTGACGACACTGCAGAAGCGCATCAAGAGTATGGTAGACAAGGATACCAGCTGAGGGAGTCCCGGACTAGGGGGTGTCTGGATAGCCGGACTATCGTCACGGCTGGACTCCAAGACTATGAAGATACAAGATTGAAGACTTCGTCCCGTGTCCGGATGGGACTTTCCTTGGCGTGGAAGGCAAGCTTGGCGATACGGATATGTAGATCTGCTACCATTGTAACCGACTCTGTGTAACCCTAACCTATCCGGTGTCTATATAAACCGGAGGATTTTAGTCCGTAGGACGAACAACAGTCATACCATAGGCTAGCTTCTAGGGTTTAGCCTCCTTGATCTCGTGGTAGATCTACTCTTGTACTACCCATATCATCAATATTAATCAAGAAGGAGTAGGGTATAACCTCCATCGAGAGGGCTCGAACCTGGGTAAAAACATCGTGTCCCTTGTCTCCTGTTACCATCCGCCTAGACGCACAGTTCGGGACCCCTACCGAGATCCGCGGTTTTGACACCGACATTGGTGCTTTCATTGGGAGTTCCTCGTGTCGCCACCGATAGGCCCGATGGCTCCTTCGATCATCAACAACGACGCGTCCAGGTGAGACTTTTCTCCCGGACAGATCTTCAGATCCGGCGGCTTTGCACTGCGGGCCAATTCGCTGGCCATCCGGAGCAGATCGAAGCTACGCCCTGGCCATCAGTCAGATTTGGAAGTTTAAACTATACGGCCGATATCCGCGGAGACTTGATCTTCGACGGATTCGAGCTGCAACCAAGCGTGTCGCCTTTGTCTCGATGGGCATGATCTAGCTCTGCAGCGAACAAAGTGCCCGGAGGCCGCACCAAGATCCGCTCCGACCCTTAATCCGGAGCGGATTCCCCGATCGAGGACGCAGTGGTTGGACACCGCCGGGGGCTACAATCTCTATGTCGATTGAGCCGAACTCCATCCCTGTCCTTTGCGAAGACCTCGACTCCAGGGTGCCGGACTCCTCTCCGGACTCCGAACCCTCCGCGCCCCTACCAATCGGGATCCGATTGGGCGCCGGTCATGGAGTTCACGGCCGCGGACATCTTTCAGCACTCGCCCTTGGGCAACATCCTGAATTCATTAAAGTCTCTCTCTTTATCCGGAGAGCCCTGGCCGGACTACGGTCAGGAAGGTTGGGATGCGGACGACGAAGAAATTCAACGCCCACCCACCACCCACTTCGTAGCCACTGTCGAAAGCTTACACGACGTGCTCGATTTTGACTCCGAAGACATCGACGGTATGGACGACGATGTAGGAGACAACAATGAACCAGCACCTATAGGATGCTGGACAACCTCATCCCATGATGTATACATGGTGGATACACCTAAAGGAAATGAAGACGAGGAACAACGGGACGCTACGAAGGATAAATCCCTCGAAAAGCAGTCAAAACAGCAACGTAAACGCCGAACAAAGTCCCGCCTCAACAAAGACCCAGTCATAGAGCAGGGCAAACCGGTGGACAACGAACAAGCTATCGAGCAATCGTCCGAACAAGACAACTTGGATAAACAATCTGTCCCCGGCGAAGACAACAGTCCGGACGATCTCACACCGGACAAACTATTGGAGCAAAATGACCTCCAGAAAAGGCTCGTCGCCACTGCGCGTAGCCTGAAAAAGCAGAAGCGGAAGCTCAAAACAGCGGAAGATGCACTCAGGATCAGATGGAGCAAAGTATTCAGCACCGCAGACAAGTACGGCGACAGTCGCCGAACAAAGAGCTACCCGAAAAGAAAGCTACTGCCCGAATTTGACGAGGAGGCCTTAGAGCCCCCACAATTAAAAAGTAAGAAGGCCACCCGGTCGGATGGACGACCCCACGGCAAAAAGAGAGCGGCGAATGGCGCCGCATACAAGCCAATATGCGATCCGCATAAGGATCTATTATATACATGAAACAGAAGTCAAATAAGCCATCACGTTCGTCCACATATGCTAAATTATTTCGTCCATTGGATTAGTATACTAATGGCCGAGATTTAAAGGTTTTACGTAACATACAAACAAAAAAAGATCCGAAAGTTACGCAAGACTATTGTTACGTGTCATGACACATACAAATATATGTGCAACAGGGAAAGACCGAACCGAATAGAAAATAAGTAATAAAGGAAAAAATAGAAGACTTTCCTTCATAACGTACTTTAGAGAAAGATAAATATTTTCTTGAAAAAAAAGAGTTTCCATCGTAATGTACATAAAAGATTACGGACTCCCCTCCACGAAGAGCACCCACGATCCCATGGGAACAGGCAGCGCTGCCGGCGTCCGCGTCGCGGCGGAAGCTGTCCACCTCCACCGAACTGAAGAAGAACCTCATCGGCGTTCCGGAGAAGATGTCACTGACGACAGGAGCAACAAAAGGACAACGAAGACCCCATGGTAGTTCTGTGGAAGAAGGCCATGATCCTCACTGAGAAGTGAAAATCTAATGAGGCCGACAATCCCGACGCACCACAACCTCAGCGACGACACCCCGCCAGAGACTAACACCGATGTCACCACCTTGCAGCTTGCAATGGGCCGCCACTTTCCATGATTTCCTTCCGCCTCAATGCCCTCGCCGCCGCTGTCGAACCAGCATGCTCCTCGACATCGGCGAGACTCTGTCCAGCGAACTCCACACCATCGTCACCATGGAAACAGAGAAGCTCCTGCTAAAGCACGGCCGGCTTTGACAGGATTGCGGGTGCACCGACTCGGATAGCAATCGCTTCCACAAGATCAACAACGATTACCACAAGCACCGTCAGGGCAGGAGGAGCGTGATGGTGGTAGATAAAAACGAAGAGTCGGATGGGAGCATGGGCGCTCGCAGGAGGCAATTAACAAGAAGTGAGCGAGAGGCCATCCATGGTGCAGCTGCAAAGCGAGCTGGCTACGGTGGCCGGCGTCCGGACGTGAAACTCAGCTGATGTGGTAGTGCGTGGTAGAGCTGAAGGAGTAGCAGGTTGCAATGCATACGAGAAACGCGAGTAGCTGAGTACCAGCTGCAGCAGCTCGACTGTGTCTCAAAGTGGGCCAGCAAGGATCGCACGCGCCGAGATGGGAAGCATCGGCGGCCGTGACGCCGGCAGGTGCATCGCCACCCGCTCCAACGGGATCCGGAGCAATGGAGCCATTGCGTAGTACTGCAGCGCACCGGACGTGATTATATTTTCTAAGGGTCGCATTGATCTTCTCTTCTCTTCTAGGTATCTTTTGCCTCCGTGTCAAAAGTGATAAGCATTTAGTCACTGTAACACTCTAACAGCAATATATTTTGAAATGTCAAAACTTCCGAAAACATTTAGTCACGTTTCTTTTCTGTGTGCGTGTAAATTTCCATGAAAACCTACGAGATTTGTGCTAGGTTTTAAGCATAAGTTTTCATGACTACAAGTTTGTTTTCTACAAAGCATTAAAAAATCAATCATAAACATAATATTTATTTTATGCAAATTTACACATTCTTGAAGCATGAATATATGCACATTTTCAAAAAATTCCATTTGGTACTATATATCAAACTTTTTTATATAAGAACCTTTTCTTTCCCTAAATAGTTTCTGCATGGATACTATTATTAATTGGGTAAATCTATATATTTGCGACAGGGTGGATGTATCAATCGCGCGAGAAATTAGATAAAAAACTTGACGGGTAATAAGGAAAGGATGTCCAACAAAAGTATAGTGAAATAAACAATGTGCATATACTTAAATAATGTAACTACACCTAGGTAGCCCTCAATGCGTGCAATAATAGCAATAAATAAGTGCTTTCTTTCCATATTATCATATTTCATTAACAAGTTTGTATTAACATGACATATTCTATTACCCATTATTGTACAAATAATTTTAGTAGCAAGTTACTAATGATAATTCGATGATACTATGTTGGTTTCACACACATAAAAGCAAATGCTAAAAGGCCAACACATGGTTGTGGAAAGAATAAACAATAATCCGCCATTTTAGAATATAAGGTGTATTGGTTTTTGTACTTATGTATGTTTGACCAAGATTATCAAATAAAATATCAACATCTACAATAGAAAATAAATAAAATATGAAAATACTTATCATGATGGATCTAATGATACAAATTTGGTATTGTAGATGTTGATGCATTTTGTCTACCAACATGGTCAAACAAGCACGCATTTGACTTTTTGAAAACTAATATACCTTATATTTTAAAATGGAGGGAGTATATAATAAAATTCTAGCCGCGCAAATGCGCGGGATGACCCGCTAGTTCATATCAAAAGGATGGCCCAGTTAGGTCCATCTATGGGCCAAGAAAGCATGCTCGTCAAAGCAATGCAATACGCCAAAATTCCGAAGATCACGGCACACCCAAATATAGGGGCGCCGCACACCCCCTATGTTTTACCGATGAGGTGCTGGATCATGAATTTCCAGTGGGATTCAAACCCGTAAATATAGAGGCATACGACGGAACAACAGACCCTGGAGTCTGGATCGAGGATTACATCCTCCACATACACATGGCTAGAGGAGACGATCTCCACGCCATAAAATACTTACCGCTTAAACTCAAAGGGCCAGCTCGGCGTTGGCTCAAGAGCCTCCCCGAAAATACCATTGGAAGCTGGGAAGAGCTCGAGGATGCATTTCGGGCAAATTTTCAGGGGACTTATGTCCGCCCTCCGGATGCAGACGATCTAAGTCACATAACTCAACAGCCCGGAGAGTCAGCCCGGAAATTCTGGAACAGGTTCCTTACTAAAAAGAACCAAATAGTCGACTGTCCGGACGCCGAAGCCTTAGCAGCTTTCAAACACAACGTCCGAGACGAATGGCTCGCCAGACACCTCGGCCAAGAAAAGCCAAGAACAATGGCCGCATTAACAAGCCTCATGACCCGCTTTTGTGCGGGAGAGGATAGCTGGCTAGCAAGATGCAGCACCAGCGACCCAAGTACATCCGAAATCAGGGATGGAAATGGGAAACCACGGTGCAACAAGGACCAGCGCCGGATTAAAAGGAACAGTCCAAAGAGCACGGCAGTCAACGCCGGATTCAAAAGCTCACGGCAGAACAACAAAAAACTGCCCCTTAAGGACAATAGCGATGAGCTATCCAACTTCAACAAAATCTTGGACAAGATATGTCAAATCCACAGTACTCCTGGGAGGCCTGCTAACCATACCCACCGAAATTGTTGGGTCTTCAAACAGTCCGGCAGACTGAACGCCGAACACAAGGGGCTCGACACACCAAGTGAAGATGACGACGAGCGCCACAAGCAGAGCCCCGGAAAACAAAAGACTTTCCCACAAGAGGTTAAAACAGTAAACACACTTCACGTGATCAAAGGGAAAAGCACAGCGGCACCCACTAAGAGGCGCGCCGCACACTGGTTGTCAAAACCAATCACCTTCGACCATCAGGACTCTTCTGAAAATATCCGGAACACAGGATGGACTGCCCTGATACTGGATCCTATAATCGACGGATTTTGATTTACACGAGTCCTCATGGATGGCGGAAGTGACATAAACCTGATATATCAGGACACACTCCGCAGGATGGGCATAAACCCAACCAAAATTCGCCGTAGCAACACCTCCTTTAAAGGAGTAATGTCAGGCCCATATGCCCTTTGTACGGGCTCCATACTGCTAGAAGTTGTGTTTGGTCCATCCGACAACTTCCGTCGCGAAAGTTACTCTTCCATGTCGCCCCGTTTAAAGGTAGCCATCAAGCACTATTGGGACGCGAAGCTTTCGCCCGCTTTAACGCAATACCGCATTATGCATCTCTAACACTTAAAATGCTCGGTCCACGCGGCATCATCTCGTTAAAAGGAAGTATTAAGTGTTACTCGAGCACGGAAGAACGGGAGACTGCCTTGACAGCCCCACAGCTATCCGGCTCTGCTAGGCAAAGAACCTGAATTGGTCATTCAAACCCCGGACACGGCTAGACGAGTCCGCGCCTACTAGCGCATACCCCCATACGAGGAGCTACATGCATGTATAACAAGAGACAATAAAGCTCAACTTTATTCACTTCTTCGAACCATACTCTGTTTATTTAATATTAAGTACATTTTTAGACGATCCTTTTCTTTTAAACTAAGTTCCTCTCTTTACAGATGAACAACGTGCTACACCCGCCCGAGGATACGGCACAACGGAGAACAAAGCGCAGACGTGCAGAGGGACCCGTTGCAAGGATTGTTTTCAGATTAAGACCCTGCGTAAACCTTTTTTTCTGTCTCTTGTTGATATACATCCCTGGTTCTTTACTATAACCGAGGAGGAGGCTGGTGTTTTGGCATTGACCGCACCAGAATTTTTGCGCTGCACGGACACCGGGGGCTTAGGGCATTATTCTGCCCATTTTCATAAAGACCGAATACCTTAGGGAGTATTCGCGCCTCGAGATTAGGCCTTATATGCATCAGCTCGAATCATGTCTTTGGTCAAATGTTGGGTTGCCCGGCCCTGTGTTTTGCTGCCTTACGTTCTGTTTTCACGGCTAACGCGACACCGGAGAACTCTGCGATTGTGCCCGGTTCGCCGGCGAGCACCTCGAGAGAAAGCCAAAACTGATTGTCATGATATAGCGAGACTGGTCAACCACTCGATGACTCACTGGAATGTTTAGGATTTCTCTACATTAACGAAGGACCGGTTTTCGGTCAGGCACATATGCACCCCGAATTCGGGAGAGTGCGGTGCCCCCAGGGGCTATATAGTAGACCCACCCTCGAAATCCTATGGCTAAGTGAAAGTGATAAAGCATTATAGTCTGGTTGCCTGGTTTGCTACGCTATCACCTCCTTAACAGGACCAAGACTTTGGATTAAGTGTGAAAAAGCGCTTTCTTTGCAAACACCCCCGCACTATATGCGTGGGGGCTGAAGCCAAGGACTGCCATCTTTCAGGTTATATACACATATACATAAACGGCCACACTGGGAGTAGTTTACTACTTGAACGCACAAGTATAAAAAGCTCTTATATTATATTGAAACATTGTTCTCACAAATCATACATGTCATTTAAACATAATATCCTTCGAGCACTGCGTCTCTATTAAACGAGCGCCCGGCAGGACTTCTTCAAAGTAGTGCTCGGCAGGTACTCGGCTTCTGTCCGAATCTTGGGATGCAACGTCGGTGGCCTTCATCTCTGCCCAGTATGTCTTAACACGGGCAAGAGCCATCCGCGCTCCCTCAATACACGCCGATCGCTTCATTGCGCCGTCACGCGTACCGCACCAAGAAACTGCTGCACTAAACCAAAATAGCTCTTGGCTAGGGTCCGCCCGCCACAAGTGAGTCAAGACATGCTTCATGGCAAACCGAAAGTCGATTCAGCTCGCCCATTCGCCAACCGATCGGTCAGCGGCAGAGGACGCCCGGACTATGGAATTGCGACCAATATAGATCTTCCCTTCGGTGCCCCTTCTGGCCCCGGAAGTGCTCAACCGCGTCCGCAGTGCTCGCCGCCAAGTCCAGATAAGCATCCTCCGAACTCCATAACTTATCTAACTGAGCATACTTTGGATCTGTATATTTCCTCCGCAGCAGAAACGGTTTTCCAGCCGCAATTGCCCCAGCCTGACTCAGCTCCTCCTTGGCAGCTCTCAAAGCCGACTGGGCATTCTTGGATTCGGCGGCGGCCTTTTTAGGCCCTCTTGTTCCACTTGACGTTCTTTTTCAAGAACCTCGCAGCGATCGGTAGTATTCCTCAACCTTTTGGCCATATCGGCCATCTCCTCTTTGCTTCGGCAGTGAGCAGCCCGTTCAGCTTCTAGCTCTTCGGCCGCCTTTAAAGCGGCCGCATTACTAATTCTGGCTTGCTCTTTCGCTCGGGCGAGTTCTGCCCGCAGCTCTTCCACGGCAGCGGCACCATCTGCATTAAGCATACGAATAGTAAGACATGGGCATCAAGCTCCCTTACCAGGTGTCCGCATAGAAGTCACATACCTTGTGACTCGTCAAACCGTTTATTGACCAGCGCGATGTCCGCATCCGCCTCATCAAGTTGCCGCTTTAGTTCGGCATATTCATTAGTCCGGCTGGCCTCCGGACGCCCCGCCACCTGTTTAGGAGCGGCGATATGTTATAACTGAGAATTTGATCCTCGGCACGTTGTCAATTTTGCCAACATACCGAGTCTCAGGGGCTACTATCTACACAGGGCGCATTTTATATGCATAACTGTCAGAAGGTACATTATTTTTTACGTACCTAAAACCCTGTCAGTAAGCTTCTGACGGCTTCGTGCAATCCGCTCTCCGCTGATGCAATTCTTTCAATCACCATACCCATTAGAGCACGGTGATCTTCTGAGATAGCCACTCGCCCGAGCAGATCCTTCAGCACCTCCGACCGCACACCACTTGGCGCCGGACCTTCCGGCCCCGCCGGACTTGGGGGAACCCTCCGCGACGACACCTCCGGGTCGTCCGCTTCACATGAGGGTGCGACAGGTGGAGGCGTTTCGCTCTCCATCATCTCGGAAGAAGATCCTCAAGACGAGCTCACGAGAAGGGCTGAGGTCCGAACTACAAGGTACAATTTCGGTTATCTTCATGAATAAATACAGGGATGTTCCTTATTTACAAGACCCCTTCTTTTTTACTTACGGCTCGCTGGAGGGCTGATCCCCTCGGGGAAATAATGCGGCTGGGTTACTTCCCAGCGCCGGACTCTCTACCGAAGATTCCTTTCCCCTCTTTCAGGCCTTGTCCTCCGGATCTTCCGAAGCGGTCCTCTTCTCTCCTCGAAAGGTGGGACTCTTAATCCCTCCTTCCTTGATAGCCTCCTTCGTAGAGGCAGTTGCTTCCCCGCTCCCCCCTTCGCCTTCTTCAAAAGGCGTGACCTTCAACATCTTGGTCAGCATGGGATCCGGCGTGGTCTCGGGAGGGGAGCGGACACCTTATTAACTTTGCCTTGGCTATCCACTCCTGTTCAAGAAAGCGGCTCCTTTAAAGGCATATATATATATATATATATATATATATATATATATATATATATATATATATATATATATATATATATATATATATATATATATATATAAATGAATGAACAGCTTGTCGATTACAGGACTACTTACTTGAGTATCTGGCGATTGCAGCTTAGTCCTGCGTCCTCGGTTAAGTCCGGACACTTCTCTTGTGATCCGAAGAACAGTTTATACATCTCCACAGGCGTCATGCCCTTAAAATTTTGGAGAGCTCGTGGTCCCTCGGATTGAATTCCCACAGGCGGAGGCGGCGTTCTGCGAGGCTGAAGGCGCGGATCACCATAACTGCGCCACTGCGACTAGATTGATCCCTCTTTCCTGGAGATCTCGAATACGGCCCTGCAGCAAGGGAACATCCTTGGACGGCCCCCAGTCGAGCCCCTTGTTGACCCATGCTGCCAGCCGTTGTGGTGGACCTGAGCGGAAGGCGGGGAGCGCCGCCCATTTGGTGCCCCTGGGAGCGGTGATATGAAACCACTCCCGTTGCCACAAACCAAGCTCCTCTTGAAAAGAGCCCTCGGGCCACGGAGCATCAGCACATTTGCTTATGACCGCCCCTCCAAGACTCTGCTTGTTGCCCTCGATCATCTTTGGCTCCACCTTGAAGGTCTTGAGCCACAATCCAAAGTGGGGGTAATATGGAGGAGGGCCTCACATATGACAATGAATGACGAGATATGGAGGATGGACTCCGGACTCAAGTCATGGAAATCAAGCCCATAATAAAACATGAGCCCCCGCACAAAGGGATCCGTCGGGAAGCCTAAACCCCGAAGGAAGTGGGACACGAACACCACGTTCTCGCCGGGCTAAGGAGTGGGAATGACCTGCCACGAGCAGGCGGCCTATGCGAGATCTCGCGGTTAGATACTGGCGTCGCGCAGCTTTAGCACATCTTCTTACGTGACGGAGGAAGACATCCATCGGCCGTCTGGTCGGATCCGGACATCGTCGAAAGTCCAAAGCGCTGAATCTGAAGCTTTGGGTGTTGGAACTTCGAGCGTGAGGCGAACTTCGATGGAGGTGTAAAAGAAGAGGGCCTTGGTCTCATTATAAAGAGGTTGAATACCAAGAGCCCACCCGTGGTCGATTAGGACTCGCCTTTGATAGAGAAGGCAGGCCAACGGGCACGGTTGGGTTACCCACGTCCGTATTGATGAGAATCCCGGAATAAGGGGGCACGATCTATGCTTTGATAAGACGTGCCAAGGAAATCGCCTCGCTAAACACGCTGAGGTGGAACAATAAAAAACAATTCATATAAAGGCCTGGTCGTGGTGTGATGTCACGCCGCGGAATACGTCAGCAGATCTGTGCAAAAATTATTCTCTGTACGGTGTTATGTGGAACTTTTTTTGCAGAGCCGGAAACTATCCTTGTGTTCAAAACCTTCTATGAAGTATTCGGAGGAGGAACCCGCCTTGCAATGCCGAAGACAATATGCACGCCGGACTCGTCGTCATTGAAGCCTGGTTCGAGGGGATTCTTGAGGAGTCCCGACTAGGGGTGTCCGGATAGCGGACTATCGTCGAGCGGACTCCAAGACTATCAAGATACAAGATTGAAGACTTAGTCACGTGTCCGGATGGGACTTTACTTGGCGTGGAAGGCAAGCTTGGCGTCTGGATATGTAGATCTCCTACCATCGTAACCGACTTTGTGTAACCCTAACCTATCGGTGTCTATATAAATCAGAGGTTTTTAGTCCGTGGGGCGAACAATGATCATACCATAGGCTAGCTTCTAGGGTTTAGCCTCCTTGATCTCGTGGTAGATCTACTCTTGTACTACCCATATCATCAATATTAATCAGCGGGGTAGGGTATTACCTCCATCGAGAGGGCCCGAACCTGGGTAAAAACATCGTGTCCCTTGTCTCCTGTTACCATCCGCCTAGGCACGCAGTTCGAGACCACCTACCGAGATCCGCCGGTTTAACACCGACACCAGCCTTGCGGCGTGATCCGAGGTAATGCTCTTCCACGGATTCTCCTGTCAAGGCCGGTGTCGGTGTCAAAACCGCGGATCTCGGTAGGGGGTCCCGAATGTGCGCCTAGGCGGATGGTAACAGAGACAAGGGACACGATGTTTACCTGTGTTCGGGCCCTCTTGATGGAGGTAAAACCTCACGCCCCGCTTGATTGATATTGATATTGTGGATGTTTACAAGAGTGGATCTACCACGAGATCAAGGAGGCTAAACCCTAGAAGCTAGCCTATGGTATGATTGTAAGGGTTGTTGTGATTGTTGTCCTACGGACTAAGGCCATCCGGTTTATATAGACATCGGAGAGGGCTAGGGTTACATAGAGTCGGTTACAATGGTAGGAGATCTACATATCCAGATCGCCAAGCTTGCCTTCCACGCCAAGGAAAGTCCCATCCGGACACGGGGGAAGTCTTCAATCTTCTATCTTCATAGTCTTGGAGTCCGGTCGATGATGATAGTCCGCAAATGATAGTCCGCCGATGACGGTAGTCCGCTATCCGGACACCCCTAATCCGGGACTCCTCAAGAGCCCCGAACCAGGCTTCAATGACGATAAGTCCGGCATGCGTGTAGTCTTTGGCGTTGCAAGGCGGGTTCTCCTTTAAGTTCCATGTACCTGCCGAACAGTGTCTAGCTTCCTCATCAATGTTGCGCGTCTTGGCTTCCACGCCCAATAAGGGCCTTCTTCCACGCGTCGTGCGAATGTGAAAAGCCAGGGTGTCTTTTATGTTTTACCCCCTAGTTGTGCGAATAATCTGCCTATAAGGGAGGCAAGAATCCAGATCCAAATCACCATCTCCCTCTCGCAAATAGTCATCGGAGCGCTTTCGACCAAGATTCCATTCCATCATGGACCGTCAACGCGGCTCCTCTTCTCGCACTCCCAGTCCTTCGCCAGGAGATTGGAGGAGATGCTCCGTTTCGCACCGAGCTGGTGAAGCTCCAAATGGGGGATACCTCCCTCCGGCCTTCATGGTTGCGGTTCGAGCCGGGCTTGCCACCTACAAAGGTGGGAAGCTAGCGGAGGTTACCCCTAATCCCAACAAAGGGGAGCGGGTATGCTTCGTCCCCTATTTAATAAGGGGGCTCGGATTTCCTGTACATCCATTCCTCCGCGGGCTCCTGGAGTTCTACGGACTCCAGCTCCATCACCTCACGCCCGCCTCAATCCTGCATATCGCGGGTTACGTAGCTCTTTGTGAGCTTTTCCGGCATCGAGCCCCACTTGCGCTGTGGAAGAGGTTGTTTTGCCTTGTCCCCGCTCTCACGAGGGGTCCATATATCAAGTGGGCGGCGCGAAATATGTCGCATGCCGGGACGGATATCCATCCGGAACCCCTAAGAAGGCGCTCAAGACTGGCCTTGAATGGTTTTATATAGAAGGCGCTACGCTGCGGGACCTGTTGGATCGGCCTCCGGAGTTCAGCAATGCTCCTCAAGAAACGCCTTAGTTGGCGTCCACGGAGCCCATTGGAGGAAGACAAGAGCGTCCATTATCGATGGGCGAATAAGGTTCTTGGCCCATGCCGGTTGACCATGATCGGAGTCATGGCAACATGCATTCTGTGGGGGTGCAGCCACTACAATCTGAGGCCACCCCATGTGGGATTTCAACGGGAGGATGATGCCACCCGTCATGGCATAAAGGGCGGAATCGGCGAAGATCTGGTGACGATCTTGTCCGGCCTGTATAAGGGGGAGATGGAGGATTTCCTTCAGACAAACCCATTAAATGGGTTTTCCATGAACAATCCCCGGCCTTGGGTAAGTGAACACTCAGCGTGTCCGACCCGTGCCTTTCGAAACTTAAGTTTCTTACATTGTGTTCTTCTTTCGGCGCAGGAACTGCGCCGGACTGTGGAGGAATGCTAAGTCCGGCTCGCGCCCGAGAGATCGAGAGATCCGAGATCCGGCCTCCGAAGAGGACCCGGACATAAAGGTGGAGCTAATCGGCGAGGTGTTCCACCAGCTCAGCATGGACAATGCTTTAGTCGCCATCACGGCCGACTACCCGGACTAAATCCGGCTCCCGGTGATTGCAGCGAAGCCTTGACACCGTCATTCCTTCCTTGCTTATTTCGACCACCGTACATGATGGCATTGTGCAGGAGGCGCCCCTAGGGCGAGAAGCCGAGCCTCGGTGGCTGGCCAACAAGGGCGATTCGGACGGTAGGCGGAAGAGGAGCGGCCTTGGACTGAAGCGTCGCCGCAAAGGTGTAGCTCATAATTCATTATCTTGAGCAACGTTCCTAGGAAGCGTTTGAGTGCTCATGACTTTTGTAGGGAAAAAAGCGTCCGCCGGTTCTGCGGGCGTGGAAGTTGTCCATCCGACCTCTACCGGCCGGGCTCCCGCTTTTGGCCAGGAGGGGGGCGGCGCAAAGCGCGAGCCGGACGTTCCTCCGACAGAGGATGCCGAAAGGCTGTCCGCCACCAAGTCTGAGGTGGAGAGTGCTCTGAATCACAGGCGCCGCCGGACAGTATTTCGTGACGCGTGCTTCTCCCCCGAGGCGTTGAATGCCTTTAACACGGGGGACGCGCACCTTCGTGCCGCTCAAGATAGTTTTACGAGCCACGGAGCGGTATGTAAAAGACATACTGGTAAGAGATATTAACGGTTGTATATGCCGGTAGCCCCGAGACTTAAAGTAGTTATATTAACTAATTTAAGGATCATATGAAATCTGAGGATCTTACCGAGAAGAATACCCAACTGTCTCGGGAGCTGCAAGAGTGCAAGGCCCAACTTGAGGCTGCATTATGCGGGCGCAGGAGGAAAGCGCAAGGACCTCTCACAGTAGCATTATTTTTGAAGGATAAGTAGCGTTTGGCCTTTGCGCAAGTCTAAAAACGGCGTTGCAGGTGCTGCGGACAAGATCCGGACAGGCAAGAACTGCTGCACCAACTAAAGGCGGCGAGAGGTGCTGCATAAGGTGCAGCATGAAAGGAACAAGCTCCGGGATGCCCATGCCCAGCTTGGAGAAGAGCTGAAAGGCGTTCGGGCCGAGCTGTCGGGCTCCGTTAAGGAGAATCAGCGGCTTCGTCGCGGCATATATAGTAAGTGCTTGGCGAACTCCTTTGAAAAGAAGAGTTGGCGAGGAAGTCAATTTGATGTAATATGTGCGTAGGTATGCTCACAATGTCGCCTGCGGAGGATGCCCGTAACAGCGGGTGATCAACTTCCGAATTGTTGCAACTGATCGAGCGAGTTCGGCAGGCTATGAGCGGCGTCATCCAGGCGTTATGGCCAGCCTTCTCCATACCCGAGGGTCTTGGGGAGCTATGGAGAAGCTTCTGAGGAGTGCGCAGCGCTTCCATTTATGGAAGATTTCGACTGTCGCCAAGGTGCTGAGGAGGCTGGGCCATGGTAAAGGCGTGGTACAAGAAGGCGGATCCCAATCACATGGCGAAGTCGGACTGTGGGGCCCGATGGGAAGGAGATCCTGTGAGTTTAGTATACGCCAAGTGGAGTTGGCATAAAATTTTCCCAACAGGATGTAAATTAGACAACTTTGTTAGGCGGGATTGAGGAGGAATACAATCGGTCGATTTGACAATGTATTATAAAATGACATACAAAATGCCTTCTAGCGGATTGTAGATCGTTTGTCTTTGCCGACCTTTTCGCCCGACCTCGGTACCCTAGAGTGCAGGTGTGTCCGAATACCTTCTCGGTTATGAAACAACGGGGTATGCATGAAGACCAAAGCGTAGGGGTCATCAGTGCTTTATCAGACAAGTGCCCAACTAGTTATGTTATATTACATGGTTAGTAAGAAACATCTTCCAGGGAGAATAGTTCCGTTAAGGGTTCCTTTCCGCTGGGGGTGGCATGCCCTAAAGTGCATGTCCGGGCTGCGAAAAAAGCAGAAAACATCTGGGGGCAGATAAAAAGTGGATAAAAATCATCTTTTAAGTCACCGACCGAATATTCCCTTAAGAACGCTAGCTTTCGGCTTCACCCAGTCTGAGGTACACATCCGGTGACCGGCGATAACAATCGCAGAGGTGCTCCTTTACCTCCTAGCCGAACAATCGGGAGCGTGAGGGGTAAGCACAGGAGCCGAGCAGCCCAGCTTGGCCAAAACTTAAGTCATATTGATGCATATAATGGTGAATAAAAGGTACATGTGGAGGCTTGACACATGTCTTTGGGCATAAAGCCCGTATAATTAAGCTTCGGTAAAGAAGCCCCGTGTATAATGAGTCGCGGGTAGCACATCAATTGTCTTGTGAACATTGCGCGGGTAAAGCCCTTTAAGGCTTGGATGAATAGGTTTGAGAAGAAAAAGATGAACAAAAGGCAGCTGAAATAAATAAAAGAAAAAATGTTACGGGCGGGGAAGGGGCGAACTCTTAGTCGGCGCTAGGCATAGAATCGCCGGAGGCGAGCTCGTTCCATGGGTTCGGCTCGAGTCGGTTATCCGATGCATTTCAGTGAGGTATGCGCTCCGCCGGTCAAGACTTGATCAATGATGAAGGGCCTTCCCATTTGGGCTTGAGCTTGTCCTTTTTCTTGTCCGTGAGCGTAGAACCAGTTCGCCAACGTTGTAAGTCTTGGCCCGTACTTCTCTGCTTTGGTATCTTGAGCCTGCTGTTGATAGAATGCGGAGCGAGCCTTGGCGACGTCGCTCTTCCTCAATGTGTCCAAGCTGTCCTGCCGATCCAACTCGGCTTCTCTTTCTTCGTACATGCGCTTTTCGAGGTGAGTCATGAATGATGTCGCAGGCAAAACTGCTTCTGCGCCGTATACCATAAAAATGGTGTGAATCCGTAGTGCGGTTAGGCGTTGTCCGCAGCCCCAGTCTGGTCGAGCTCCTCTACCCGGTCGTGTCGATTTCGTGAGGACCGCACTAGTGCGGGTTTGATGCCGCTCATTATGAGACCATTTGCTCGTTCCACTTGACCGTTGGTTTGAGGATGATAGACTGAGCGTAATCGAGCTTGATGCCCATATTTTTGCACCATGATTTAACCTTGTCGGCGGTGAAGTTCGTGCGTTATCGGTGATGATGTTGTGGGGACACCATTACGTGTACTACCCGGATATAAAGTCTATCACTGGTCGGACTCTGCCGTTTTAAGCGGCTTGGCCTCTATCCATTTGGTGAATTTATCCACCATGACCAATAGGTACCTTTGCTTGTGGGTTCCCCCTTTAAGTGGTCCAACCATGTCAAGCCCCGGACATGACGGCCAGGTAATTGGTATAGTTTTGAGGGCGGTGGGTGGCATATGGCTCGATTAGCAAAGAGGCGACAACCGGCGCATCTTTGGACTAAGTCCAGGCATCTGCTCGGGCCGTCGGCCAGTAAAATCCTGTACGGAATGCCTTTCCTACAAGGGCCCGAGCTGCGGCGTGGTGTCCGCCTAGTCCGGCATGAATTTCAGCCAGGAGGTTTCGCCCTTCCTCTTCGGAGATACACCTTTGAAGGACTCCGGTTGTGCTTTTCTTATAAAGTTCTCCCTCATAGACTTTGTAGGCTTTTGATCGCCGAATAATGCGGCGGGCCTCATTTTGGTCTTCGGGAAGCTCCTGCCTAAGCAAGTAGGCGAGGAATGGTTCTGTCCACGGGGCAATTACTGCCATTATGTCGTGGGCGGAAGGTGTTATGTCATCGGCTGGATCGCCGGTTGGTGCGGCTTTTTTCGGATTGTTAGTTCCGGACTCCTCTTCCCATAGTACGGATGGCTTGAAGAGCCGTTCCAGGAAGATGTTAGGAGGGACAGCATCGCTTTTTTACCAATCGTGCGATCGTCGATCGCTTGGTTATTATCCCGGGTGACGTGATGGAATTCAAGTCCTTGAACCGGCTGACATTTTGAGGACAGCGTTGCGATATGCTGCCATTTTCGGATCTTTGGCGTCAAAGTCTCCGTTTATTTGGGATATTGCGAGGTTTGAGTCCCCGCACCTCTAGGCGTTGAATGCCCATGGAGATTGCCATCCGGAGACCGTGTAAAAGGGCCTCGATTCGCTGCGTTGTTAGAGTCCGTGTACATTATCCGGCACGTATTGGACTGTGTCTCCGGTTGGGGACGTCAATACGACGCCAGACCCCGATCCGGCTAACATTTTGAGAGCATGAAGTGCATAATCCAATTGGAGTATCGCCGTATTCTCTAGGGAGTTGACGGTCCATTCAGTGACAAAGTCAGCAAAACTTGAGACTTGATAGCTCGCCGAGGTTTGTAAGATATATCAAATGGTAAGAGCTCAATGGCCCATTTGCAATCCTGCCCGTCGCGTCATGTTGTTTATAATGTCGTTAAGTGGTACTTCAGAGGCCATTGTTATCGAACACTCTTGAAAGTAGTGTCGAGCTTCCGGGTGCCATGAACACCGCGTCGCTATCTTACGATAGTGCGGGTAGCGGACTTGCAAGGGGTTAACACGATGGATACGTAGTATTCTGGTTTTTGAAGAGGGAATTTATGCCCTTCGCTTTCGCTCGACGACGAGTACCGCGCTTACAACTTGATGTGTAGCTGCGATGTATAACAACATTGGTTCGCCCAGGTTGGGCGCAGCCAGGACCGGTTGTTGCCAATATGGCCTTTATTTCTTGAGTCCGGCGGTGGCAGCATCCGTCCCTCGAAGTGTTCGTCTTTGAGGAGGCGATAGAGGGTAATGCCTTTTCTCCTAGACGGGAGATAAAGCGGCTTAGAGCCGCACGCATCCGGTCAATTTTGTATTTGCTTGAGGCCTTTTGGGATATCTAGCTGTGACAGAGCTCGGATCTTGGTTGGGTTTGCTTCAATTCCTCTACGGATACGATGAAGCCCAGCAGCTTTCCGGTGATGCGCCGAAAACACATTTTTCCGGATTCAGCTTGATGTCATATGCTCGAGGCTGTCGAATGTGAGCCTCAAGTCGTCTACTAGAGTTTCGACGTGTTTGGTTTTGGCGACTCGTCGTCCACATATGCCTCTACTGTTTTGCCGATCTGGGTAGCGGACATATACGAATCATGCGCTGATATGTTGCGCGGCGTTTTTAAGTCCGAAGGGCATCGTGTTGAAGCGAATGGTCCATATAGAGTAATGAATGCTGTTGCGGCTTGATCCGTTTCAGCCATCTTGATTTGATGATAGCGGAGTATCGTCCGGGAAGCACAATGAATCGTGCCTGCGGTGGCATCGATGATTTGGTCGATCTTGGGGAGGAAGGGATCCTTTGGGTAGGCCTTATTTAGGTCTTTGAAATCGACACATAGGCGCCAGGATTTGTCCTTCTTTGGTACCATCACCAAGTTTGCTAGCCAATCCGGGTGCTTGATGTCTCTGATGAATCCGGCTTCCAATAGCTTGGCTAGCTCTTCTCCCATTGCCTGTCGTTTGGGTTCGGAAAATCGTCGAAGAGCCTGTTTGACTGGCTTGAATCCTTTTAGGATGTTTAGGCTATATTCTGCCAATCTGCGTGGGATTCCGGGAATATCCGATGGGTGCCAGGCGAAAATGTCCCAATTTTCCTGAAGGAATTCTTGCAGTGCGGCGTCTACATCAGGGTTCAATTGTGGACCTGGAATTTGACTATTTCATCCGCTGGTTTAAAAGAGGTGGACTTGGATCTTTTATCAAGTATCACATCGTCCCTATTCACCGTGGAGCGCATCGCGGTGAGTTCCTCGGCTGCTAGGGCTTCGGATAGTGCCTCGAGGGCTAGTGCGGCTGTCTTGTTTTCGGCGCGGAGTGCTATGTCCAGATCACTAGCGAGAGTGATAATTCCGTTGGGACCGGGCATTTTAAGCTTCATGTACCCGTAATGGGGTATAGCTTGAAAAATTGTGAATGCCTCTCGTCCTAATAGAGCATGATATCCGCTGCTGAATGGGGCCACTTGAAGCGTGACCTCCTCGGACCTATAATTGTCCGTGAGCGAACACTACGCCCAGCGTGATTTTTCTGTGCAGCATGCTTCCGGTGGGGATTATTCCTCTAAAGGTTGTGCTGCTTCGCTCAATGCGATTCAGTCTATTTCCATTTTTGGAGGGTTTCCTCATAGATGAGGTTTAGTCGCTGCCGCCATCCATGAGTACCTTAGTAAGGCGAAAATCTACTATTAGGCTAAGGACCAATGCGGTGGTGCCCGGCAGTTCGAATTTAGGTTCGCCACCGGCATTGAAGGTAATAGCCGTGTCGCTCCATGGATTTATTGTTGCTACTTGGTAGACTTGGCGAGGTTGCGAGTTGTCGTTTTCGCATGTTATTGGATCGAAAGTCTCGAAGACTATTAACACCGTCTTGGTGTTGCTTGTGTTGGGATTCTAGAGCTAGAAGCTCCTCGCCACTTTGGCCACTGTCGTAGTATCCAACATGCTCGAAGGCTATGAGTTGGAGTGGCGCCCTCGTGCTATGAATTTTGCGAGGTCCGTTTAGCCAACCCTCGATGCGGTTCCGTACCCTTTAGGGGTTTTGGTTTTTGGTATTCAGCCGGTGCTTGATAATGATGCACCCTTTGGTTCCGGACTAGGGATGTATTCGGGACGGATTATCCCAAAATTTACTTTCGGTTTTCAGCGCTCTCCATCGCACAATACTTTTGTACGATGGTCTCCAAGTCAGCGGCGTGATGTAAATGGCGACTTATGGCGTTTAGGATTCCCTTGTCCGTGCAATTATTGCGAAGACCGAGATTGCGTTTTCCTCTCGGCAGTCCTTTATCCTGTCCATAACCGGGAGGAATCTGGCCCGATGAGTGATGTCTTGTCTCGGCGGGCTCTTGCCGAATTAGAGTTAGATCGCATATGTCTCGGCGGGTGGGTGGAAATAAGTCCGGAACCCTACCCATCTCAGGGCTCGAAGGCCGAGAAGTTTCCAATTTTGGAAGCTTGGATTTTTGGACGTTGTCCAACGAGTCTGGTCCGATGCCTGACTTTAAGTTCAGTGTTTGATCGAAGCCCGTCCCTCCGCGGGAATCCGGCATGGGGGGTTCGGGGATCCGGACATGACTAGTTTTCAATACGGGAGAAGCGTCGCCGCATTGTTCCTCTACCACTGCAACGTGGTGGGTGACCTGGGGAGAGTTAATTTCTCTCAGATCGGGTTTAAGCCCAATCTGATCGTAGTCTGTAGTGACTCCCAGGGCGGCGATGCGATCCAAGAGCTCGTTTACGGACGAGAGCTCTATTGGATCCACCGCTTCGGCGAATTCGAGCTGACGTGAAGATTGCTTTTGGCGACTTGAGAGGTCATTGTCGAGCGATGGCGGACGGCGGTCATAAGAAAACCACCTAGCGGATAGTTTGGCGGCGGCCAAGGCTCCTTTGGCGAAGATACCGTCCTTGAAGGCGGAGGAGGCATCCTTCCTATCGGTGACGGCATAGAGTAACTCTCAATGAAAGCACTAATGTCGGTGTCAAAACCGGCGGATCTCGGTAGGGGGTCCCGAGCGTGCGTCTAGGCGGATGGTAACGAGGAGACAAGGGACGCGATGTTTACCAGTTGGGCCCTCTTGATGGAGGTAAAACCCTACGTCCTGCTTGATTGATATTGATATTGTGGATGTTTACAAGAGTGGATCTACCACAAGATCAAGGAGGCTAAACCCTAGAAGCTAGCCTATGGTATGATTGTAAGGGTTGTTGTGATTGTTGTCCTACGGACTAAAGCCATCCGGTTTATATAGACATCGGAGAGGGCTAGGGTTACATAGAGTCGGTTACAATGGTAGGAGATCTACATATCCGTATCGCCAAGCTTGCCTTCCACGCCAAGGAAAGTCCCATCCGGACACGGGGGGAAGTCTTCAATCTTCTATCTTCATAGTCTTGGAGTCCGGTCGATGATGATAGTCCGGTAAATGATAGTCCGGCCGATGACGGTAGTCCGGCTATCCGGACACCCCCTAATCCGGGACTCCCTCAGCCGGACTCAGCACATGTGGGAGTTCGACCCAACCGGTCCCCGGACCGTGCAGCAGTTCTTCGGCATGAAGTACGAAGACATGTGGAAGCTGTTGTTCAAGACCCAAAAGTCATGGCTGAAAACGACCGATGACCTTGGCCTCGACTGTAATCACGCAGCATCTCCCGTAAGTTTTCATGATAACTTTATTATTTTGTAAATCCAAGGGGCGCGCTAAGCTTTCCATTCTTCCCGCGTGGCTGGACGAAGAAGGCGGAGCGGATTCCCAGTCTGGCTCCACTACCCGAAGACCCAGCCTTCCCTCTGTTAACGAGGATGCTGGTTCTGGCGCCATATCAGGCACCGGAAAAGAAGGCCAAGAAGAAGGGGCAAGGAGGCCAAAAGTGGCCTCCACCGTAAAGGTGCTTCAGACGTAGTGTCCGAAGACACCAAGACTCATTCCTCCCCTGACGAAGACAAAGGGGAGGAGGAAGAGAGTAATTCTCCCCTTAAGGGGGCGAAGAAGAAAAGGGGGGCTTCCGGGGATCTGGAGGCGGAGGCGTCCAAGAAAGGGAGAATCTCCCTCACGGATGACTCCGAATCAGACGCCGATGAATCAGACGCCGATGACTCCGAATCAGACGCCGATGAATCCTCATCTTCGGGGAATTCGCTGGATCCGAATGTGATGGATAGCGGTTCGCCTCCGCCGGCCTCCTCCCCCAAAGCTACGGACAATGACGAAGTGTTGTCCTGAAGGACCCTTCCGGGTCAGGGAGAGGTGCGGTAAGCCGTCGAGATGGCGCCAGAGGGCGATACCTCTACTGCCAGAAACATGGGGTACCTACCCCATGGAGACTGGCGATGGGGGCCATGCCCAATTCGGCCCCAACCGGACATTATTCCAGAGACCCATACGGCTCCGGAATCAGGTGAGCAGCCTCGTTCGAAAAAAGGGGGTGTGCCAATCCCACTGACGACCTCTGTCAATCCGGAGGTGCCGGATACTCTGGTGGGTGCGCTTCAGAGTGCCACCATTGTGGAAGAACATTGTACCCTTATGGGTACGGAGGTTGAAAGGGTTCGGTCCGCTAAAAGTGGATTGAACGAGGCGTACACTAGCCTTCTGAGAGGCTTTGAAGTATGTAATATAACGCCTTTTAGCTACATAAGAAGAATATTTGTGTATAGATAGTAGCCCCCGAGACTCTGTTCGGTGTTCACAAAGGAAGGCCGAACAGAGGATCTAATGACTCGTACAGGAGATTAACGTACCTATCTATTTGAATCAAACAGTTTGCGATGCAGGCATCAGCTTCCCATGCCGCCGAAGCGTCTGAGCTGAGGCGGAAGTTAGCCAAAAATCAAGGTATGTTATACCAAAAAATGCGTCTGAAATAATATCAGCAGTAATTTCTCATCTGAATGAGTGTTATAACTTTGCTCATAGACGACGCATCTGAGGTCGAGACCCTCAAGAGCGTGCTGGCCGAGGCCAAGAAGGAGGCGGAGGAGGAACGAGCCGCCCTCCTAAAACATGAGTCAAGGGTGGAGGAAGTCCAGCAAGAGCTCAAGGATGCTATAAGCAAATGTGAGTCCTTAGAGCGCGAAATTTCGGATCAAAAATCCAAACTTGCTAAGGTCCTGCAAAGTGCATAGGAGGCCCAGACTGAAGCCCTGAACGTCTGCCCGGAGATCCAAGAGGCGAAGCAGATTGTGGCTAGTAAGCCCTTTAATATGCAGAGCAAATTTGTGAGAAGGAAATACATCTTACTGACCCGGATTTGGAGTTCTCCAGGAGCATTTGCAGATCTGCCCCGGAGAGTTGCTGATGCTGCGGAGTTCTTCCGAGCCGAAGAGGGGAGCACAACAGAGAAGTTGTTCTGGTCGCAATACCTTGCGCCAGAGCATCCAGTGTCCCTCAACGATCAGCTGAAACAGCTGACCGAACTGCATAGGATGGCCGGTTTGGCCATGAAGGATTTTATAATCCATCTGTGGCGTGCCGAACCCATACCCAGCAGTTACTTCGGGCTCGTGAAACGGCTGGTCAATGCATGCCCCCGACTTGATGCCACAAAGCGGTCGGTCTGCATCGAAGGTGCGCGGATGCCTTTCGCCCATGTCAAGGTGTGATACGTCTCCAACGTATCTAAAATCTTTGATGTATCCATGCCACATTTATAATATTTCTACATGATTTTGGTATGATTTGGTTAGAACTAACCCGTACTGACGTTGTTTTCAGCAGAACTACCGTGGTGTTGTTTTTGTGCAGAAATAAAAGTTCTCAGAATGCGCTGAAAATGAACGGAGATTTTTTTTGGAAAATATAAAAAATACTGGAACTAAGAGTTATTGGAGGGGAGTCATGTGGGCTCCACGAGGGTGGACGGCGCGCCCACCCCCTGGGGCACGCCCCCTGCCTCGTGGACTCCCTGTGGGGGCCCCTGACTTGTTCTCGACGCCAACCTCTCCTATAAATCCCCAAACTTCCAGAACTTAACCTAGACCGGGAGTTCCACCGCCGCAAGCCTCTGTAGCCACCAAAAACCAATCGGGGCCCTGTTTCGGCACCCTGCCGGAGGGGGGGATCCCTCACCGGTGGCCATCTTCATCATCCCGGTGCTCTCCATGACGAGGAGGGAGTAGTTCACCCTCGGGGCTGAGGGTATGTACCGGTAGCTATGTGTTTGATCTCTCTCTCTCTCTCGTGTTCTTGATTTGGCACGATCTTGATGTATCACGAGCTTTGCTATTATAGTTGGATCTTATGATGTTTCTCCCCCTCTACTCTCTTGTAATGGATTGAGTATTCCCTTTGAAGCTATCTTATCAGATTGAGTATTTAAGGATTTGAGAACACTTGATGTATGTCTTGCATGTGCTTATCTGTGGTGATAATGGGATATTCACATGATCTACACTTTGTATGTTTTGGTGATCAACTTGCGGGTTCAGTGACCTTGTGAACTTATGCATAGGGGTTGGCACACGTTTTCGTCTTGACTCTCCGGTAGAAACTTTGGGGCACTCTTTGAAGTTCTTTGTGTTGGTTGAATAGATGAATCTAAGATTGTGTGATGCATATCGTATAATCATACCCACGGATACTTGAGGTGACATTGGAGTATCTAGGTGACATTAGGGTTTTCGTTCATTTGTGTCTTAAGGTGTTATTCTAGTACGAACTCTAGGATAGATCGAACGGAAAGAATAGCTTCATGTTATTTTACTACAGACTCTTGAATAGATCGATCAGAAAGGATAACTTTGAGGTGGTTCCGTACCCTACAATAATCTCTTCGTTTGTTGCATGTTGAGTGATCCAATTATGTTATTATTGTTGATAGAACTTGCACTAGTGAAAGTATGAACCCTAGGCCTTGTTTCCTAGCATTGCAATACCGTTTACGCTCACTTTTATCGCTTCTTACCTTGTTGTTTTTATAATTTCAGATTACAAAAACCTATATCTACCATCCATATTCCACTTGTATCACCATCTCTTCGCTGTGCACCTATACAATTTACCATTGTATTGGGTGTGTTGGGGACACAAGAGACTCTATGTTATTTGGTTGCAGGGTTGTTTGAGAGAGACCATCTTCATCCTACGCCTCCCACGGATTGATAAACCTTAGGTCATCCACTTGAGGGAAATTTGCTAATGTCCTACAAACCTCTGCACTTGGAGGCCCAACAACGTTTACAAGAAGAAGGTTGTGTAGTAGACAACAAGGTGCAGTGGGCGAAGATGAACGCCGTCAAGCTTGCAACCGAGGGACCGCCCGCAGGTAAAGAGCATCGCATGCTGGAGCGGTATTTTGATGATGTCCTGGAAGGATCCCGCATTGTAGAGGGCCAGTGTTTGAAGGACATTATTTTTGAATGAATCCATCTATGTTGTCCAATCATGTATTATGAAACAAGGCTTATGTATGATATGTTGCTTGTTTTACTTTAAAATATCTCCTCCTATGCGGTCGTTTACGACATGTGAGAGTTGGCCAGTCGTCGGTTTCAGCCCCCACGTAGGTAGTATGGGGGTGTTCGGGATAACACTTAAACAAACTTGACCCAACGTCTTGGTCCGTGAAGGAGGTGTTAGTGCGGCGAACCAGGCAATCGGACTATGTTTCTTTATCACTCTCACTTAGCCATAGGACTTTTACAATGGGAGTGTGGGCGTAGCCCCTAGTATTGTTCGATTATCGAAACTTGGGTGATGTGGATGCCTGGCCGGGTGAAGGCCGGCCTGCCGCGTAATGCGGAAAAATCAGAAAAGATTTATGCTTAGTCACCGAATAGTTGACCAGCTCTCGCCGCATCATGACAGTCAGTTTTCGGCTTTCTCTACTGAGGTGTTTGTCCGGATGAACCGAAAACACAATCGCAGTAGTTCTCCCTTTACTACCTTAGCAAACAAGCGGAACGTAAGGTAGTAACCACAGGAGTCGGGCAACCCAACTATTGACCAAAGACATGATTCGAAGCCGATGCATATAATGCTATATTCGGGACGCCGAATTGTACTATAAAAGTGTTCGGACTTTATTTACCATTTTAAGAGATGTACGTGGCTCATGTGTGCCCCTGGCGATTTAAGTCGTACCGAGGTGTGAAGGAAATATGCCCTAGAGGCAATAATAAAGTTATTATTTATGTCTACATGTCTCGGTCACGTTACGATGACAGTTATATTATGTGTTTATATGTTTTGATGTACCGAAGGTTGTTCGGAGTCCCGGATGTGATCACGGACATGACGAGGAGTCTCGAAATGGTTGAGACATGAAGATTGATATATTGGACGACTATATTCGGACACCGCAAGTGTTTCGGAGAATTTTTGGATAAAACCGGAGTGCCGGAGGGTTATCGGAACCCCCGGTGGAACTAATGGGCCTCGATGGGCCTTAGTGGAGAGAAAGAGGGCCGGCCTAGGGCAGGCCGCGCGCCCCTCCCCATCTGGTCCGAAATGGACTAGGAGAGGGGGGGCGGCGCCCCCCTTACCCTCTCCCTCTCCCTCTCCTTCCTTCCCCCTCTCTCCCTTTAGGTGGAAACCTACTAGGACTTGGAGTCCTAGTAGGATTCCCCTCTTGGGGGCGCGCCATAGAGGGCCGGTCGGCCTCCCCCTTGCTCCTTTATATACGGGGGCAGGGGGCACCCCAAAGACACAACAATAGATCTGTTTGATCTCTTAGCCGTGTGCGGTGCCCCCCTCCACCATAGTCCACCTCGATAATGCTGTAGCGGTGCTTAGGGAAGCCCTGCGTCGGTAGAACATCAACATCGTCACCACGCCGTTGTGCTGACAAAACTCTCCCTCAACACTCGGCTGGATCGGAGTTCGAGGGACATCATCGGGATGAATGTGTGCTGAACTCGGAGGTGTCGTACGTTCGGTACTTGATCGGTCGGATCGTGAAGACGTACGACTACATCAATCGCGTTGTGCTAACGCTTCCTCTTTCGGTCTACGAGGGTATGTGAACAACACTCTCCCCTCTCGTTGCTATGCATCACCATGATCTTGCGTGTGCGTAGGAAATTTTTTGAAATTACTACGTTCTCCAATAGTGGTATCAGAGCCTGGTTTTATGCGTAGATGTCATATGGACGAGTAGAACACAAGTGAGTTGTGGGTGATATAAGTCATACTACTTACCAGCATGTCATACTTTGGTTCGGCGGTATTGTTGGACGAAACGGCCCGGACCGACATTACGCGTACGCTTACGCGAGACCAGTTCTCCTGACGTGCTTTGCACAGAGGTGGCTAGCGGGTGTCAGTTTCTCCAACTTTAGTTGAACCAAGTGTGGCTACGCCCGATCCTTGCGAAGGTTAAAACAGCACCAACTTGACAAACTATCGTTGTGGTTTTGATGCGTAGGTAAGAACGGTTCTTGCTAAGCCCGTAGCAGCCATGTAAAATTTGCAACAACAAAGTAGAGGACGTCTAACTTGTTTTTTCAAGGCATGTTGTGATGTGATATGGTCAAGACGTGATGCTATATGTTATTGTATCAGATGATCATGTTTTGTAACCGAGTTATCGGCAACTGGAAGGAGCCATATGGTTGTCGCTTTATTGTATGCAATGCAATCGCCCTATAATGCTTTACTTTATCACTAAGCGGTAGTGATAGTCGTAGAAGCATAAGATTGGCGAGACGACAACGATGCTACGATGGAGATCAAGGTGTCGCGTCGGTGACGATGGTGGTCATGGAGGTGCTTCGGAGATGGAGATCACAAGCACAAGATGATGATGGCCATATCATATCACTTATATTGATTGCATGTGATGTTTATCTTTTATGCATCTTATCTTGCTTTGATTCACGGTAGCATTATAAGATGATCTCTCACTAAATTTCAAGATAAAAGTGTTCTCCCTGAGTATGCACCGTTGCCAAAGTTTGTCGTGCCCAGACACCACGTGATGATCGGGTGTGATAAGCTCTACGTCCATCTACAACAGGTGCAAGCCAGTTTTGCACACGCAGAATACTCAGGTTAAACTTGACGAGCCTAGCATATGCGGATATGGCCTCGGAACACCGAGACCGAAAGGTCGGCGTGAATCATATAGTAGATATGATCAACATAGTGATGTTCACCATTGAAAACTACTCCATTTCACGTGATGATCGGTTATGGTTTAGTTGATTTGGATCACGTGATCACTTAGAAGATTAGAGGGATGTCTTTCTGAGTGGGAGTTCTTAAGTAATATGATTAATTGAACTTAAATTTATCATGAACTTAGTACCTGATAGTATCTTGCTTTTCTATGTTGATTGTAGATAGATGGCATGTGCTGTTGTTCCATTAAATTTTCATGCGTTCCTTGAGAAAGCAAAGTTGAAAGATGATGGTAGCAATTACGAATTTGGGTCCATAACTTGAGGATTATCCTCATTGTTGCACGGAAGAATTACGTCTGGAAGCACCGCTGGGTGCCAGCCTGCTGCAGGAGCAACACGGATGTTATGAGCGTCTGGCGAGCAAAGTCGATGACTACTCAATAGTTCGATTGTGCCATGCTTTACGGCTTAGAACCGGGACTTCAACGGCGTTTTGAGCGTCATGGAGCATATGAGATGTTCCAGGAGTTGAAGTTAATATTTCAAGCAAATGCCCGGATTGAGAGATATGAAGTCTCCAATAAGTTCTATAGCTGCAAGATGGAAGAGAATAGTTACGTCGGTGAGCATATACTCAAGATGTGCGGGTAGAATAATCACTTGATTCAACTGGGAGTTAATCTTCCGGATGATAGCGTCATTGATGAATTCTCCAATCATCGCCACCAAGCTACAAGAGCTTCGTGATGAACTATAACATGCAAGGCATGGATAAGACGATTCGAGCTCTTCGCAATGCTAAAGGCTGCGAGGTAGAAATCAAGAAGGAGCATCAAGTGTTGATGGTCAACAAGACCACTAGTTTCAAGAAAAAGGGCAAAGGGAAGAAGAAGGAACTTCAAGAAGAACAGCAAGCAAGTTGCTGCTCGTCAGAGAAGAAACCCAAGTCTGTACCTAAGCACAGCCCGAGTGCTTCTCGCAAGCAGGTGGTCATTGAAGCGGAACTGCCCCAAGTATTTGGCGGATAAGAAGGATGGCAAGGTGAACAATGGTATATGTGATATACATGTTATTGATGTGTTCCTTACTAGAGCTCGCAGTAGCACTTGGGTATTTGATACTGGTTCTGTTGCTAATATTTGCAACTCAAAACAGGGACTACGGATTAAGAGAACACTAGCAAAGGACGAGGTGACGATGCGCGCGGGAAATGGTTCCAAAGTCGATGTGCTCGCGGTCGGCACGCTACCTCTACATCTACCTTCGGGATTAGTAATAGACCTAAATAATTGTTATTTGGTGCCAGCGTTGAGCATGAACATTATATCTGGATCTTGTTTGATGCGAGACGGTTATTCATTTAAATCTGAGAATAATGGTTGTTCTATTTATATGAGTAATATCTTTTATGGTCATGCACCCTTAAAGAGTGGTCTATTCTTGATGAATCTCGATAGTAGTGATACACATATTCATAATGTTGAAGCCAAAAGATGCAGAGTTGATAATGATAGTGCAACTTATTTGTGGCACTGCCGTTTAGGTCATATCGGTGTAAAGCGCATGAAGAAACTCCATACTGATGGACTTTTGGAACCACTTGATTATAAATCACTTGGTACTTGCGAACCGTGCCTCATGGGCAAGATGACTAAAACGCCATTCTCCGGAACTATGAAGAGAGCAACATATTTGTTGGAACTCATACATACAGATGTATGTGGTCCAATGAATGTTGAGGCTCGTGGCGGATATCGTTATTTTCTCACCTTCACAGATGATTTCAGCAGATATGGGTATATCTACTTAATGAGGCATAAGTCTGAAACATTTGAAAAGTTCAAAGAATTTCAGAGTGAAGTTGAAAATCATCGTAACAAGAAAATAAAGTTTCTACGATCTGATCGTGGAGGAGAATATATGATTTACGAGTTTGGTCCACATTTGAAACAATGCGAATAGTTTAGCAACTCCATACCGGAACACCACAACGTAATGGTGTGTCCGAATGTCGAATCGTACTTTACTAGATATGGTGCGATCTATGATGTCTCTTACTGATTTACCGCTATCATTTTGGGGTTATGCTTTAGAGACGGCCGCATTCACGTTAAATAGGGCACCATCAAAATCCATTGATACGACGCCTTATGAACTGTGGTTTGGCAAGAAACCAAAGTTGTCGTTTCTGAAAGTTTGGGGCTGCGATGCTTATGTGAAAAAACTTCAACCTGATAAGCTCGAACCCAAGTCGGAAAAATGTGTCTTCATAGGATACCCAAAAGCGACTGTTGGGTACACCTTCTATCACAGATCCGAAGGCAAGACATTCATTGCTAAGAATGGATCCTTTCTAGAGAAGGAGTTTCTCTCGAAAGAAGTGAGTGGGAGGAAAGTAGAACTTGATGAGGTAACTGTACCGGCTCCGTTATTGGAAAGTAGTTCATCACAGAAACCGGTTTATGTGACACCTACACCAATTAGTGAGGAATTTAATGATAATGATCATGGAACTTCAGATCAAGTTGTTACTGAACCTCGTAGATCAACCAGATTAAGATCCGCACCAGAGTGGTACGGTAATCCTGTTCTGGAAGTCATGCTACTAGATCATGATGAACCTACGAACTATGAAGAAGCGATGGTGAACCCAGATTTCACAAAATGGCTTGAAGCCATGAAGTCTGAGATGGGATCCATGTATGAGAACAAAGTGTGGACTTTGGTTGACTTGCCCGATGATCGGCAAGCAATTGAGAATAAATGGATCTTCAAGAAGAAGACTGACGCTGACGGTAATGCTACTGTCTATAAAGCTCGACTTGTTGCGGAAGCTTTTCGACAAGTTCAAGGGATTGACTACGATGAGACCTTCTCACCTGTAGCGATGCTTAAGTCTGTCCGAATCATGTTAGCAATTGCCACATTTTATGATTATGAAATTTGGCAAATGGATGTCAAAACTGCATTCCTGAATGGATTTCCGGAAGAAGAGTTGTATATGATGCAACCGGAAGGTTTTATCGATCCGAGGGGAGCTAACAAAGTGTGCAAGCTCCAGCGATCCATTTATGGACTGGTGCAAGCCTCTCGGAGTTGGAATAAACGCTTTGATAGTGTGATCAAAGCATTTGGCTTTGTACAGACTATTGGAGAAGCCTGTATTTACAATAAAGTGAGTGGGAGCTCTGTAGCATTTCTGATATTATATGTGGATGACATATTGCTGATTGGAAATGATATAGAATTTCTGGATAGCATAAAGGGATACTTGAATAAGATTTTTTCAATGAAAGACCTCGGTGAAGCTGCTTACATATTGGGCATCAAGATCTATAGAGATAGATCAAGACGCTTAATTGGACTTTCACAAAGCACATACCTTGACAAAGTTTTGAAGAAGGTCAAATGGATCAAGCAAAGAAAGGGTTCTTGCCTGTGTTACAAGGTGTGAAGTTGAGTAAGACTCAAAGCCCGACCACTGTAGAAGATAGAGAGAAGATGAAAGATGTTCCCTATGCTTCAGCCATAGGCTCTATCATGTATGCAATGTTGTGTACCGGACCTGATGTGTGCCTTGCTATAAGTCTAGCAGGGAGGTACCAAAGTAATCCGAGTGGATCATGGACAGCGGTCAAGAACATCCTGAAATACGAAAAGGACTAAGGATATGTTTCTCATTTATGGAGGTGACAAAGAGCTCATCGTAAATGGTTACGTTGATGCAAGCTTTGACACGATCCGGACGATTCTAAATCGCAAACCGGATCGTGTTTACATTGAGCGGTGGAGCTGTCGGTTGGTGTAGTTCTAAACAAAGCGTCGTGGCGGGATCTACATGTGAAGCGGAGTACATAACTGCCCGGAAGCAGCAAATGAAGGAGTGCGGATGAAGGAGTTCATATCCGATCTAGGTGTCATACCTAGTGCATCGTGTCCAATGAAAATCTTTTGTGACAATACTGGTGCAATTGCCTTGGCAAAGGAATCCAGATTTCACAAGAGAACCAAGCACATCAAGAGACGCTTCAATTCCATCCGGTATTTAGTCCAGGTGGGAGACATAGAAATTTGCAAGATACATACGGATCTGAATGTTGCAGACCCGTTTACTAAGCCTCTTCCACGAGCAAAACATGATCAGCACCAAGGCTCCATGGGTGTTAGAATCATTACTGTGTAATCTAAATTATTGACTCTAGTGCAAGTGGGAGACTGAAGGAAATATGCCCTAGAGGCAATATGTAACACCCCGGAAGTAACTCTCCATATTTGTAACTCCGACTCTTGCCATTTTCGGCATTGATATATGATATTCCCTCCGTGGTTGGGTTTTTCTCCATTTTGCATTTTGCCCGTGTCATGCATTTTATATTATGTCATCATGTGCATCGCATTTGCATACGTGTTCGTCTCATGATTCCGAGCATTTTTTCCCGTTGTCCGTTTTGCAATCCGACACTCCTATCTCTCCCGGCGGTCCCTTTTACGTTTTTCCGTATGCGGGTATCTAAACCGTCTCGAAATGGACCGAGGTTTGTCTAGTGGCCTTGGTATAACACCGGAGACCACCGGTCAAGTTTGGTCATTTGGAGCTCGTTTGGTACTCCAACGGTTAACCGCACCTTCATAAAGGCCTCTTTTAAGTTGCAGCCCAACACCCTTCAAAACAGCCCAATAACCCATCTAAGTCACCTCCATGCTCTCCGTCGTTCGATCACGATCGTGGGCGAAAACTACACCTCATTTGGACTCTCCTAGCTCCCTCTATGCCTATTTAAACACCTCCCAAATCCGGATCATTCCCCGAAACCCTAAAAATTTCCTCTCCGCCCTTGGGACACGTCCGCCCGCCGCCTAATCGAGGCCTTGTGGCGTCCTCCGCCTCCACTGGCGCCCTTGTGACGCATGGGCCCATCAAGCCCCTTGCCGATCGCCGCCGCCGCCATGCTGCCGCCCAAGCGCCTGCTTGCGGCCCGTCGTGAGCCGCCCTCGCCGCCTCGGCCGACCTCCGCAGCCGCCCTCCATGGGCCACCTCCTGGCCTTGGCCACATCGCCGCATGCCGCCGGCCGCCGCCCGCTCGGCCTCCCATGGCGACCTCTACTGAGCCCGCCGGAGCTCCTTCCCCGGCGAGCAGCCCCGCGCCCGATCCGGTCGAGGCCCGATCCAACCTCGGGAGCCGCGCCGCGCGTTGACCTCTTCTCCCTCTCTTTTTCTCCAAGTCCCTAGTTCTTCGTTATTTCGTGCATTTTTCATCGTGCTATATCTTCGCATCCGTAGATCCATTTTTCGCGTATAACATGTCAAAATGTTCGTCTCGAAGAGTAGATCATTTCATTCCATTGCATCATTTTCATTTGAGCTCATCTTGACGCCCGAAATGCTGTTGGAAGAGTGCAATGTGCTGATAGTTTCTGATTTTTATCAGGAGTTGCACTTTTGTCATTTTTGCTATGATTAATATGTGCACCCTATGAATTTGAGTCCTACATGAGTTTTGTAAAATGCCATGTCATCTTTCCAGTGGTATATGCCATGTATTTTTGTGATCTATGTGGTGACTAGCACAAGCATGCAAAGTAGGTGTCCTAATGTTGCTGATTTCAGCCCTGTTTTAGCTGATTTTGATGCCATGTTTGCTTGATGATACCGAGAGATCTATGCATATTTTGAGGTACTTCAGTAAGGGTGTTTTGTAAAGCATGACTTGCTCTATCCATCCATGCCTTTGTTTGCAATTATGGGATGCCATAGCTTGAGTCAATCGAGCTCTACTTTTGCTACCAAATGTTTCCTGGCAGATTGTATACGTGTTATTCAATTTTGCCTAGGATGTTGTGGTTGACCCGTATAGGCTATGTTATTGTTCTTGCCATGAATGTCTTCTATGTCATGTCTTCTTGATGTATGTATGCTTAGTTTATCATTTGAGGCTCTGTAGTGAGTGCATTGAGCTTGTAAACATGCCATCTCGTTATCAGTTTTTGACATGTCAAGTTGCTGAATCTGTTAACGAGACTTTCGATATTGACATGGGTGTTACTATATTTTCTAGTCCTTTTTGGCTTAGGGTCAGTAAGGGACTTTTGAAATATGCTTTGAGTAGATTCATGCCATGCCATGTTTTGCTATTTTAAGTTCCTGTAGCATGTAGTTTTGATGCTCTGAACATTGCAACCTGTTACTGTTTTTGCCATGTCCAGCCTGATTATTATTGCTCTTTTGCCATGCTTGTTTGAACCTGTTATGATGTGAACTAGCCGTAGCTCAGTGCTCATCTTTTGTCGAGCATCATGTGTAGATCACTGCCATGTGCTTTGTTGTTACGTTTGGGTGCAGTAGCTTAATTAATTGTTGCTTGCAAAGTGGCATCATGCTGTTAATGGCAGATTTGCGCCATTCTTGTTTTGCTTGCCATTTGCAAACCGTGCATCCGTTTCCGGTGATCTTTATATCGATTTCAACCGAAATCATCTCATCTTTCCAGTGGCATGCTTGGTTTGCCAAGTTGATGCCTGGTTCATCATTACCTTCCGGGCGCTTATACGCATTGCATATCGCATCTCGCATATCATGTCATGTTTTGCATCATGTTGATTGTGCATTGCACCGTGATTTATTGTGGTTCCTTTGTTTGTGTTGTTGCTTTGGGTAGAGTCGGAGACGAGTACGTGAACGAGGAGCCTGTTGAGAAGCGTTTCGAGGATCAAGCTTTCGACAACTCGAGAACATTGCGAGCAAGATGACCATACCCTCGAAATCACTTCTATCTTTGCTATGCTAGATGCTCGCTCTTTTGCTATGCCTATGCTGCGATGCCTACCATTTGCTATATCATGCCACCCATATTGCCATGTCAGCCTCTAACCATCCTTTCCTAGCAAACCGTTGATTGGCTATGTTACCGCTTTGCTCAGCCCTCTTATAGCGTTGCTAGTTGCAGGTGAAGCTGAAGTTTGTTCCTTGTTGGAACATGGAGATGTTGTTCCTTGTTGGAACATGTTTACTTGTTGGGGTTATCACAATATATATCTGCTATAATTAATACATCTATATACTTGGTAAAGGGTGGAAGGCTCGGCCTTATGCAGTGTTTTGTTCCACTCTTGCCACCTAGTTTCCGTCATACGGTGTTATGTTCCTTGATTTTGCGTTCCTTACACGGTTGGGTGATTTATGGGACCCCCTTGACAGTTCGCTTTGAATAAGACTTTTCCAGCAAGGCCCAACATTGGTTTTACCATTTGTCACCTAAGCCTTTTTCCCTTGGGTTCTGCAGACTCAAGGGTCATCTTTATTTTAACCCGGGCCGTGCTCCTTCGAGTGTTGGTCCAAACTATCACCGCCGGTGTACCAGGGCAACTCTGGGTTGGCCTACCGGAAGCTTGACGATCCGGTGTGCCACGAGACCGAGATATGTGCAGCTCCTATCAGGATTTGTCGGCACATCCGGCGGCTTTGCTGGACTTGTTTTATTCTTTGTCGAGATGTCTTGTAGTCCGGGATTCCGAGATTGATCGGGTCTTCCCGGTAGAAGGAATATCCTTCGTTGACCGTGAGAGCTTATAATGGGCTAAGTTGGGACACCCCTGCAGGGTAATATCTTTCGAAAGCCGTGCCCGCGGTTATGAGGCAGATGGGAATTTTGTTAATGTCCGGTTGTAGAAAACCTAAAGTGGACCTCAATAAAATACACATCAACCGCGTGTGTAACCGTGATGGTCTCTTCTCGTGAGTCCGGAAGTGAACACGTGTTGGAGTTATGTCGGCGTAAGTAGTTCAGGATCACTTCTTGATCACTACTAGTTTCACGACCGTGCTTTGCTTCTCTTCTCGCTCTCTTTTGCGAAGTAGCCACCATATATGCTAGTCGCTTGCTGCAGCTCCACTTTACTACTCATTCCTTCCTATAAGCTTAAATAGTCTTGATCTCGCGGGTGTGAGATTGCTGAGTCCCGTGACTCACGAGATACTTCAAACACAGTTGCAGGTTCCGGCGATGCCGGTGCAGGTGATTCCACCGAGCTCAAGTGGGAGTTCGACGAGGAGCGTGGTCGTTACTATGTGTCGTTTCAGATGATCGATAGTGGTGCCCAGTTGGGACGATTCGGGATCTGTGTTAGCATTGGGGTATCTTCTTTATTTTGGTTCCGTAGTCGGACCTTGAGTGTACTCTGAATGATGAATGTTTATTTATGTCTTTGTGTGAAGTGGCAATGTAAGCCAACTATGTATCTTTCCTTAATTATTACATGGGTTGTGTGAAGATTACCTCACTTGCGACATTGCTTTCAATGCGGTTATGCCTCTAAGTCGTGCCTCGACACGTGGGAGATATAGCCGCATCGGGGGCGTTACACAATAATAAAGTTATAATTTATTTCCTTATATCATGATAAATGTTTATTATTCATGCTAGAATTGTATTAACTGGAAACATAATACATGTGTGAATACATAGACAAACAGAGTGTCACTAGTATGCATGTACTAGACTAGCTCATTGATCAAAGATGGTTATGTTTCCTAACCATAGACATGGGTTGTCATTTGATTAGTGGGATCACATCATTAGGACAATGATGTGATTGACATGGCCCATTCTGTTAGCTTAGCACACGATCGTTTAGTATGTTGCTATTGCTTTCTTCAAGACTTATACATGTTCCTATGACTATGAGATTATGCAACTCCCGTTTACCGGAGGAACACTTTGTGTGCTACCAAATGTCACAACATAATTGGGTGATTATAAAGGTGCTCTACAGGTGTCTCCGAAGGTACTTGTTGGGTTGGTGTATTTCGAGATTAGGATTTGTCACTCCGATTGTCGGAGAGGTATCTCTGGGCCCTCTAGGTAATGCACATCACTTAAGCCTTGCAAGCAATGCAACTAATGAGTTAGTTGTGGGATGATGTATTACGGAACGAGTAAAGAGACTTGCCGGTAACGAGATTGAACTAGGTATTGAGATACCGACGATCGAATCTCGGGCAAGTAACATACCGATGACAAAGGGAACAACGTATGTTGTTATCCGGTCTGATCGATAAAGATCTTTGTAGAATATGTGGGAGCCAATATGAGCATCCAGGTTCCACTATTGGTTATTGACTGGAGACATGTCTCGGTCATGTCTACATAGTTCTCGAACCCGTAGGGTCCGCACGCTTAACGTTACGATGACATTTACATTATGAGTTTATATGTTTTGATGTACCGAAGGTTGTTCGGAGTCCCGGATGTGATCACGGACATGACGAGGAGTCTCGAAATGGTCGAGACATGAAGATTGATATATTGGACGACTATATTCGGACACCGGAAGTGTTCCGGAGAAGTTTCGGATAAAACCGGAGTGCCGGAGGGTTATCGGAACCCCCGGGGGAACTAATGGGCCTCGATGGGCCTTAGTGGAGAGAAAGAGGGGCGGCCTAGGGCAGGCCACGCGCCCCTCCCCCTCTGGTCCGAATTGGACTAGGAGAGGGGGGGCGGCTCCCCCCTTTCCCTCTCCCTCTCCCTCTCCTTCCTTCCTCCTCTCTCCCTTTAGGTGGAAACCTACTAGGACTTGGAGTCCTAGTAGGATTCCCCTCTTGGGGGCGTGATACGTCTCCAATGTATCTATAATTTTTTATTGCTCCATGCAACTTTATCTACTGTTTTGGACTATATTGGGCTTTATTTTCCACTTTTATATTATTTTTGGGACTAACCTATAAACCGGAGGCCCAGCCCAGAATTGCTGTTTTTTGCCTATTTCAGTATTTCGAAGAAACAGAATATCAAACGGAGTCCAAATGGAATGAAACCTTCGGGAACGTGATTTTCTTACTGAACGTGATCCAGGAGACTTGGACCCTACTACAAGGAACAAAAGAGGCGGTCACGAGGGTGGGGGGCGCGCCCCCCTAGGGCGCGCCCCCTGCCTCATGGGCCCTCTGTTGCTCCACCGACGTACTCCTTCCTCCTATATGTACCCACGTACCCCCAAACGAACAGAACAGGAGCCAAAAACCTAATTCCACCACCGCAATTTCCTGTATCCACGAGATCTCATCTTGGGGCCTGTTCCGGAGCTCCGCCGGAGGGGGCATCCACCACGGATGGCTTCTACATCATCACCATAGCCCCTCCGATGAAGTGTGAGTAGTTTACTTCAGACCTTCGGGTCCATAGCTAGTAGCTAGATGGCTTCTTCTCTCTTTTTGGATCTCAATACAATGTTCTCCCCCTCTCTCGTGGAGATCTATTCGATGTAATCTTCTTTTTGCGGTGTGTTTGTTGAGATCGATGAATTGTGGGTTTATGATCCAGCTTATCTATGAATAATATTCGAATCTTCTCTGAATTCTTTTATGTATGATTGGTTATCTTTGCAAGTCTCTTCGAATTATCCGTTTGGTTCGCCAACTAGATTGGTTGTTCTTGCAATGGGAGAAGTGCTTAGCTTTGGGTTCAAATCTTGCGGTGTCCTTACCCAGTGACAGAAAGGGTTGCAAGGCACGTATTGTATTGTTGCCCTCGAGGATAACAAGATGGATTTTTTATCATATTGCATGAATTTATCCCTCTACATCATGTCATCTTGCTTAAGGCGTTACTCTGTTTTTAACTTAATACTCTAGATGCATGCTGGATAGCGGTCGATGAGTGGAGTAATAGTAGTAGATGCAGAATCATTTCGGTCTACTTGTCTTGGACGTGATGCCTATATACATGATCATACCTAGATATACTCATAACTATGCTCAATTCTGTCAATTGCTCAACAGTAATTTGTTCACCCACCATAGAATACTTATGCTCTTGAGAGAAGCCACTAGTGAAACCTATGGCCCCCGGGTCTATTCTCATCATATCAATCTCCATTACTTTAATACTTGTTTTGTTTTTACTTTTCCTTTTACTTTTTCCTTTGCGTCTCTATATCAAAAATACCAAAAATAATATTTATCATCTCTATCAGATCTCACTCTCGTAAGTGACCCTGAAGGTATTGACAATCCCTAATCGCGTTGGTTGCGAGGAGCTATCGTTTTGTGCAGGTACGAGGGACTTGTGCATGGCCTCCTACTGGATTGATACCTTGGTTCTCAAAAACTGAGGGAAATACTTATGCTACTTTGCTGCATCATCCTATCCTCTTCGGGGAAATCCAACGCAGTGCTCAAGAGGTAGCAAGAAGAATTTCTGGCGCCGTTGTCGGGGAGGCTCACGCAAGAGCAAGTCAACCATACCATGTACCCATCACAATCCCTATCTCTCGCATTACATTATTTGCCATTTGCCTCTCGTTTTCCTCTCCCCCACTTCACCCTTGTCGTTTTATTCGCCCTCTCTTTCCCAATCTCCTCCTCTTTTTCCCGTTTGCCTTTTTCTCGCTTGCATTTTGTTTGCTCGTGTGTTGGATTGCTTGTTTGTCGCGATGGCTCAAGATACTACCAAATTGTGTGACTTCACCAATACCAATAATAATGATTTCCTTAGCACTCCGATTGCTCCTCTTGCCAATCTGAATCTTGTGAAATCAATCTTGCTTTGTTGAATCTTGTTATGAAAGATCAATTAGCGGCCTTCCTAGTGAAGATGCCGCTACTCATCTGAATAACCGTTGATTTATGTGATATGCAAAAGAAAAAAGATGTCGATAATGATGTCGTTAAATTGAAGCTATTTCCTTTTTAAGCTTGGAGATCGTGCTAAAGCGTGGTTTTCATCTTTGCCTAAAAATAGTATTGATTCTTGGAACAAGTGCAAAGATGCTTTTATCTCTAAGTATTTTCTTCCCGCTAAAATTATCTCTCTTAGGAACGATATTATGAATTTTAAGCAACTTGATCATGAACATGTTGCACAAGCTTGGGAGAGAATGAAATTAATGATACGTAATTGTCCTACTCATGGTTTGAACTTGTGGATGATTATACAAAACTTTTATGCGGATTGAATTTTGCTTCTAGAAATCTTTTAGATTGACGCATGGAGGCACTTTTATGGAAATCACTTTAGGATATGCTACTAAACTCCTAGATAATATTATGGTTAATTATTCTCAATGGCATACCGAAAGATCTTCTAATAAAAAAGTGCATGCGATAGAAGAAATTAATGTTTTGAGTGGAAAGATGGATGAACTTATGAAATTATTTGCTACTAAGAGTGTTTCTTCTGATCCTAATAATATGCCTTTGTCTACTTTGATTGAGAATAATAATGAATCTATGGATGTGAATTTTATTGGTAGGAATAATTTTGGTAACAACGCGTATAGAGTGAATTTTAATCCTAGGCCTTATCCTAGTAATCCTCCTAATAATTATGGAAATTCCTACAACAACTCTTATGGAAATTTTAATAAGATGCCCTCTGAATTTGAGAGTAGTGTTAAAGAGTTTATGAATTCACAAAAGATTTTTAATGCTTTACTTGAAAGAAATTGCTTAAAGTTGATGATTTGGCTAGGAACATTGATAGAATTTCTCTTGAAATTGATTCTTTAAAGCTTAGATCTATTCCTCCTAAGCATGATATCAATGAGTCTCTCAAAGCTATGAGAATTTCCATTGATGAGTGCAAAGAAAGAACCGCTAGGATGCGTGCTTCCAAAGATGCCTTTATTAAAGCGTGTTCTTCCAATTCCTATGAAAATCAAGATGAAGATCTAAAAGTTATTGATGTGTCCCCCATTAAATCTTTGTTTTGCAATATGAATCTTGATGAAACTGAATATGATCTTCCTTTACCTAGAAGGCGTTCTAAGAATTGGAGTTTTAGATCTTGATGATGAAATTGATAAGTGTGGGATTGAAAGAAATAAAAACCTAGATGTTGCTAAACCCACTATTTTGGATCTCAAGCAATTTAATTATGAAAATTGCTCTTTAATTGATCGTATTTCCTTGTTGCAATCCGTGCTAAATTCTCCTCATGCTTATAGTCAAAATAAGGCCTTTACCGAACACATTGTTGATGCCTTGATGCAATCTTATGAAGAAAAACTTGAGTTGAAAGTATCTATCCCTAGAAAGCTCTATGACGAGTGGGAACCTACTATTAAAATTAAAATTAAAAATTATGAGTTTCATGCCTTGTGTGATTTGGGTGCTAGTGTCTCTACTATCCTCAAAACTTTGTGTGATTTGCAAGATTTTCGTGACTTTGATGATTGCTCTCTAAACTTGCATATTGCGGATTCCACTATTAAAAAGCCTATGGGAAGAATTAATGATGTTATTATTGTTGCAAATAGGAATTATGTGCCCGTAGATTATATCGCTCTTGATATAGATTGCAATCCTTCATGTCCTATTATTCTTGGTAGACCTTTCCTTAGAACGATTGGTGCAATTATTGATATGAAGGAAGGGAATATTCGATTCCAATTTCCATTAAATAAACGAATGGAACACTTTCCTAGAAAGAAAATAAAATTACCATATGAATCTATCATGAGGGCCACTTATGGATTGCCTACCAAAGATGGCAATACCTAGATCTATCCTTGCTTTTATGCCTAGCTAGGGGCGTTAAACGATAGCGCTTGTTGGGAGACAACCCAATTTTATTTTAGTTTTTTTTGCTTTTGCTTATGTTTAGGAATAAATAATCCATCTAGCCTCTGTTTAGATGTGGTTTTATGTTTTATTTAGTGTTTGTGCCAAGCTAGACCTATTGGATCTTCTTGGATGATAGTTATTTGATCTTGCTGTAATTTCCAGAAACTTTGCGCTCAGTGCCCGAATTATTAAAAATCACCAGAATGTGATAAAATACTGATTCCAATTGCTGCTGATCAATAAACAAATTGTATATGCCTTCTAATTTTGTTAGATTGTTTTGAGTTCCAGAAGTTTGCATTAGTTACAGATTACTACATATTGTTCTGTTTTTGACAGATTCTGATTTTCGTGTGTTGTTTGCTTATTTTAATGAATCTATGGCTAGTAAAATAGTTTATAATCCATGGAGAAGTTGGAATACAGTAGGTTTAACACCAATATAAATAAAGAATGAGTTCATTACAGTACCTTAAAGTAGTCTTTTGTTTTCTTTCTCCAATGGAGCTCACGAGATTTCTATTGAGTTTTGTGTTGTGAAGTTTTCAAGTTTTGGGTAAATTATTTTGATGGATTATGGAACAAGGAGTGGCAAGAGCCTAAGCTTGGGGATGCCCATGGCACCCCCAAGATAATCCAAGGACACCAAAAAGTCAAAGCTTGGGGATGCCCCGGAAGGCATCCCCTCTTTCGTCTACTTCAATCGGTAATTTACTTGGAGCTATATTTTTATTCACCACATGATAAGTGTTTTGCTTGGAGCGTCTTGTATTATTTGCGTCTTTGCTTGTTAGTTGACCACAATCATCCTTGCTGTACACACCTTTTTAGAGAGCCATACATAAATTGTAATTTGATAGAATACTCTAAGTGCTTCACTTGTATCTTTGAGCTTGATAGTTTTGCTCATAGTGCTTCACTTATATCTTTTGAGCGTGATAATTTTTGCTCTAGTGCTTCACTTAGATCTTTTAGAGAACGGTGGTGGATTTGTTTTAAAGAAACTATTGATCTCTCATGCTTCACTTAGATTATTTTGAGAGTCTTTAATAGCATGGTAATTTGCTTAAGATTAATATACTTGGTATTCAAGATATGTGAAACTTTCTTTTGAGTGCGTTGAAACTAAGAAAAGTTTGATGCTTGATAATTGTTTTGAGATATGAAGATGGTGATATGAGAGTCATGCTAGTTGAGTAGTTGTGAATTTAAAGAATACTTGTGTTGAAGTTTGTGATTCCCGTAGCATGCACGTATGGTGAACCGTTATGTGATGAACTCGGAGCATGATTTATTTATTGATTGTCTTCCTTATGAGTGGCGGTCGGGAACGAGCGATGGTCTTTTCCTACCGATCTATCCCCCTAGGAGCATGCGCGTAATACTTTGCTTTGATAACTTCTAGATTTTTGCAGTAAGTATATGAGTTCTTTATGACTAATGTTGAGTCCATGGATTATACGCACTTTTTTCCATCCTTCCACCATTGCTAGCCTCTCTAATACCGCGCACTTTTCACCGGTATCGTACACCCACCATATATTTTCCTCAAAACAGCCACCATACCTACCTATCATGGCATTTCCATAGCCATTCCGAGATATATTGCCATGCAACTTTCCACCGTTCCGTTTATTATGACACTCTCCATCATTGTCATATTGCTGGCATGATCATGTAGTTGACATCGTATTTGTGGCAAAGTCACTGTTCATAATTATTTCATACATGTCACTCTTGTTTCATTGCATATCCCGGTACACCGCCGGAGGCATTCATATAGAGTCATACTTTGTTCTAAGAATCGAGTTGTAATTGTTGAGTTGTAAGAAAAATAAAAGTGTGATGATCATCATTATTTAGAAGCATTGTCCCAAGTGAGGAAAGGATGATGGAGACTATGATTCCCCCACAAGTTGGGATGAGACTCTGGACGAAAAAAAAAGAAAAAAAAGAAAAAAGAAAAAAAGAAAAAGAGGCCATAAAAAAAGAAAAAAAAGAAAAGGCCCAAATAAAAAAACGAGAGAAAAAGAGAGAAGGGACAATGCAACTATCCTTTTACCACACTTGTGCTTCAAAGTAGCACCAAGATCTTCATGATAGAGAGTCTCTCATTTTGTCACTTTCATATACTAGTGGGAATTTTTCATTATAGAACTTGGCTTGTATATTCCAATGATGGGCTTCCTCAAATGCCCTAGGTCTTCGTGAGCAAGCGAGTTGGATGCACACCCACTTAGTTTCTTTTGTTGAGCTTTCATATACTTATAGCTCTAGTGCATCCGTTGCATGGCAATCCCTACTCACTCACATTGATATCTATTGATGGGCATCTCCATAGCCCGTTGATACGCCTAGTTGATGTGAGACTATCTTCTCCCTTTTTGTCTTCTCCACAACCACCATTCTATTCCATATATAGTGCTATATCCATGGCTCACGCTCATGTATTGCGTGAAAATTGAAAAAGTTTTGAAAATGTTAAAGTATGAAACAATTGCTTGGTTTGTCATCGGGGTTGTGCATGATTTAAATATTTTGTGTGGGGACGATGGAGCATAGCCAGACTATATAATTTTGTAGGGATAACTTTCTTTGGCCATGTTATTTTGAGAAGACATAATTCCTTAGTTAGTATGCTTGAAGTATTATTATTTTAATGTCAATATGAACTTTTGTCTTGAATCTTTCGGATCTGAATATTAATACCACAATTAAGAAGATTTACATTGAAATTATGCCAAAGTATCACTCCGCATCAAAAATTCTCTTTTTACCATTTACCTACTCGAGGACGAGCAGGAATTAAGCTTGGGAATGCCTGATACGTCTCCAACGTATCTATAATTTTTGATTGCTTCATGCTACTTTATCTAATGTTTTGGACTATATTGGGCTTTATTTTCCACTTTTATATTATTTTTGGGAGTAACCTATTAACCGGAGGCCCAGCCCAGAATTGCTGTTTTTTTGCCTATTTCAGTATTCCGAAGAAACGGAATATCAAACGGAGTCCAAACGGAATGAAACCTTTGGGAACGTGATTTTCTCACCGAACGTGATCCAGGAGACATGGACCCTACTCCAAGGAACAAAAGAGGCGGTCACGAGGGTGGGGGGGGCCCCCCCTAGGGCGCGCCCCTGCCTCGTGGGCCCCCTGTTGCTCCACGGACGGACTCATTCCTCCTATATATACCTACGTACCCCCAAACGATCATAACAGGAGCCAAAAACCTAATTCCACCGCCGCAACTTCTTGTATCCACGAGATCCCATCTTGAGGCCTGTTCTGGAGCTCTGCCGGAGGGGGCATCCACCATGGAGGGCTTCTACATCATCACCATAGCCCCTCCGATGAAGTGTGAGTAGTTTACTTCAGACCTTCGGGTCCATAGCTAGTAGCTAGATGGCTTCTTCTCTCTATTTGGATCTCAATACAATGTTCTCCCCCTCTCTCGTGGAGATCTATTCGATGTAATCTTGTTTTTGCGGTGTGTTTGTTGAGACCGATGAATTGTGGGTTTATGATCCAGCTTATCTATGAATAATATTTGAATCTTCTCTGAATTCTTTTATGTATGATTGGTTATCTTTGCAAGTCTCTTCGAATTATCCGTTTGGTTTGGCCAACTAGATTGGTAGTTCTTGCAATGGGAGAAGTGCTTAGCTTTGGGTTCAATCTTGCGGTGTCCTTACCCAAATGTGTAAAGGGTTGCAAGGCACGTATTATATTGTTGCCATCGAGGATAACAAGATGGGTTTTTTATCATATTGCATGAATTTATCCCTCTACATCATGTCATCTTGCTTAAGCGTTACTCTGTTTTAACTTAATACTCTAGATGCATCTTTGGATAGCGGTCGATGAGTGGAGTAATAGTAGTAGATGCTGAGAATCGTTTGGTCTACTTGTCTTGGACGTGATGCCTATATACATGATCATACCTAGATATACTCATAACTATGCTCAATTCATCAATTGCTCAACGATAATTTGTTCACCCACCGTAGAATACTTATGCTCTTGAGAGAAGCCACTAGTGAAACCTATGGCCCCCGGGTCTATTCTCATCATATCAATCTCCATTACTTTAATACTTACTTTGTTTTTACTTTGCCTTTTACTTTTTACTTTGCATCTCTATATCAAAAATACCAAAAATGTTATTTATCATCTCTATCAGATCTCACTCTCGTAAGTGACCCTGAAGGTATTGACAATCCCTAATCACGTTGGTTGCGAGGAGCTATTGTTTTGTGCAGGTACGAGGGACTTGTGCATGGCCTCCTACTGGATTGATACCTTGGTTCTCAAAAACTGAGGGAAATACTTACGCTACTTTGCTGCATCATCCTCTCCTCTTCAGTGAAATCCAACGCAGTGCTCAAGAGGTAGCAGGGCGCGCCATAGAGGGTCGGCCGGCCTCCCCCTTGCTCCTTTATATACGGAGGCAGGGGGCACCCCAAAGAGACAAAAATTTATCTGTTTGATCTCTTAGCCGTGTGCGGTGCCCCCCTCCACCATAGTCCACCTCGATAATACTGTAGCGGTGCTTAGGCGAAGCCCTGCGTCGGTAGAATATCAACATCGTCACCACACCGTCGTGCTGACGGAACTCTCCCTCAACACTGGGCTGGATCAGAGTTCGGGGGACGTCATCGGGCTGAACGTGTGCTGAACTCGGAGGTGCCGTACGTTCGGTACTTGATCGGTCGGATCGTGAAGACGTATGACTACATCAACCGCGTTGTGCTAACGCTTCCGCTTTCGGTCTATTGAGGGTACGTGGACAACACTCTCCCTTCTCATTGCTATGCATCACCATGATCTTGCGTGTGCGTAGGAATTTTTTTGAAATTACTACATTCCCCAACAAGGTGTACATGATAATCGAACAAAAACAAATTAAGAGGTAGGCCAGTACCGCATAGGTTTGGGCTAGAAATTGTTTCCATTATAGTCTGATTGATACGTCAAAACATATTGGTACAAATAGCATGGTAAGCAACAAGGCTATTTTACATGCCGAGCACAAGGGAAAGCCGTGTATGCGTCCTAAAAATGGGCGATGTGATCTTTAAAGACCCCCTAGGTATTCTGCCACGCGTCTACGCTGCTTTTCTCCTTGGTGTATTGTCCTTCAAGAGGATCATCGGTCGGTGTTTTCATGATAGGTCTCGAAAAGCGGCCTTGGCACCGTCGAAAAGGTTATGTGGGTTGTAAGGAACCTGGAAAAATAAAAAAGAAGAGAAAAAGGAAATATGAGTGTCTAGATAGGGTCTAGCCGTATTGTGGACTTTATCTTTATTATTCCTCAATTCGTTCCCATGGTATCTTTAGTGTGTAATTATGTACGGGTGGTACATATGCCACGATTTGGTAGGGGTTGAGATGGAGGACGAATTGCTAATCAAGCTCCTGACGAGCTTGACTGTTGTACTGTGGGGTAGTCCGGACTCGTTTGACAGTGTCCGGGGACTTGACCGCCGATGTAATAGTCGGTTTGACGAGGCCGCCCTGTACTTCCGCTGCCAGGGCTGCAGTGTGCTCCTCAGTACGGAGGGAGTGTTCCATGTTTCCATTAACTGCTATCACACCACGTGGTCCGGGCATCTTGAGTTTGAGATAGGCATAGTGTGGGACCGCGTTGAAGCAAGCGAACGCAGTTCGTCCAAGCAGTGCGTGGTAGCCACTTCGAAAGGGGACGATGTCGAAGATCAAGTCTTTGCTTCGGAAGTTGTCCGGCAAACTGAAGATGACCTCCAATGTGATTGAGCCCGTGGAGCGGGCCTCTACACCAGGTATTACTCCTTTAAAGGTAGTTTTTGTGGGCTTGATTCTGGATAGATTGATACCCATCATGCGGACTGTGTCCTGATAGAGCAGGTTGAGGCTGCCTCCGCCGTCCATGAGGACTCACGTGAGGTGGAATCCGTCAATGATTGGGTCGAGGACCAATGTGGCCGAACCTCCGTGACGGATACTGGTCGGATGGTCCTTGCGATCAAAGTTGATCGAAGCCGACCATGGGTTGAATTTGGGGGCGACTGGCACTATCGCATAGACGTCCCTTAGCACGCCCTTGCGCTCCCTCTTGGGGATATGAGTAACACAAATCATATTCACCGTTTTGATTTCGGGGGGAAATTTCTTCTGCCCCCCTGTGTTCGGTGGACGAGGCTCCTCGTCGTCGTCCTCGCTGAGCGACCCTTTATCCTTATGTTCGGCATTTAACTTGTCGGCCTGTTTGAAGACCCAACAACTTCTGTTGGTGTGGTTGGCAGGCTTGTCAGGAGTGTCGTGGATCTGGCAAGGTCGATCAAATATTCGGTCCAGGCTTGATGAACCGTATTTGATTCGTTTGAATGGCTTCTTCCGTTAACCGGATTTGGAGCCACTGAATCCGGCGTTGACCGTCGTATCCTCTATATTATCATTGTTGCTTCGACGCTTATGTTTTTTGCGTCGGGGCTTTCCATTGCCGTTTCTAGCTTCGGAAGTGCCAGGGTCGCTGGTACAGTTGCCGCTACGGGCTAGCCAGCTATCTTCGCCCATGCAAAAGTGGGTCATTCGTGCTGGAAGGGCTGCCATGGACTTCGGCTTTTCTTGCCCGAGGTGTCGGGCGAGCCATTCGTCGTGGATGCTGTGTTTAAAGGCCTCTAGGGCTTCGGCGTCCGGATAGTCAATAATCTGGTTCTTTTTAATTAGGAACCTGGTCCAGAATTTCCTGGCCGACTCTCCAGGGTGTTGGACTATATGACTGAGGTCATCGGCATCCGGAGGCCGGATATAAGTGCCTTGGAAGTTGTCTCTAAAGACATCTTCCAAGTCTTCCCAGCTTCCAATAGAGTTTTCTGGGAGGCTATTTAACCAGTGACGAGCTGGTCCCTTAAGTTTTAGGGGAAGGTATTTGATGGCGTGTAGATCATCCCCGCGAGCCATGTGAATGTGGAGAAGAAAATCTTCAATCCATACTGCGGGATCTGTTGTGCCGTCGTATGATTCAATGTTGACGGGTTTAAACCCTTCTGGGAACAGGTGATCCATTACCTCATCGGTGAAGCATAGGGGGTGTGCGGCGCCTCTCCATCGGGCCATGTCACGACGTAGTTCGGATGAAGTCCGTATGCAGTTTCGGCCCGGGCGTGATTATGCTTGTCGCGCTAGGCTTGATAGCCGTCTTCTCGCGCCGGGGCATGCCCCCGCAATACGTAGATTGATCTGGTCTGACTGCTCTATTTTCCAGGTCCTGTCGTAGGTCATATGTGTATCTTGCCACCGCTATCTCTCTGCCTCTATGGCGAGGTGCTGCGGACTGGTGTTCGGCTTGAGTTGCCGCTCTATCCTGGCCATGTGGTGCTCGGTCGGGTCCATCAGCGGTGTTACGCGTTGGCGCTATCGGCTCTATGGCCTCATCATCGAATTGGGGTAGCAGTTTGCACTTCGGGTAACTCTTAGTTGGGCGCTCGAGGCCATACTCCTCAGCTGCTAGGACATTAGTCCATCTGTCATTGAGCAAATCCTGATCAGCTTGAAGTTGTTGTTGTTTCTTTTTCAGGCTTCTCGCGTTTGCTATTAGCTGGCACTTGAAGCGCTCTTGTTCCAGGGGTTCCTCCGGCACGATGAAATCTTTGTCGCCGAGGCTCACATCCTCGTCGGAGGTCGGTAGGTAGTTACTATCCTTCGAGCCCTCATTCCCGATGGGATCATCGGGGTTAACTTGCCCATCCTCCAAATTGTCATGTTCGGATGTTGGCTCGATAGGGGCTTCTTGGTCCTCTGCATTCTTCGGAGCATTATTGTCTCCGGTGCCGGTGTTGCTGTCTTTGTCGCGGCGTGATTTTGAGCGGCGCCGCTGACGTCGACGCTTTGGAGGTGCTTCAACAGGTTTCTCCTCAACCGGATCCTTCCTGCCGTCATCGTCATCCTCTTGCGTGTGTCCACCATGTACACGTCATGTCATATATGTGGAAGTGGTCGTCCAACGTCTAGTGAACGGCAGGTTCTGGCATAGTCGAGCATGTCGGTTAAGTCCTCGACAGTGGCTATGAAGTGGTTGTGGGTGGGATGTAAAATTCCCCGCTCTCAGCCCCTAGTCCGGGCTGGGTGAAATTCGGAAGCGGTTCCTCCGTGATGGCAAGGGATCGCATCAAGTCCAAGGCTTTGTTTAATAGCGAGGTTTGGACGGGGAGGACGCGAACCCGTAGAGTAAGGCGGGACAGAAGTTCCCTGGCTGAGCTCACATGACACAAACTTCGAGGGTTCGAAACTAGTGTCCGGAGGAGAGTCCGGCCTTATGATGATGGAGGAAACCTGACGTAACTTCGGGCCTGCCCTTGATGCTATCCCCTCTGGTTCACCAGGGTTGAGATCTACAGCTACAGAGAGTCAGGCGGGCTCTAGATGTTGGGAACGCAGTAATTTCAAAAAAAAAAATCCTACGATCACGCAAGATCTATCTAAGTGATGCATAGCAACGAGATGGGAGAGTGTTGTCTACATACCCTCATAGACCGAAAAGCGGAAGCGTTGAACGCGGTTGATGTAGTTGTACGTCTTCACGATCCGACCGATCCTAGCACCGAACGTACGGACCTCCGCGATCTGCACACGTTCAGCTCGATGACGTCCCACGAACTCTAGATTCAGCTGAGGTTGAGGGAGAGTTCCATCAGCATGACGACGTGATGACGGTGTTGATGAAGTTACCGACGCAAGGCTTCGCCTAAGCACTACAACGATATGACTGAGGTGGAAATCTGTGGAGGGGGCACCGCGCACAGCTAAACAATAACCTTGTGTGTCTACGGGGTGCCCCCTCCCCATATATAAAGGAGTAGAGGAGGGGAGGGCCGGCCCTCTCTATGGCGTGCCCAAGGGGGTGAGTCCTACTCCCAGTAGGAGTAGGTTTCCCCCTTCCCTAGTTGGAGTAGGAGAAGAAGGAAGAGGGAGAAGGACAGAAGGAAAGGGGGGACGGCCCCCTTCCCTATTCATACTGGGCTTGGGGGGGCACCACCTTGGCCGCCTCCTCCTCTTTTCCAGCATGGCCCATTAAGGCCCATTAATTCCCCGGGGGTTCCGGTAACCTCCCGGTACTCCGAAAAATGCCCGAACTCATCTGAAACCTTTCTGGTGTCCAAACATAGCCTTCCAATATATCGATTTTTATGTCTCGACCATTTCGAGACTGCTCGTCATGTCCGTGATCACATCCGGGACTCCGAACAACCTTCGGTACATCAAAACACATAAACTCATAATACCGATCGTCATCGAACGTTAAGCGTGCGGACCCTACGGGTTCGAGAACTATGTAGACATGACCGAGACTCACTTCCGGTCAATAACCAATAGCGGAACTTGGATGCTCATATTGGTTCCTACATATTCTATGAAGATCTTTATCGGTCAAACCGCATAACAACATATGTTGTTCCCTTTGTCATCGATATGTTACTTGCCCGAGATTCGATCGTCGGTATCACAATACCTAGTTCAATCTCGTTACCGGCAAGTCTCTTTACTCATTCTATAATGCATCATCCCGCAACTAACTCATTAGTCACATTGCTTGCAAGGCTTATAGTGATGTGCATTATCGAGAGGGCCCAGAGATACCTCTCCGAAACACAGAGTGACAAATCCTAATCTCAATCTATGCCAACCCAACAAACACCATCGGAGACACCTGTAGAGCATCTTTATAATCATCCAGTTACGTTGTGACATTTGGTAGCACACTAGGAGTTCCTTCGGTATTCGGGAGTTGCATAATCTCATAGTCATAGGAACATGTATAAGTCATGAAGAAAGCAATAGCAATAAACTAAACGGTCATAGTGCTCATCTAACGGATGGGTCAAGTCAATCACATCATTCTCTAATGATGTGATCCCATTCATTAAATGACAACACATGTCTATGGCTAGGAAACTTAACCATCTTTGTTTAACGAGCTAGTCAAAGTAGAGGCATACTAGTGACACTCTGTTTGTCTATGTATTCACACATGTATTAAGTTTTCGGTTAATACAATTCTAGCATGAATAATAAACATTTATCATTATATAAGGGAATATAAATAAAAACTTTATTATTGCCTCTAGGGCATATTTCCTTCAGTCTCCCACTTGCACTAGATTTAATAATCTAGATTACATTGTAATGATTCTAACACCCATGGAGTCTTGGTGATGATCATGTTTTGCTCGTGAAAGAGGCTTAGTCAACGGGTCTGCAACATTCAGATCCATATGTATCTTGCAAATCTCTATGTCTCCTTCCGACACTTGATGACGAATGGAATTGAAGCATCTCTTGATGTGCTTGGTTCTCTTGTGAAATCTGGATTCCTTCGCCAAGGCAATTGCTCTAGTATTGTCACAAAAGATTTTCATTGGACCCGATGCACTAGGTATTATACCTAGATCGGATATGAACTCCTTCATCCAAACTCCTTCATTTGCTGCTTCCAAAGCAGCTATGTATTCCGCTTCACACGTAGATCCCGCCACGACGCTCCGCTTATAACTGCACCAACTGACAGCTCCACCGTTCAATATAAACACGTATCCGGTTTGTGACTTAGAGTCATCCGGATCAGTGTCAAAGCTTGCATCGATGTAACCTTTTACGACGAGCTCTTTGTCACATCCATAAACGAGAAACATATCCTTAGTCCTTTTCAGGTATTTCAGGATGTTCTTGACCGCTGTCCAGTGATCCACTGCTAGATTACTTTGGTACCTCCCTACTATACTTATAGCAAGGCACACATCAGGTCTGGTACACAGCATTGCATACATGATAGAACCTATGGCTGAAGCATAGGAATGACTTTCATTTTCTCTCTATCTTCTGTAGTGGTTGTGCAATGAGTCTCACTCAATTTCACACCTTGTAACACAGGCAAGAACCCTTTCTTTGACTGGTCCATTTTGAACTTCTTCAAAATCTTATCAAGGTATGTGCTTTGTGAAAGTCCAATTAAGCGTCTTGATCTATGTCTATAGATCTTGATGCCCAATATATAAGCAGCTTCACTGAGGTCTTTTATTGAAAAACTTTTATTCAAGTATCCTTTTATGCTATTCATAAATTATATATCATTTCCAATCAACAATATGTCATCCACATATAATATTAGAAATGCTACAGAGCTCCCACTCACTTTCTTGTAAATACAGGCTTCTTCAAAAGTCTGTATAAAACCATATGCTTTGATCACACTATCAAAACGTTTATTCCAACTCCGAGATGCTTGCACCAGTCCATAAATGGATCACTAGAGCTTGCACACTTTGTTAGCATCCTTTGGATCAACAAAACCTTTTGGTTGCATCATATACAACTCTTCTTCCAGAAATCCATTCAGGAATGCAGTTTTGACATCCATTTGCCAAATTTCATAATCATAAAATGCGGCAATTGCTAACATGATTCGGACAGATTTAAGCATCGCTACGGGTGAGAAAGTCTCATCATAGTCAACTCCTTGAACTTGTCGAAAACCTTTCGCAACAAGTCGAACTTTGTAGACAGTAACATTACCATAAGCGTCAGTCTTCTTCTTGAAGATCCATTTATTCTCGGCGGCTTGCCGATCATCAGGCAAGTCAACCAAAGTCCACACTTTGTTCTCATACATGGATCCCATTCAGTTTTCATGGCCTCAAGCCATTTTGCGGAATCTGGGCTCATCATCGCTTCCTCATAGTTCGTAGGTTCGTTATGGTCTAGTAACATGATGTCCGGAACAGGATTACCCTACCACTCTGGTGCAGATCTTACTCTGGTTGACCTACAAGGTTCAGTAGTACCTTGATATGAAGTTTCATGATCACTATCATTAGCTTCCTCACTAATTGGTGTAGGAATCACTGGAACTGATTTCTGTGATGAACTACTTTCCAATTCGGGAGAAGGTACAATTACCTCATAAAGTCTCACTTTCCTCCCACTCACTTCTTTCGAGAGAACCTCCTTCTCTAGAAAGGACCCATTCTTGGCAGCGAATATCTTGCCTTCGAATCTGTGATAGAAGGTGTACCCAACAGTCTCCTTTGGGTATCCTATGAAGACACATTTCTCCGATTTGTGTTCCAGCTTATCAGGTTGAAGCTTTTTCACATAAGCATCGCAGCCCCAAACTTTCAGAAACGACAACTTGGGTTTCTTGCCAAACCAAGTTCATAAGGTGTCGTCTCAACGGATTCAGATGATGCCCTATTTAACGTGAATGCAGTTGTCTCTATAGCATAACCCCAAAACGATAGTGGTAAATCAGTATGGTAAATCAGTAAGAGACATCATAGATCGCACCATATCTAATAATGTCTGGTTGCGAAGTTCGGACACACCATTACGTTGTGGTGTTCCAGGTGGCGTGAGTAGCGAAACTATTCCACATTGTTTCAAATGAAGACCAATCTCGTAACTCAAATATTCTCCTCCATGATCAGATTGTAGAAACTTTATTTTCTTGTTACGATGATTTTCCACTTCACTCTGAAATTCTTTGAACTTTTCAAATGTTTCAGACTTATGTTTCATCAAGTAGATATACCCATATCTGCTCAAATCATCTGTGAAGGTGAGAAAATAACGATACCCGCCGCGAGCATCAACACTCATCGGACCGCATACATCGATATGTATTATTTCCAACAAGTCTATTGCTCGCTCCATAGTTCTGGAGAACGGAGTCTTAGTCATCTTGCCCATGAGGCATGGTTCGCAAGTATCAAGTGATTCATAATAAAGTGATTCCAAAAGCCCATCAGCATGGAGTTTCTTCATGCGCTTTACACCAATATGACCAAAACGGCAGTGCCACGAATATGTTGCACTATCATTATTAAACTTATATCTTTTGGCTTCAATACTACGAATATGTGTATCATTACTATCGAGATTCAACAAAAATAGACCACTCATCAGGGGTGCATGACCATAAAAGATATTACTCAGATAAATACAACAACCATTATACTCTGATTTAAATGAATAATCGTCTCGCATCAAACAAGATCCAGATATAATGTTCATGCTCAACGTTGGCACCAAATAACGATTATTCAGATCTAAAACTAATCCCGAAGATAATGTAGAGGCAGCGTGCCAACTGCGATCATATCGACTTTGGAACCATTTCCTACGTGCATCGTCACCTCGTACTTAGCCAATCTTCGCTTAATCTGTAGCACCTGTTTCGAGTTGCAAATATGATCAACAGAACCAGTATCAAATACCCAGGCGCTACTGCGAGCATTAGTTAAGTACACATCAATAAAATGTATATCAAATATGCCTTTCACTTTGCCATCCTTCTTATCCGCCAAATACTTGGGGCAGTTCCGCTTCCAGTGACCAGTCCCTTTGCAGTAGAAGCACTCAGTCTCAGGCTTAGGTCCAGACTTGGGCTTCTTCACTTGAGCAGCAACTTGCTTGCCGTTCTTCTTGAAGTTACCCTTCTTCCCATTGCCCTTCTTCTTGAGACTGGTGGTCTTGTTGACCATCAACACTTGATGCTCCTTCTTTATTTCTACCTCCACAGCTTTTAGCATCGCGAAGAGCTCGGGAATTGTCTTATCCATCCCTTGCATATTATAGTTCATCACGAAGCTTAACTTGGTGGCAATGATTGAAGAACTCTATCAATGACACTATCATCAGGAAGGTTAACTCCCAGTTGAGTCAAGTGGTTGTGGTACCCAGACATTCTGAGTATATGTTCACTGACATAACTATTCTCCTCCATCTTGCAGCTATAGAACTTATTGGAGACTTCATATATCTCAATCCGGGCATTTGCTTGAAATATTAACTTCAACTCCTGGAACATCTCATATGCTCCATGACGTTCAAAACATCGTTGAAGTCCCGGTTCTAAGCCGTAAAGCATGTCACACTAAACTATCAAGTAGTCATCAGCTTTTCTCTACCAGACATTCTTAACGTCATCAGTAGCATCTGCAGCAGGCCTAGCACCTAGCAGTGCTTCCAGGACGTAATTGTTATGTGCAGCAATGAGGATAATCCTCAAGTTACGGCCCCAGTCCGTGTAGTTGCTACCATCATCTTTCAACTTAGCTTTCTCTATGAACGCATTAAAATTCAACCGAACAGAAGTACGGGCCATTTATCTACAACAACATGGACATGCAAAATACTATCAGGTACTAAGTTCATGATAAATTAAAGTTCAATTAATCATATTACTTAAGAACTCCCACTTAGATAGACATCCCTTTAATCATCTAAGTGATCACGTGATCCATATCAACTAAACCATGTCCGAGCATCACGTGGGATGGAGTAGTTTTCAATGGTGAACATCACTATGTTGATCATATCTACTATATGATTCACCCTCGACCTTTCGGTCTCAGTGTTCCGAGGCCATATCTGCATATGCTAGGCTCGTCAAGTTTAACCCGAGTATTCTGCGTGTGCAAAACTGGCTTGCACCCGTTGTATGTGAACGTAGAGCTTATCACACCTGATCATCACATGGTGTCTCGACACGACGAACTGTAGCAACGGTGCATACTTAGGGAGAACACCTGTACCTTGAAATTTAGCGAGAGATCATCTTATAATGCTACAGCCGAACTAAGCAAAATAAGATGCATAAAGGATAAACATCACATGCAATCAATATAAGTGATATGATATGGACATCATCATCTTGTGCCTTTCATCTCCATCTCCAAAGCACCGTCATGATCACCATCGTCACCAGCTTGACACCTTGATCTCCATCGAAGCATCGTTGTCGTCTCGCCAACTATTGCTTTTACGACTATCGCTACCGCTTAGTGATAAAGTAAAGCAATTACATGGCGATTGCATTTCATACAATAAAGCAACAACCATATGGCTCCTGCCAGTTGCCGATAACTGTTACAAAACATGATCATCTCATACAACAATTTATATATCATCACGTCTTGACCATATCACATCACAACATGCCCTGCAAAAACAAGTTAGACGTCATCTACTTTGTTGTTGCAAGTTTTACGTGGCTGCTACGGGTTTAGCAAGAACCGTTCTTACCTACGCATCAAAAACTACAACGATTTTTTGTCAAGTGTGATGTTTTAAACTTCAACAAGGACCGTGCGTAGCCACAATCGATTCAACTAAAGCTGGAGAAACAGACACCCACTAGCCACCTCTGTATGAAGCATGTCGGTAGAACCTGTCTTGCATAAGCGTACGCGTAATGTCGGTCTGGGCCACTTCATCCAACAATACCGCTGAATCAAAGTATGACATGCCGGTAAGCAATATGACTATTATCGCCCACAACTCTTTGTGTTCTACTCGTGCATATAACATCTACGCATAGATCTGGCTCGGATGCCACTGTTGGGGAACGCAGTAATTTCAAAAAAAAATCCTACGATCACGCAAGATCTATCTAAGTGATGCATAGCAACGAGAGGGGAGAGTGTTGTCTACGTACCCTCGTAGACCGAAAGCGGAAGCGTTATGACAACACGGTTGATGTAGTCGTACGTCTTCATGATCCGACCGATCCTAGCACCGAACATACGACACCTCCGCGATCTGCACACGTTCAACTCGGTGACGTCCCACGAACTCTAGATCCAGCTGAGGTCGAGGGAGAGTTTCATTAGCACGACGGCGTGATGACGGTGTTGATGAAGTTACCAACACAGGGCTTCGCCTAAGCATTACAACGATATGACCGAGGTGGGAATCTGTGGAGGGGGCACCGCACACGACTAAACAATCAACTTGTGTGTCTATGGGGTGCCCCCCTCCCCATATATAAAGGAGTGGAGGAGGGGAGGGCCGGCCCTCTCTATGGCGCACCCAAGGGGGGGAGTCCTACTCCCGGTAGGAGTAGGTTTCCCCCCTTTCCTAGTTGGAGTAGGAGAAGAAGGAAGAGGGGGAGGGAGAGAAGGAAAGGGGGTCGGCCCCCTTCCCAATTCGGATTGGCCTTGGGGGGGGGGGGGCGCCCCCACCTTGGCCGCCTCATCCTCTCTTCCACCATGGCCCATTAACTCCCCGGGGAGTTCCAGTAACCTCCTAGTACTCCGGAAAATGCCCGAACTCATCTGAAACCTTTCCGGTGTCCAAACATAGCCTTCCAATATATCGATCTTTATGTCTCGACCATTTTGAGACTCCTCGTCATGTCCGTGATCACATCCTTGACTCCGAACAACCTTAGGTACATAAAAACACATAAACTCATAATACCGATCGTCATCGAACGTTAAGCGTGCGGACCCTACGGGTTCGAGAACTATGTAGACATGACCGAGACTCACTTCCGGTCAATAACCAGTAGTGGAACCTGGATGCTCATATTTGTTCCTACATATTCTACGAAGATCTTTATCGGTCAAATCGCATAACAACATACGTTGTTCCCATTGTCATCGGTACGTTACTTGCCCGAGATTCGATCGTCAGTATCTCAATACCTAGTTCAATCTCGTTACCGGCAAATCTCTTTACTCGTTCCATAATGCATCATCCCGCAACTAACTCATTAGTCACATTACTTGGAAGGCTTATAGTGATCTGTGATGACCCACAAGTATAGGGGATCTATTGTAGTCCTTCTGATAAGTAAGAGTGTCGAACCAAACGAGGAGCGGAAGGAAATGAGAAGCGGTTTTCAGCAAGGTATTTTCTGCAAGCACTGAAATTATTGGTAACAGATATTTTTGTGATAAAGTAATTTGTAACGAGTAACAAGTAACAAGTGTAAATAAAGTGCAGCAAGGTGGCCCAATCCTTTTTGTAGCAAAGGACAAGCCTGGACAATTTCTTATATGAAGGAAAACGCTCCCGAGGACACGTGGGAATTATCATCAAGCTAGTTTTCATCACGTTCATATGATTCGCGTTCGGTACTTTGATAATTTGATATGTGGGTGGACCGGTGCTTGGGTGCTATACTTTCTTGGAAAAGCATCCCACTTATGCTTAACTCCTATTGCAAACATCCGCAATTACAAAAGAAGTATTAAGGTAAACCTAACCATAGCATGAAACATATGGATCCAAATCAGCCCCTTACGAAGCAACTCATAAACTAGGGTTTAAGCTTTTGTCACTCTAGCAACCCATCGTCTACTTATTACTTCCCAATGCCTTCCTCTAGGCCCGAACAATGGTGAAGTGTCATGTAGTCGACGTTCACATAACACCACTAGAGGAGAGACAACATACATCTCATCAAAATATCGAACGAATACCAAATTCACATGACTACTTATAGCAAGACTTCTCCCATGTCCTCAGGAACAAATGTAACTACTCACAAAGCATATTCATGTTCATAATCAGAGGGGTATTAATATGCATAATGGATCTGAACATATGATCTTCCACCAAATGAAAAAACTAGCATCAACTACAAGGAGTAATCAACACTACTAGCAACCCACAGGTACCAATCTCAGGCTTTGGGACAAAGATTGGATACAAGAGATGAACTAGGGTTTTAGAGGAGATGGTGCTGGTGAAGATGTTGATGGAGATTGACCCCCTCCCGATGAGAGGTTCGTTGCTGATGACGATGGCAATGATTTCCTCCTCCGGGGAAGTTTCTCAGCAGTAACAGCTCTGCGAGCCATAGATTGGTTCCGCCAAGGTTCCTCCTCGTGGCGGCGGAGTTTCTTCCCGAAAGCTTGCTTCTTATTTTTCTCTCGGACGAAAGACTTCATATAGCAGAAGATGGGCATCGGAGGCCTGCCAGGGGGCCCACGAGGCAGGGGGCACGCCCAGGGGGGTAGGGCGCACCCCCACGCTGCGCTCGTGGCAGGTGTGGGCCCCTCCGTATTTTCTTCGCTCAGTATTTTTTTTTATTTCCAAAAATGACTTCTGTGGAGTTTCAGGACTTTTGGAGTTGTGCATAATAGGTCTCTAATATTTGCTCCTTTTCCAGCCCAGAATTCCAGCTGTCATCATTCTCCCTCTTCATGTAAACCTTGTAAAATAAGAGAGAATAGGCATAAGTGTTGTGACATAATGTGTAATAACAGCCCATGATGCAATAGATATCGATATAAAAGCATGATGCAAAATGGACGTATCAATGTGCATTACTGAGAGAGCCCGGAGATACCTCTCTGAAACACGGAGTGACAAATCCTAATCTCGATCTATGCCAACCCAACAAACACCATCGGAGACACCTGTAGAGCATCTTTATAATCACCCAGTTACGTTGTGACGTTTGATAGCACACTAAGTGTTCCTTCGGTATTCGGGAGTTGCATAATCTCATAGTCTTAGGAACATGTATAAGTCATGAAGAAAGCAATAGCAATAAACTAAACGATCATAGTGCTAAGCTAACAGATGGGTCAAGTCAATCACATCATTCTCTAATGATGTGATTCCGTTCATCAAATGACAACAGATGTCTATGGCTAGGAAACTTAACCATCTTTGATTAACGAGATAGTCAAAGTAGAGGCATACTAGTGACACTCTGTTTCTCTATGTATTCACACATGTATTAAGTTTCCGGTTAATACAATTCTAGCATGAATAATAAACATTTATCATGATATAAGGAAATATAAATAACAACTTTATTATTGCCTCTAGGGCATATTTCCTTCACTAGACTCCCGTCTTTGGACCTGGTGGCGGGCTCTGGGTCTAGGGCCGGAGCGGTGGTTGGGGCCGCAAACTATTGGAAGATCAAGCCTCCTCGGATATCACCGACATAGTTCAGATTCCCAAAACTGATCTGATGGCCAGGGGCGTAGCTGTCGATCTGCTCGACGTGGCCAACCGAGTTGGCCCGCAGTACGAAGCCACCAAATACAAAGATTTGGCTAGGGAGAAAAGTCTCCCTCATGGCCGCATCGTCGTAGATGATTGATGGAGCCATCGAGCTTTTCGGCGACAGCATAGTGGAACTCTCAATGAAAGCACCAATGTCGGTGTCAAAACCGGCAGATCTCAGGTAGGGGGTCTCGAACTGTGCGTCTAAGGATCGAAGGTAACAGGAGGTAGGGGACACGATGTTTACCCAGGTTTGGGCCCTCTTAATGGAGGTAATACCCTACTTCCTCCTTGATTGACTTTGATGAGTATAGGGGTTACAAAAGTTGATCTACCTCGAGATCATAATGGCTAAACCCTAGATGCCTAGTCTGTATGATTATGATTGCCTCTACGGACTAAACCCTCTGGTTTATATAGACACCGTAGGGGGCTAGGGTTGTACAGAGTCGGTTTACAGAGAAAGGAATCTTCATATGCCAACGCCAAGCTTGCCTTTCACGCCAAGGGGAGTCCCATCCGGACACGGGGGAACGCCTTTCGTCTTATATCTTCATGGCCCACGAGTCCGGCCCACACCACATAGCCCGGAGGCCCGAGGACCCCTTAATCCAGGACTCCCTTAGTCACATGGCGATGTGAACTATGGGTGTTAATCACATGGCATTGTGAACTAGATTATTGACTCTAGTGCACGTGGGAGACTGAAGGAAATATGCCCTAGAGGCAATAATAAAGTTGTTATTTTATCTTTCCTTATTCATGATAAAGGTTTATTATTCATGCCAGAATTGTATTTATCGGAAACTTAAATACATGTGTGAATACATAAACAAATACCGTGTCCCTAGTAAGCCTCTACTAGACTAGCTCATTGATCAAAGATGGTTAAGGTTTCCTAACCATGGACATGTGTTTCATTTGATAATGGGATCACATCATTAGGAGAATGATGTGATGGACAAGACCGATCCGTTAGCTTAGCGTTATGATCGTTCAGTTTATTACTATTGCTTTCTTCATGTCAAATACATATTCCTTCGACTATGAGATGATGTAACTCCCGGATACCGGAGGAATACCTTGTGTGCTATCAAACGTCACAACGTAACTTGGTGATCATAAAGATGCTCTACAGGTATCTCCGAAGGTGTTTGTTGAGTTGGCATAGATCGAGATTAGGATTTGTCACTCCGAGTATCAGAGTGGTATCTCTGGGCCCTCTCGGTAATATACATCATAAGCTTGCAACCAAATGACTAAGGAGTTAGTTACGAGGTGATGTATTATTGAACGAGTAAAGAGACTTGCCGGTAACGATATTGAACTAGGTATAGAGATACCGACGATCGAATCTCGGGCAAGTAACATACCGATGGACAAAGGGAATTACGTATGTTGGCATAACGGTTCGACCGATAAAGATCTTCGTAGAATATGTAGGATCCAATATGGGCATCCAGGTTCCGCTATTGTTTATTAACCGAAGAGGTGTCTCGGTCATGTCTGCATTGAAGGAAATATGCCCTAGAGGCAATAATAAAGTTATTATTTATTTCCTCATATCATGATAAATGTTTATTATTCAAGCTAGAATTGTATTAACAGGAAACATAGTACATGTGTGAATGATGTGATTGACTTGACCCATTCCGTTAGCTTAGCACTTGATCGTTTAGCATGTTGCTATTGCTTTCTTCATGACTTATACATGTTCCTATGACTATGAGATTATGCAACTCCCGGATACCGGAGGAACACTTTGTGTACTACCAAACGTCACAATGTAACTGGGTGATTATAAAGGTGCTCTACAGGTGTCTCCGATAGTACTTGTTGAGTTGGCATAGATCGAGACTAGGATTTGTCACTCCGATTGTCGGAGAGGTATCTCTGGGCCCTCTCGGTAATGCACATCACTATAATCCTTGCAAGCAATGTGACTAATGAGTTAGTTGCGGGATGATGCATTACGGAGCGAGTAAAGAGACTTGCCGGTAACAAGATGGAGCTAGGTATTGAGATACCGACGATCGAATCTCGGGCAAGTAACATAGCGATGACAAAGGGAACAACGTATGTTGTTATGCGGTTTAACCGATAAAGATCTTTGTAGAATATGTGGGAGCCAATATGAGCATCTAGGTTCCGCTATTGGTTATTGATCAGAGACATGTCTCGGTCATGTCTACATAGTTCTCGAACCCATAGGGTCCGCACACTTAAAGTTCTGTGATGATCGGTATTATGAATTTTTGTGTTTTGATGTACCAAAGGTAGTTCGGAGTCCCGGATATGATCACGGACATGACGAGGAGTCTATAAATGGTCGAGACGTAAAGATCGATATATTGGACAACTATGTTCGGACACCGGAAGTGTTTCGGGAGGTTTCAGACATATACCGGAGTACCGGGGGGGTTACCGGAACCCCCCTCCCCCCCATCGGGGAGTGTGATGGGCCTATTGGGCCTTAGTGGAGAAGAGGAGGGGCGGCCAGGGCAGGACGCGCGCCCCCTCCCCCTCTAGTCTGAATTGGACAAGGAGGGGGGGCGGTGTCCCCCTTTCCTTCCTCCTCTCTCCTTCCCTTCCCCCTTCTCCTACTCCTACTAGGAAAGAAGGAGTCCTACTCCCGGTGGGAGTAGGACTCCCCCCTTGGTGCGCCCTCCTCCTTGGCCGGCCGCCTCCCCCCTATCTCCTTTATATACGGGGGCAGGGGGCACCCCAAGACACAACAATTGATCATTGATCTCTTAGCCGTGTGCGGTGCCCCCCTCCACCATAATCCACCTCGGTCATATCGTAGCGGTGCTTAGGCGAAGACCTGCGTAGGTAACTTCATCAACACCATCACCACGCCGTCGTGCTGACGAAGCTCTTCCCCGAAGCTCTACTGGATCGTGAGTTCGCGGGACGTCACCGAGCTGAACATGTGCTTAACGCGGAAGTGTCGTACGTTCTGTACTGAGGATCGGTCGATCGTGAAGACATATGACTACATCAACCGTGTTGTCATAATTCTTCCACTTACGGTCTACGAGGGTACGTAGACGACACTCTCCCCTCTCGTTGCTATGCATCACCATGACCTTGCGTGTGCGTAGGATTTTTTTTGAAATGACTGCTTTCCCCAACAGTGGCATCCGAGCCAGGTTTATGCGTAGATGTTATATGCACGAGTAGAACACAACCGAGTTGTGGGCGATACAAGTCATACTACTTACCATCATGTCATACTTTGGATTGGCGTTATTGTAGGATGAAGCGGCCCGGACCGACATTACGCGTACGCTTACGCGAGACTGGTTCTACCGACGTGTTTTGCACACAGGTGGCTGGCGGGTGTCAGTTTCTCCAAGTTTAGTTGAACCGAGTGTGACTATGCCCGGTCCTTGAGAAGGTTAAAACAGCACTAACTTGATGAACTATCGTTGTGGTTTTGATGCTTAGGTAAGAACGGTTCTCGCTCAGCCCGTAGCAGCCATGTAAAACTTGCAACAACAAAGTAGAGGACGTCTAACTTGTTTTTGCAGGGCATGTTGTGATGTGATATGGTCAAGACATGATGCTATATTTTATTGTATGTGATGATCATGTTTTGTAACAGAGTTATCGGCAACTGACAGGAGCCATATGGTTGTCGCTTTATTGTATGCAATGCAATCGCCCTGTAATTGTTTTACTTTATCGCTAAGCGGTAGCGATAGTCGTAGAAGCAATAGTTGGGCTATGATGGAGATCAGGTGTCGCGCCGGTGACGATGGTGATCATGACGCTGCTTTGGAGATGGAGATCAAAGGCACAAGATGATGATGGCAATATCATATCACTTATACTGATTGCATGTGATGTTTATCCTTTATGCATCTTATTCTGCTTTGATTAGTGGTAGCATTATAAGATGATCTCTCATTAAATTTCAAGGTACAAGTGTTCTCCCTGAGTATGCACCGTTGCCAAAGTTCGTCGTGCCGAGACACCACGTGATGATCGGGTGTGATAAGCTCTACGTTCACATACAACGGGTGCAAGCCAGTTTTGCACACGCAAAAATACTCGGGTTAAACTTGATGAGCCTAGCATATGCAGATATGGCCTCGGAACACTGAAACCGAAAGGTCGAACGTGAATCGTATAGTAGATATGATCAACATAGTGATGTTCACCATTGAAAACTACTCCATTTCATGTGATGATCGGTTATGGTTTAGTTGATTTGGATCACGTGATCACTTAGATGATAAGAGAGATGTCTATCTAAGTCGGTGTTCTTAAGTAATATGATTAATTGAACTTAAATTTATCATGAACTTAGTACCTGATAGTATTTTTCTTGTCTATGTTGTTGTAGATTGATGGCCCGTGTTGTGTTCCGTTGAATTTTAATGCGTTCCTTGAGAAAGCAAAGTTGAAAGATGATGGTAGCAATTACATGGACTGGGTCCGTAACTTGAGGATTATCCTCATTGCTGCACAGAAGAATTACATCCTGGAAGCACTGCTGGGTGCCAGGCCTGCTGCAGATGCAACTGACGATGTTAAGAACGTCTGGCGGAGCAAAGCTGATGACTACTCGATAGTTCAGTGTGCCATGCTTTACGGCTTACAACCAGGACTTCAACAATGTTCTGAACGTCATGGAGCATATGAGATGTTCCAGGAGTTGAAGTTAATATTTCAAGCAAATGCCCAGATTGAGAGATATGAAGTCTCCAACAAGTTCTACAACTGCAAGATGGAGGAGAATAGTTCTGTCAGTGAACATATGCTCAAAATGTCTGTGTATAATAACCACTGGATTCAACTGGGAGTTAATCTTCCGGATGATAGTGTCATTGACAGAATTCTTCAATCACTGCCACCAAGCTACAAGAGCTTCGTGATGAACTATAATATGCAAGGGATGTATAAGACAATTCCTAAGCTCTTCGCAATGCTAAAGGCTGCGGAGGTAGAAATCAAAAAGAAGCATCAAGTGTTGATGGTCAACAAGACCACCAGTTTCAAGAAAAAGGGTAAAGGGAAGAAGAAGGGGAACTTCAAGAATAACAGCAAACAAGTTACTACTCAGGAGAAGAAACCTAAGTCTGGACCTAAGCCTGAGACTGAGTGCTTCTACTGCAAACAGACTGGTCACTGGAAGTGGAACTGCCCCAAGTATTTGGCGGGTAAGAAGGATGGCAAGGTGAACAAAGGTATATGTGATATACATGTTATTGATGTGTACCTTACTATAGCTAGTAGTAGCACCTGGGTATTTGATACTAGTTTTGTTGCTAATATTTGCAACTCAAAACAGGGACTACGGATTGAGCGAAGATTGGCTAAGGACGAGGTGACGATGCGCGTGGGAAATGGTTCCATAGTCGATGTGATCACCGTCGGCAAGCTACCTCTACATCTACCTTCGGGATTAGTTTTAGACCTGAATAATTGTTATTTGGTGCCAGCGTTGAGCATGAAAATTATATCTGGATCTTGTTTGATGCGAGACGGTTATTCATTTAAATCTAAGAATAATTATTGTTCTATTTATATGAGTAATGTCTTTTATGGTCATGCACCCTTGAAGAGTGGTCTATTTTTGTTGAATCTCGATAGTAGTGATACACATATTCATAATGTTGAAGCCAAAAGATGCAGAGTTGATAATGATAGTGCAACTTATTTGTGGCACTGTCGTTTGGGTCATATTGGTGTAAAGCGCATGAAGAAACTCGATACTGATGGACTTTTGGAATCACTTGATTATGAATCACTTGGTACTTGTGAACCATGCCTCATGGGCAAGATGACTAAAACGCCGTTCTCCGAAACAATGGAGCGAGCAACGGATTTGATGGAAATCGTACATACTGATGTATGTGGTCCGATGAATATTGAGGCTCACGGCGGGTATCGTTATTTTCTCACCTTCACAGATGATTTGAGCAGATATGGGTATATCTACTTAATGAAACATAAGTCTGAAACATTTGAAAAGTTGAAAGAATTTCAGAGTGAAGTGGAAAATCATCGTAACAAGAAAATAAAGTTTCTACAATCTGATCTTGGAGGAGAATATTTGAGTTACGAGTTTGGTCTTCATATGAAACAATGCGGAATAGTTTCGCAACTCACGCCACCCGGAACACCACATCGTAATGGTGTGTCCGAACGTTGTAATCGTACTTTACTAGATATGGTGCAATCTATGATGTCTCTTACTGATTTACCGCTATCGTTTTGGGGTTATGCTTTAGATACGGCTGCATTCATGTTAAATAGGGCACCATCAAAATCCGTTGAGACGACGCCTTATGAACTGTGGTTTGGCAAGGAACCAAAGTTGTCGTTTCTTAAAGTTTGGGGCTGCGATGCTTATGTGAAAAAGCTTCAACCTGATAAGCTCGAACCCAAATCGGAGAAATGTGTGTTCATAGGATACCCAAAGGAAGCTGTTGGGTACACCTTCTATCACAGATCCAAAGGAAAAACACTCGTTGCTAAGAATGGATCCTTTCTAGAGAAGGAGTTTCTCTCGAAAGAAGTGAGTGGGAGGAAAGTAGAACTTGATGAGGTAACTGTACCTGCTCCCTTATTGGAAAGTAGTTCATCACAGAAACCGATTCTTGTGACACCTACACCAATTAGTGAGGAAGCTAATGATATTGATCATGAAACTTCAGATCAAGTTACTACCGAACCTCGTAGGTCAACCAGAGTAAGATCCGCACCAAAGTGGTATGGTAATCCTGTTCTGGAAGTCATGTTACTTGACCATGGCGAACCTACGAACTATGAAGAAGCGATGGTGAGCCAGATTCCGCAAAATGGCTTGAGGCCATGAAATTTGAGATGGGATCCATGTATGAGAACAATGTGTGGACTTTGGTTGACTTGCCCGATGATCGGCAAGCCATAGAGAATAAATGGATATTCAAGAAGAAGACTGACACTAACGGCTACAAAGCTCGACTTGTTGCGAAAGGTTTTCAACAAGTTCAAGGGGTTGACTACGATGAGACTTTCTCACCTGCAACGATGCTTAAGTCTGTCCGAATCATGTTAGCAATTGCCGCATTTTATGATTATGAAATTTGGCAAATGGATGTCAAAACTGCATTCCTGAATGGATTTCTGGAAGAAGAGTTGTATATGATGCAACCAGAAGGTTTTGTCGATCCAAAGGGTGCTAACAAAGTGTGCAAGCTCCAGCGATCCATTTATGGATTGGTGCAAGCCTCTCGGAGTTAGAATAAACGTTTTGATAGTGTGATCAAAGCATATGGTTTTATACAGACTTTTGGAGAAGCCTGTATTTACAAGAAAGTGAGTGGGAGCTCTGTAGCATTTCTAATATTATATGTGGATGACATATTGTTGATTGGAAATGATATAGAATTTCTGAATAGCATAAAAGGATACTTGAATAAGAGTTTTTCAATGAAAGACCTCGGTGAAGCTTCTTATATATTAGGCATCAAGATATATAGAGATAGATCAAGACGCTTAATTGGACTTTCACAAAGCACATACCTTGATAAATTTTGAAAAAGTTCAAAATGGGTCAAGCAAAGAAAGGGTTCTTGCCTGTGTTACAAGGTGTGAAGTTGAGTCAGACTCAATGCCTGACCACTACAGAAGATAGAGAGAAAATGAAAAGTGTTCCCTATGCTTCAGCCATAGGTTCTATCATATATGCGATGTTGTGTGCCAGACCTGATGTGTGCCTTGCTATTAGTTTAGCAGGGAGGTACCAAAGTAATCTAGGAGTGGATCACTGGACAGTGGTCAAGAACATCCTGAAATACCTGAAAAGTACTAAGGATATGTTTCTCATTTATGGAGGTGACAAAGAGCTCGTCATAAATGGTTACGTCGATGCAAGCTTTGACACTGATCCGGACGATTCTAAATTGCAAACCGGATACGTGTTTTTATTGAACAATGGAGCTGTCAGTTGGTGCGGTTCTAAACAAAGCGTCGTGGTGGGATCTACGTGTGAAGCGGAGTACATAGCTGCTTCGGAAGCAGCAAATGAAGGAGTCTGGATGAAGGAGTTCATTTCCGATCTAGGTGTCATACCTAGTGCATCGGGTCCAATGAAAATCTTTTGTGACAATACTGGTGCAATTGCCTTGGCAAAGGAATCCAGATTTCACAAGAGGACCAAGCACATCAAGAGACGCTTCAATTCCCTCCGGGATCAAGTCCAGGTGGGAGACATAGAGATTTGCAAGATACATACGGATCGGAATGTTGCAGACCCGTTGTCGGTGTCAAAACCGGCGGATCTCGGGTATGGGGTCCCGAACTGTGCGTCTAGGTGGATGGTAACAGGAGACAAGGGACGATGTTTTTACCCAGGTTCGGGCCCTCTCGATGGAGGTAATACCCTACTCCTGCTCGATTAATATTGATGATATGGGTAGTACAAGAGTAGATCCACAATGAGATCAAGGAGGCTAAACCTAGAAGCTAGCCTATGGTATGATTGTTGTTAGTCCCACGGACTAAAACCCTCGGTTTATATAGACACGGATAGGTTAGGGTTACAGAGTCGGTTACAACGGTAGGAGATCTACATATCCGTATCGCCAAGCTTGCCTTCCACGCCAAGGAAAGTCCCATCCGGACACGGACGAAGTCTTCAATCTTGTATCTTCATAGTTGAGTCCGGCCATGGCGATAGTCCGCTATCCGGACACCCCTAGTCCGGGACTCCTCAAGTAGCCCTGAACCAGGCTTCAATGACGATCAGTCCGCGCGTTGATTGTCTTTGGCATTGCGGCGGGTTCTTCTCCAAATTCCATATACTTGTCGAATAGTGTCCGCTTCGATAAATGTTGCTCCCTCGGCTCGTGCCCAATAATGGCCATCTTCCGTGTTTGAATGAATGCGAAAAGCCAGTGGTATTTTACAATTACCCCCTAGCCAAGCAAATGAGCAGCTTATAAAGGGGCAAGGATCTAGATCTGAGTCACACCATCCCCCTTTGCGAGCTTTCATCGGGCGCCCGACCAAAGCCCATTCCATCATGAACAGTCGTGCTGCTCCTCCTCTCGTGCTCCCAGCCCCAGCCAGAAGTGGGAGAGATGCTCGGTCCCGCATAGCGAGCTAGTTATACTCAAGCCAAGGGATTTCTCCTCCGGCCTTCATGGTTCGGTTCGAGCGGACTTGCCACCTACAAGGGCGGAAAGCAAGCGGAGCGCCCCGATCCCTCTAAAGGAGGCGGGTGTGCTTCATCTCTTATCTAGTAAGAGGACTCGGATTTACAATCCATCCGTTTCTCCGGGGGCTCTTGGAGTTCTACGGCCTCCAACTGCACCATCTTACTCCTGCCTCCATCTTACACATCGCGGGCTTCGTGGCCCTTTGCGAACTGTTCCTGGGCGTCGAGGCTCATTTCGGGCTGTGGAAGAGAATATTCTGCCTAGTACCCCGTTCTCATGAGGGGTCAATATATCAAGTGGGCGGAGCCGAGCTATGGCGCATCGCCGGGACCGGATACCTATCTGGAACCCCAAAGAAGGCGTCCGAAGACTGGCCTTCGGAATGGTTTTACATGGAGGACGTCCCGCTGCCGGATCCTATTCGGATCGGCCTTCCGGAGTTCAGCAATGCTCCTCTGAAGAAGCGCCTAAGCTGGCGCCCTCGGAGCCCCCGGAGAGAAGATGACCGGGATGTCCGTTATTTGATGAGCCGAATAAGGTTACTGGCTCATGCCGGATTGACCATGACAGGAGTCATGGCAATCTGCATTATGAGGGGAGTGCAGCCGCTCCAATATAAGGGCCACCCCATGTGGGACTTCAGCGGGAGGACGATGCCACCCGCCATGGCCGCAAAGGGCGTGGATCGGTCATCGAACTGGTGAAGATCTTGTCTGCCATGTACAAAGGAGAGGAGGAGGATTTCCTCCGTGTCAACCCACTGAAGGAGTATTCTTCGAATAATCCTCGAAGCTGGGTAAGCAAACATCCTTGTGACATGTCCGATCCATGTTACCGTAGTTAAATATCTCATTTCATGGTTTTTGCGCAGGAACTGCGCCGGACTGTGGAGAAGATACACAGCCCGCCCCCACAACCCGAGGATCCGGAGCGGTCCCTCGATCTGACCTCCGAAGAGGATCCAGATATAATGGTGGAGTTGATCGACGGGGTGTTCTAGCAACTTAGCATCGACAATGCTTTGGTAGCCATTACGGCCGATTACCCCGGAATACTTCCAGCCCCACAGGTAACTGAGACCAAGATCCCAAAACCCTGATAATGACCCATCCGTGCTTATTTTTAATCACTGTATACCAATGGTGTTTCACAGGGGGTACCTTCGAGGCGGGATGCCGAGGCTGCGGCGGCTGGCCAACAAGGGGCAGCGCGGCCCCGCAGGTTAAAAAGAAGTGTGGTCCGGATTGAAACTCCGCCGCAACGGTATGGCATGTCACCATACTCCCAGGATTGATTCCTGGAAGGCGTACTAACGCTGATGCTCTTTTCAGGAAAAAGCGCCGCGGATCGAGTCCGAGAGGCTGCCGATCGAACCTTCACCGGGCAAGCTTCAAAGTCGGGTCGGAGGCTGAGGCGAGCACGAGACGTGTTTCGGATGCTCCTCCGACAGAGGATGCCGACAGGTTGTCCACCACCAACTCCGAGGTGGAGAGCGCCTTGAATCATAGGCGCCGCCGGACAGTTCTTCGTGACGCGTGTTTCTCCCAAGAGGCCTTGAATGCCTTTGATTCGGGAGATGCGCACCTCCGTGCCGCTCAAGATGGTCTAGCCAGAGCCACGGAGCAGTATGTGAAGGACATACGGGTAAGGAAATTTGACAGTTATATATGCCAGTAGCCCCCAAGGCTTAAAATAGTTAGAATAACTGATTTAAGGATCATTTGTTATGCAGGATCTTACATAAAAGAATACCTTACTGTCCCAGGAGCTGGAAGAGTGCAAGGCCCAACTTGAGGCCGCACTAGCCGCTACAGGGGGAGCCACAGAGACCCCCTCTGGTAATATACGCTTCAGAAGATAAATAATTTATGAAGTGTGGCGGGTGTGTAAATCTGACAAAAACATTGCAGATGGCGTCGGACTAGATCCGGACAAGCAACAGCTCTTACGCCAGTTAAAGGCCGGCGAGAGTGTGCTTACGAGGGTGTGGCAGGAGAAGAATAACCTCCAAGACGCCAACACCAAGCTGGGTGAGGAACTAAAGGACATCCGTGCCCAGTTGTCTGACTCCGTAAAGGAGAATCGGCGGCTTCGTCGCGGCATTTTCAGTAAGTGCTTGAGCGAACTTTGAAAAGAGTTCGGCGAGGAAGGCCACTAACATAAACATGTATGTAGGTTTGCTCACAGGTCGTCCTGAGGAGGAGGTGCCCAGCTCTTCGGGTGATCTTCTTCCCGAATTGCATCAGCTGCACGAACGAGACCGGCAGGTGATGAAAGGCGTCGGCCAAGCCTTGTGGCCATCTATCTCCCTGCCTGAAGGCATTGGGGAGCTGGCGGAGCGGCTTCAAGGAGCACGGCGGCGCTTCCGGCTATGGAAGATATTGGCCTGCCGTCAAGGCGCCAGGGAGGCCTGGGCCATGGTGAAGACGCGGTACACGAAGGCTGACCCAAACCACATGGCCGAGGTCGGACCTGTGGGGCCGGATGGGATGGAGATCCCTGTAAGCTTAGTGTACGGCCAAATTAGAATTGGCCGCCAAGTATTCCCAGCAAGATTGTAAATTAGATAGCCTTTTAGATGGCATTGAGGAGGAATACAATGAGTTGAGTTGACTATGTAAAAATATGACATGAAAGAATGTCTTCTAGCAGGATTGTAGATCGTTTGTCATAGCGGACCTTTTAACCCGACCTCCGGACCCAATAGTCCGGAGTGTGTCCGAATACCTTCATGGTTATATAAGAACCGTGGTATGCATGGAGACCAAGGCGAGGGGTCATTGTTGCTGTATCGGACAAGTGCCCAACTAGTTATGTTATATTACATGGGTAGTAAGAAACATCTTCCGGGAGAATAGTTCCGTTAAGGGTTCCTTTCGCTGGGATGCATGCCCTAAAGTGCATGTCAAAAGCTGCTATAAAGCAGAAAATCATCTGGGGCAGATGGGTAAATAGTTAAAATCATCTTTCAGTTCACCGACCTTAAGAACGCTAGCTTCGGCTTCACCGGTCGAGGTACACATCCGGCTGACCGGCAATAACAATCACAGAGGTGCTCCTTTACCACCTAGCCAAACAATCGGGAACGTAGGGGTAAGCACAGGAGCCAGGCAACCCAGCTTGGCCAAAACTTAAGTCATATCGATGCATATAATGGTGAATAAAAGGTACATGCGGAAGTTTAACACATGTGTTGGGCATGAAGCCCGTATAAATAAGCTTCTATTAAAGAAGCCCCGTGTATAATGAGCGGACAGCGCGTCAAGTGTGTCTTGAAAAAGCGCAAGCGAGCCTCTAGAGGCTACAAGAAGAAGAAGGGGAAGGAGAGAAATAAAAGACAGCAAAAAGCAAAAATAAAGAATGCGGACGGAGGAAGAAGGCGAACTTGGAGTCCGGCACTTAGGCGTAGAATCTTCGTGAGGCGGGCTGCGTTCCATGGGTTCGGCTCGAGTCGGTTATCCGCGCGTTTAGCAGACGGTATGCTCCACCGGTCAGGACCTGGTCGATGATGAAGGACCTTCCCATTTGGGCTTGAGTTTGTCCTTTTTCTTGTCCGCAGTAGAACTAGTTCGCCAGCGTTATAAGCTTTGGCCCGTGCTTCCTGCTTTGATATCTTGAGCCTGTTGTTGATAGAATGCGGAGCGAGCTTTTGCCACGTCGCGCTCCTCCTCCAATGCGTCCAAACTGTCCTGCCGATCAAGCTCGGCTTCTCTTTCTTCATACATGCGCACGTGAGGTGAGTCATGTATTATATCGCAGGGCAAGACTGCCTCTGCGCCGTACACCATAAAGAATGGTGTGAATCCGGTAGTACGATTCGGCGTGGTCCGCAGCCCCCAGAGTACGGAGTCGAGCTCCTCAACCCAGTGCGTGTTAGATTCCTTGAGGGACCGCACCTGTCTAGGTTTAATGCCGCTCATGATTAGACCGTTTGCCCGTTCGACTTGGCCGTTGGTTTGAGGGTGATAGACTGAGGTGTAATCGAGCTTGATGCCCATGTTTTTGCACCATGATTTGACCTCATCGGCATTGAAGTTGGTGCCATTGTCATGATACTGTGGGGGACACCGTAACGGTGCACTACCCCTGATATGAAGTCTATCACTGGTCCGGATTCGGCCGTTTTAACTGGTTTGTCCTCTATCCATTTGGTGAATTTGTCCACCATGACCAATAGGTATTTTTGCTTGTGGGTTCCTCCCTTGAGGGGTCCAACCATGTCAAGCCCTGGACCATGAACGGCCAGGTGATGGGTATAGTTTTAAGGTCGGTGGGTGGCATGTGGCTTTAGTTAGCAAAAAGCTGGCAACCGACGATCGTTGGACTAAGTCCTGCAAGCATCTGCCCGGCCGTCGGCCAATAAAATCCTGTCGGAAGGCCTTGCCTACAAGGGCCGGGCTGCGGCGTGGTGCCCACCCAGTCCGGCATGAATTTCAGCCAAGAGGTTTCGCCCTTCCTCTTCGGAGATACACCTTTGAAGGACTCCGGTAGTGCTTTTCTTATAAAGCTCTCCCTCATGGACTTTATAGGCTTTAGGCGCCGTACTATCTGGCGAGCCTCATTTTGGTCTTCGGGAGTTCCTGCCTAGTTAGGTAGGCTAGGAATGGTTCCGTCCGCGGGCGATAACCGCCATTATTTCGTGAGCGAGGGTGTTATCTCGGGCGGAGCCTCGGTTGTGTCGAGTGTTGGCGTCGGCGGTGCGGTTGGGTCCGGATTGTTATTGCGGACTCCCTCCCATAGTACGGATGGCTTGAACAGTCGTTCGAAAGATATTGGGTGGGGCGGCATCGCATTTTGCACCGATGCATGCCAATATATCCGCCGCTGGTTGTTATCGGGCTATATGATGAAATTCGAGCCCTTGAACCGTCCGACATTTTAGGACCGCATTGCGGTATGCTGCCATTTTCGGATCTTTGGTGTCAAAGTCTCCGTTTATTTGAGATATTGCGAGGTTTGAATCGCGCACCTCTAGGCGTTGAATGCCCATGGAGATCGCCATCCGGAGGCGTGCGAAGGGCCTCGTAGTCGGCTGCGTTGTTGGAGTCCGTATACATTATCGAAGGGCGATTGGACTGTGTCCCGGTTGGGGACGTCGAGGATGACGCCAGCCCCAGGCCAGCCAACATTTTGGAGCCGTCAAAGTGCATGATCAATTGGAGTATGCGCCGTACTCTTTAGGGAGTTCGGCTTCGGTCCATTCGGCCATGAAGTCGGCCAAAACCTGCGACTTAATAGCTCGTCGCGGCTTATAAGTTATATCGAATGGGAGGAGCTCTATGGCCCATTTAGCAATCCGGCCCGTCGCGTCACGGTTATTTATAATGTCATTAAGAGGTACTTCGGAGGCTACCGTCGCAGCTTCCGGGATGCCATGAACACCGCGTATGCTATCTTTTGATAGTGTGGGTACCGGGACTTGCATGGAGTTAGGACCGTGGACACATGATAAACCGGTTTTTTAATAGGGAACCGGTGTCCGTCCGTTTCTCGTTCGACAACGAGCACCGCGCTGACAACTTGATGTGTTGCGGTGATGTATAATAGCATTGGTTCGCCCACGTTGGGCGCGGCCAGGACGGTTGTTTCCAAAATGGCCTTTATTTCTTGAGTCCGGCCGTGGCGGCATCCGCCCACTCGAAGTGTTGGTCTTGCGGCGGAGGCGGAGGAGGCGGTAAAGAGGTAATGCCTTTTCTCCTAAGCGGGAGATAAAGCGGCTGAGAGCCGCACGCATCCGATCAATTTTGTATTTGTTTGAGGTCTTTTGGAATATCCAATTGTGACAGAGCTCGAATCTTGGATGGGTTTGCTTCAATTCCTCTACCGGACACGATGAAGCCCGGGAGCTTTCGGTGGAGCGCCAAGACGATTTTTCCGGATTGAGCTTGATGTCATATTTTCGAAGATTGTCGAATGTGAGCCTCAAGTCGTCTACTAGAGTTTCGACGTGCTTGGATTTGACGACCACGTCATCTACATATGCTTCCACCGTTTTGCCGATCTGGTTTGCCGGACATGTACGAATCATGCGCTGATATGTTGCGCTTGGCGTTTTTGAGCCCAAAGGGCATTGTGTTGAAGCGAGCGGGCCGTATGGAGTGATGAATGTTGTTGCAGCTTGGTGCGGCTCCGCCATCTTGATTTGGTGGTAGCCGATGCAGCGTCGAGGAAGCACAATGAGTCGTGTCCGCTGTAAGCGTCAATGATTTGATCAATTCGAGGGAGGGGAAGGGATCCTTTGGGCAAGCCTTATTAAGGTCTTGAAATCAACACATAGGCGCCAGGATTTATCCTTCTTTGGTACCATCACCAGGTTAAGCTAGCCAGTCCGAATGTTTTATATCTCGATGAATCCGGCCTCCAAGCGTTTGGCTAGCTCCTCTCCCATGGCCTGTCTCTTGGGTTGGAAAAGCGCCGAAGAGCATGTTTGGTGGCTTGAATCCTTTTAGGATATTTAGGCTGTGCTCGGCCAGGTGGCGTGGGATTCTGGCATGTCGAAGGGTGCGAGCAAAGATGTCCCAGTTTTCTTGTAGAAATTCTCGTAGTCTTGGCGTCGACATCGGGGTTTAATTGTGCCCGATGGAGGCCGTCTTTGTGGTCCGTTGGGTGGACTTGGAATTTGACTATTTCATCCGCTGGTTTAAAAGAGGTGGACTTGGATCTTTTATCAAGTATCACATCGTCCTGTTCACCGTGGGCGATCGCGGTGAGTTCCTCGCCGCTAGGGCTTCGGATAGTGCCTCGAGGGCTAGTGCGGCTGTCTTATTTTCGACGCGAGTGCTATGTTCGGATCACTAGCGAGAGTGATGATTCCGTTGGGATCGGGCATTTTAAGCTTCATGTACCCATAATGGGGTATATCTTGAAAAATTGTGAATGCCTCTCGTCCTAATAAAGCATGATATCCGTTGTTGAGCGAGGCCACTTGAAATGTGACCTCCTCGGACCTGTAATTGTCCGCAAGCTGAACACTACGCCCAGCGTGATTTTCCCTGCAGCATGCTTCCGGCTGGGATTATTCCTCTAAAGGTTGTGTTGCTTCGCAATGCGGTTCGATCTATTTCCATTTTTCGGAGGGTTTCCTCATAGATGAGGTTTAGTCCGTTGCCGCCATCCATGAGTACCTTAGTAAGGCAAAAGCCGTCTACTATCGGGCTGAGGACCAATGCGGCTGGTGCCCGGGCAGTTCGGAATTTAGGTTCGTCACTGGCATTGAAGGTAATAGCCGTGTCACTCCATGGATATATTGTTGCTACTTGGTAGACTTCGGCAAGGTTGCGGAGTTGTCGTTTTTGCATGTTATTTTATGCGAAAGTCTCGAAGACTGTTAACACCATACTGGTGTTGCTGGGCTGGGATTCTGAAGCTAGAAGCTCTTCGCCACTTTTGGCCACCTGCCGTAGTATCCAACATGCTCGAAGGCTATGAGTTGGAGTGGCGCCCTCTGTGCTATGAATTTTGCAGGGTCCATTTAGCCAACCGTCCAGTACGGTTCCGTGCCCTTTAGGGGGTTTTGGTTTTTTGGTATTCAACCCAGGTGCTTGATAATGATGCACCCTTTTGTTCCGGATTAGGGATGTATTCGGGGCCGGATTATCCCAAAATTTACTTTCGGTTTTCCAGGCGCTCTCCATCGCACAGTACTTTTCTACGATGGTCACCAAGTCAGCAAAGCATGTAATTTCGTGACGACTTATGGCGTTTAGGATTCCCTTGTCCGTGCAATTATTGCAGAAGATTGGTATTGCGTCCTCCTCTCGGCAGTCCTTTATCATGTTCATAACCAGGAGGAATCTGGCCCAGTAATGATGTACTGTTTCGGCGGGCTCTTGCCGAATTCGAGAGAGACCGCTAATGTTTGAGTGGGCGGGTGGCAATAAATCCGGAACCCCGTCCAATTTAGGACTCAACGGCCGGGAAGTTTCCGAACTCAGAAGTTTGGATTTTTGAGTGCTATCCAATGAGTCCGACCCGCCGCCTGACTTTAAAGTTCAGGGCTTGATCGACATCCGTCCCTCTGCAGGAATCCGGCATGGAGGGATCAGGAATCCGGATGTAGCTAGTCCTTAAGATAGGAGAAGAGTCGCCGCATTGCTCCTCTATCACAGCAACATGATGGGTAGCCGGGGAGAGTTGATCTCTCGGATCGGTTTAGGCCCGATCCGGTCGTGTCTGTGGCGACTCCCGGTGACAATGCGATCCAGGAGCTCGTTTACGGAGGAGAGCTCGACCGGATCTAACTGTTCGGCAAGTTCCGAACTAACATGGAGATTGGTTTCGATGACTCAAGAAGTCATCATCGGCGCGACGGCCGAACTAGCGGTCATGAGAAAACCGCCTAGCCGAAGAGTCTGACCAGTGGCCAAGGCTTCTTTGGCGATGGTGTCGTCTTTAAAGACGAGATGAGGCATCCTACCTGATGGCGACGGCACAGAGGAACTCTCAATGAAAGCACCAATGTCGGTGTCAAAACCGGCGGATCTCGGGTAGGGGGTCCCGAACTGTGCGTCTAGGCGGATGGTAACGGAGACAAGGGACACGATGTTTTACCCAGTTCGGGCCCTCTCGATGGAGGTAATACCCTACTCCTGCTTGATTAATATTGATGATATGGGTAGTACAAGAGTAGATCCACCATGAGATCAAGGAGGCTAAACCTAGAAGCTAGCCTATGGTATGATTGTTGTTAGCCCCACGGACTAAAACCCTCCGGTTTATATAGACACCGGATAGGTTAGGGTTACACAGAGTCGGTTACAATGGTAGGAGATCTACATATCCGTATCGCCAAGCTTGCCTTCCACGCCAAGGAAAGTCCCATCCGGACACGGGACGAAGTCTACAATCTTGTATCTTCATAGTCTTGGAGTCCGGCCGTGACGATAGTCCGGCTATCCGGACACCCCCTAGTCCGGGACTCCCTCACCCGTTGACTAAGCCTCTTCCACGAGCAAAACATGATCAACACCTAGACTCCATGGGTGTTAGAATCATTACTGTGTAATCTAGATTATTGACTCTAGTGCAAGTGGGAGACTGAAGGAAATATGCCTTAGAGGCAATAATAAAGTTATTGTTTATTCCTCATATCATGATAAATGTTTATTATTCATGCTAGAATTGTATTAACCGGAAACATAATACATGTGTGAATACATAGACAAACATAGTGTCACTAGTATGCCTCTACTTGACTAGCTCGTTGATAAAAAATGGTTGAGTTTCCTAGCCATAGATATGAGTTGTCATTTGATTAACGGGGTCACATCATTAGGAGAATGATGTGATTGACTTGACCCATTCCGTTAGCTTAGCACTTGATCGTTTAGTATGTTGTTATTGCTTTCTTCATGACTAATACATGTTCCTATGACTATGAGATTATGCAACTCCCGAATACCGGAGGAACAATTTGTGTGCTACCAAACGTCACAACATAACTGGGTGATTAGAAAGGCGCTCTATAGGTGTCTCCGATGGTACTTGTTGAGTTGGCATAGATCGAGACTAGGATTTGTCACTCTGATTGTCGGAGAAGTATCTCTGGGCCCTCTCGGTAATGCACATCACTATAAGCCTTGCAAGCAATGTGACTAATGAGTTAGTTGCGGGATGATGCATTCGTGAGCGAGTAAAGAGACTTGCGATGCTTGAGATTGAGATACCGACGATCGAATCTCGGGCAAGTAACATACCGATGACAAAGGGAACAACGTATGCTGTTATGCGGTTTGACCGATAAAGATCTTCGTAGAATATGTGGGAGCCAATATGAGCATCCAGGTTTGTAGGATCAAAAGTATGTCTAGAGGGGGGTGATTAGACCACTTGACCAAATAAAAACTTATCCTTTTCCCAATTTTAGTCTTTGGCAGTTTTTAGCTATCTTAGCACAAGTCAAGCAATCTTAACACAATTCAAGCAAGCAGGCAAAGAGTATATGAGCAGCAGAAAGTAAAGCATGCAACTTGCAAGAATATAAAGGGGAAGGGTTTGGAGAATTCAAACGCATTTGGAGACACGGATGTTTTTGTCGTGGTTCCGATAGGTGGTGCTATCGTACATCCACGTTGATGGAGACTTCAACCCACGAAGGGTAACGGTTGTGCGAGTCCACGGAGGGCTCCACCCACGAAGGGTCCACGAAGAAGCAACCTTGTCTATCCCACCATGGTCGTCGTCCACGAAGGACTTGCCTCACTAGCGGTAGATCTTCACGAAGTAGGCGATCTCCTTGCCCTTACGAACTCCTTGGTTCAACTCCACAATCTTGTCGGAGGCTCCCAAGTGACACCTAGCCAATCTAGGAGACACCACTCTCCAAGAAGTAACAAATGGTGTGTTGATGATGAACTCCTTGCTCTTGTGCTTGAAATGATAGTCTCCCCAACACTCAGCTCTCTCTCACAGGATATGGATTTGGTGGAAAGAAGATTTGAGTGGAAAGCAACTTCGGGAAGGCTAGAGATCAAGATTCATATGGTAGGAATGGAATATCTTGGCCTCAACACAAGGGTAGGTGGTTCTCTCTCAGAAAATGTGTATTGGAAGTGTAGGTTCGTTATGATGGCTCTCTCCATGAATGAAGAGGAGGTGGAGGGGTATATATAGCCTCCACACAAAAACTAACCGTTACACACAACTTAGCAATCTCGATGGGACCGAATTGAGAAACTCGGTCGGACCGATTCAGCAAATCTAGTGACCGTTAGGATTTTCGGTGGGACCGACATGCAACTCGGTAGGACCGATATGGTTAGGGTTAGGGCATAACGTAATCTCGGTGAGACCGATTACACAAACTTGGTAGGACCGATTTTGGTATAAGCTAACCAGAGAGTTGGTCAGGTAAACTCAGCGGGACCGGTTCGCTCGTTTCGGTGGGACCAAAATGTTACGAAAAGGAAACAGAGAGTTTACATTGCAATCTCGGTGGGACCGATCGCTCATCTCGGTGGGACCAAAATGTTACGAAGGGAAACAGAGAGATTACAATCCCATCTCGGTGAGACCGAGATCCCTATCGGTGAGACCGATTTTCCTAGGGTTTGTGGCAGTGGCTATGACATCCGAACTCGGTGGCGCCGGATAGAAAGAATCGGTGGGGCCAAGTTTGACTTTTGGTTTAGGTCAAATGTGGATGTGGGAAAGTAGTTGAGGGTTTTGGAGCATATCACTAAGCACTATGAAGCAAGAACCTCATTAAGCAACACCTCATCCCTCCTTGATAGTATTGGCTTTTCCTATAGACTCAATGTGATCTTGGATCACTAAAATATAAAATGTAGAGTCTTGAGCTTTGAGCTTGAGCCAATCCTTTTCTCCTTAGTATTTTGAGGGGTCCACTTTCCTCATCCATGTCATGCCATTCATTGAGCTTTTCCTGAAATATTTATCTTGGAATAATGTTAGCTCAATGAGCTATATGTTGCTAGGAATTACCAAAACCACCCAAGGATAGTTGCACTTTCAAGGTTCCGCTATTGGTTATTGACCAGAGACATGTCTCGGTCATGTCTACATAGTTCTCGAACCCGTAGGGTCCGCACGCTTGAAGTTCTATGACGATCGGTATTATGAGTTTTGTGTTTTATGTACGAAGGTAGTTCGAGTCCGGATATGATCACGGACATGGCGAGTCTCGAAATGGTCGAGACGTAAAGATCGATATATTGACGACTATGTTCGGACTCGGAAGTGTTTAGGAGGTTTGGGACATATCTCGGAGTACCGGGGTTACGGACCCCCGGGAGTGTAATGGGCCTATTGGGCCTTAGTGGAGAAGAGGAGGGCGGCGGGGCAGGCAGCGCCGCCCCCCCTCTAGTCCGAATGGACAAGGAGGGGCGCGCCCCCTTTCCTTCCTCTCTCTCCTTCCCTTCCCCTTCTCCTACTCCTACTAGGAAAGAAGGAGTCCTACTCCCGGTGGGAGTAGGACTCCCCCCTTGGTGCGCCCTCCTCCTTGGCCAGCCGCCTCCCCCTAGCTCCTTTATATACGGGGGCAGGGGGCACCTCAAGACACAACAATTAATCATTGATCTCCTAGCCGTGTGCGGTGCCCCCCTCCACCATAATCCACCTCAGTCATATCGTAGCGGTGCTTAGGCGAAGCCCTGCGTCGGTAACTTCATCAACACCGTCACCATGCCGTTGTTCTGACGAAGCTCTTCCCCGAAGCTCTACTTGATCGTGAGTTCGCGGGACGTCACCGAGCTGAACGTGTGCTGAACGCGGAGGTGTCGTGCGATCGGTACTGAGGATCGGTCGATCGTGAAGATGTACGACTACATCAACCGCGTTGTCATAACGCTTCCGCTTACGGTCTACGAGGGTACATAGACGACACTCTCCACTCTCGTTGCTATGCATCACCATGATCTTGCGTGTGCATAGGAAATTTTTTGAAATTACTGCGTTCCCCAACATACATAGTTCTCGAACCCGTAGTGTCCGCACACTTAACGTTCGTTGACGATATAGTGTTATATGAGTTATGTGATTTAGTGACCGAATGTTGTTCGGAGTCCCGTATGAGATCACGGACATGACGAGGAGTCCTCGAAATGGTCAAGAAGTAAATATTGATATATAGGACCATTGTATTCGGAAATTGAAAGAGTTTCGGAGTGCACGAGATAGTCATCGGGACACCGGAAGGGGTTCCGGACACCCCAGGCAAGTGTATGGGCCTTATGGACCAAAGGGGAGAAGCACACCAGCCCACAAGGGGCTGGTGCGCCCCTTCCACCCCTTGCCCACATACCAAGGAGGGATGGAAGGAAGGGGAAGGCGCCCCAAAGGCAGCCGACCCCATTTCCTTCCCCCCATACACAAATATGGAAAGGGGGATTCGGCCAGGGCAGGCGCCCTAGGGCAGCCGCCGGCCACTTGGGGCGCCCTAGGGGCTGCCTCCTCCCTCCTCCACCTATATATATGAGAGGAAGAAGAGGGGCAACAGATACCACGATTCCCTAGCCGTGTGTGGCTCCCCTCTCCCTCTAGTTCGTCCGTCTTGCTGGATCAAGAAGGCGAGGACGTCACCGAGTTGAACGTGTGCAGAACTCGGAGGTGTCGTACGTTCGGTACTTGATCGGTTGGAGCGCGAAGAAGTTCGACTACATCAACCGCGTTACTAAATGCTTCCGCTTACGGTCTATGAGGGTACGTAGACACACTCTCCCCCTCGTTGCTATGCATCTCCATGGATAGATCATTGCGTGTGCGTAGATTTTTTTGTTTTCCATGCAACGATTCCCAACACAAAACACATGCTCAAATGCTAGCCATGAGTGGACTTGCAACTGAGACAACTACGAGCCCATTTGCGAGCCGGGGGTGTACTTGCAACTGCGACAACTACGAGCCCGTTTGCGAGTCAAGGATGGACTTGCAACTAGGACAACCACAAAACTACGAGCCCATTTGAGAGTCAAGAGTCGACTTACAACTGGGATGAAACAAATAATATTCTCAATTGCGAGTCAAGGGTGGACTTGCCATTGGGATGAAAAACAAAAACACATGCTTCAGTTGCGAGTCGAGGGTGGGCTTGCAACTCGGACAATTACGATCCCAATTGATAGTCGATGGTGGACTTGCAACTCGGACAACTATGAAATACGAGCCTAGTTGCGTGCAACTGGGACAATAACAAAACTACAAGCGCAATTGCGAGTCGAACACGGACATGCAACTGGGATGAAAAACAATACACATGCCCAGTTGCTAGTTGATGGTGGACTTGTAACTAGGACAACTACGAGCCTATTTGCTAGTCAAGGGTAGACTATAAATTCTCCACCAGGACACATAAAGCACACAGCGAAAATGAACAAAAAGGAAAGCGTCCCCACAAACCCGAAACAACAACATATATGGGCCCATGTGAAAAGAAACGCGAGAACCGTCCGACATGGAACAAATAGGACATGAGGACGTGCGGCAAAAAAAGAACAAGCTGACATAGGCATGCATGATCGAGTTTGTGTGAACATTAAAGCAAACAAATCAACGGTTATAATTAAATGAGGCATCACTAAATCTATCTAGATGAGATTTGTTGCAAATCCGAAAGAAAAATCTGGTTACGCACTCCGCGAACTACACAATCAAACCAAAATAAACAAAATATTGGAACAAAAAGACATGCCCATAAAATGTAGACAGACGCTTCCTCTCTTTGTCTGCCGGGGTCCACCACTTGACCACAGGGCACGGTCGACCAGAGCTCCATAAATACAACCCACAAAATAAACTCAATGCACAAAATATAATAATGGCCAACTAAAAAATAGTCATATTAGGCCTCGCTGCTTCACGAAGGACGAACAAAAAACACAACGACAAAGAGCATAATTCAAAAAGCACCTATATCTAATAGTATGTGAGTTAGACGAGACATTGTTAACTCTTATCTAGATGAGAATTAGCAAAACCAATCCGAAATGGGACCCTCAGATCGCGCCGCGAAAACGGCAAAACAAAAGACGCACGCGCAAGCAGGCTGACAAGTAGACACCAGACATATGGCGCGACACGGGACGCTCGCGACAAAACAACCCGATCAAGATTTTCACGACATTTTAAGCGAACAGATGACAGAGTGAAAACAATACAAGAATTTATAACAAGTAAATAAACAAGGAAAAAAGGAAAAAGAAGAACTGGAAAGGAGGAAATAGAGAAGATAAATAGAAACAAAAAATCAAGAATTTAAAATAGTTCGTAATTTAAACAAATAAGGAAAAAAAGAAAATGGAGAATACATGCAACTTGTTCGTGAAAAAATAACAATTGAATCAAGTCGAGACATTAAAATCTCCACTATTTCACAACTAAATCATGATTTTACTTTCCGAGTGTGTAGTTTTTTACAACAAAAGAAAAGGACACATTAGCCTACAACTTTGCTAGCATGACAACGGCCTGAGGCAGCAAGAGGACACAATCTAAAAAAAACAAAGTCAGCCCAGGTAAAACACAAGCCCACACCGGGCACACAAAGGCACGAACAGCCACGGCACGAGAAAACAGGTGACAATGATACATCAGTGGAACCCCTAAAACAAAGGAGACACCAGTGGAACGCAAGCGGGAAGAAAAACAATTTTTTGCATGAATCTTGGAGCTTTAATGTGTGATGGATAAATTAGATGTGACATAAATAAAAGACATCTAGATGTGATTTAGTCAAACTGAATCATAATACTTCATTTTCTATTCACATATTCATGGCGGCTGATGTGCCAATTTTTTCCGCTGCCGAGGGGCACAGGTACGTGTATATATATGCTTCCTCCCCTATCACTTTTCACTCATCATTTCCGTCGCTAAACCTCCCAGTGAAGCTTCGATCTGATCTAGCGCGTGTACCAGACGACTGGGAGCGAGGTGATGAGGAGGGGCGCAGTGTGTAGCGAGATGACGCGGGGTAATGCAGTGGCGAGTGGCCAAGATAGACATCTCATGGTGCGGGCCCTGCCAATCGATGCGGAGAAGGTCTCACCGGCAGATGTCATCCGCCCTTTTTCAAGAAATGAGTTTCAAGTGCATCACCGCCCGGTTTCTTTGGAGTTGCTTTCGGGAGATTGCTCGGGGCACATGGTGCCATAACAACTTTCCGGACATGTTTGCGGAACTCCAAACCTCTCCTTTGCGTAGGTGGCTTGGGATTGGGGTGCTGGCTTGGTCGTCGTGGACTATTCGCAACAAACTTGTGATTCAGCACATCCCTCTTTGTTGTTCAACTGGCGCGATCTTCAAATTGTGTGGGTACTTGCAGCTTGCCCTCGGGAGCGGGACGCCATCGACACCTTCATCGCTGATCTTCGAGCCCTGGTGTTCTGCCTAGCACCGCCGCTTCCTCCTCCTCCTCCAGAGCCAGACTAGACCTCGGGTCTCCTGTTGCGGCTGCTGTTGCGGCCTTTTGAGGTGTGTTTTCCTCTTTCTTGTTTGGGCTTGTTGAGTTGTGTCCTTAGCAGAACCTTCGTATTTTTCGTTCGCGTGTGTGGGGTGTCTCCGTACTTGGACTTGTACTTTATGTGGATGTTGTTGTCTGGTTCTGATGCTTTATCTATAAAGCGGGCGAAAGTCTTTTTCGATGAAAAGAGTCAAGCAGACATCTATTTCGTACTCCTATGTATACCATTTCCCCTTCTTCCTCCAGCAATACCATGTCCATAGGCCATGCTTCTCCACAAGGCTGCTATCTGCATATTTTTCCTCCCTGTTACCTTCTCCATCTGATCAGTCCGAGTCATCCTATATCTGTTTTTTTCCTTTCCTTTCTTGCTGCAGGTTATGGTATATCGGGTTGGGGACTATTGGAGGCTGGTTCTGGAAATTTTCCAGAAAATGTATTCATGAGTTGATTGTTTGCAATGGCAATCAGGTTAGTTAACATGGAATGCTAAGTGAGGATGAGTTCCTTGCCCACTGTATACTGTAGTATGTACTATGCAGGAGAGTGGCAAGGAAGATACATACATCCTATAGAGACTTTTTCTTTTCTTTGCTAAGGTCTTTTGATAGACTGAGATATTGGAGAAGTAATTGTTGTATTGATTGGGGCCTCAAGGGATGTTTATATAGATTACAAAGCTTGGGCTCCAAGACTAGACTAATAGAGATAGATTACAATCTGAATAGACTTTATACTCTAAGATCCCCATGATCTCAACGTCAGGTGAAACAATGTTGAGACTGGAGCGTATGTCGGTGAACGATGCAGTCGGGAGTCCTTTGGTAAAAATGTCAGCAAATTGGGCACTTGTAGGAACATGAAGAACGCGAACCTCGCCAAGAGCCACCTTTTCACGAACAAAGTGAATGTCAATCTCAATGTGCTTTGTGCAGCGATGTTGAACTGGATTGGAAGCCATGTATACTGCAGAGATATTATGACAGTAAACAATGGTAGCGTGGGAAGCGGATGATGAAGTTCAACGACAAGCTGTCGTAGCTACACGGCCTCGCCACAGCGTGAGCAACCGCCCTATACTCAGCCTCAGCAGAAGACACTGGAAACTGTTACCTGCCTTTTAGAACACCAAGAAACAAGATTATCACCCAAATAAACGCAAAATCCAGATGTAGATCGTCGAGTATCTGGACAACCTGCCCAGTCTGCATCAGAATAAACTGTCAAGCTTGTAGGTGAAGAAGAATTAATAAGGAGACCGTGATCAAGAGTGCCTTTTAAATAGCGGAGAATGCGTCGACATGAGCGGATGAGGAGCACGAGGATCATGCATAAAGAGACGAGCTTGCTGAACTGAATAGGAGATTTCAGGACGAGTAAGAGTGGCATATTGAAGAGCGCCCGATGATGCTACGATATAAAGTAGGATCGAAAGAGGATCACCATCAGCCGACAGTTTAGCACCAACGTCGGCTGAGTACGAGAGGGTTGACAATCAGACATACGAGCGAAAGCAAGTCCAAAATGTATGACCGTTGAGAAAGAAAGAGGGAAGATTTTGTGCGAGAAACATGAATACCTAGAAAATGATGAAGAGGACCAAGATCAGTCATGGAAAACTCCCGATTGAGAGAAGAGATGGTATGTTGAAGAAAAGAATCGAGAACTAGCCGTGAGAATGATATCATCAACATAAAGCAAGAGGTAGGCGGTGTGAGTAGAAGACTGATAAACAAAGAGAGAAGAATCGGATTTGGAGGGAATAAAGCCTATGGTTTGAATAAAAGTAGCAAAGCATTGAAACCATGCACGAGGAGCTTGTTTAAGGCCATAAAGAGATTTGTTGAGGAGACAAACAAAACTTGGAGATGAGGATTCTCAAAACCAGAGGGTTCTTGACAATAAACAGTTTCATTGAGAGTGCCATGAAGAAAAGCATTTTTAACATCAAGTTGATGAATAGGCCAAGAAGAGGAAACAACAAGACTGAGAACAACACGAATAGTGCTTGGTTTAACAGCAGGAGAAAAAGTCTCATCAAAGTCAATACCGAACTCTTTGGGAGAAACCACGACACACCCAACGTGCTTTGTAACGGCGAGAGTGCCATTGGAATGAAATTTATGACGAAAAACCGATTTGCGAAACAATGTTAACACCGGAGGTTTGGGAACAAGAGTCCATGTATTATTTTGATGAAGAGCTTCAAATTCATCGCATAGCGAAAGCCGAGAGGGTCAAGAAGAGCTCGCTATAACTGGTTGGAATAGGAGAGATGGTTGGGGTGGCGGTAAGATTGAGGCGTTTGGTGGGGAGAAGAAATCCTCGTTTTCCACGGGTGCACATGACATGATCATTGGTGGCGGTGGTATAAAACGGCATTGGGTGGCGGTGGGTTTTCGGTTGAAGAGGACGGTGAGGAAGAAGAATCGAGAGGTGGTGGGTGTCGAGGGGTTGCCGTGGTAGGATGTGGTGAGGGAAAGGCGGCTGGGGTAGAGGATGCGATTCTTGGGAGAGATGGAGGGACAGGGCAGGAGGGTGGCTAACGTTGGGTGATTCCGGTGAGAGGCGGAACAAGATTCCATGGCAGCGAGAGATGACCGAAGGCGAACTAGGGAAGGGTTTTGGTGGTGGCGGATTGTGGTGGAATTGGTGTTGTGGTTGTAGTGACAGAAAAAGGAAAAGTATTTTCATCGAATGTGACATGACGAGAGAGAATGATCTGACCAGAAGATGGTTGAAACAACGATATCCTTTGTGATCATCGGAAAGACCAAGGTGAATGCAAGGTAGTGGCGTGGTTCTAGTTTGTTGTAGGCGGTAGAGGCGATGTTGGGAAAGCATAGACAGCCAAAACACGAGAAAAGAATAGTCGAGGTGGGAGAGAAAAAGAGATTGAAAAGGCGAATAAAGAGGGCAAGTTTTAGTTGGTGAATATTAAGAAGGGTGTGGCGGTGCGAAGGGCTTCAACCCAAAAGCGGGAAGGAAGAGAGGATTGTAAAAGCAATGTGCGAAGAACATCATTAATAGAGCGAAGACAGCGTTCAGCTTTACCATTTTGAGAAGATGTATAAGGGCATGAAAGCGAAGAAGAATGCCTTGGGAGAGAAAGAAGGTGCAGTTTTGGGTGTTATCAAATTCACGACCGTTATCACATTGAATAAATCTAATTGGCAAGCCAAAGTGTGTGATTACATATTGTCGAAAGTTGAGAAAGATTGCAGGTACTTCAGATTTAGCTAGAGAGGAAAGGTCCAAGTATAGTGAGAATAATCATCCAAGATCACAAGATAATATTTATAACCGAAACACTAGGGATGGGGAGGTCCATAAATCACAGTGAAGTAACTCAAAAGGAAAAGTACTAATGGTAGTAGAGGTTCCAAAAGGTAATCTAACATGTTTGCCGTATTGACATGCATTACTGAGAGAGAGGGATTGTGGGGACTGCTAGAACTAGGGATACAAAATTCTTGGAGTAAAGGCGTCAAAGTGTTTTTTGCTGGGATGACCGGCGACGATGCCATAGATCAGCGGATGCGAGCATGGCACTAGGGGTGGATGTGGGGCGCCATGAAGAGGATAAAGATCGCCCGTGCTATTGTACCGGCGAGGACCGCCCCGTTGTCGATTCTTCACAGACAAACCAAAAGGGTCAAAGGCCAGGATAACTTTGTTGTCAATGCAAAATTGTCTAACATAAATAAGATTTTTGATGATGGAAGGAACCACAAGAATATTGCGGACAAGAAAATTGGCATGAGAGGAAGGGATGTAAGAGTGACCGGTGCATGAAACAGTGATGGTGGATCCATCGCCAATGGTGATAGTGAAAAAGCGAGAAGGAAAACAAGTGACAATAAATTCATATTTGAAGATATATGCGTTGATGCACGAGAATCGAAAATCAATCCGCACCTCGTCGTTGAGGACAAAATTGTTCATGGCGTTGATGAAGCGGCTTGGTCCCAAGCCGGCTGTTGGGGAGGAGCAGAGGGGCGAGGAGCTTGCATGTTGGCGTGGGGATAGCGGATGGGTAGTATGCGATTAGGGCCTGCATGTTGCCGTGAAGACCGGCATGGTGTTGGAGGCGGCGGTCTGGCGTCTTGGTAGGCGGAGTAGGAGTGGCGGTGTAGGCGTCGCGGCGGCACGGGGTCAAGGAGTCCCGGAGGCGGTGGCTGGGCGAACCGGGGCTCCACGTGCCGTGTCACGCAGGAGGGGCACCATCTGGCGAGGGGCCGACCAAGGCATCGACCAAGCACGGGCGAGGCCAGTCAAGGATCATCTTGAGGAGGCCATGGCAGGAGCTGGTGGTTGTGAGGCCGGTGGATGGCCAGGTTTGGGGAGGTGTTTGGGTAGTTGTAGAGGAAGAGGTAGGGGATGGGGCGCCGGTGCCGGAACTCGACCATGGAGAAGAGGGGCCGAATCGGCGAAATGGCGTGTGTGGTGGTGAAGCCATACCAGTCTTGGAAAACCTAGGCGTCGGATACCATGATAGATTGAGATATTAGAAGTAATTGTTGTATTGATTGGGGCCTCAAGGGTTGTTTATATAGATTACAAAGCTTGGGCTCCAAGACTAGACTAATAGAGATAGATTACAATACGAATAGACTTTATACTCTAAGATCTTTTACTATTAGGCACGCGACGATCATTGGCTCTCGGTCTTAGAGTATAAGTCTATTCGTATTGTAATCTATCTCTATTAGTCTAGTCTTATAGCCCAAGCTTTGTAATCTATATAAACAGCCCTTGAGGCCTCAATCAATACAACAATTACTTCTCCAATATCTCAATCTATCATGGTATCCGACGCCTAGGTTTTCCTATGGCTCACCACGCCAGCCGCCTCGGCCGATCTCCCCTCTTCTCCATGGCCGAACACCATTGCAGCGTCTCTTCCTTCATACCAATCTCATTAGACCTTGGCATCCACAACTACTACCATTGGCGCCACCTCTTCATCATCCATCTCATTAGACCTTGGCATCCACAACTACTACCATTGCCCACCTCTTCATCATCCATCTCGGCGCCGCTACGCCACCACATTGATCCTCCTACCCACCACAGCCCGCTGATCCTCGCTGGGTGAAAGATGATCTCGCCATCATCCGATTGGATTTACACACGCATCTCCACGGAGCTTTTCAATCTGGTGTCCCACGATGACACCACCGCCGCCGATCTCTGGGCTTCCTTCAACGGCTGTTTGAGGACAACTCGTAGCGTGAATCAACGCGCTCAACACGAGCTACGCACAACCATGCAGGGAGATGTCGGTATCCATCTTCGCCCAGCGAATCAAGGCTATTGGCGATGAACTCCGTGAACTTGGTGATCACGTCGAGGATTGCACTCTCATCGCGCCCTCCTCCAAGGTCTCGGCGATCAATTCGAGAAGCAGCAGTCCTTCATCCCCATGCTCAAACCGTACCCCACCTTCAAGGAAGTCCGCTCGATCCTCCGGCAAGAAGAGAAGAACCAGGCTCGCAAGGCGCAATTGGCGCCCTTGGTGTTTCATCTTTGTCGCGCCCTCTTCTGCAGCTCCCCGCGCTGGGATGCAGCGGCAACCGACCGCCCCTCAACTCCTGCTTTGTGGCTGCAGCCTCAACACCACCACCCAGTGGCGCCCGAGTCCCAACTACAAGGGCAAGAATCCCGTCTACCGGCCTCCTGCATCTCGTCTGTCCGGACCTGCACCAGCCTCGTCATCCACCGCTCCCGCGCCACCAGCTCCGTCGCCATGGCCTCCTCGGCATGATCCTTGGACTGGCCTCGTCCGAGGCTTGAGTCGATGCCATGGTCGGCCCCTTGCCGTATGGTGCCCCTCCTGCGTGCCGGACACGTGGAGCCAGTCTTCGTCCAGCCACGGGCTCTCAGGGACTCCTTGGACCCGGGCAGCCGGCGCCGTCTACACCGCCACTCCTACTCCGCCTACCAGCACGCCGAGACCACCGTCGCCCTACAACACCATGCCGGCCTCTCTCGGCAACATGCAGGCCCCAATCGCATACTACCATCCGCTATCCCTCGTCAACATGCAAGTTCCTGGCCCCTCTGCTCCTCCCCAACAGCGGCTTGGGACCAAGCCGCCTTCATCAATACCATGAACAATTTTGTCCTCAACGGCGCGAGTGCGGATTGGATTTTCGATTCTGGTGCATCAATGCATATGTCTTCAAATATGAATTTATTGTCGACTTGTTTTCATACGCTTTTCCACTATCACCATTGGTGATGGCTCCACCATCCTGTTTCATGCCTTGGTCACTCTTCCATCCCTTCCTCTCATGCCAATTTTCTTTTACATAACATTCTTGTGGTTCCTTCCATCATCAAAATCTTATCTCTGTTAGACAATTTTGCATTGACAACAAAGTTATCTGGCCTTTGACCCTTTTGGTTTGTCTGTGAAGGATCGACAGCGGAGGCAGTCCTCGCTTCGGTACAATATGCAGGCGATCATTATCCTCTTCATGGGCGCCCACATCCACCTCGTGCCATGCTTGCCTCTGTTGATCTATGGCATCGTCGTCTCGATCACCCAGCAAAAACACTTTGACATCTTTACTCCAAGAATTTTGTATCCGTAGTTCTAGCAGTCCTCATAATCCCTCTCTCTGTAATGCATGTCAATGTGGCAAACATGTTAGATTACCTTTTGGAACCTCTACTATCATTAGTACTTTTCCTTTTGAGTTACTTCTTTGTGATTTATGGACCTCTCCGGTCCCTAGTGTTTCTAGTTATAAATATTATCTTGTGATCTTGGATGATTATTCTCACTATACTTGGACCTTTCCTCTTAGCGCTAAATCTGAAGTACCTTCAATCTTTCTCAACTTTCGACAATATGTAATCACACACTTTGGCTTGCCAATTGATTTATTCAATGTGATATGATCGTGAATTTGATAACACCCAAAACCGCACCTTCTTTCTCTCTCAAGGCATTCTTCTTAGTTTTCATGCCCTTATACATCTTCTCAAAATGGCAAAGCTGAGCGCTGTCTTAGCTCTATTAATGATGTTCTTCGCACATTGCTTTTACAAGCTTCTCTTCCTTCCGTTTTGGGTTGAAGACCTTACCACCGCACACTACTTCTTAATATTCGACCAACTAAAACTTGTCCTCTTTATTAGCCTTTCCAATCTCTTTTTCTCTCCCACCGACTTTTCTTTTCTGCGTGTTTTGGCTGTCTATGATTTCCCAACATCGCCTCTACCGCCTCCAACAAACTAGAACCACGCTCACTACCTTGCATTCACCTTGGTCTTCGATGATCACAAAGGATATCGTTGTTTGATCCATCTTACGGTAGTATCATTCTCTCTCGTCATGTCACATTCGATGAAAATACTTTTCCTTTTACTGTCACTACAACCACAAAACCAATTCCACCACAATCGGCCACCACCAAAACCCCTTCCCTAGTTAGGTCCTTCGGTCATCTCTGCTGCCATGGAATCTTGTTCCGTCTCTCAGCAGGAATCGCGTAGCGTTAGCCACCCTCCTGCCCGTCCCCATCTCTCCATAGCTGCATCCTCTACCCCAGCCGTCTTTCCCTCACCACATCCTACCAGGCAACCCCTCGACACCCACCACCTCTGATTCTTCTTCCTCACCGTCCTCTTCAACGAAAACCACTGCCACCCAATGTGGTTCTTATACCACCACTCACCAATGATCATGTCATGTGCACCCGTGGAAAGCGAGTTTCTTCTCCCCACCAAGCGTCTCAATCTTACCGCCACCCCAACCATCTCTCCTATTCCAACCAGTTATAAGCGAGCTCTTCTTGACCCTCTCTGGCTTTACGCTATCGTGATGAATTTGAAGCTCTTCATCAAAATAATACATGGACTCTTGTTCCCAAACCTCCTGGTGTTAACATTGTTTCTGGCAAATCGGTTTTTCGTCATAAATTTCATTCCAATGGCACTCTCGCTTGTTACAAAGCTCATTGGGTGTGTCGTGGTTTCTCCCGGCAACTGGTATTGACTTTGATGAGACTTTTTGTGGCGCCCTCGATTCAATCGTACACTAATCATGCGCAATGTATGCGATCAAGATCAAGACTCACGGAAGATATCACAACACAACTCTACAATAAAATAAGTCATACAAGCATCATAATACAAGCCGAGGGGCCTCGAGGGCTCGAATACAAGTGCTTTCGATCATAGAGCGAGTCGTGGAAGCAACAATATCTGAAATGCGGACATAAGTTAAACAAGGTGCCATAAGATGGCTAGCACAAAGCTGGGATCTGGTCGAAAGAGGACAGGCCTCCACAGGATCCTCCTAGGTCACTCTGGTAAATGTCGTCGGTGGGCTGCACGTAGTAGTAAGGCGCCTCGGAGTAGTAGTCGTCGTGGCGGTGGCGTCTGGATCTGGCTCCATCGTGCTGGTTGCAGACAATCGAGTAGAGAGGGAAAAGGGAACAAGGCAACCGTGAGTACTCATCCAAAGTACTACAAGCAAGGAAACTACACTACATATGCATGGATATATGTATCAAAGGCCATATCGATGGACTGAAGCTGCGAATGCGAGAATAAGAGGGGATAGCTAGTCTTAACGAAGACTAAACCACGGACACTGTCTTGCAACAGGTAGAGAGAGGACAATCTGAAGTCCTCCAAGTAACATCATTAGCAATAATCCTACCCGCGATCCCTGCTCATAACCTGGCGAGAGCGACCACCGGTTATATCGGCACTTGAAAGGGTGTGTTTTATCAAGTATCCGGTTCTAGTTGTCATAAGCTCAAGGTACAACTCCAAGTCGTCCTGTTATCGAAGATCACGGCTATCCGAATAGATTAACTTCCTGCAGGGTGCACCATCTTACCGGCAAAGACGCTTGATCCCATTTGGCGGACACACTTTCGGGGTCATGCCCGGCAGCGTAAGATCAACACGTCGCAGCCCCACCTAGGCACAACAGAGAGGCCAAGACGCGGTCTAAACCTAAGCGCAGCAGTGCAGGCACATCCATACGAGCACACACAAGACGTTGCGGCGGCCGGAAGCAGACCTAGCCTAACGAGCGTTCCAGTCCAATCCGGCTAGCGCCGCTCGTCATTGTGACGTCTGAAGTGCTTGGTGATACCACGGCGCGGGATACCCATAACTACTCCAGCGTAGATGGTTAGTGCGTATAAGCTCGTAGCCAACCGGATCAAATACCAAGACCTCGTTAAGCGTGTTAAGTAATCATGAACGCCGAAGCGAGGCAGGCCCACCTCTCTCCTAGGCGGTCTCAACCTGCCCTGTCGCTCCGCCACAAAGATCCACTCGCGGGTGCTCCATCAGCCGACCCGACTTTAGTCTCACATGTATCATGTATAAAGTATATGGTATATACCCGTGATCAACTCCCGAGTGATCACGGCCCGATAGTATAGCATGGCAGACAGACAAGTATGAAGGGCCACAGATGAATGAACTAGCAACCTATACTAAGCATATAGGATTGCAGGTAAGGTAACAACAGAAGTTACAAGGACAGGCTATGCAGCAGTATAGGAGTATCCGAAAACAGTAACATGCTATGCTACTCTAATGCAAGCAGTGTAGATAAGAGTAGGCGATATCTGGTGATCAAGGGGGGCTTGCTGGTTGCTGGCAAGAGAGAGGGTAAATCAACACCGTAGTCGAACCGCCATTGCGGCGTCGGTCTCGTAGTCTACGAAGAGAAGAAGAGGGGAAGAAACAATGAATACACGGTAACAGATGCATAACGATGCATGACATGCCAAGCGATGCTAGGCGTGCCCTAACGTGGTAAGAGAAGTCTTGGTTTAGGGGAAAACATCAGGAAGTTATCCGGTTCGGACGTCTGTCGAGACGGATGAACCGGAGAGGAAAGTTTGCAGGTTCGATAGGTTAGAGAAGTGTGGTGGACGAACGGACTGCGTATCCGGATTCGTCTCGTCGTTCTAAGCAACTTTCATGTTGAAAATATTTTAATCCGGATTACGGATTTAAAAGATATGATTTTTAAAAGATTTTATTAATTTCTGGAATTTAATTAATTATTTAATTAATTTCGAAAATGCATTTATGACATCAGCATGATGTCATCTTGACATCATCGATAGCAGGGTTGACTAAGTCAACCACGGCGAAGTGGGTCCCGCATGTCATTCACTAATGGCTAATTAACCTAATCAGATTAATTAACCTTACTTAATTAAGTTAATTAATGATTAGTGTTAATTAATTCAGAATTAATTAGTTTAATTAATTACTTACTTAATTAATTAATTAATTAATTAATTAGTTTTAATTCATTTTCATTTTATTTTCATTTACATTTTTAATTTAAGCGTTCATTTTTGGGGTGGGGCCCCACGTCGATGTACAGCCCTATCGGACATCTTGGTCAGTGGAGAGGCAGGCGGCCTTGAATGGAGCCTGAACCCGGGCAGGTGGGGCGCGATCGAGGATCGGGGCCATGGGGGGCGTGGCCGAAGGCCACAGCAGCAGGCCGGGCCAGTGGCGCCCGAGAGAGAGGCGGCGGTGGTGGGTGGTGGCTCGGGCGAAGGCAGCGTCTGTGTGGGGAGAAACAGGGGCTCGGTCGGGGGGGGCGGCGCGAACGAGCAGAGGCGAGGTCAGGCGCCGCAAGGTCGCCGACGATGTCGCCCGTCGTAAGGGAAGAAGGCGGGCGCCGTGCGGTGGCAGGGCGGTCGGATCCGGCGAGGAAGAGGCAGGGGCGGGGCGGGGTGGCAGGTGCTGGTGCCCGATCCGCAGCAGGGCGGTCAGGGCCTGGCGTCAGCGAGAGCCGGAGGGGAGGACGGGCGTCAGTCTGGGGGGCCGGGCGGGCTGCCGTCGGCAGGGAAGGGGAGAGAGGGGGCCTCACAGAGGCAGGTCTCGGCAGTGGGCTCGGTGAGGTCGGGAGCAGGCCGTCGGGGAGGAGGCGAGGAGGCGTGCCAGCGGCGGGAGCCAGGGCGAGCCATGGGCAGTGAGGCATGTGAGCTCGAGGCGACGGAGGGAGGAGGAGCCTCAGGCGGGAGGAGGAGGAGGGAGGCAGGCGGGGGAGGTGGGTCGTGGCGGGGTTGGTCTTGTGGGGTGGTTGAGGTCTCTGCCCGATCCGTCGAGAGGAGAGGAGAGGCGCGTGGAGGAGGGTGGGCGGCTGCGGTCGGTGGCTAGGGTTAGCCACGGTGGGGAAGAAGTAAGTGAAGCGTTTGGGCAGTGGGCGGCCAGAAGGAAGGGGAATGGGCCAAGGGCCAAGTGGGAGGGGCGGCTGGGTGGGCGGGGGTTTATCCCCTCCTTATTTATTTTGTTCTTCTCTTTTTATTATTTTCAATTTTACTGTTTTGGTTTATTTAAAATGCTCGACATTTGTAAAATTATTGCACCCACTAATATTAGGTTAGTCATTTTAGAAAACCGGAACATTTTAGAACTTATTTTGGAACCCTTTATCGTTTGTTTTAGTTTTAATTTTTGTTTTAGGGCGGTTCGAATTAACGAGAGGTTAATTAACATAACGGGTGATTCTTGTTGCATAACCATCCGGGCGTTACAAATCTCCTCCACTACAAGAAATCTCGTCCGAGATTTAGGAGGTAGAAGGAAAGAGGCGAGATATTCATCGAAGGCGATCCTCGCGTTCCCGGTGGCTTCATCTTGAGTGATTCGACCCTTTGGACTTTGAGAACTTGATCGCCTTCGGCGGTGTGCGGCGTTCAGCAGTCGAGAATGCGGACGGATGCTCTTTATAGGAGAGGTCTGTTGCAATTCGAGCACTTCATGGTCCTTTGCTCGGATTGGGTCCTTGAAGCAGCGTCGGAGTTGGGACACGTGGAACACATCGTGAACACGAGAAAGGTTCGACGGAAGCTCGATTGATAAGCCACTTTTCCGCCTTTCGAGAATAGTGAAAGGGCCAATATAGCGAGCTAACGCCCTTGATCCGGCGGTGAGCACCCTTCATTGGTGTAGCGAAGATAGGCCTTTTCGCCCGAGTTGATAGACCATGTCTTTGTGATAGCGGTCATAATTACTCTTTTGGCGAGGTCGAAAGCGGTCTTGAGATTCTCGCGAATAATGCGGACTTGTTCTTGGCATGTTGGATAATATCCGGACGAAGAGTGGGCGTTCCCGATTTCGACCAGTTCGGAGGGTTGGCACTTTCGTCCATATAACACCGAAGGGGCCATCTTGAGACTAGCTTGGTAGCTATTATTATAAGAGAATTCAGCATACGGGAGATTCCTCCATTTCTTGCGAATGAAGCGACACAAGCTCGAAGCATGTCTTGAGAATTTGGTTGACACGTTCAACTTGCCCTTGAGACTGCGGATGAAAGCGATCTTGAAAGATAAATGAGTCCCCATAGCTTCTTGAAAACTTGCCCGGAATCTTGAAGTGAATAAGCTGCCACGGTCGAGCGATAACGGTGGAATACCGTGAAGTGAAACAATTCGGACATATAGGCGTTGCCAGCTGGCTAGCGGTGATCGTTTCTTTGACCGCGGAAAATGTGCAACTTTAGAAAGCGGTCAATGGCGACAAGAATAGCATCATTACCTTTCTGCGATTTGGGAAATCCGGTGGCGAAGTCCATTTCAACATGGTCCCATTTCCATTCGGGAATAGAGATAGGTTGCGAGTTCAGCGAGGCCTTTGATGTTCTGCTTTGATCTGACGACAAGCGTCACACTCGAAACATAGCGAGCAATGTCACTGCTTCATATTAGACCACGGAATCTCGGCGAATGTCTTGATACATCTTTGTCTGCGGGATGGATACATAGAGGCGTATCATGAGCTTCTTTCATAACCTTGAGTCATATTCAGGTTTTCCTTCTTACATGGCACCACTAAGCGGCCTTTGAAGTACAAAGGCGCCATCATCGGCAATAGTGAAGGATGAGGATTTCCTTTCTGATGTCTTGTTTAAGCTTGTAGACCTGAGTCAAATCCTGCATTGTCTTTATGGTGCCACGAGATCGGGTTCAACAGCCCGGTATAAAGGAACCACGAGGAACAACACGGAGATTCATCTTTTGGAACTCCGGAGGAGGGGAGCGAAGTGCACGGAGGAACAATATGGAGGTTCGACTGCTGAATTCTTCAACAAGTGAGGCTGAACTTTGTGAACTGAAGGTGGTTGCTTGATAAGACTTGCGGCTCAAAGCATCAGCCATTACATTAGCCTTGCTGGCGTATAGGAAATACCCAAATCAAAGTGCTGCAGTCTCCATCCATCTCTGTGGCGGAGGTTCAGGTCGGGCTGAGTAAGCAGATATTTCAGACTTTGGTGGTCGGTGTAGATCTATAGCGATTACCGAGAAGGTAATGTCGCCCTTGCTTTAGCATGAATGGCAGCAGACAAGTTCGAGGTCATGAACTGGGTAGTTCTCCTCGTGAGGGCATAGCTGTCGAGAGGCATAAGCAACTACTTTGCGCTCTTGCATTAGGACACCGCCTAAACCTTGACGAGATCGTCGCGATAAATGCGAAGTCCTTCTTAGTATCGGAGGAGCTAGCCTTTGGGCGTCGTCAACTTGTCTTTGAGTGCTGAAACTTTCACGACACTTATCATCCATTGGAACTTGGCCCTTATGCAATAGGTTAGTCGAGGCACGGCAATCTTGGAGAAGTTCTCGGCGAATCGACGGCAATAGTGGCGAGACCGAGAAAACTTCGACTTATAACGTTCTTGGAGGAGTCAATCGAGAATAGCCTGAACTCTTTCGGGGTTGGCGGCAATACCATCCTTAGAAATGACATGCCCAAGATAGGTTACTTGGGAAGCCAGAATTCACACTTGGAGAACTTGGCATAGAGTTGATGCTCTCGTAGCTTTTCGGCACAAGGCGAAGATGTTGACATGTTCTTCTTCATTCTTGGAATAGATCAGGATATCATCCGGATAAACCACGACGAACTTGTCGAGGTAATCCATGAATATATAGTTCATCGGCGAGAGAGAAAGTGGCTGGGGCATTGGTTAAGCCGAAAGACATGGCGGTGTACTCGTATGAACCATAACGAGTCACAAAAGCGGTCTTGGGGATATCCTCCTCACGAACACGGATCTGGTGGTAACCCAACCTCAAGTCGAGTTTCGAGAACAACGGCGAACCAGCCAATTGATCATAAAGATCATTGATCCGAGGAAGAGGATACTTATTACGAATGGTAGCTTGATTTATAGGGCGGTAGTCTTGGACCAATCGGTTTGTCCCATCCTTCTTCTTGACAAGAGAAGGTGCTCCCCAAGGTGAGCAACTTGGGCGAATGAATCCGCTTTGAAGAGATTTGTCGATTTCCTCCTTTAGTTCAAGGAGTTCATGCGGCGGCATCTTGTAGGGCCGTTTGGCTATAGGAGTGGTGCACGGTTTCAAGTCGATGGCGAATTCGACAGCTCTAGCGGGGAATCCTGGAAGTTCTTGAGGAAAAAGCGTCTTGGAAGTCTCGAGCAGCAGGAATGTTTTCAATTCCCTCGAGGGTGCGGCGTTCAATGCATTCAATGCATAGAGCCTTGCCTCGGCATCTTGAACGAGCGAGCATTGTAGCTACGATTTCATCGAAGGGTGCAGCAGATGGGCGGTCTTAGTGGCGCAAGCGATTGGCGCGTATGCGCTTTCAACCAATCCATCCCAAAATGAGGTCAATGCTACAAGACTTGACCACGATAGGAGAGACAAGAATTCCATTCCTTGATTTCAACGGGGCGTCGTTGCAAATCATGGAGGTCCGACATTGGCCCATGGGGTGTGTACTAATAGTGAAGCATTCATGTCTTCACTTTTAATGCCATGCATGAATGCAAAATCTTGAGACATGAATGAATGTGATGCCCTGAATCGAATAAAAGCAGATCACGGTCTTGAATTTCTGAGTGTACCCATCACGATGGCAGCTGGTCTTGAGCTTCGTTCGGATCAACGTGGTTGGCTTTGAGCTTGCCCATAAGACTTGCTAGTGTTGTTGCGGTTCTGGTTGTTTCCATGGCGATTCTTTGGAAGGGCGTTGATTACTGGTTACGGTTGCATTCTCTAGCACGGTGCCTGGCTGTCACTTTGAAGCATAAGCCATTATTGGGAGTGGGAGCAGGAGCTTGGGGTGGTGGAGCTGGAAGCTTGGCTGCTTAGTTGTAGGCGGGCGAGGTGTAGCATAGTTACGCTTTGAGCAGGTGCATTCGGTGGTACATGCTGTTGGGAATCCATATCTTGCGCCTGCGAGGGCGGGCCGAAGATGAGCCCGTGTCACAGTTCGCTGTTAGAGCTCTGGTATTCCTGCAGACCAGTTTCGACATTGATAGCTTTGTTCACCAAGGTGGCGAAATCAGCAAAAGTCGTGCACTAGAAGTGCGAGCTTGATGTCGACTTGAAGGCCGTCACGGAACTTCTCTTGTCTGCGTGCATCGGTTGCAATATCCTCTTGACATAGCAAGACAAGTCCAAGAACTCGTGATAAGCTTGTGATCTTGTTGCCTTGGGTGAGGTTGCGGAACTCACGCTTCTTCGGTCCATGACCCCTTGAGGATGAAGCAGCACGAAGGCAGCACTGGAAGTCGGCGGTGATGAGTGTTCCAAGCTGGCGAAGTCGACGGTGGCTGTCCCACCATTGAGCTGCGGGTCCCTTGAGGAAGAAGGATGCAAAGGTGACATAGTGGCGGGGGCTACATCAGCAGACTCCATCTCATAGGTGATGTCACGGAGCCGATCATCGACATCCGGGGCTGAGTTGAGCTGCGGTACAGCTGGGGTTGAGCGTATGAAATCCTGCGAGTTGTTCCGTTTGGTGCTGGTTCATATTAGGCGAGGGCTGAGCCATCATGTTCTCCATGGCTGGCGATTCATCTCGAGCTGTTGGACCATACCAGCCATGTACTCGGCGGTGGTGGGAAGTTGGCACCACGACCACGACCTGCTGGCCTAACCATCTGCTATTATATAACGAGGGTAGTTCAGCATTTGAAAAATTAAGCAAGAGGCAGAATCATTCATGATGAAACATGCATAATGAAAGTAGCATGATGGGAACTACATAGTAGTTGGCATATCTTACAAAAGGAATCATGCATAGAGTTCGATACATAGAGTCGATTACATAGACTACTACATCATAGGCGGCACAGGCTCATGGCGAATACATCAAATACTAACAAGCAAGTCTACATCAGTCCCAGCAGATGCTGCGGAGGTAGCTGTGCTGAAAAGCTGATAGTGCGGCGGTGGATAGTCCTCCACGTCGGTGACACAGGGGCCGCGGATACTCTGGTGCTGAATCCGGCGTCCGGTGGCGAGAAAGGGCCAAGTCGGAGAGTAGCCTCCCACGTCCGCCAACCGACACCAGGGCATCACGGTCTGGCGGGGTAGATCGCGAGCAGCGGCAGCTCTCCGGAGCGGACAAAGGGTGCATCAGCGTCGAGAGCACGGTAGAAGTCTTGACGGGTGATGTACAACTCGTGGCGAAGAGCTCGGTTAGCTCGATCCAGCCCATCGGCATGCGAGAACAAAGTTACGATGGTGGAAGGGCTCTCTGGTGGCGATGGTGTAGGCAGCGGTGTAGTAACCCTCCTCACCAACATCGAGCCGCGATAGCAATGTGCTGAAGGGGAGGTGTCAACTCTCGATACTCTGCGAAGGCGTGTCGGTCAAAGCATAAGCGACATCGTGGACTGCCATATCGATGGTCACTCCAACACCATGTGCGGTGTGCAGCACGATGAGTGGACTCGTACTCCGAGTAGAGGTGGGCGATGGCGCTGATCTGCTCTGGTTGTAGTCTGGTACTCCTCATAGGCGGTGTACTCGGGGTGCAGCGATAACCCGGATAGGTCATCATCTCGGCTAGCACATGGTGATCCCGAGCACCAATGGCCGTCGTGTGGCGCACGACCTGCCTCGTGGGTTCCATCTGAAAACAAAGGCGTTTCAAAGGAGTCAAATGACAGGGTGGAAATTGTTCAAATACAATTCCAAAAACAACTAAGGCTATATCCAACTTGGGGTGAATGCGGTCACGGGATCCTAGTGATAGTTAGTAAAATCGTTTAACCCGAGTAGAAGAGAGTCGAGTCCCGAGTAAAGGTCGAGGTAAAAGATCCTAATACCACCCGATGGCGGCGTGGGCCCGTAAGGCACACAGCCAAGTTAGTAAAAGTTTTGCAATGTCTAGACTCGACTTGGCCAAGGAGTGTGGAAGGGGATTCCTACAAGCGATCGGCTCGATACCAACTTGGCGCCCTCGATTCAATCGTACACTAATCATGCGCGCAATGTATGCGATCAAGATCAAGGACTCACGGGAAGATATCACAACACAACTCTACAATAAAATAAGTCATACAAGCATCATAATACAAGCCGGGGCCTCGAGGGCTCGAATACAAGTGCTCGATCATAGGCGAGTCGTGGAAGCAACAATATCTGATCTGAGACATAAGTTAAACAAGGTGCCATAAGATGGCTAGCACAAAGCGGGATCTGATCGAAGAGGACAGGCCTCCTGCTGGGATCCTCCTAGGTCACTCTGGTCGTCGTCGTGGCTGCTGCGTAGTAGTAAGCGCCTCGGAGTAGTAGTAGTCGCCGTGGCGGTGGCGTGCGGATCTGGGCTCCATCGTGCTGGTTGCAGCAATCGAGTAGAGAGGGAAAAGGGAACAAGGCAACCGTGAGTACTCATCCAAAGTACTACTTAAACAAGGAGCTACACTACATATGCATGGGTATATGTATCAAGGCCATATCGATGGACTGAGCTGCGGAATGCCGAATAAGAGGGGATAGCTAGTCTTAACGAAGACTAAACACGGACACTGTCTTGCAGCAGGTAGGAGAGGGCAATCTGAAGTCCTCCAAGTAACATCACTTAGCAATAATCCTATCGGCGATCCCTGCTCATAACCACGGCGAGGCGACCACCGGTTATATCGGCACTTGAAAGGGTGTGTTTTATCAAGTATCCGGTTCTAGTTGTCATAAGCTCAAGGTACAACTCCAAGTCGTCACATTATCGAAGATCACGGCTATCCGAATAGATTAACTTCCTGCGCAGGGTGCACCATCTTACCAAAGACGCTTGATCCCATTTGGCGGACACACTTTCCGGGGTCATGCCCGCCGCGTAAGATCAACACGTCGCAGCCCCACCTAAACAGAGAGGCCAAGCACGCGGTCTAAACCTAAGCGCGCAGGGTGCAGGCCCATCGCCTGAGCACACACACACGTTGCGAGGGCGGCGGAGGCAGACCTAGCCTAACAGCGTTCAGTCCAATCCGGTAGCGCGCTCGTCGCCGACGTCTGAAGTGCCGGTGATACCACGGCGGGATACCCATAACTACTCCAGCGTAGATGGTTAGTGCGTATAAGCTCGTAGCCAACCCAGATCAAATACCAAGACCTCGTTAAGCGTGTTAAGTAACATGAGCGACGCCGAACAGGCAGGCCCACCTCTCTCCTAGGCGGTCTCAACCTGCCTGCCGCTCCGCCACAAAGATCCACTCATGGTGCTCCATCGGCCGACCCGACTTTAGTCTCACATGTATCATGTATAAAGTATATGGTATATACCGTGATCGACTCCGGTGATCACGGCCCGATAGTATAGCATGGCAGACAGACAAGTATGAAGGGCCACAGATGAATGAACTAGCAACCTATACTAAGCATATAGGATTGCAGGTAAGGTAACAACTGAAGTTACAAGGACAGGCTATGCAGCAGTATAGGAGTATCCAAAAAGCAGTAACATGCTATGCTACTCTAATGCAAGCAGTGTAGATAAGAGTAAGCGATATCGGTGATCAAGGGGGCTTGCTGGTTGCTCTGGCAAGAGAGAGGGTCAACACCGTAGTCGAAGCGGCCATTGCGGCGTCGGTCTCGTAGTCTACAAGAGAAGAGAAGAGGGGAAGAAACAATGAATACACGGTAACAGATGCATAACGATGCATGACATGCCAAGAAGCGATGCTAGGCGTGCCCTAACGTGGTAAGAGGAGTCTTGGTTTAGGGGAAAACATCAGGAAGTTATCCGGTTCGAGACGTCTGTCGACGGATGAACAGGAGAGGAAAGTTTGCAGAGTTCGATAGGTTAGAAAGTGTGGTGGGCCGAGCGGACTGCGTATCCGGATTAGTCTCGTCGTTCGAGCAACTTTCATGTTGAAAATATTTTAATCCGGATTACGGATTTAAAAGATATGATTTTAAAAGATTTTATTAATTTCGGAATTTAATTAATTATTTAATTAATTTGAAAATGCATTTATGACATCAAGCATGATGTCATCGACATCAACATGATGTCATCTTGACATCATCACCAACAGGGTTGACTAAGTCAACCACGACAGTGGGTCCGCATGTCATTCACTAATGGCTAATTAACCTAATCAGTTAATTAACCTTACTTAATTAAGTTAATTAATGATTAGTGTTAATTAATTCAGAATTAATTAGTTTAATTAATTACTTAATTAATTAATTAATTAATTAATTAATTAATTAGTTTTAATTCATTTTCATTTTATTTTCATTTACATTTTAATTTAAGCGTTCATTTTTGGGGTGGGGCCCCCCGTCGATGTACAGCCCTATCAGACATCTGGTGCGGGAGGCAGGCGGCCTTGAATGGAGCCTGAACCGGGCCGGGTCGGGGCGCGATCCGAGGGGATCGGGGCCATGGGGGCGCTGCCGAGGCCACGAACCTGCAGCGGCCGGCCAGAGTGGCGCCGTGAGGAGCGGCGATGAGGTGGTGGCTGGCCGGAGCAGCGTCCATGTGGGGAGAACGGGGCTCGGTCGGGGGAGGCGGCGAGGCCGAGCAGAAGAAGCGAGGTCGAGGCGCAGAAGGGTCGCCGGCGATGTCGCCGTCGTAAAGGAAGAAGTGGCGGTGGCCGTCTGCAGTGGCCGGGCGGTCGGATCCGGCGAGGAAGAGGAGGGAAGAGGCGGGGCGGGCTGTGCGGCATGGGTGCCCGATCCGCGACAGGGCGGTCAGGGGCCTGGCGTCAGCGAGAGGCGGAGGGACGGAGGCGTCAGTCTGGGGGGCCGGAGCCGGAGCCGTCAGCAGAAGGGGAGGAGAGGGGGCCTCACAGGGGAGGCGGGTCTCGGCAGTGGGCTCGGTGAGGTCAGGGCAGGCCGTCGGGAGGAGGCGGGGGCGTGCCCGTGACAGGAGGTGAGCAGGCATGAGGAGGCTGGCTCGGGGCGACGGAGGAGGAGGAGCCTCGGGCGGGAGGAGGAGGAGGCCAGGCGTGGGGGGGGGGGGTCGGCCAGTGCGGGTGGTTGGGGTCTGCCCGATCCGATCGGGGGAGAGGAGGGGCGAGGCGCGTGGGGGAGGTGGGCGACTGCGGTCGGTGGCTAGGGTTAGCCACCGGTGGGGAGGGGTAAGTGGGGCGGTGGGCGGTGGGCGGCCAGAGAAGGGGGAATGGGCCAAGGGCCAAGTGGGGGGGGCGGCTGGCTGGGCCAGGGGGGTTTATCCCCCCTCACTGTTTTATTTTGTTCTTCTCTTTTTATTATTTTCAATTTTCTGTTTTGGTTTATTTAAAATGCTCTGACATTTGTAAAAATTATTGCACCCCACTAATATTAGGTTAGTCATTTTAGAAAACCCCGGAACATTTTAGAACTTATTTTCGGAACCCTTTATCGTTTGTTTTAGTTTTAATTTTTGTTTTAGGACGGTTCCGAATTAACGAGAGGTTAATTAACATAACCGGGTGATTACTGTTGCATAACCATCCGGGCGTTACACTTTTTCTCCTGTTGTTAAACCAAGCACTATTCGTGTTGTTCTTAGTCTTGTTGTTTCCTCTTCTTGGCCTATTCATCAACTTGATGTTAAAAATGCTTTTCTTCATGGCACTCTCAATGAAACTGTTTATTGTCAGCAACCCTCTGGTTTTGAGAATCCCTCCTCTCCAAATTTTGTTTATCTCCTCCACAAATCTCTTTATGGCCTTAAACAAGCTCCTCGTGCATGGTTTCAATGCTTTGCTACTTTCATTCAAACCATAGGCTTTATTCCTCCAAATCTGATTCTTCTCTCTTTGTTTATCGTCTCCTACTCACACCTTGCCTACCTCTTGCTTTATGTTGATGATATCATTCTCACGGCTAGTTCTGATTCTTTTCTTCAACATACCATCTCTTCTCTCAATCGGGAGTTTTCCATGACTGATCTTGGTCCTCTTCATCATTTTCTAGGTATTCATGTTTCTCGCACAAAATCTTCCCTCTTTCTTTCTCAACGGTCATACATTTTGGACTTGCTTTCTCGCTCGGTATGTCGATTGTCAACCCTCTCGTACTCGGCCGGCGTTGGTGCTAAGCTGTCGGTGATGGTGATCTCTTCGATCCTACTTTGTATCGTAGCATCACTTGGCGCTCTTCAATATGCCACTCTTACTCGTCACGAAATCTCCTATTACATTCAGCAAGCTTTGTCTCTTTATGCATGATCCTCATGCTCCTCATCAGCTCATGTCGGGCGCATTCTCCGCTATTTAAAAGGCACTCTTGATCACGGTCTCCTTATTAATTCTTCTTCACCTACAAGCTTGACAGTTTATTACGATGCAGATGGGCAGGTTGTCCGGATACTCGACGATCTACATCCGGATTTTGCGTTTATTTGGGTGATAATCTTGTTTCTTGGTGTTCTAAAAAGCAGGTAACAGTTTCGGGTCTTCTGCTGAGGCTGAGTATAGGCGGTTGCTCACGCCAGCGTGGCGAGGCCGTGTGGCTCTGGCAGCTTCTCGTTGAACTTCATCGTCCGCTCCCACGTGCTACCATTGTTTCTTGTGATAACATCTCTGCAGTCTACATGGCTTCCAATCCAGTTCAACATCGTCGCACAAAGCACATTGAGATTGACATTCACTTTGTTCGTGAAAAGGTGGCTCTTGGCGAGGTTCGCGTTCTTCATGTTCCTACAAGTGCCCAATTTTTGACATTTTTACCAGCGGACTCCATCGCATCGTTCACCGACATACGCTCCAGTCTCAACATTGTTTCACCTGACGTTGAGACTGCGGGGGGATCTTAGAGTATAAGTCTATTCGTATTGTAATCTATCCCTATTAGTCTAGTCTTGGAGCCCAAGCTTTGTAATCTATATAAACAGCCCTTGAGGCCCCGATCAATACAACAATTACTTCTCCAATATCTCAATCTATCACTCGGCGCAGTCGATGAGCTTGCCGCCTGCTATAACTCTGGTCTTGAACCAACTACATCGTGATTGTTCTGCACACTTGGAAGGAGTACGGACGTCCTGCACGCAGCCGCAGCTGCACGCAGTTATCCGGCCGGTCGCGTGTCGGGTGGTGATGCGTGTAGTATGATTTTTTTAATGTTGGTAGTAGTTCTATCAAATTCATTGATGAGAGGAAACAAGTTTGGTCCAGTTTATGAGGGAAACCGGACCCAAAAACCATACAAACGGTGCCTTTCGGCATACAACACACACATCCTCACAAGCCACAGGTCCCTCAGATCCACCTCCAGGACGATGCCCCCAAGAGGAAACGCGACGCCAAATAGCGCCGCCATCGTCCGATCTAAACTAGATCAAGGGTTTCCCCCGGAGCATGATAGGAAAAGCAAGGTGGGAGCGGCTACATCGATGCCTCCAACGAGGGAGCGACGCCAGAAGGCGCCGCCATCGACGACTCCGGACACTGCCGGAGTATGACTTTCGTCGGCCGTCTCACCTACACAGCTCGAGCCCAGGATTCGATCAGCCTACACACCAAACCACTACCTCTGCCTCCACGGCCAACCGCACCTCCCCGGCAAGCATGACGTGCTTTCCACCTTGCATCCGCATCTCCCGCTGGACGGAGGATGCAACTCCCGCAGCGGCGCCATTCTGCTCTCATCGGAAGGATGCAACCAAACAGGACGCCATTCGTCTCCTCGAGGATGCAACGTCTGCCGGCCATTCATCTCCCGACGAAGGATGCAACAACCACCACGACGCCATTCCTCTCCCTCCAGCCACCACCCATCTCGTTCTCTCACCCGCAGCAGTATCAAGCTTTCCGAACCACCATCAGGAGGATGCAACACCGAGCAAGGGTGCCGTTTATCTCCCACCACTCCCGCACGGTTTATGGTCAGCAGCAACGCCGACCCCGTCGCCAGCCAAGCCGCCTCCTGACCCCCAGCCGCCAGATCCGGTCGGCTCGCCAGATCCGACCGCATCCAAGCCAGGGGCCATCCTCCAGGGGGAGCCCGCGTCCTCCCGCAGCATCTCACGGCAGCGGCAGCAGCAGCGCGCGCCGCCACACCGCCACCAATGCTCGCAAGCCGCCGCAGGCGCGCCGCCCATGCCCGCAAGCCGCACAGGCTCGCCAAGAATCAGATCGCAGCGACGCGCACGAAAGCAGCCCGATGGCGCGGCCAACCACCTCCATCTCCTCAGAGCGGACCAGACCGACCAGATCTGGGCCGCGCAGAGCTCCCCGACACGCCGCCGTCCTCCTCGTCGTGCTGCACCGGCAAGGGCTAGCGGCCCGCCGCCGCCTTCCTTGGGGCCGGCCCGGACTTTGCCGGTGGGCGCCCTCTGGCGGCGGCACGGCTGGAGGGAGGAAGGGGGGAGAAGGTGGCAGCGCTAGGTTTTCTCCCCCCGTATCGCCAAAGCGAGGCGACGCGGGGGTTCGTGGGTCGATCCGTGCAGTATGATTTGCGAAGAGAGTAAGGCCAACTCCACCGCGCGACCCTATCCTGTCCGCCCCCGTCCGTTTGGGGTAAAAGGGACAAACGAGACCGCCCAGCGCGCTAGCGCAAACGGACTTTTGTCCGCTTTGTGTCCGCTTTCGACCCATCCCCGGCCCAAGTTTGCGCCGATTTTGGGGTGAAACGGACAGCATGACAGGCGGACGCGCGCTTGTCCTCCCCAGCCCTTTGTCGGTGGGAGAAACCAAAAACCCCACGCCCATTTGCCGCCATTTCCCCAAACCCTCCCACGTCCCTCCGCCGCCCTCTCCCCGTCCATGGCCGGCGCCGCCGAAGTTTGGTGGCTGGCCATCGACCCGCCATAAAGGTGAAGAAGAAGGCGCCAAGGAAGCCGCGGTCGGAGTGCACGCGGAGGAGATCGCCAAGTTGGACGGAATCGGCGAAGAGGAGGGAGCGGAGAAGCGGCCGTCAAGGTCAATGCCGCCTGCAATAAGTTCGCCGCCAAGCGAGGAGCTGGAGGCCACCAGGCGCAAGGTCGCTACGACGAAGGAGGACCTCATCAACAAAGCGCACGCCATCCTCATGCTTGGCATGGCCGTCCGGCCGGGTTCCATGCGGCGGCCGTCGGCCCGGCGAAACCTGAGCTCGTCGATCGCCGCCTCGCCGCCGATCGCCGGCGTCGTCGCGCCGCGTCCATGCCGCCCGCTTTCCTCCGCCAAGGCACGACAGCGGACCCGTTTCGGCGTCGCCCGACGTGGGCTTGTTCGCGCCCGTCCACACCGCGCCCGCGGCCGTCATCGACCTCAACGTCACGCTGGGTCGGCGGTTGTGTTGCGGTATTTGGCTGTGTTGCCGGCGAGGACAACTATTCATTTTGGAGGCTGGCTGTGTTGCCGGCCGCTGGCTGATGCCGACGATGGACGTGTAGGCCGCTGGCTATGTTGCCGGCATGATGAACCGGGGCCGCTGGACTGAACTAGGGCTTGGCATTTGAGACGTTGCTTTAGTTTTTTAAGTAGATGCGGACAGGATGGGGCAAAAGGATGCGGCCGCGCGCTGGGCGCACGGCCACCGCATCCAGGACACGTCCGAAAACGACCCCAAATCCCTACCCAAACGAAAATAAACCGGACAAAACGGACGTCCGTTTAGGGTCGCGCGGTGGAATTGAACTAAAGTGGAGATACATCACTCGATACAGACAAATACACTGCCCGTGATTGGTCTAGTGGGCTCGGTCCGGGGTACAGGTCTGACACAAACAAGGGACAGGCCACGCAGGGCGTGCAGTGTGGGACATTGTTTTTCTGCTTCGCGGGACCGGTGATCTGTCCGTAAAGTTTTGTACGGGCTGGACTGGGTGATGACTGACCAGGACGCAGGTTAGTCGCATGTCCTGCATCTCGCACGAGATCCCTTTTCTGACTTGGGGCGAAGAACACGCTGAGACGCAAAACAGCAGCGGTGCTTCCTGGTACGCCTGGCTCTGCTCATGCCGATTTCCGGAGTGACGACGGTGGCGGCGTTGGACTCGCTCGCTCCGGTCGCCGGTGCTGCAGATCGACCTTGGCGGCAAGAGATGCAGTGGTGCGCGGGGTGCCATGCGTTTTGGGCGAGGGCGGTGCCGCTGTGGCCGATTCGGCCGTAGGAGCGGTCTTGCCGGACATGCGTCAGTTGGATCAAGGGGGGGCCTTGACTGATGTCGAGTTCTCCGGGGCGTCTTGCAGGACGTTCAGTTCTTGGGGCGGAGATGTGACGTTCGCAAACCCCGGGTACGCGACGACGGCCGTCGTCTCGCACACCTCCATCCACTCCAGCCACCGCAGTGCCACGGGGGCTTCCTGCACGACATTCAGTTCTGGGGGCGGGGATGTGCCGTCGGCAGAAGCCGGCGACGAGGCGCTGGCCGTCGTCTCGAGCTGCGCCGTGTAGTCCTTACGCCACGGCGGCCCGACTTCGGCAAACACCACCATCCACGTTGGCTAAGCGCAGGTACGTACTGATTTTCTAGCTGCGATGCGTACAACCTCCATGGCGCGGCCGATACCGAACATGACGTTGCTCCCACCTCCGGCCGCCTCGATGAGAAGATTGATGACAAGGCCGGTGATGAAGAATGTGTCGTACTGGTCCTCCACAGCCAAAAGTCGCACGGGCCTCCGTCCTGCGTCAGTTTCCAAACTGAATGATGAAAAAAAAAACACAAAACAACAGTAGAAACGGGATCATCAGATGGATGGGTGTACAAAAATCAAACTTACTCCCTGGTTCGGGCACTTGTAGAAACACACTCCGGGGTTCTGGTCTGTCCCAGAGACAAACCATCTAGTCCTTGTCACGGTGCACCTTGGGCACAGGATCAATGGCAGCGGGGGCAGGGGTGTCCGGAGAAGACGAGCAAAAGATGAGCTCTGGGACATCGCGGCACGGCGGCGTCCGTGGATCGAGACAACGCGAGATGCTTGTGCGTGTTTGGACGAGAACGTGCAAACGATCGATACTGTCCACCTGGTGCATGGGCCTTAAATACTAGGAGTACTACATGCAGCTGGGTAAAGTGTTTACGTTGTACAGTGCTCAGTGCAACAGTAGTATTACGTCCTCTCGCCTGCACATGTACAGTACTCTGCAGCGGTGCGTCAGTCAGTCTGTCAATGCGTGGTGCATCGAATGGCCAAATTTCGTGTTTTGACCCTTTTTGAAAAGAAAATCGGGATATGACCCCAGTTCGGAAATTTTTTGGGATCTGACCCTTTTGCCTACCGCCGGAGGCTGGCGGTAGGATTCGTGTCTATCGCCATAGCCTCACGGTGTAGGCCATTTGACGGCGGCCACGGCCGTTGGCAGCCGCTCACGTGGAAAAGGGCCTACCGCCATCCCCTACGGCGGTAGGTTACTGGAGCCTACCGCCATACCCTCTGGCAGTAGGGTCCTGTGTTCTGGATAAGGTGGGAAGGGGCTGGTTTGTGGGCCCCACCACCACTCTTCTTCCCCCACTCATCTTCTTCCCCGTGCTCAGCTCCTCTTCCCCCTCTCTCCCCCTCACAAACCCCCCTAGATCCACTCCATTTGCTTGGGATTTCATCGGTGGATCCGGAGCATTTTCATCACCCAAGGTACCTCCCCATTCCCCTTCTTTTGATTGGTTGAGATCTTTGTTTTGTGTTGATTTGGTCAATTTATTGCAAACCCTAGGTGTTGATGTTGTTGTGTGCATTTATGATGCATTTATGGCTAGGTTTGTGGCTATGTTAGGGGTTGGTGTTAGGGTTAGGGTTAGGGATGTTGGGTAATTATGTTGGTGGTTATGTTGGGGGTTAGGGTTATAGTGGTTATGTTAGGGGTTATGGTTAGGGTTAGTGGTTAATTGTTAGGTTAACTTTAGTATGAATAGTAGTTATGTAAAATTTCGTTCATTTGTCCATTTGTGTTGGTTGATGACATATATGGATTGATTATATTCTTCCATTTTCTTAGATGCATAAGCTAAATAGCGTTCATTATTTGGACAAGTCGACATTTATGCTTGGAAATGACGATGAAGGGAAGAGGCTATGGTTTTGACACAAGTCCAAGCTTTGATGATCTTGTAGTTCAAGTGAGAAGCGTCTTACATTGGAATGACCCAAATGCGAGGTTAAGCTTATTGGGAGGTATGGCGTTGGATTGGGAGTAAAGTCCGATTAAAGAGTATGCCCATCACCTCCCAATTGCATTGGAATGTGTACAAGGAAAAAGTAGGCGCATCACAAGACAAGTCTCTTGAGATCTTTGCCACAAAGGTTGATCCTCCTCCTCCTTTGCAAATTGATCTCAACGCAATGCATCCTCCCCATGCATGATGCGGTGCCGAGGTGTATGTCCCCAATTCTTCTAGCCAACCACCAAGTAGCCAACCCAATGAAGATCATATCAACGCTAGCGCCATAGTACTCCGTCATGATGCTATTACTCATGTTGAAGAAGATGCTATTCCTCATGTTGATGATGATGCTATTGTTGCTCTAGAGGAGGATGTTTACTCGGAGAATGAAGAGATCCATTACAATCAATTGGTAACTTGGATGTCATTGTGCGGCAACAAGACATGGACCGTACCCTCCCTTATAACCGTATGTGTGGGTATAACTTTCGGATGGCGAGGGTCCGGAGGAAGAGTTGGATGAGGATGGGTTGACTGCGCAAGAAAACGAAATCTACAAGAAGGTGACCGGCAAGGAGAGAGGGCCGTCTTTGTTTAGAGATGTGAGTCTTGCGGACAATGCAATCGTTGATGGTGGGATGAGATTATGGTTGTCCGAGCCAACGCCGTGCCCCAAATTTAGTGATCCTCGACCAGAAAATGAGGATGAGAATGCTCATTTGAAGAAAGTCATCAAGTTTGGTTCTTTGATAGAGTTCAAGATATGGTTGTGTGACTATGCCATTAGGAACCATAGGCCGTTTGTTGTTGGTCATTCAAATCAAAAACTTCGGTACATGGTCAAATGTGACAAAGAAGGTTGCAAATGGATGGTCCGCGGTAGAAAAATCAAAGAAACAGGGCAATGGGTCTTGAAGAGTCATGTTGGCACTCACACGTGCGTACCCCCGGACAAGGCCGACCAAAGCAAAGGACACCGTCAACTCACGTCGAAGTATCTAGGATATAAATTGTTGCATCAAATAGCACATGATCCAACCGTGAAGGTCAAGTTTCTCATGTCTTGATTGAGGAACAATTCGGACACCAGTCAAATGCACGGAAGGCATGGATGGCGAAGGCAAACGCTATTAGGATGCTGCATGGTGATTATGAGGCCACATATAACATTCTCCCCAAGATGTTGGCAGCAATTGCTCATCGAAACCCGAGAATGCGCCATCGGGTGGAGTCAATTGCCGGAGTGTTTCGTCGTGCCTTCTGGAGCTTTGGACAATGCATTGAGGCATTCACGTATTGTCGCCCGGTGTTGTCTATAGATGGTACATTCTTGACCGGCAAATACAAGGGAACATTGATGGTGGCGATGGCCCACTCTTCAAATGATAACGTGTTGCCGGTGGCATTTGCCTTGGTGCCTTCGGAGCATGATGATAATTGGGAGTGGTTCATGGAGCATGTGAGAACCAAGGTGATAGGCAACAGAGAGGTATGCATTATATCGGATCGCCATCATGGGATTCTCAAAGCAATAGACGTTGATATTCCCGGTCTTCCAAAGCTTCAACACCGTTGGTGCATGAGACACTTTGTTGCAAACTTTTACCGGGCATGAAAGAGCAAGGAGTTTTGCAAAGACCTTACCCTTGTTTGCGTTGCTTTCAACACCGCCACATTCAAGACCCGATATGATAAACTCCTCGAGGCTTTGGAGAAGAACAAAGGGGGGAAAGAATTCTTGGTTAGGCACTTTCCGGAGAAGGAAAAGTCGTCACACGCTTATGATGAAGGAGGTATGCGATATGGGGACATGACAAGCAACATGGTGGAATGCTTCAACAATGTGTTGAAGGGTGTCCGTTCCTTGCCGGTGACCGCAATACTCAAGTACACTTTCATCAAGCTCAATGAGTACTTCCTAAAGCATTCTGCAAGCACGGCCAAGTGGATTGGGGAAAAGATGGACTATCCATTAAAGGTTCATGATTGGTTGTTGCATCAAGCGCGCAAGTCTGCCAAACAACAAGTGATCACATATAATGAAAAAGAAATGATCTATCAAATCGATGAACCGGGTGGGACAACAAGGGATGGTAGGTCTTACGGTGGAGTTGCTTACGAGGTGCGCCTTAAAAACCGTTGGTGCCAGTGTGAGAGGCCACACAAGTATCATTGGCCTTGCTCGCATTTGATGACCGCAGCACGGGTGAGAAACATGAATGTATCCGATGGCACAACGATGCGGTTGCACGAGTTTACATTGGAAAGAACAAGGTTGGCGTGGGCGCCTCGGTTCAATCCTTTCCTTGATGCCTCACGGTGGCTTTGAGTATGTTGGGCGGACATTGTGCAGATCCGCACTCATGGTGCCTATGAGGGAAGAAGAAGAAAGAAGAGATTCGGAGTGACATGGATGATCTAGCTGGATACACTGGAATGAAGCAATTTGGTAGTGGTCATTTCATGGAGCCACCGGAAAACAACAATTGTGGAGAATGCAATGACACAGGACACAACGTTAGGACATGCAAGAAACAAAGAACCAACACGGGCACTAGTCAAACACGTGGACAGAGCAGTAGCCTTGGAGGGGGCCGTGGCCGTGGAGGAAGGGCTAACATTGGAGGGGGCCGCGGCCATGGAGGAAGGACTAGCCTTGGAGGGAGCCGTGGCCATGGAGGAAGGACTAGCCTTGTAGGGGCCCGTGGCCGTGTATCCGGTGGTTCTAGGACACGTCAGGTTGATAGGGGAAGGCCTATCGACGTGTTGCTCAATCTGGATGGTTAAATAATGTGAATGGTACTACTTTTAATATGTTCATGCATGTGTTGATATATTTGCCTCTTTACATGTCAATGTGTTCATATTTAGACTTAACATCTTTATTTGTTGTAGGGCATGGCTTCATCCGGTTCCATGACAAGGCCACCGTGTGCTCACCATGAAGACATGCCACACAAGTGGAAGGACGCATCTTTGAAGGATGTGAAGATTCCGCCATGTTGGTGTGGAGATGTTTGCAAGGTGAAGGAGTCCACCGACCGAAAGAAGTCATGGACCGAAGGAAGGAGATATTTTGTTTGCCCCAATTATGCTTACGATCGTGCGCTTCTAACTAACGCCTATGACCTTCCACCGGTATGCTAGAGAAGTAACATGTTACTCTCAACTGTGTGCCATCACTAACATCCGTTTTATATGCAGTCACCGCCTCCTCAATGCAAGTACTTCAGCTGGATAGATCATGAAGTGCCAAAAGATATCCAAAAGGACCAATTAGAAGATTGTTTTAGGCGCCAACGGCTGTTCGAAGAAAGGTTTCAAAGAGGCTTGGAGGAAGAGCGTCGTCAAAAAGAGAGGATGGAGCGGAAGCAACGCGAGGAGGAGAGGGCACGCCAAGCGAAGCTTGCTCGTGAGGAGGAGAGGGCAAGAAAGCTTGCAAGAGCTCGCAAGGCACAAGAGGAGGATGAGGCACGTGACAGGAAGGGGAAATGGCCCCGTATGACTCAGTAAAGTCGTCGCCTTCGGTGGACTCGTCATGTAACCGGAGCCATGCTAAATTTATCATGAACTATGTAGTACTAAGGCAAAAAGCCATGTGTCGTCAACTTGTCGTGAATGAGTTTGCCATTTGTATTGAATTTGGTGTGAAGATGTTTGCAATGTGTTGTGAATGAATTTAGTTTGTTAGTGTATTCTGGGATTTGTCATGATTTTTATTGAAAAACTGGTGTGCTGTGAAGAGAAGTGGGATATAATGAGCGAGTGCTCTGTTTTGGAGTTAGAACCCTACCGCCAAAGGCCATGGCGGTGGAGTTGCTGGACCCTACCGCCAGTTGCATGGCGGTAGGGGGGGGCAACGGTTCTGTGACGAAGAACCCAAGACCGCTGGCGGTAGGACCGGACCCTACCGCCATAGGCCATGGCGGTAGGTTGCTGGACCCTACCGCCAGGTTGCATGGCGGTAGTGGGGGCAACGGTTCTGTGACGAAGAACCCAAGACCGCTGGCGGTAGGACCGGACCCTACCGCCACAGGCCATGGCGGTAGGTTGCTGGACACTACCGCCATGGACTGTGGCGGTAGAGTCTGGTCCCTCCTCTCCCCTGTTTTGCCCCATATGTGACGAATGTTAGCATAATATACCCAATTCTATCTCGCAAGCACATACATAATTCAACTCAACATAGTTCATTACATCCACGAATAGCACATCCAAACTAATTAAAACATGACCCGGTTCGAATGACATCAGTTCAAACTAATAGCTCAAGCTCGACGACACATGTTCTAAACAGGTAACATAAGCCTCATACTTATCAGACGTTCAATTTGATCGTCACGCCCTTGATTACGCTTCAGTTGAAAGTCTGTGGATCCTGCCCAATGACCCAACACACCATTCGTTTCACGGAACCAAGCCCATGCAGCACGGGCAGAGATTCTCTAACACGCCTGTTTGATTGCCCATCCTATGACCTGCCGGGTTTCCTCAAGTCCATCTCACGAATTCTTCTTTGCTTGCAGTGAACACAATCTCAAGCGCCAAAGCGTGTCTGCAAGCATATTCCGGTCTTGCAGCTGATCAAGCATCCTCTCTTTCTCCTTCACAAGCTTTGAATGCTTTTTCTCCTTAGCATCGAAGGTTCCTCGATAAAGTGATACTTGCTGAAATCCTTCATGGCGCATTTGCCTCATCACAACTCTTCAACCATGCTTCACATTCCTTCTTCAAACAACGGTGTCGCTCCGCCATTATCTTCTCACACGCTATGTTCATAGTCATGGATCGACTGTCCATCCTACATGAACATACGGGTTCAAGATGACATAAACAAAAACATAAAATAAATTAAGTAGAGTACAACACTTGGTAACTTGATATGACATACAACACCAGGTTCTTAATGAGTTCAAATGTTAAGGGTACAAGTCATAGTAGTTCAAACGACGACCAAGCATAGGGTACATGTCATTATAGTTCAAATGACAAAGATTACATAGCCTCATGCAATACTATGCGGCGTACGGTTCCGGGTTGCAACAAATAACATTATTTCTTTCTTTGACCCATGCCCAACGAGATGCACGGTTCTCATCCGACGAGAATGGTTGGCGAACTAACCAATCAATGACCTGATCATGATTGCCCATGTCTATCTCAGCATATTCTGCCGTTGTCGCACACAATGTAATTTGCATTGTAAGATCACGCCTACAATTTTTTTCCGCCGTCTTGAGCTTCTTCATCAGCCTCTCCTTTTTTGTTATAAAATTTTCGGAACGGTCTTTATTGAAATAATTATATGAAAAGGCCCTACACTCCGCATTCAACGCATCAATGGCTTCGATCCACAAGTTCATCTTTTCCTCAATCAATTCGCGTTCACGGTTCGCCGCCGCCTCAGCAGAAGTTTCAAAGAAAACGAACGGTGCCAACCTACAATTCAAAAAGTTGCTATTAAAGTAACTTAGCTTTAATTGCTTTCTTAAGCATAACCTAACCCCCATTATGTACATTAAGACTAGCACTAGATCTAGGCACACAAACTTTTCTACAAGCAATTCTAAGCACATCATACATAAGGAAACCACAAACATAAACCTAAATGGATCATAGTAATTGATTTGACCACACGAAAATGATGAGCTAGGGTTTGCAATCAAATGAGCAAATGCAAAGTAAACAAAGATATCAACCAATCAAAATGAGGGAAATGAGAGAGCCACCTTGAGTGATGAAAATGGTAAGAATCCACGGAGAAATCTCAAACAAATGAGAGAGATTTGGGAGGCTCTTGTGCTTCAAAGAAAGAGGGGAGAGTTGAGCTCCGTGGAGAGGTGATGTGGGCTGAATGAGTGGTTGAGGAGGGGGATATCCAGCCCTCCCACCTTATCGAACACAGGACCCTACCGCCAGAGGGTATGGCGGTAGGCTCCGAGAACTCACCGCCGTGGGGATGGCGGTGAGCCCTTTTCCACGTCGTGGCTGCCAACGGCCGTCGATCGCCGTCAAATGGCCTACCGCCGTGAGGGTATGGCGGTAGAAGACGCATAATCTACCGCCAGGAGCCCTCTGGCGGTAGGCAAAAGGGTCAGATCCTGAAATTTTTCTGAACTGGGGTCAGATCCCGATTTTCTTTCCAAAAAGGGTCAAAACACGAAATTCGGCCGCATCGAATACAACAAATACGCAACATATCGCTCGCCACCGCCCTCTATACTTCAAGTAGCACTTCCGGCTGATACTAGTCGCGACGATGTGCCAGCCGTGGATGCACTGCGTGCAGCTGCCGCTGCATGCGCGGCGATGCACTTCTCCACTTTATTTTTATTTTAAAAATAGGAAGAGCGAGATAGAATTCGAGCACTATAGGCGGGGCGATTACCATATATAACATAAGACTTCTCCCCCAATTCTGTTTAGTCGAGCTTCTAGATCTGTCATTATTCCTCGAGAAGTAAGCCCATGGGAAGTCATCACACGGTGAATTTCATCTGTCCTTCGCATCAACATTCGGACAACAATGTACATAATATCCTGTATCGTATTTTCTCTAATCTTATTCATTTAATCTAAATAGTTTTGAAGATCACTGATGGAAAATATTTCCCACTTCACATTGAATCGATAACCATTCAGATTTGTATTGAATGATCTGTGCTACTGCCGTTCAATTTTGGCACCGTTTAAATTTCTGTAGACAAGTTATTGTTTTGATGCAAGTCCAACTAGGCTGCATATTATTGTTACTAAATTAATATATGAATTACTTTCTTCATATTTTCTAATTTTGTAGTTGAAGTAGTTCCTCAAGAACAGACTAAATCGAATTTGTCTCATTCATAGATCTAGCATAGTTCATTCTATCATTGACAAGCATAGACCATTTTGTGTTTACGATGCCATATAAGATAACAAGGGATTATTGTTTTGCGGGTTGAAAATTTCATCTGGATATAACGTCATGGGTAGAAGAAGGAGCATCACTTGAATATTTCTGTTCTCTCACTGAAATATCTCACAAACTATTCAATACCCCATGAAATGAATCTCAGCTATTCAATTTTCATAGGTGAAGCATTATTATTATATACTTTGATTTTGTCATACCACTTGTGATGCTCGAAACTCTAAGATTTGATTGACGTCCTAACTTTGTCTTTAAATATTGGCTGGGCTCGAATTCCTACTTGGCTTTTCTTCAGGCGATGAATTGGTTTGAGACGTGGCTTCTCATAATGTTTCTACCATCCTTTCTTCAAGTGCCTTCATGTTGTGAGCATATGTAGTCTTACTGCGCCCAGCATTGATATCCCAGCTTCAAAGCTTTTCCTTCAAACATTTGGAAATGATTTATAAGCTAATATCAAGTTCAAATATGGTTTCACTGCTCTATTTTTTTAGACAACACAAAATACCCTCAAGATATAGGTTCATGCAAATTAAATTCCATCTCCCATGTGTCCACATATTTACATAATTCCTTTCATCATATATCGTAGAAATAGATGGACACAACAACACATGTCATTGATGATCTATTCCTATAGATAAGTGACACGTCTTGAGAAACTTTCTAGGCCATCCGACTTTGTGAACAACAGGTACGTTGTTATCAAGGATGAATCTTGGACGGGCTGGAAGGCCACCGGCACAACCAACCATCAAGCCACGGACTCGTCTTTGTCGAGTTGCAAGCTTAAATGTTAGTTGAATGATTTCTTAAGGTTGATTATATTTTGGGAAATGATTTGCATCCACTTGCTGATTTCTCCCATACGTCAATCGCCTCTATCGTCTGTCTGCCACGTGTCCATGTGGTCCATGCATTCTCCACCTTTCCTCTCCGAGAAACATCACGAGATCAAGTCTTCCCCAATCCTCATCCTATTTGTCACCGTGTCTGTCCTCTATCTTGGTTCACTACGGGCGACCCTGCGAGCGCACCGTCGCCCACCATTCCCTGCAGGAGACCACCCAATTTTGCAAGCCATCGCCACGTCGCGCCTATTGCTGCAAGCACCGCCCGCACAGCGGCAATTTGCCGAGGGGCCATGCAAGGACAGCTACAGGGCCTCGGCTCGCACGGACGTCGGTCACCGGAGCGCCACGGAGGAGACGACAACCGCACCTTGCAACACGCACGCACGATGAGCCCGAGGATATACGTGTGATTAAATAAAAATGTAGGGGATTTTTCGCAAAAGAACATGCCACGTTAGCCCGGTTTAGACCATTTTGCAACAATTAGGCGCAGAGATGGTACTTACATGCAAAAAATATGACTAGTGAACCAATTTGTTACAACGTCCCCAAGTATGATACTTTCATGCAATTAACTCCCTCAGCAAGGGTTGCTAGTTAACCCTATTTCTTTTTCTTTGTGAGGCTGACCCATCATTGTTCTTTTTACCTTTTCAATACTAGGGATACTTCACAAACAGCGATACACTCAATATAATGCACACGCTCACACTATTGTCAGTTCATCTTAACTGGCAATATATACTGATAGAAAAGGTACACACTATACATCTATAAATAAATCATACAACCATGATAACAACATCATAAGGGAATTATTTAAAAAATCATAATGGAATTGATCGGCACATAACAAAAGATCCACCAGATGAATTTTACGCAGATGTTCATAATCATGTTCACCAACTTGTAAGATCTAGACATTGGAGCACAGTTGAGTGATATTACTACATAGCTACTAATACATACCCGCAACCCAATGGGTAGACTACTCGCACATCATATGAAGCAGTTTGGTGATGATCTTGATGACAAACAGTGATGACTTCTCCCTCCGACTAGGTGCCAGGGAAGTACCATGACTTCTGTTTCTGCCTTGGTTTCATGAATATCTCTTTGTGGTGTGGACAGAATATTACAAATAATTATGGCGCTTATTACTTGTATAGATGGAGGCTGCTGTCGAAGGGCGTCCAGAGACGAGCCACCTGAGATACCACCCCGACGATCTGACCATATACCCTTGGCGCGCTCAACAAGGATTGTGAACATGCCCAACATGATATTGAATAGCATATGGGATAAACGGTCCCTTGCCGGAAGTCGTGACCAACGTCATCATTGACGATCTTGACGAACACAGCACTCTAATACGACCTCCCAGAGATTCAATAGCATTATCAAAAAAGGGATATTCAATAGCATGATTTTTTTTTTAGTATTCTGTATAGTGAATTAGCGATGGACACATCGGATACATTTTAGTGTGTTTATATGTGTGGAGACAAACGAATGGATTTAACTACCGCCACCCACATGTTCATCTTGTGACGACCGAGCTGATCAGGATTAATGGCAGCAAGCACATAATGGCCTTGAGTACACCCTAAACAAGTGGAGTGGTTAGCTAAAGCAACCAAACAAATTAAAAGAGCTCAATCGGACAAAAGGTGATGGTAGCTAATTAAGCTCTAAGCTCGCAGAGCCCGCAGCAAATTAAGCATATCTATTCGGGCGTCAGCTGGTGATGCTAGTTGGGAGTTACCCAATTTGCACAAGTTGACCAAAGTGACCACATACCCTTTCTGGCTCGTTCTTTCACCTCAATTGTATACATATAGCACAACGGCCACACGAATGATCGGCACGCAAACTTGTTCCTCCGCACTCTGGCGAGTAAGCTCAGCATGAACCAAGAAATCCTAACTGACAGACAACCATCACTGAGTGAGGAACAAGGACAACTCCCACAGCCGCATGCCGTCGCGCAAGAGCACGCACCACATGACCAGCAGCTGCAGCAAGGCGGCGGCCGGACCCCGGCGTCGTCCGGCCACCTGCGGCGCAAGATCACTCTGATTCCGCTCGTCTTCCTCATCTACTTCGAGGTGGCAGGCGGCCCGTACGGCTCCGAGAAGGCGGTCCGCGCGGCGGGCCCGCTGTTCACGCTGCTCGGCTTCCTCGTCTTCCCCTTCGCGTGGGGCGTCCCGGAGTCGTTCGTCACCGCAGAGCTCGCCGCCGCGTTCCCGGGCAACGGCGGCTTCGTCCGGTGGGCCGACCACGCCTTCGGCCCGCTCGCAGGCTCCCTCCTCGGCACGTGGAAGTACCTCAGCATCGTCATCAACATCGCCGCCTACCCGGCCCTTGTCGCCGACTACCTTGGCGGCGTGGCCCCCGCGGTCGCGGAGCCCGGCAGGACGCGCACGGGCACGGTGATCGGCATGACGCTGTTCCTCTCGTTCGTGAACTACGCTGGCCTGAGCATTGTCGGCTGGGGCACGGTGGCGCTGGGGATAGTGTCGCTGGCCCCGTTCGTGCTGATGACGGCGATGGCGGTGCCCAAGGTGCGGCCGCGTCGGTGGGCGTCGCAGGTGAATGGGAGGAAGGACTGGAGACTATTCTTCAACACGCTCTTCTGGAACCTCAACTACTGGGACAGCGCGAGCACCATGGCCGGCGAGGTGGAGCGGCCGGAGCGGACGTTCCCGCGGGCGCTGGCGGTGGCGGTTGTCCTGATCGCCGTCAGTTACCTGCTGCCGCTTATGGCCGCCACCGGCGCCACGGACGCACCGCCGGATGCCTGGGTCAATGGCTACTTGGCCGACGCCGCAGGTACGTACAAACGCCGCTTAGTAGGATCAGTTTCTTCTTACTGCTGCGAGACAAAAGGTTTCGGTCATTTTGTTTGTTCTCATTCTCCTTTCCTTCATTTGTTGTTATCATCTACCCTATGGATTGTTTATATCAGTTAACGTCAGTTACTTGGATTGTTTATATCAGTTAACATCAGTTACCGCCGCCGCTCATATATATTGCTTTGTATCTGTAGTTTTTTTTTTTCTTTGCGTGTGCCTTTGAATCTGTACCTTTTTTTTTTAGGGATCCCAAACTTTATTAATGTGAAACAACATTTAAAGGGATACAAAGACAGTCACGAGGGAATATCAACCACAAATGGCGACCCTGTGGGAGTGCTACTGAAAATTTTAGAAGATTGTGTGCCTCCTGGTTCGAATCACGACCTTCGAACATAAACTTACATCTCTCAAAATTCGAATCATGACCTTTGAATCTGTAGCTAGCTAGTTTATATATTTTTCTTCGTTGATATTGTTGGGCTTAGTTGCTGCAAAAAAAAAATATTGTTGGGCTTAAACAAGGGTAAACGTCCCATTTCTGAAACATGTTTTTCGTTTTGAAATTGCTAATCAGGGAAACTCTACTTTTATGATGTGCCTCTAGCTTAACTTTAGTGATTATACTATTTTATATTAAATGGGTTTATGCAATAATATATTTTATAAAGTAATGTTCAGCATTCCGGATTTGTGCAGATGGTTTTGCAAAAAAGAAAACATATTTTCTTCTCTTTGCTTACTTCAAAAACATGTGAATTCTGAGAAAAAAAAAAGTTCATCGATGTTCACATGATACAATATATACACTTGCATAGCAAAAACATATATTGTGCGTACTTGGATAAGTTATATTACCTCCATCCCAAATTAATTGTCTTAGATTTGTCTATATACGGATGTATCTAACACTGAAAGGCACCTAGATCCATCCGTATCTAAACAAATAATTTGGGACGGAGCAAGTATTCACTAATCAAATTCTAGGTTCGTCTTTTTTTCATTCGAGACACATAGTATAATGTTCCACCAAATGTTGCAAGTGTAAATCATGATAAACACTATTTTATTATTATTTTAAATCATGACTTTCAAAGAGTGGGTGCAAAGAAGGCAAAGTTTGAATTTTATATGTAATTCCACTTTGGAGAGTTGTGCTTCAAAATTGGTTGGGATTTTCTAAAGTCTAAGTCGATTCTAAAAGGTGGGACTTTAATTTAGTGAAAAGTGCACCATGTACATTTTTACCCTTTTTTTAGGATATGGACATTTTTACCTAGTTGCGATATTCTAGAGAAGTGCAAGTTACACTTTTTATTAATGTAAAGTTACACTTTTAGCCGTTATGGCCCTATCATGTATAGGTTGTACTATATAAGACAATAGCGAACAACAAACTCTTTTCTGGTTCATGACAACAACTTAGACATGCCAAAATCTCAGACGTCTTGAGATTATCAAAACAGTATTTTAACACCTCGAGATGTGCTATAATCGAGTTGGGCATAATCTAACTAGTGCAACTTACAATACGACATGTTTATCATATTCTTAAAAAAATGTAAATTTTCCGTGTCTAACAGGCATCATCGGGGGCACGTGGCTCAAGTATTGGACGGGGGCCGGTGCGGTGATCTCCTCCATCGGCATGTTCGAGGCCCAGATGAGCAGTGGCTCGTTCCAGCTCCTCGGAATGGCGGAACTGGGACTCCTCCCGGCCGTCTTTGCCCGCCGTGCTGCCTACACCGGGACCCCATGGGTTGCCATCGCTGCGTCGACCGCCGTCACGATCGCCGTCTCCTTCCTCGGCTTCGACGACGTCGTCGCCACCGCCAACTTCTTGTATAGCCTGGGCACGCTGCTCGAGTTCGCCTCCTTCATCTGGCTCCGTGTCAAGCACCCGGCGCTGAAGCGCCCCTACCGCGTGCCACTGCCGCTGCCTGCGCTCGTGGCCATGTGCGCCGTGCCGTCGGCTTTTCTGGCCTATGTGTGTGCGGTGGCTGGGTGGAGGGTGTTCGCGGTGGCGGCTGGGCTGACGGCGCTCGGTGTCGGCTGGCATGGCATCATGAGGGAGTGCAGGGCTAGGAAGTTGCTCAGGTTCAACAACGCGGTTGCTGCTGTCCATCAGGAGGATGCTGAGGACACGGTGTGAACTTTTGAGCTGGCTTCAGTCGCAGTGAGAAATTATCAGTTGGTTCAGAAGTGGCATGTCTCTCTCATGTAATTGGGCGACGTGGACTTGGAGCTAACACAATTGGGCGACGATGGTACAGAGGAAAGGACAGAGGGATTTGCTTGAGTACGTATATGTTTGTCCTCTGTCATTTTGTCCGTATAACACGTATGATTTGCTAGCAAGATTCCAACAGAATCACAACCGTCAGACACCAATGTTTCTACTTTCAGTTCAGCTATTAAGTTTTTGCAATTTGTATCACACCTATAAGGCGTCGCCCTCCCGCTCGTGCGACTCGGGCGGCACCCAAGCCCAGCCGCCAGGCCCTCTGCGGCAGCTCTCTCCATCCCCTCCGCCACCGCTCGAGGAGGCCGCCAGGCTAAGCCTAGGCGGCTGACGGCAGTGGTGGAGGAGCTCCTTCCTCTCGCTGCTCATGGTGGTGTGGGGCATCTTGATGAGCGGGAGCGCGTGCCCCAGATCTGGGTCTTCACGGCACGTCGGGCTTCCTGCCAGTGGGCCATCTGACCTTGGATCGGCGGTAACGGCGTGAAGGGCCTAGTAGACAGGTCAGCGGCATGCGTGGTCACGCCTCCGGTCAGATCTGGTCTGGCCGGCGTGGCCTACTCACTGCGTTGCGGCAGCGATCGGTGACAATCCGTGCATATGATCCTAGATGGAGATTCGTCGAGCAGATCCGGATGAAAGCCTTACTCTCGGCAGTTACCAAGGCCGGCGATGACGGCGCTCTTATGTGTCGTCTCGTTCTTGAAGGCATCATCGTGGAGAAGTTCCAGACCTCTATCCGCTACCTTCGGGGAAAACCCAGATCAGCCGATCGGATGACGACGGCGCTCTTGTGTCGTTCCCCCCTTGGGGCGTCATTTCTGGAGGTGTGCATTGGCTCAAGGGACCAGTGGACGGTTTCAGTGGTTGAGCGGCGTTTCATGTGACACATCGACGACGTGGAGTCTCGGCGGTGTGGCGCTGCAGGGTCTCGGTGACGGATGCGTGGTGATGGACACGCGTAGGGAGGTGGTGTTGTCTGGCACCGTGGTGGTGTCGACGGCAAGCCTGGCATGGTCAATGCGTCGGTACCTGCTCTGAAGATGGATCAGTGAAAGAGGTAGCAATGACCTTTGCAGCATGCGCATGCGGTGCCCGCTGAGAGTTTGCTGGACCGGTGTGTGCCCCAGAACTGGCGATTACGACTTGGTTCAGGTCTCCGATTGTAGATGTTGGGCTTTGGTATGAGGTCTGGGCAGGCGGCCCCAACCATCCGCACCCATTCATCAACTTGATAAGAGTAGCAACAGATGTTGCCAAGATGATGGCTTTAAACTTATTTATGTATTATTTGTAAGGTCTTGATGAATAATTAATTAAATGGCTGCATACAGCATCCAGATGCAGAGGTGAAGGGTCACCCTTCTTTTCAGAAAAGAAAATATCATGCCTATAAGAGGTTCATATTGGTGCTGATCCCTTTACTTCTATTTTGGTCTTCATCATCTCATCATGACAAGCGATCATGCATATCTATAAGAAGAAAACAACAAGTAAAACTCCAAATACCTTCACCTATTACTTCCTCTCATAGTCTCATCGTCCAATCGCCTCGGTATGCTATAATAATACGCAAACCAAAAACCATCGATTCTAGGCAAATCACGGGCATTTACTAGTGTTTACAAAACTTAACAGCACACAACTCCAACTGGTCCAAAACCCCGGGCCCTTGCCACTGCAGCGTCAAAGTTTATTTTTGCATGACGGATTGGTGGGGCGATGCACCGAGTTGGTCTAGGGGCTCTTGGAACCGCGGACAATGCCTTGGGTGTAGCACTTCAACTTCTCTCAAGTAGGAGGTGATAAAACAATGGATGGCATATAGGTTGTGATAAATGTCCTCATGGATAGCTTTTCGGCGGGAAGCCCAAATTTCCCACAGTGTGAATATCATAGTGATTGATGGCTCTATGTTTTACGTATTTTTAGAGCTCATTTGTTGCATGTTCTCTTCATATATTATGTCCCATTGAATCAAATAATTGTCCATTATGCATGATTACCGGTTTTTGCACTTTTCATTGCGAGCATTGCACATTTAGTATTTTATTTGATTTTTATTAGTTTTTCTAGTTTTCTTGTGTCTACATGTGTTTTGAAGTAACCTAGGATCAAGTATGATAAAAAGGATCAAAGATAGATTCAATACGGAGGATTTACAGTACGAGACTCCGGCGTTTCGGAAGGAAGAAAAGTGATTTTTCCAAAGTGCTCCAAATCAAAGTCTAATATCAGAAATGGATCGGCGTCGTTCATACGATCCAACAAGCCTAAGAATGTCAAATTTGGAATTCGTATGAAGAAATGACGAGCGTGTTACCGGAGGTAACAAAACCAAGACGACATGTCATACGGCCACGCGCAGTTGTACACGCGGTCGTATGAGGCCAAATCTCCTCCGAAAGTTGCCTTTCCAGACGAGATTCTTCACTGATTTCATCCCCGTTTGTTCCTACGTGTTCCATGAACAATAAGGAAGGGTTTGGTGGAGGATAAGGCTCATCTTGAGCCCTTGAGCATCTCATCACTGGAGGAGACCAATGAGGCATCTTATATATACACCTCCATAGCCTAGCCGCTGCCATCATCTCCCACAAGCCGTTGTCATCCAATCTCCATCTCTATTGTTGTTCCATCTCCACCACCATAGAAGAAGCAGCAAGATCAAGAGAAAAGAGGAGGAGGCTCCACCACCATGTCCATGCTGGCCACATCATCACCACCATTCCGGCACCGCTGTCTCCATAACTGCTACCTCTTGAACACTGCGTTGGTTTTTCCTTGAAGAGGAAACAGTAATGCAGTAAAGTAGCGTAAGTATTTCCCTCAGTTTTTAAGAACCAAGGTATCAATCCAGTAGGAGACCACACTCAAGTCCCACGCACTTACACAAACAAATAAGAACCTTGCAACCAACGCGATAAAGGGGTTGTCAATCCCTTCACGACCACTTGCAAAAGTGAGATCTGATAGAGATGATAAGATAATATTTTTGGTATTTTTATAATAAATATTAAAAGTAAATAAAGCAAAATAAACGGTAATAGAAATAACTTGTTGACGGGAGATTAATATGATGAAAAATAGACCCGGGGGCCATAGGTTTCACTAGTGGCTTCTCTCAAGATAGCATGCGTATTACGGTGGGTAAACAAATTACTGTCGAGCAATTGATAGAATTGAGCATAGTTATGAGAATATCTAGGTATGATCATGTATATAGGCATCACGTCCGTGACAAGTTGACCGACTCCTGCCTGCATCTACTACTGTTACTCCACACATCGACCGCTATCCAGCATGCATCTAGAGTATTAAGTTCATAAGAACGGAGTAACGCTTTAAGCAACATGATATGATGTAGAGGGATAAACTCATGCAATATGATATAAACCCCATCTTTTTATCCTCGATGGCAACAATACAATACGTGTCGTTTCCCCTATTGTCACTGGGATCGAGCACCGCAAGATTGAACCCAAAGCTAAGCACTTCTCCCATTGCAAGAAAGATCAATCTAGTAGGCCAAACCAAACTGATAATTCGAAGAGACTTGCAAAGATAACCAATCATACATAAAAGAATTCAGAGGAAATTCAAATATTGTTCATAGATAATCTTGATCATAAACCCACAATTCGTCGGATCTTGACAAACACACCGCAAAAGAAGATTACATCGAATAGATCTCCAAAAGAATCAAGGAGAACTTTGTATTGAGATCCAAAGAGAGAGAAGAAGCCATCTAGGTAATAATTATGGACCCGAAGGTCTAAGGTAAACTACTCACACATCATCGGAGAGGCTATGGTGTTGATGTAGAAGCCCTCTGTGATCGATGCCCCCTCCGGCGGAGCGCCGGAAAAGGTCCCAAGATGGGATCTCACGGGTACAGAAGGTTGTGGCGGTGGAAATAGGGTTTTGGCTCTGTATCTAATGTTTCCAGGGCACGTAGATATATATAGGAGGAAGAAGTAGGTCGGTGGAGCTACGAGGGGCCCACGAGGGTGGAGGGCGCGCCCGGGGGGGCAGGCGTGCCCCCTGCCTCGTGGCCTCCTCGTTGATTGCTTGACGTCCACTCCAAGTCCTCTGGATCATGTTTGTTCCGAAAATCACGTTCCTGAAGGTTTCATTAGGTTTGGACTCCGTTTGATATCCTTTTCCTTCGAAACACTGAAATAGGCAAAAAAACAGCAATTTGGGCTGGGCCTCTAGTTAATAGGTTAGTCCAAAAAATAATATAAAAGTGTACAATAAAGCCCATTGAACATCCAAAACAGATAATATAATAGCATGAAACAATAAAAAATTATAGATACGTTGGAGACGTATCAAGCATCCCCACGCTTAATTCCTGCTCGTCCTCGAATAGGTAAATGATAAAAATAGAATTTTTGATGTGGAATGCTACTTAGCATAATTTTCAATGTAATTCTCTTAATTGTGGCATGAATATTCAGATCCGAAAGATTCAGGATAAAAGTTTAATATTGACATAAAAGTAATAATACTTCAAACATACTAACTAAGCAATTATGTCTTCTCAAAATAACATGGCCAAAGAAAGTTCATCCCTACAAAATCATATAGTTTGGTCATGCTCCATTTTCGTCACACAAGAATGCTCTCATCATGCACAACCCCGATAACAAGGCAAGCAATTGTTTCATACTTTAGTAATCTCAAACTTTTTTTCAACTTTCACGCAATACATGAGCGTGAGCCAAGGATACATCACTATGGGTGGAATAGAATATGATGAGGGGGGTTATGTGGAGAAGACAAAAAAGGAGATAGTCTCACATTGACGCGGCTAATCAACGGGCTAGGGAGATGCCCATCAATTGATGCCAATGCAAGGAGTAGGGATTGTCGTGCAACGGATGCACTAGAGCTATAAATGTATGAAAGCTCAACAAAAGAAACTAAGTGGGTGTGCATCCAACTTGCTTGCTCACGAAGACCTAGGGCATTTGAGGAAGCCCATTGTTGGAATATACAAGCCAAGTTCTATAATGAAAAATTCCCACTAGTATATGAAAGTGACAAAACAAAATACACTCTATTATAAAGATCATGGTGCTACTTTGAAGCACAAGTGTGAAAAAAGGATAGTAGCATTGCCCCTTTTTATTTTGTTTTTTTTGGGACAATGCTCTATGAATGATGACCATCACACTTCTATTTATTTACAACTCAATGATTACAACTCGATACTAGAACAAAGTATGACTCTATATGAATGCCTCCGGCAGTGTACCGGGATGGCCAATGAATCAAGAGTGACATGTATGAAATAATATGCATGGTGGCTTTGCCACAAATACGATGTCAACTACATGATCATGCAAGGCAATATGACAATGATGAAGCGTGTCATGATAAACGGAACGGTGGAAAGTTGCATGGCAATATATCTAGGAATGGCTATGGAAATGTCATAATAGGTAGGTATGGTGGCTGTTTTGAGGAAGATATAAGGAGGTTTATGTGTGATAGAGCGTATCGTATCACGGGGTTTGGATGCACCGTGAAGTTTGCACCAACTCTCAAGGTGAGAAAGGGCAATGCAGTGCAATCAAGAGGCTAGCAATGATGGAAGGGTGAGAGTGCGTATAATCCATGGACTCAACATTAGTCATAAAGAACCCACATACTTATTGCAAAAATCTACAAGTCATCAAAAACCAAGCACTACGCGCATGCTCCTAGGGGGATAGATTGGCAGGAAAAGACCATCGCTCGTCCCCGACCGCCACTCATAAGGAGGACAATCAAAGAACACCTCATGTTTCAAATTTGTTACACAACGTTTACCATACGTGCATGCTACGGGACTTGCAAACTTCAACACAAGTATTTCTCAAATTCACAACTACTCACCTAGCACAACTTTAATATCACTACCTCCATATCTCAAAACAATCGCCAAGCATCAAACTTCTCTTAGTATTCAACGCACTTATAAGAAAGTTTTTACTAATCTTGGATGCCTATCATATCAGGTCTAATTTCACAATTTAAGCAAATTACCATGCCGTTTTGTAGGACTCTCAAAATAATATAAGTGAAGCATGAGAGAACAATAGTTTCTATAAAACAAAACCACCACCGTGCTCTAAAAAGATATAAGTGAAGCACTAGAGCAAAAACTATATAGCTCAAAAGATATAAGTGAAGCACATAGAGTATTCTAACAAATTTCGAATCATGTGTGTCTCTCTCAAAAGTGTGTACGGCAAGGATGATTGTGGTAAACTTAAAAAGGAAAGACTCAAATCATACAAGACGCTCCAAGCAAAACACATATCATGTGGTGAATAAAAATATGGCCCCAAGTAAAGTTACCGATAGACGAAGACGAAAGAGGGGATGCCTTCTGGGGCATCCCCAAGCTTAGTGTCGGTGTCAAAATCGGCGGATCTCGGGTAGGGGGTCCCGAACTGTGCTTCTAGGATCGATGGTAACAGGAGACAGGGGACACAATGTTTACCCAGGTTCGGGCCCTCCCGATGGAGGTAATACCCTACTTCCTGCTTGATTGATCTTGATGATATGAGTATTACAAGAGTTGATCTACCACGAGATCGTAGAGGCTAAACCCTAGAAGCTAGCATATGGTATGATTGTTGTTGTATATCTGATCTATCGACTAGCCTGGCCCTGGTTTATATAATGCACCAGAGGCCTAGGATAACAAGAGTCCTAGCCGAATACGCCGGTGGGGGAGGAGTCCTTGTCTTGATCACCAAGTCTTGTGGAATCTTCCTTGTATGCGGCAGCTGTCCGGACTGGCCCATGAGTATACGGCCATGGGGGTCCTCTGCCCAATCTAACAGATCAGGAGATGACGTGGTGAGTACCCCCTAGTCCAGGACACCATCAGTAGCCCCCTGAACTGGTCTTCAAGTTAGGAACACTCCTCGATTCTTCCGAACTGTTCTTCATCTTCGGTCGTCGGTCTTGAAAACTGGTTCAACAAATCTTCTCATCTTCGATCTTGAGGATCGCCAAAGTGAATCCGATGAGTTTACACGTCGGGTATCCGAGGAGCCCCTCTAAGTTTCCGGCCTTTATCAATGCCTTGTTATTTTTATGCCACACCTCGGGTTTGAAGTTGTTCCCGGGAGGCAGTGTCCTCTTGCGTCCGAGCTCTAACGCCGGACTGCATTCGAGGTATGTTTTGCAGCCGAGCACCAATGCCGGACTGCTTCCGAGCTCCGACGCCGAAATGTATCCGAGCTCCAACGTCGGACTGTGTCCAAGCTCCAACGCCCGACTATATCCAAGAAGTCATAGATCATCTTGGTCCAAAAAAGTTGAAGGATTTTAGCCGAGCTTAATGTCGGAAATGCCCTCTATGGAGCTAGCCGCTAGCGCCCGAGCTTTATGCCGGACTGCTTCCAAGGTGGTGCACCACCCCGACCGCGGGCTGATTTTGTGTGAATATTTTTAACAGGTGCAGTTTATTCTCTACGAAGTATATCCGGTAGCCCTCAAGGTGTGTATCGGTCTAAAACCGAGATGCACCGAAGGCAAGCATAAAACCGCTATTCAAGTAGCCCTCGAGACTCGGTCGATCGTGAAATCGGCTCGAGGATCAATTCTAACTCGACAAACATACATAGGAATAAAAACGCAGTGTAATATATTAGAGATAATAGTGATCGGTGAACGGGCCCATGAGAGAGGGTCGTGAGAAGTCGTCGTGATATATAGCTTGATGCCAGATAGGTCCAGATGGTACTTATTGTTGTCCGAAGACGCGCTTTCCCATAGTTCGATCAAGCCGAACACTAAGCCCTTTGAATTTTCTGCATTGAATAGGCAATGCAGTAGCCCCCGAGACACTGGTCGGGTGGCAACACCAGATAAGAGGATCGATGTGCCCCTTTAATATTTGTAAATAATGAGCGCAAATCCCAGTAGCCCCCGAGCCTTAATGTGGGCATGGGTGGCCGAATTAAGGATCGATATCTAGAGTAAAATCACAGATTGTGTGTAATGATTCTATGTATCCAAGTACTTTACATCATTATTCTGACTCCATTATGACCATTTATCAGTTGAAAGTGGCCCATCGTCGGCCTCTACCCCTTGGTAGATACTACGCAGGGTGTTTCTGCAATAACAAAACAACCCTTAGCCGACGTCTCGGTGCCCGAAGGCGGTTGTGTTAGCGGAAACAAGGCAATCAGATATGAGGGCTTTAAAACTTTCCCTTAGAGCTTTAAACTGGGGAAGCTAGCTATGAGCCCCCGGTTAGTGTTCGGCGACATCCGAGGTCAAGCCATAAACACTTCGGCCAATGTTATGAACGGCCCGTCATTTAACATAGTCATCAGATCGCTGACCAGTTTCGCCTATTGTGACGATCGGTTTTCGGCTTTCTCCATCGAGGTGCTTGACCATGCGAGCTGGAAGCACAATCGCGATGGTTCTCCTTTGCACACCTAGCCGAACAAAGCGGAACGTAGGAGGCAAGCACAGAGCCGGGCAACCCAACTATTGACCAAGACACAATTGAAACCGATGCATATATAGCAATATCCGAGAATGTTTTTGTCGAATCCCTAAAGGTGTCCGGCGTTGCACTGCGAGACTAATGCTGGAAACACACAAATAGTTTAAAAGTGCCATAGGCTCGAAAAGCCAAAAAAAACTTATTCAAAAGTTTAATGTCTGAACTAGATCAAGTGTTCGGTGCCAATCCGAAAATTGGACTTTAAAAAAAGGTGCTTCTGTCGTGCTTTAACATGACACATCCTATCTCAAGACTTCAAGCGGGCCAGCCTACGGCTTCAACCTCCTATCCCGAAGGCGGAGTACTTCTCATTAGGCCAGTTTAGCAAACTAAACTCTAGCGGTTCTGAGAGAGAAATTAGGCTCCCCGGCTAGTGACCACACACTCGTGTCGAAAAAAGGAGTGATAAATAGTAATAATAATAATAATAATAACTATGCAACGACTAAAAAACACTTATTTTAAAACGGCGCAAATAAACTTAAGAGCCCCCAAGTGACTTGGGTAAAAGAATGATTGTATGTACCAAGTACTTATATCATATCTATGTTCACCGAACTTTAAGCGCGTCTTAACCGACCGTCGGCTTCTCCCTCTTGGTCAAGGACCGAAAAGTGTTATATACTCCACATTGTCGAGAATATCGACGGTGTTTCCAATAACCAGCAATCAGGCCATAAGGCTGTAATGCACAAAGTGCGCTCAGGAACTTATGCTATATTATCGACGAAGTGTAAGAAGCATCTTCGAAGAAAATAGTACCCCCACCGATACCTTTCTTCGGTGCTCATTGTTACTATGAGACTTGTGCAATAGATTTTTTGTACTCATGAGTTCCTTTGTGTACTGACCATGATTGAAAACAATAAGAGCGCTAGCTTTCGGCTTCACCCAGTCTAAGGTCAGAGCTCGGATGACCCGGTCGTGACAATCGCAGAGGTGCTCCCTTTACTCCCTAGCCGAACAATCGGGAACGTAGGGGCAAGCACAGGAGCCAGGCAACCCAGCTTGGAAATCGCTTCAGTCAATATGGTGCATATTGTGGCGTAATACACGAACAAGGAACGAAGCCGTACAAGTATAATCATATGCAAGAGGAAAAGCTTCATAAAGGAAGCCCCCAAGGAAACGGGGTATTTGAATTTGTGCGTCACAAACAAAGTTTGGACAAGGAAAATTTTTACAAGCAACTTTTTTCCAAAAAAGTATAATGCTTGGTCGAGCCGAGCACAAGTTAAAAATTTAAAACTTTGAGCATGAAGGCAACTTAGCTGGTTAATGTGTTCGGTATTGATGACGCGGTCCGAGCTTGATGCGGGACAAGGTTCCATCCCCCAAGCCGGTCCCGAGGTGGCGGAGCAATGAGCTTGACACTCTGAAGTGGTGACATAGCACGGTCAATGCAGGCCGGCAGAGTGATGCCGAAGTCCCCGGCATGGGGTAATGAAGTGTTGACGAAGCCCCCCGTCTATCCGAGGTGACGCCAAAGGATATAGTTCGGCTGGATCATTTTCCTGTGTACAAAAAATAGTGCAAACCGAAGATAATAGTAATAATAAAAAAACGTTGCATAATAAATAATTTGCAAAGTGAGTAATAAAAGAAATATGGCCTGGCGCCGAAGTCAATGTCGATGCAGGGCGTCGACGTGATGCGGTAAAGGCGTGGCAAAGCCTGAATTCACAGGTCGGTCCGAGTTCCGGATGCGGCGTTCACCGGACTATGTACGGAGACTGACCGAACCACCATGCGACCGTCGTTAATGCCGCCACCATTTGATAGACCTATGTACATATGGTGGACAAACCAGAGTAATAATTCCTTGGGAAAGATGAACCCAAACAAGCAAAAAATACTAGGATTAGTAGCACCTGGTTTATTTGTTGTAGCAATCTGAAGGAAGGTGATTCCCAAAATTGGGACTCGATCCACACACCCATTGCCTGATGGGCGATAAAGCGACGGCATGACAATGCTAGCAAAGGTTGGCTTGCCGAGGCAAAGCCCTCGGTCCAGCTAATCGTGACGAAGCTGGTCGGCTGGTGACGCCAAAGTCACCGGAGTAGGTTGATGAAGAGATGATGAAGCCCCCGGTCCAGCCGAGATGTCGAAGCCTCGACGTCAGCCGATGAGTCGAAGTAGGTCGGTGTGATGGACACCGGCTTGAAGGAGCAACAGTGCGGCCCTGCCGATGCAGGTCGTGACATGGTCAATGTCAGCTTGATGAAGTGACCATGCGGCGATGTCGGTGTGCCCGCTCCGTGTAATCTGTGGGGTGGCAATGTTGGTGATGATTTATCCTTTGCGATGCCGAACTCTTGTTCGGCTTGCCGAGATGATGATCCGAAGAAGTTGAGCTCGGCTTAACAAAGTGACGACGTGTCTAGCGCAGGTCGGCAGCCGTGGAGCAATATTGCCGGACTGGTTTGACACCGCATGATGTTGAAGATCATGTTCAAAAGATTTTAAAGTTAGTGGGATGTGTTGGGAACAAAACACAATACCCCATACAAAACTTCCTTCAAACAGGATGTCCAAATCCCGTTCATAAAAAGCGAACTCGGGTCGGATTCGCTGCAGAAAACAGATCCAAAAAGTGATGCACTAATCGGAAGGTTCCCGAGTTTGGACGGTCGATCGAGCTGAAATTTTGAGGGTGGTAGATATAGGAATTCCGCAGCCGATCAACAGTTGGATCTTCGGAAGGAAGTCCTAGCTAGAAGCTGGACACCACGCCCTAAACTCGTCCAGATTCTCGTCCAGATTTGACAGGGCTCCGGTATATCGCGGATTGCCAGAGATTCCTCCATCGAAACTCGATGAAATTTTCCAGGATTGTTGTAGACTCAATTCCGCACAATTCCACCGAAGCAATCGTTAAAACGACAGAGGAGGCGGTGGCGGCGGACACAAGTTCGCTGTCCAGAAAAACAGCACGGTCGCCTGAGGGCAATGTTGACGTTGAGCCCCCGGGGCTCCCTGGATGATTCCTCCATGATCTTAATAGAGATCGGAGTTGATGTTGATGAAGGCCCTCATCCGAACATAACGATCGGAGGTAGGGCGCAGTCCTTGGTCGAACCAAGGTGACCAGTCGAGATGGTGACGAAGATGCTGAAGTCGCAGTTGATCTGCAGGCGAGCCATCGACCTTTTGCCGAACACACAGCGGAACTCTCAATGAAAGCACCAATGTCGGTGTCAAAACCGGAGGATCTCGGGTAGGGGGTCCCGAACTGTGCGTCTAGGATCGATGGTAACAGGAGACAGGGGACACAATGTTTACCCAGGTTCGGGCCCTCTCGATGGAGATAATACCCTACTTCCTGCTTGATTGATCTTGATGATATGAGTATTACAAGAGTTGATCTACCATGAGATCGTAGAGGCTAAACACTAGAAGCTAGCCTATGGTATGATTATTGTTGTATATCTGATCTATCGACTAGCCTGACCCTGGTTTATATAATGCACCAGAGGCCTAGGATAACAAGAGTCCTAGCCGAATACGCCGATGGGGGAGGAGTCCTTGTCTTGATCACCAAGTCTTGTGGAATCTTCCTTGTATGCGGCAGTTGTCCGGACTGGCCCATGAGTATACGGCCATGGGGGTCCTCGGCCCAATCTAACAGATCGGGAGATGACGTGGTGAGTACCCCCTAGTCCAGGACATCGTCACTTAGGCTTTTAGTTGTCCTTGAATTTTACCTTGGGGTGCCTTGGGCATCCCAAGCTTAGGCTCTTGCCAATCCTTGTTCCATAATCCATCAATTTTTTACCCAAAACTTGAAAACTTCACAACACAAAACTTAACAGAAAATCTCGTGAGCTCCGTTAGCGAAAGAAAACAAAACACCACTTCAAGGTACTGTAGTGAACTCATTATTTATTTATATTGGTGTTAAACCTACTGTATTCCAACTTCTCTATGGTTTATAAACTTTTACTAGCCATAGATTCGTCAAAATAAGCAAACAACACACGAAAAACAGAATCTGTCAAAAACAGGACAGTCTGTAGTAATCTGTATCTAACGCAAACTTCTGTAACTCAGAAGAATCTACCAAAATAGGACGACCTAGATAATTTTTTTATTGATCTACTGCAATTGGAATCAGTATTTTATGACTTTCTGGTGATTTTAAACAATTGTTTTCATGAAAATAAAGTTTCTGGAATTTTCAGCAAGATCAAATAACTATCATCCAAGAAGATCCTATAGGTTTCACTTGGCACAAATACTAACTAAAACATAAAAACACATCTAACCAGAGGCTAGATCAAAGATTTATTCCTAAACAGGACAAAAAGCAAAAAAAAAACTAAAATAAAATTGGGTTGCCTCCCAACAAGCGCTATCGTTTAACGCCCCTAGCTAGACATAAAAGCGAGGATAGATCTAAGTGTTGCCATCTTTGGTAGGCAGTAAGACACCTATAACCCCTAGGAGTTTCTTTCTTTTTATTAATTATCAAACTCCTAGACACAAAATCAGTAAAAGCATTTGTAGCAAAAGGTTCCTTAAGGATAGCGAGAAAGTTGGGGTGAACACTTATGGATTTGAGGTCCGCATTTTCCTTACTAGAAGTTTCACCCTTATTTTTAAGAACATACATTAATTTGGCAATCTTAGCATTAGAAGGAGTGTTTTTCATGGAAGAAAAGGCAGACCCTAGGTTGGTAATAATATCCTCAATTTTATCAATTCTAGTGGAATCTTGATTTATCTTTTCATTAACCATAGGTTCCTTTTCTTTAAAAAATTTAAGAGCAACTCCTACCTTAGATCCGTATTAGGTAACTTGGTTGTGGATCTTTCTATCCAAATTTTCAATCAACTCTACGGTGGCAACTTTATTTTCAATAATTTCAAGCCGTTGCATCACATGTTCCAAAGTTAAAATAGTTCCATTAACCAAAAGAGGTGGTGGGCCAAACAAATCTATCATGGCATTATAAGAATCAAAAGTATGGCTACCCAAGAAATTTCCTCCGGTAATGGTATCAAGAATATATCTATTCCAAGGAGTGATGCCTACATAAAAATTGCGAAGAAGAACGGAAGTAGATTGCTTCCTAGTAGATCTATTTTGCGCATTGCAAATTCTGTACCAAGCATCTTTTAGATTTTCTCCCTCCCTTTGTTTAAAATTAAGTACTTCATTCTCGGGAGACAAAGGAATAGATAAAGGACTAGCCATGATGGCACACGGGACACAAGAGGCAAGCAAAAAGAGGCGAAGGGAAAAGAGGGCGAATAAAACGGCAAGGGTGAAGTGGGGGAGAGGAAAACGAGAGGCAAATGGCAAACAATGTAATGCGAGGGATAAGAGTTTGTGATGGGTACTTGGTATGTCTTGACTTGTGCGTAAACACCCCGGCAACGGCACCAGAAATCCTTCTTGCTACCTCTTGAGCACTGCGTTGGTTTTCCCTTGAAGACGAAAGGGTGATGCACTAAAGTAGCGTAAGTATTTCCCTCAGTTTTTGAGAACCAAGGTATCAATCCAGTAGGAGACCACTCTCAAGTCCCACGCACCTACACAAACAAATAAGAACCTTGCAACCAACGGGACAAAGGGGTTGTCAATCCCTTCACGGCCACTTGCAAAAGGTGAGATCTGATAGAGATGATAAGATGATATTTTTGGTATTTTTATAATAAAGACTAAAAGTAAAGAAAGCAAAATAAACGGTAATAGAAATAACTTGTTGACGGGAGATTAATATGATGAAAAATAGACCCGGGGGAGATAGGTTTCACTAGTGGCTTCTCTCAAGATAGCATAAGTATTACGATAGGTAAACAAATTACTGCTGAGCAATTGATAGAATTGAGCATAGTTATGAGAATATCTAGGTATGATCATGTATATAGGAATCACGTCCGTGACAAGTAGACCGACTCCTGCCTGCATCTACTACTATTACCCAACACATCGACCGCTATCCAGCATGCATCTAGAGTATTAAGTTCATAAGAACGGAGTAATGCTTTAAGCAAGATGACATGATGTAGAGGGATAAACTCATGCAATATGATATAAACCCCATCTTTTTATCCTCGATGGCAACACTACAATACGTGTCGTTTCCCCATCACATTGGGATCGAGCACGCAAGATTGAACCCAAAGCTAAGCACTTCTCCCATTGCAAGAAAGATCAATCTAGTAGGCCAAACCAAACTGATAATTCGAAGAGACTTGCAAAGATAACCAATCATACATAAAAGAATTCAGAGGAGATTCAAATATTGTTCATAGATAATCTTGATCATAAACCCACAATTCATCGGATCTTGACAAACACACCGCAAAAGAAGATTACATCGAATAGATCTCCAAAAGAATCAAGGAGAACTTTGTATTGAGATCCAAAGAGAGAGAAGAAGCCATCTAGCTAATAACTATGGACCCGAAGGTCTGTGGTAAACTACTCACACATCATCGGAGAGGCTATGGTGTTGATGTAGAAGCCCTCCGTGATCGATGCCCCCTCCTGCGGAGCGGCGGAAAAGGCCCCAAGATGGGATCTCATGGGTATAGAAGGTTGGAGCGGTGGAAATAGGGTTTTGGCTCTGTATCTGATGTTTCCAGGGTACGTAGGTATATATAGGAGGAAGAAGTAGGTCGGTGGAGCTACAAGGGGCCCACAAGGGTGGAGGGCGCGCCCAGGGGGTAGGCGCACCCCCTGCCTCGTGGCCTCCTCGTTGATTGCTTGACGTCCACTCCAAGTCCTCTGGATCACGTTTGTTCCGAAAATCACGTTCCTGAAGGTTTCATTACGTTTGGACTCCGTTTGATATCCTTTTCCTTCGAAACACTGAAATAGGCAAAAAACAGCAATTTGGGCCGGGCCTCCGGTTAATAGGTTAGTCCCAAAAATAATATAAAAGTGTATAATAAAGCCCATTGAACATCCAAAATAGATAATATAATAGCATGGAACAATAAAAAAATATAGATACATTGGAGACGTATCAATAACCACCACGCCTTCTCCCTTCACTGGCTCAATGCCGGGTAACTTCATCGTTTCATCTGTGTGTACCATTAACTTGTTTGAGTAGTTGTATTTGTTCTCGGGTATCAGATGAACTATTTTATGATTAGAATTATGAAGGATGGATAAAGGATACGACAGAGAGTGTTTGATCCACACTTGTTGCGCATATCATATTTGTATTAATGACTTTGGAACACTCAAGAACACTTTACTGCTCAGGCACCATCTTCACTAACATAGTATCTTTTTATTTCTTGTTTTTACCTTATACTCCCTCCATTCGGAATTACTTGTCTCGGAAATGGATGTATCTAGAACTAAAATACATCTAGATACATCCATTTCTGCGACAAGTAATTCCGAACGGAGGGAGTAGTTCTTAGTGTAGTAAACATCTTTTTATTCGATTTTCCTAGCAACTAATAGAGTAGACTATTTCCAAACTCTAGTTTGGGTGCGTACGTAGCTGCTTTAAGTGACAACACAGTTGCGGGGTCAGTGGTTCCCTCCTTTTCCGTTCCCTGTGGGTTTGACACTTACTTATCACAAAAGTGCTACTACAGCCATGTGCACCTACATGCCATCAGTGGTGAACTTAGCAGCTGGGAGTTCCTCGTGCATGACGAGCAACCAATTTTTAGCACTTGGGTCTTGGTTGAGACACATATGTTCCACCATTGACTTGTCCGACAGAGCACATATGCATCGAGCCATGATACAGTCAAGTAAAGAGTGACTTTAGTTCTCCATTAACCCGCATAACGCACACACATCCATCGTGGCCATATTTCTGTTATGCGATACATCACCTATTGGGATATAGCTCTGCGCTAGTCGCCAAGAAAAAAGGAGCTTCGAGGGAACTTTTGCTTACCTGATCACTGTCCATCCTTTGCTCTCAAATTCAGTGCCAAACGCACTATCTCGATGCTCAATCCCGTCCTCTTGAGACATATCAAGTCTCATGATCATATGGTATGATGATAGAACCGGAAAAACTCCTCTCTCGTCCGCTTGCCAAGCCAAAAAATCATCTATATGTCTCGTGCATAAGGGGATCTTCAAAATTGCTTTAGCGTCTATCAGAATAAAAACTACCGAACAACGTCCTCTCGCCATGTAGCTATAGTAACATCGATGAGCTTCGACACCCTTTCGGGAGGGTTTTGCATAAGCGAAGTGAGTGGTCTCATCATGCCTTCCCGAAAGTCATCTATATGTCTCGTGCATAAGGGGATCTTCAAAATTGCTTTAGCGTCTATCGAAATAAAAACTACCGAACAACGTCCTCCCGCCATGTTGCTATAGTAACATCGATGAACTTCGACACCCTTTCAGGAGGATTTTGCATAAGCGAAGTGAGTGGTCTCATCATGCCTTCCCGAGAGATCCAGTTATGAGTCCAAATGTTTGTTGTCTCCCCATCTCCTATTCTTCTGATTATCCCCTTCTGGATAATGTCCCTCCCATCTAATATAGCTCTCCAAATCTGAGATGGCCGTGAACCCATCTCAGCTTCTAGTATGATCGTGGACGAAAATACAATGCCTTCAGTATTCTTGCACTTAGGGAAGATGGTTCATTAAGAACACGCCAAGCCTGATGAGACAACAAAGTAAGATTGAACACTTCTAGGTCCCGAAATCCTAGTCCTCCAAGATTTTTTGGCCGTGTCATAACGTCCCATGAAACCCAACATGGTCTCCTTCTGCCTTGTTTACTTCCCCACCATAACTATTTGATAATGGATGTTACACTCTCATAGAGGCCCCTTGGTAACCTTAAACAAGACATGGAAAATACTGGAATAGCTTGAGCCACAGCTTTGATAAATACCTCCTAGCCTGCAGCGGATAACAATTTCTCCATCCATCCTCTAACCTTCTCCCAAAGTCTGTCTCTCAGATATTTGAAGGTACCATTATTTGAGTGTCCCACTTGGGTTGGCATGCCCAAATACTTCTCACCGAGAGACTCGTTCTACATATTCATAATGTTTTTACTTCATGTCTCAAGTTCTAATGGCGTCCTTTAATAAAAAAGGTTGATGACTTTTCACTATTCATCCGCTGCCCTGAAGCATCACAATAGGTAGGTAGCAAGTTTGGTACCTCATTAGCACCCTCCACACTTGACTTAAAAAGCAACTGTTGGGTCCACCTTAACTCCAGAAAGAACCGATGACTGAGAACTGAATTTTAAAAAGCACGAAAGGCCCTTTGCTACAATCAAGAAAAGGGAAGGGGAAATAGGATCTCCCTAAAGAATACCTCTGGTTGGTTTGAACTGCTCCAACTTTTCACCAATGAAGAGAACTGAGAAAGAGACTGATTTTATCATCCCCATTACTGTGTCAACCCAGGACGGGGCAAAACCAAGTTTAGTCATGATTGCCTGGAGGTAGGGCCACTCCAATCTGTCACAGGCCTTCATCATGTCCAGCTTTAGTGCACAAAAACTATTTGACTTGGATTTATTCTTCTTCATAAAGTTGAGACACTCATAGGCACAAATAATATTATCACTGATCAAATCTACCTAGGACGAAATCTGACTGCTCCTCAGAAGTGATATCAGGCAGGATAATTTCCAATCTCTTTATACTAAGTTGAACGGGCCTCACGCAGCTGCCTCCTCCTCCCCCCAAAGCTTAGGTGACGGTGTCCTGGACTAGGGGGTACCAACCTAGTTGGCCCACAGTCCTCGGGCCGAGCTTATCGGCCACCATTCTCACAAGGAAGGACTTCGGAAGTCTTGCACCTCGACGTGATCAAGATGGACTCTGCCGAAGACTTGGTGTGTACTCCAAGGACCGCTTCGGCCGCCGCCATGCGCATCTCTAGACCAACAACCGACCATGTAACCCTAGGTATTCCCCTGGCGTGTATATAAGCCAAGGGGTTTAGCCTGTAGAAGGGATCCGGTCATAATCAAACCCGCCTAGCCCTAGGGTTAGAACACTACTTACGATCTCGAGGTAGATCAAGCTTGTACTCGATACACAATCATCAATACAACCAAAGAAGGACGTAGGGTATTAATTCTTCGAGAAGGCCCGAACCTGGGTAAATACTGTCTCCTTCGTCCCTTGTTAGCCATTGATCCGAGATCCACAACTCGGGACCACCTACCCCGAGGTCTGCCGGTTTTAGTACCGCCACTAGGGTTCCTTTTCCTCTCGCCGACGGTGCCCCCAGCCTACCTCGTTTCCGGTGGCCTTAGGGCCATGGTGGCGCGGTGGATCCCGGCCCTTACTGGCGGAAGGGCTCTGTTTTTAGATGTTCCTTCGAGTTTTATTAGGGTTTGTGTCCTACTCAGGAAGACGAGACGGCAGCGGCTCCCTAAAGCTGAAATAAGCCTAGCACCCGCCTTGGTGGTGCATCTAGCATCGTCGGTGGGCGTGTGAAGGTGTGTCTCTGATAGATCTGTCCTTGGTGGATTTGCTCGGATCTGGTCGTAGTTTGTCAATATTTGTGTGTCTACATATTGTGATGTAGGGTAGAACCCTAGTGGCCCGAACTTTCACGATAGGAGCGGATCCCACGAAGAACACGAAGAACACGGGGAGAAAACATGAGGAGTAACATGAGAGAAATCACTCAAACCAACAAGAACGATCACACATGTGCTAGATCCTCGGAACACAAAGAGATACACGATCCAAATCCAACATAGGACGATACGTAGGGTAACCGGCTCTTCTCCGTGAGGAGGTCTTGATGGGGGTCTTCTCCGTGAGGAGGTCTTGAATTCAACGTGGATCTTCTCCGTAGAGGGGCCGTGGTCTCTCTCGTGGAGTAGATCCGTATGGATGAGCAAAGCTCTATCTCTAATATGAGCTAAACCTATGCTAACCCTCAAATGGAGGAGGGGGAGGAGTATATATAGTCTAAGCCACGAAGGGGTAAGTGAGGGGCGAAGTGATACGTCTCCGTCGTATCTACTTTTCCAAACACTTTTGCCCTTGTTTTGGACTCTAACTTGCATGATTTGAATGGAACTAACCCGGACTGATGTTGTTTTCAGCAGAATTGCCATGGTGTTATCTTTGTGCAGAAACAAAAGGTCTTGGAATGACCTAAAACTTCACGAAGATTATTTTTGGAAATAATAAAAATACTGGCGAAAGAATCAAGGCCAGGTTCCCACACCCTTTCCACGAGGGTGGGGGGCGCGCCCCCTGCCTCGTGGGCCCCCTGGAGCTCCACCGACCTCAACTCCAACTCCATATATTCGTGTTCGGGGAGAAAAAAAATCAGAGAGAAGGATTCATCGCGTTTTACGATACGGAGCCGCCGCCAAGCCCTAAACTCTCTCGGGAGGGCTGATCTGGAGTCCGTTCGGGGCTCCGGAGAGGGGAATCCGTCGCCATCGTCATCATCAACCATCCTCCATCATCAATTTGATGATGCTCACCGTCGTGCGTGAGTAATTCCATCATAGGCTTGCTGGACGGTGATGGGTTGGATGAGATTTATCATGTAATCAAGTTAGTTTTGTTAGGGTTTGATCCCTAGTATCCACTATGTTCTGAGATTGATGTTGCTATGACTTTGCTATGCTTAATGCTTGTCACTAGGGCCCGAGTGCCATGATTTCAGATCTGAACCTATTATGTTTTCATGAATATATGTGAGTTCTTGATCCTATCTTGCAAGTCTATAGTCACCTACTATGTGTTATGATCCGGCAACCCCGAAGTGACAATAATCGGGACCACTCCCGATGATGACCGTAGTTTGAGGAGTTCATGTATTCACTATGTGTTAATGCTTTGGTACGGTACTCTATTAAAAGGATTCCTTAATATCCCTTAGTTTCCATTAGGACCCCGCTGCCACAGGAGGGTAGGACAAAAGATGTCATGCAAGTTCTTTTCCATAGGCACGTATGACTATATTCGGAATACATGCCTACATTACATTGATGAATTGGAGCTAGTTCTGTGTCACCCTATGTTATGACTGTTACATGATGAACCGCATCCGGCATAATTTTCCATCACCTATCCAATGCCTACGAGCTTTTCACATATTGTTCTTTACTTATTTACTTTTCCGTTGCTACTGTTACAATCACTACAAAACCCAAAAATATTACTTTTGCTACTGATACGTCTCCAACGTATCTATAATTTTTGATTGCTCCATGCTATATTATCTACTGTTTTGGAAAATTTTGGGCTTTATTATCCACTTTTATATTACTTTTGGGACTAACCTATTAACCGGAGGCCCAGCCCAGAATTGCTGTTTTTTTTCCTATTTCAGTGTTTCGAAGAAAAGGAATATCAAACGGAGTCCAATTGACCTGAAACTCCACAGAACTTATTTTTGGACCAGAAGAAGCCCACAGAGTACTGGGAGTGCACCAGGGGAGTCCCGGGCTGCCCACGAGGGTGGGGGGCGCACCTACCCCCCTAGGGCGCGCCCCCCTGCCTCGTGAACAGCCCGGAGGTCCACCGACGTACTTCTTTCACCCATATATACCCACGTACCCTAAAACTTCTGGGGACGAGAATAGATCGGGAGTTCCGGCGCCGCAAGCCTCTGTAGCCACAAAAAATCAATCGGGACCCTGTTCCGGCACCCTGCCGGAGGGGGAATCCCTCACCGGTGGCCATCTTCATCATCCCGACGCTCTCCATGATGAGGAGGGAGTAGTTCACCCTCCGGGCTAAGGGTATGTACCAGTAGCTATGTGTTTGATCTCTCTCTCTCTCTCTCTCTCTCTCTCTCTCTCTCTCTCTCTCTCTCTCTCTCTCTCTCTCTCTCTCGTGTTCTTGATTTGGCACGATCTTGATGTATCGCGAGCTTTGCTATTATAGTTGGATCTTATGTTTCTTCTCCCCCTCTACTCTCTTGTAATGGATTGAGTTTTCCCTTTGAGGTTATCTTATCGGATTGAGTCTTTAATGATTTGAGAACACTTGATGTATGTCTTGCCGTGCGTATCTGTGGTGACAATGTGATATCACGTGATTCACTTGATGTATGTTTTGGTGATCAACTTGCGGGTTCCGCCCATGAACCTATGCATAGGGGTTGGCACATGTTTTCGTCTTGATTCTCCGGTAGAAACTTTGGGGCACTCTTTGAGGTTCTATGTGTTGGTTGAATAGATGAATCTGAGATTGTGTGACGCATATCGTATAATCATACCCACGGATACTTGAGGTGACATTGGAGTATCTAGGTGACATTAGGGTTTTGGTTGATTTGTGTCTTAAGGTGTTATTCTAGTACGAACTCTAGGGATGTTTGTGACACTTATAGGAATAGCCCAACGGATTGATTGGAAAGAATAACTTTGAGGTGGTTTCGTACCCTACCATAATCTCTTCGTTTGTTCTCCGCTATTAGTGACTTTGGAGTGACTCTTTGTTGCATGTTGAGGGATAGTTATATGATCCAATTATTTTAATATTGTTGAGAGAATTTGCACTAGTGAAAGTATGAACCCTAGGCCTTGTTACCTAGCATTGCAATACCGTTTGCGCTCCCTTTTACCACTTGTTACCTTGCTGTTTTTATATTTTCAGTTTACAAAAACCTATATCTACCATCCATATTGCACTTGTATCACCATCTCTTCGCCGAACTAGTGAACCTATACAATTTACCATTGTATTGGGTGTGTTGGGGACACAAGAGACTCTTTGTTATTTGGTTGCAGGGTTGCTTGAGAGAGACCATCTTCATCCTACGCCTCCCACGGATTGATAAACCATAGGTCATCCACTTGAGGGAAATTTGCTACTGTCCTACAAACCTCTACACTTGGAGGCCCAACAACGTCTACAAGAATAAGGTTGTGTAGTAGACATCAAGCTCTTTTCTGGCGCCGTTGCCGGGGAGGCTAGGTTAGCGGCACTCACACCCCGTCAACTAAGCTCTTTTATGGCGCCGTTGCCGGGGAGGTTAGTGCTTGAAGGTATATCTTTAGATCTTGCAATCGAATCTTTTTGTTTCTTGTTTTAGCACTAGTTTAGTTTATAAAAGAAAACTACCAAAAATGGAATTGAGTTTATCTCATACGCTTCATCTTTTTAATATCTTTCGTGAGAATGATGGAAAGGAAAATTGTGCTCAAGTGCTAGAAGAAGAATTACATAGAATGCTTGGCATAAAATATGTGAATGATGAGCATGATTGCAATGTTGTTAGTATGAATTCCTTGAATATCCATGATCCTAATGATATGCAAAGCCACAAGCTTGGGGAAGCTATGTTTGATGAAGATGATATTTTTTGTCCCCCAAGCTTTGATGAGCAAATTTACTATGATTAAAGCATGCCTCCTATCTATGATGATTATTGTGATGACACGTATGCTTTAAAGAATAATGATAACCATGAAACTTGTCATCTTGATCTTAATTTTCAATCACATGATAGTTATTTTGTTGAGTTTGCTCCCACTATTGTTCATGAGAAGAATTTTGCTTATGTGGAGAGTAATAAAATTTCTATGCTTGTAGATCATGAAAAGAATGCTTTAGGTGCTGGTTATATTGTGGAATTCATTCATGATGCTACTGAAAATTATTATGAGGGAGGAGTATATGCTTGTAGGAATTGCGATAATATCAAGTTTCCTCTCTATGTGCTTAAAGTTTTGAAGTTATGCTTGTTTTGCCTTCCTATGCAAGTTGATTGTTGTTCCCATAAGTTGTTTGCTCACAAAATCCCTATGCATAGGAAGTGGGTTAGACTTAAATGTTCTAGTCATATTCTTCATGATGCTCTCTTTATGTTTCAATTCTTATCTTTTATGTGAGCATCATTGAAATCATCATGCCTAGCTAGGGGCGTTAAACGTTAGCGCTTGTTGGGAGGCAACCCAATTTTATTTTAGCCCAATTTTATTTTAGTTTCTTGCTTTTTGGTTCTGTCTAGGAATAAATAGTCCATCTATCTTATGTTTAGATGTGGTTTTGTGTTTTAATTAGTGTTTGTGCCAAGTAGAACCTTTGGGAATACTTGGGTGAAGTCTTTATGATCATGCTGTAAAAAACAGAAACTTTAGCGCTCACGAGATTAGCTAGAAATTTTTACTGGAAAGTGCTATTTAGTTGATTATTTTTGCAGATGATTACTAGACAAATCCCTCGGGTCCACCAATTTATTTTTAGAATTTTTGGAGTTCCAGAAGTTTGCGTTAGTTACAGATTACTACAGACTGTTCTGTTTTTGACAGATTTTGTTTTTCGTGTGTTGTTTGCTTATTTTGATGACTCTATGGCTAGTAAAATAGTTTATAAACCATAGAGAAGTTGGAATACAGTAGGTTTAACACCAATATAAATAAAGAATGAGTTCATTACAGTACCTTGAAGTGGCGTTTTGTTTTCTTTAAGCTAACAGACTCACGAGTTTTCTGTTAAGTTTTGTGTTGTGAAGTTTTCAAGTTTTGGGTAAAGATTCGATGGACTACGGAATAAGGAGTGGCAAGAGCCTAAGCTTGGGGATGCCCAAGGCACCCCAAGGTAATATTCAAGGACAACCAAGAGCCTGATCTTGGGTATGCCCCGGAAGGCATCCCCTCTTTCGTCCTCATCCATCGGTAACTTTACTTGGAGCTATATTTTTATTCACCACATGATATGTGTTTTGCTTGGAGCGTCATGTCATTTTATTTAGCTTTGCTTACTGTTTGAATAAAATACCAAGATCTGAAATTATTAAATGGGAGAGTCCTCACATAGTTGTATAATTATTCGACTACTCATTGATCTTCACTTATATCTTTTGAAGTAGTTTGTTGTTTGCTCTAGTGCTTCACTTATATCTTTTAGAGCACGGTGGTGGATTTGTTTTATATAAAATTTTGATCTCTCATGCTTCACTTAGATTATTTTGAGAGTCTTAAATAGCATGGTAATTTGCTTAAATAATCCTAATATGCTAAGCATACAAGATTTGTAAGCATTCTTATGAGTGTGTTGAATACTAAGAAAAGTTTGATGCTTGATAATTGTTTTGAGATATGAAGATGGTGATATTAGAGTCATGCTATTTGAGTAGTTGTGAATTTGAGAAATGCTTGTGTTAAAGTTTGTGATTCCCGTAGCATGCACGTATGGTGAACCGTTATGTGATGAAGTCGGAGCATGATTTATTTATTAATTGTCTTCCTTATGAGTGGCGGTCGGGGACGAGCGATGGTCTTTCCCTACCAATCTATCCCCCTAGGAGCATGCGTGTAATACTTTGCTTTGATAACTTGTAGATATTGGCAATAAGTATATGAGTTCTTTATGACTAATGTTGAGTCCATGGATTATTCGCACTTCTCCTCCTTCCACCATTGCTAGCCTCTCTTATACCACGTACTTTTTGCCGGTATCATACACCCACCATATACCTTCCTCAAAACAGCCACCATACCTACCTATCATGGCATTTCCATAGCCATTCCGAGATATATTGCCATGCAACCTTCCACCGTTTTGTTTATTATGACACGCTCCATCATTGTCATATTTCTTAGCATGATCATGTAGTTGACATCGTATTTGTGGCAAAGCCACCGTTCATAATTCTTTCATACATGTCACTCATGAATCATTGCATATCCCGGTACACCGCCGGAGGCATACACATAGAGTCATATTTTGTTCTAAGAATCGAGTTGTAAGAAAATAAAAGTGTGATGATCATCATTATTAGAGCATTGTCCCGAGTGAGGAAAGGATGATGGAGACTATGATTCCCCCACAAGTCGGGATGAGACTCCGGACTAAAAAAAAAAGGCCAAGAAAAAGGGAGAAAGGCCCAAATAAAAAAATAAAAAATATATAATAAAAAAATGAGAGAAAAAGAGAGAAGGGGCAATGCTACTATCCTTTTACCACACTTGTGCTTCAAAGTAGCACCGTGATCTTCATGATAGAGAGTCTCCTATGATATCACTTTCATATACTAGTGGGAACCTTTCATTATAGAACTTGGCTTGTATATTCCAATGATGGGCTTTCTCAAAATGCCCTAGGTCTTTGTGAGCAAGCAAGTTGGATGCACACCCACTTAGTTTCTTTTGTTGAGCATTCATATACTTATAGCTCTAGTGCATCCGTTGCATGGCAATCCCTACTCACTCACATTGATATCTATTGATGGGCATCTCCATAGCACGTTGATACGCCTAGTTGATGTGAGACTATCTTCTCCCTTTTTGTCTTCTCCACAACTACCATTCTATTCCACATATAGTGCTATATCCATGGCTCACGCTCATGTATTGCGTGAAAGTTGAAAAGTTTGAAAATTCTAAAGTATGAAACAATTGCTTGGCTGAAACCGGGGTTGTGCATGATTTAAATATTTTGTGTGATGAAGATAGAGCATAGCCAGACTATATGATTTTGTAGGGATAACTTTCTTTGGCCATGTTATTTTGAGAAGACATAATTGCTTTGTTAGTATGCTTGAAGTATTATTATTTTTATGTCAATATTAAACTTTTGTCTTGAATCTTTCGGATCTGAATATTCATACCACAATTAAGAAGAATTACATTGAAATTATGCCAAGTAGCATTCCACATCAAAAATTATCTTTTTTTATCATTTACCTACTCGAGGACGAGCAGGAATTAAGCTTGGGGATGCTTGATACGTCTCCAGCGTATCTATACTTTTTTATTGCTCCATGCTATATTATCTACTGTTTTGGACAATTTTGGGCTTTATTATCCACTTTTATATTATTTTTGGGACTAACCTATTAACCAGAGGCCCAGCCCAGAATTGCTGTTTTTTTTGCCTATTTCAGTGTTACGAAGAAAAGGAATATCAAACGGAGTCCAATTGACCTGAAACTCCACAGAACTTATTTTTGGACCAGAAGAAGCCCACGGAGTATCGAGAGTGCACCAGGGGAGTCGCGGGCTGCCCACGAGGGTGGGGGGGCGCCCACCCCCCTAGGGCGCGCCCCCTGCCTCGTGGACAGCCCGGAGGTCCACCAACGTACTTCTTTCACCCATATATACCCTCGTACCCTAAAACTTCTGGGGACGAGAATAGATCAGGAGTTCCGCCGCCGCAAGCCTCTATAGCCACCAAAAACCAATCGGGACCCTGTTCCGGCACCCTGCCGGAGGGGGGATCCCTCACCGGTGGCCATCTTCATCATCCCGGCGCTCTCCATGACGAGGAGGGAGTAGTTCACCCTCGGGCTGAGGGTATGTACCAGTAGCTATGTGTTTGATCTCTCTCTCTCTCTCTCTCGTGTTCTTGATTTGGCACGATCTTGATGTATCGCGAGCTTTGCTATTATAGTTGGATCTTATGTTTCTTCTCCCCCTCTACTCTCTTGTAATGGATTGAGTTTTCCCTTTGAGGTTATCTTACCGGATTGAGTCTTTAATGATTTGAGAACACTTGATGTATGTCTTGTCGTGCGTATCTGTGGTGACAATGGGATATCACGTGATTCACTTGATGTATGTTTTGGTGATCAACTTGCGGGTTCCGCCCATGAACCTATGCATAGAGGTTGGCACATGTTTTCGTCTTGATTCTCCGGTAGAAACTTTGGGGCACTCTTTGAGGTTCTATGTGTTGGTTGAATAGATGAATCTGAGATTGTGTGACGCGTATCGTATAATCATACCCACGGATACTTGAGGTGACATTGGAGTATCTAGGTGACATTGGAGTATCTAGGTGACATTAGGGTTTTGGTTGATTTGTGTCTTAAGGTGTTATTCTAGTACGAACTCTAGGGCTGTTTGTGACACTTATAGGAATAGCCCAATGGATTGATTGGAAAGAATAACTTTGAGGTGGTTCCGTACCCTACCACAATCTCTTCGTTTGTTCTCCAATATTAGTGACTTTGGAGTGACTCTTTGTTGCATGTTGAGGGATAGTTATATGATCCAATTATGTTATTATTGTTGAGAGAACTTGCACTAGTGAAAGTATGAACCCTAGGCCTTGTTACCTAGCATTGCAATACCGTTTACGCTCACTTTTACCACTTGTTACCTTGCTGTTTTTATATTTTCAGTTTACAAAAACCTATATCTACCATCCATATTGCACTTGTATCACCATCTCTTCGCCGAACTAGTGCACCTATACAATTTACCATTGTATTGGGTGTGTTGGGGACACAAGAGACTCTTTGTTATTTGGTTGCAAGGTTGCTTGACAGAGACCATCCTCATCCTACGCCTCCCACGGATTGATAAACCTTAGGTCATCCACTTGAGGGAAATTTTCTACTGTCCTACAAACCTCTGCACTTGGAGGCCCAACAACGTCTACAAGAAGAAGGTTGCGTAGTAGACATCAGCTACCGTTACCGTTACTTGCATACTACTTTGCTACTAAATACTTTGCTGCATATATTAAGTTATCCAGGTGTGGTTGAATTGACAACTCAACTGCTAATACTTGAGAATATTCTTTGGCTCCCCTTGTGTCGAATCAATAAATTTGGGTTGAATACTATACCCTCGAAAACTGTTGCGATCCCTATACTTGTGGGTTATCACAAAGGGGTACATGGGCCTCGACCCAACTCACGCGCACAGGCATGGTCCGGATGATCCGGATGGTGGCCCGGATGATCTGGGCGTCGGGGGTCCGGATGATCCATCTTCGTCGAGCAGGCTTCGGGTGTCTTCGGGCACATTACCCGGATCGTCCGGGTCGGGGTTCGGATCATCCGGGCTTGGTCCGGATCGTCCGGCTGTGGATCCAGATGATCCGGGCAAGTCCAGTCTTGCTCCGATCTTCTTCTTCCTTCTCCTCTTCCATGCTTGGCCTTGGTCCTTGGATCCTCCATGGTCATCTCGGTTGTACCTGAGTATATGCAAGGTCCATGCATGAGGTAGTAACCATGTCTCATATGTGGAAAGTGACGGTTCAAAGAGGGGTGAGTTCACCTTGTGTCCAATGGCATATGGTCGAGGTCTCATTGTATGTCCTCTTGGGGCTTGGGGAGTAGTCGAAGTATACATGGGGATGATCGTAGGATGCACCGCATCATCTCCCCCCCCGAAAGATCCGACCTCGGATCGTGATCCTCATCCCCATGGAAACGGTTGTTGTGGACGGACTTGTAGTTGGATGGAGTTGAAGACATTGCGCAATCCAAGTACTCCAAGGTGTCGCCGGAGTGGTATACATGCAAAAAGAGCAAACACAAACAACACTCGGAAATACAATGGTTAGCGCACACAAAGTGTCCATCATGTAAGAATGAGTCCATGCGGCAAGATTGTTCGTGACAAAGCGCATGAAGCTTATCAAGATGATATAGAATGATATGCAAAGTGTTCATGGGAGAAAAATCATACATTGTGCAAACAAATGTGTTGTGAATATGATCAATGCAACCACGGTGCAAAATGATGTCATAGTGAGACGGTTTATCAATAGCATGAATATGGCAATGGATGCTCAATATGATTATGTTATCATGCAATTGATGGTAGGCAATGTGATCATTATGTATGAATATGCCATCAAGAAAGACCACAACAAATTTGCTAAGGAAATGCACAAGCTCATATATCATGGATGACATGGGAATACAAGATGCAACAAGGAAATCATAATGTGAGTCAATCCATGCATAGGGTGCAAACTTGTGGTGAGTATGATATGTCCAATGAGCATGACATGTGTGAGCACGACCAACAAATATGGAGGTGTTGGTGCCATGTGTCAAAGGAGTGTTGATGTACCAATGCTCGATGTCGTGGCATTCCTCAACTTGAAGGTCCATAGGGTCCATCTCCAATGTTGGTCCTCCATCCAATATATGTATCATGTAGACAAAAAGAAGGAGACAACAATGAAAGAATGACCCATCCAATATGCGTACTTGAGGATGGATCAAAGGGAAGGAGCCCACCTTTATGAGGATGTTGAAAATGTTGGTGTGGTGCATCATGTATGCCTTCACATGACCAAGTTGTCGCATGACGGTACCGCCTTGTGAATCCTTCAAAATGAAAGAACATGACAAACACTCGGAAAAACAAATGAGGTTAGTGCAAATGCAACACCTATCATTCGTGTGGTAAGATACCCAACAAGTGTGTGCATCATGCTCATCATAAGAAAGGACAAGGGAGCATTTCATAGTATGGAGGCATATGATGCGAGAACAACCAAATACAATAGGCTCAAACAAACAAGCATGCATCACAAGTAGAGTGTCCAAGTCTCCAAGATCAATAAGCATAGATGCAACAATTAGAGGCAAGCGACAATGCATAAGATGTATCATGTGAGAGGCATGAACATATATGTCATCAACCCAAGAAAGCGAGTAAGAATGGAACATGGGTGATGCAACCAAGCAAGTAAGCATAGTGATCAAGTCAAGCAAGCTAGTAGTGCGAACATGCAACGTACTAGAAGGAATCATGGCAAACATGTCATGTGTGCAAATAGTGGGCGTGAATAATTCACATGTCATAGCACAAGCATGAAAGCAAGATATGAGCAAAATATCATCAATGTATTGGTGAGAGGCCATATGTAAATAGCAATGGGACATCATGACTCTCCCAACACAACAAGCATCAATGGCATGGGGCACAAAGAAAGCATGGCAATAGCTACAAGGATCTCCACCAAGCATGCAAATACACATAGAAGTAGTAGAATGGTGAATCATATGTAAGTGCAAGCAAGGGTCACAATTGCATGGCAAAAGCATAGTAAGAGGTATGACATGCAAAGTGAACATGACACAATCGGCATAAAGTAACAAGTGATATATAGCCCATAGCCGTGTGAGAGCCAAGTAGAAGAGATGCATGTAGTCCTTGCGCGAAGGGAATGGTGGTAAGGATAGTCCACGGGATCCCAAGTCATTGTTGCTCTCAAGAGCTCGTTTCGTCAACTCTTGGGATTGAGAGGTTGACGAGTATACGTGAGTACCTACACAAAACAAAGACAAAGGGAAAATTGTGTGTGCGTGGTATATGTACAAATCATCCATTATGATGCGGACGTGCTTGTGTTGGTTAGCACAAAATATCCAATGCTCAAATAAATGAGATGCGTGGTATAGATACATGTCATCCATCATGAGAGGTTTGTTATTATGTATAGCATAATGGAGACTCAAATTGTGTAATGCATCATGAGAAATATGTAGCATTGTTATTCATGGAATGCATATGGTGCACGCAATTATTGGAATCATGCAAAGTATGGAATGCATCAAAATCTCCAAATATGTATGAGGAAACTATGGGGGTCTCCTCATGAGCATTTGTAGAAACATCACATGGAGAATATTGACAACATCTAAAACAAAGCATATTTGGAACAATGTGATCATGGCATGAAATAGTATATGAATTGCGCAAATCATGTAAAGGAAGCATGGCAATATCATCACATGAAAAACAAAAGCCAATGACCATCGTCTCGTCATCTATGCAAATGGGATTTATCTTAATGGGGCATGCATAGTTACTATGTTGAGATTGTAATAATGCAATATGGGAGATCTCACTCATAGCATATGACAAGTTCAATGGATTGTCAAACATGATGTGACCAAAAGAATTTTCACATGATATCCTATGAAGCATAGCATCACAACTAGGCAACTCAACATGCTCATCATCATATTCATCATAAATTGGTAAGTCATGATATGAGGAATTCGCACTAGCATGAAGCATGGGAATAGGTGGATCAACATCATGTAAGCAATCATTGGTGAGATAGTCCACTAGTGGGACAAGAGAAGCACCATCACCTATGTTACCTTTGGAGCATCGCTCATGTGTTGTAGGTGAGGTGTCGAAGACCAAGTCGTGGTCAACTTCATCTTGATAGAACCATGTGGGGGGTGCATCATTATTCACCGTGGCCATCGTCGTCTCCATTGGAGGTATGGACTCGTCGAGGATAGGCATGTCGTCATGTAGGAGACCTTGCACCAAAGAAGAAAACACACTAGGAGTAGAGGGTAAGTCGTTAGAAATCATAGTGGCCTCACATGCCGTGTCAACTACCTCACTCACTAAGTGTTGTGGCTCACTCACTCCCTCTTGGATGCTCTCACTCGTATGGTTGGTGGAGTCACTCAAATGGCTCTTAACCTCACATAGGGTGTGTGGCATGCTCTCATGTATGGGGCTAGTGGTGGTCATACTCATCCTCTCATAGGAAATGCACTCAATTTCACATATGGTGGAGTCACTCATATCACTCATGGTGGGGTGGCTCTCCTCACATGGCAATTGGGGCATCTCTTCATATGTGGGTGTTGGAGAGATGTTGGTGCAAATGTCTCCATGCTCAACTTTCTTGTCACCGTCTTGTTGTTGGAGGCCCATGTGATGTGGCACCTCGTAGCTCGTCTCCATGACCGAAGGGAATTTCCCATGCTCGGCCATCTTCCTTGAGGGGCTTCAGAAGATGGAAGGGTCGCCCTCGCTCGTATCGTTATTGAAGATGTCAATGTAGGCGAACTCATGGGAAGTAGGCGAAGATGCCTTGAGAACACTTGGCGAAGATGCCGAAGTGGTTAGTGTAGCCGTAACTCCGTCTTGGTGGTGCTCGTCTCGCGGTCTTCTCTTGTGCTCATGAAGTTTGGCCGTAGCTTGATGTAGAGCTTCTTGGGACTTGCAGGTTTGCGCATCTCGAGCATCTTCATGTTGATGGTGTCGTTGTCGCACTTGAGCTCGTAGTAGATGTCGTTCGTCATCGTTGTGCACATGTTGCTTGGAGGTGACTTGCCCTTCATGACGATGTTGACGATGGTCGCCATGGAGATGTGGACGTGGACGACTTGCGCTTGCATCTTGTTTGCGTTCCAAAGACTTGTGACTTGAACATCGCCGCCTTGAGGATGATGAAGGGGAAGAACGGTTGATCAACAAGGTCCGAATCTCCTCCATCCTTGCATCTTGCTCCTCCTTTTGTGCGGAAAGCTTGTTGTCGATGTAATCCCTTTTCCTTGCTTCGGAGTGACGAATGTCAATGGAAAGGTTCTCGATGCGCTCTTGCAATCTTGATTGTGCGCCCTGCATTTGTTGTTGTAGATCGAAGATGGACGCTTTGGTGATGTAGTTGTTCGCGCCGTCGTTGTTGTCGAAGACCGGAGATGAAATGCCTTCCCTATCCATCACAATACTCGAGCAAATATGAGTGGGAGAAAGATAAGAACTTATACCAAATGTACCTTGACCGATGTTGAAGATGGATCAATGATCACTCAATAGTGTAACAAGGAAATAGCACAATTGGTACCGATCTTGTCAATTTCTCACACCTACACAAATAAGGCTGATGGTGGAGCTCGGTGAGGATAGTGGCATAAAAATTTGATGCAAAATGTTAGCAAGAGTCAATAATGTTGAAAGAGATTCACAAATTCGCAAGTGTAATGAGTAGACCAATAGCAATGAATGACACACGGAAACACACACACGGATAGATAAATGGGGTCGTGCAACCAAGGAATGAGCACAAAATGTGGAATCCACGGAAAATGCTCGTGTTGCACAACTCTAGAGAGACGCTAGCACGATTGCTCAATAGGCGGATACGACACTTGTGCACAACCTATAAGATGCAAAATGTATCAACTTTCTATCCCAAGTATGCTATATAGGTATGGTTCTCGATGTTTCTCAAGATGATCCAAGATGATCGGATATGACAATCTTATGTGCAATGTGGTATGATGCTATGGCTATTGCTTACAAGCTCTTTGCTCACTCTTTCTTTTGCTTAAAAGCTTATTCTTTTTTTTTGTATGCCACTTTGCGAAATGCACAAACCAAGATAGCAATTGTGTATATGCGGGAACAATCTTTTGACACAATGGATGATGATACCAATATGATATGGTATGTATGCAATGGGAGGTGTACATCAATGATCACTAATGTGCACAAGTAACGTTGCCGACAATACTCAAATGGCTAGTCTCGATAGGCAAGTGACGCAAAATGGGCTAGGGGTTATCAATGCAATTGCAAGGGGAATATACAATGATGTCATCGAGGTTACCGTCCTTGTACGATGACGACCTTGTGGCGATGATGAGTGGCGGTGTTCTCGAAGTCGACCCATTCCTAATTAGCCGAAACACCTTAGGAAACGGAAAAACCACAACTCAAAATCTCAAGGACAAAAGTCAAATGGTGGTAGCGGAATGCGGTGGTGGTATTGTGAGTAGGCAATGCAGGGATGGAGGGTTATTGGGTTATGTGAGTCGGATTTGAAGGTCACCGTCCCTAAGTAGCCAAAACACCTTAGGAGACACAACTCACAACTCAAACAAAATTGGGTTAAGTTGGGTGCTACCTCTTGAGCTTGCGTTGGATTTCCCCGAAGTGGAGAGGATGATGCAGCAAAGTAGCGTAAGTATTTCCCTCAGTTTTTGAGAACCAAGGTATCAATCCAGTAGGAGGCCACGCGTGAGTCCCTCGTACCTACACAAAACAAATAGCTCCACGCAACCAACGCGATTAGGGGTTGTCAATCCCTTCACGGTCACTTACGAGAGTGAGATCTGATAGATAATATTTTTGGTATTTTTGGTATAAAGATGCAAAGTAAAATAAAAAGCAAAGTAAAAAGCAAAGCAATAATAAAGTTGCGGAAGAGTAATATGATAGAGAATAGACCCGGGGGCCATAGATTTCACTAGTGGCTTCTCTCAAGAGCATAAGTATTTTACGATGGGTGAACGAATTACTGTTGAGCAATTGACAGAATTGAGCATAGTTATGAGAGTATCTAGGTATGATCATGTATATAGGCATCACGTCCGAAACAAGTAGACCGACTCCTGCCTGCATCTACTACTATTACTCCACTCATCGACCGCTGTCCATCATGCATCTAGAGTATTAAGTTAATGAAAACAGAGTAACGCCTTAAGCAAGATGACATGATGTAGAGGGATAAATTCATGCAATATGATAGAAACCCCATCTTCTAATCCTCGATGGCAACAATACAATACGTGCCTTGCTGCCCCTACTGTCACTGGGAAAGGACATCGCAAGATTGAACCCAAAGCTAAGCACTTCTCCCATTGCAAGAACTACCAATCTAGTTGGCCAAACCAAACGGATAATTCGAAGAGACTTGCAAAGATAACCAATCATACATAAAATAATTCAGAGAAGATTCAAATATTGCTCATAGATAATCTTGACATAAACCCACAATTCATCGGTCCCAACAAACACACCGCAAAAAGAAGATTACATCGAATAGATCTCCACGAGAGAGGGGGAGAACATTGTATTGAGATCCAAAAAGAGAGAAGAAGCCATCTAGCTACTAACTATGGACCCGAAGGTCTGAGGTAAACTACTCACACTTCATCGGAGGGGCTATGATGATGTAGAAGCCCTCCGTGGTGGATTCCCCTTCCAGCGGAGCTCCGGAACAGGCCCTAAGATGGGATCTCATGGATACAGAAAGTGTTGGAAATATGCCCTAGAGGCAATAATAAAAGGATTATTATTATATTTCCTTGTTCGTGATAATTGTCTTTTTATTCATGCTATAATTGTATTATCCGGAAATCGTAATACACGTGTGAATAGATATACCACAACATGTCCCTAGTGAGCCTCTAGTTGACTAGCTCGGTGATCAATAGATAGTCATGGTTTCCTGACTATGGACATTGGATGTCATTGATAACGGGATCACATCATTAGGAGAATGATGTGATCGACAAGACCCAATCCTAAGCATAGCACAAGATCGTGTAGTTCGTTTTGCTAGAGCTTTTCCAATGTCAAGTATCTCTTCCTTAGACCATGAGATCGTGTAACTCCCGGATACCGTAGGAGTGCTTTTGGTGTACCAAACGTCACAACGTAATTGGGTGACTATAAAGGTGCACTACGGTATCTCCGAAAGTGTCATTGGGTTGACACGATCGAGGCTGGATTTGTCACTCCGTATTACGGAGAGGTATCACTGGGCCCACTCGGTAGTGCATCATCATAATGAGCTCAAAGTGACCAAGTGTCTGGTCACGGGATCATGCATTACGGTACAAGTAAAGTGACTTGCCGGTAACGAGATTGAACGAGGTATTGGGATACCGACGATCGAATCTCGGGCAAGTAACATACCGTCTGACAAAGGGAATAGTGTACGGGGTTGCTTGAATCCTCGACATCGTGGTTCATCCGATGAGATCATCGAGGAGCATGTGGGAGCCAACATGGGTATCCAGATCCCGCTGTTGGTTATTGACCGGAGAGCCGTCTCGTTCATGTCTGCATGTCTCCCGAACCCGTAGGGTCTACACACTTAAGGTTCGGTGACGCTAGGGTTGTATGAATATGAGTATGCAGCAAACCGAATGTTGTTCGGAGTCCCGGATGAGATCCCGGACGTCACGAGGAGTTCCGGAATTATCCGGAGGTAAAGAATTATATATAGGAAGTGCTATTTCGGCCATCGGGAGAATTTTGGGGGCTACCGGTATTGTATCGGGACCACCGGAAGGGTCCCGAGGGTCCACCGGGTGGGGCCACCTATCCCAGAGGGCCCCGTGGGCTGAAGTGGGAGGGAACCAGCCCCTGGTGGGCTGGTGCGCCCCCCACTTGGGCCCCCCCCTGCGCCTAGGGTTGGAAACCCTAGGGTGGGGGCCCCACTTGCCTTGGGGGGGCAAGCCTCCCCTTGGCCGCCCCCATCTAGATGGGTTCTAGAGGGCCGCCCCAGGGGGCCTATATATAGGGGAGGAGGGCAGCCGCACCTGCATCTTGGCGCCTCCCTCTCCCCTTCTACACCTCTCCCTCTCGCAGAAGCTCGGCGAAGCCCTGCTGCGGTGACTGTTGCATCCACCACCACGCCGTCGTGCTGCTGGATCTTCATCAATCTCTCCTTCCCCCTTGCTGGATCAAGACGGAGGAGACGTCACGCTGACCGTACGTGTGTTGAACGCGGAGGTGCCGTCCGTCCGGCGCTAGGATCTCTGGTGATTTGGATCACGACGAGAACGACTCCCTCAACCCCGTTCCCTTGAACGCTTCCGCACGCGATCTACAAAGGGTATGTAGATGCATATCTCTCACTCGTTGCTAGATGAACTCCTAGATGGATCTTGGTGAACGTAGGAAATTTTTTATTTTATGCAACGTTCCCCTACAGTGGCATCATGAGCTAGGTCTATGCGTAGTTCTCTTTTGCACGAGTAGAACACAATTTGTTGTGGGCGTAGATGTTGTCAACTTTCTTGCCACTACTAGTCTTATTTTGCTTCAGCGGTATTGTGGGATGAAGCGGCCCGGACCGACCTTACACGTACGCTTACGTGAGACAGGTTCCACCGACTAACATGCACTAGTTGCATAAGGTGGCTAGCGGGTGTCTGTCTCTCCCACTTTAGTTGGAGCGGATTCGACGAAAAGGGTCCTTATGAAGGGTAAATAGAAGTTGACAAATCACGTTGTGGTTATTCGTAGGTAAGAAAACGTTCTTGCTAGAACCCAATTGCAGCCACGTAAAAGATGCAACAACAATTAGAGGACGTCTAACTTGTTTTTGCAGCAATTGTCATGTGATGTGATATGGCCGTAAGTCGTGATGAATGATGAATGATATATTGTGATGTATGAGATCATGTTCTTGTAATAGGAATCACGACTTGCATGTCGATGAGTATGACAACCGGCAGGAGCCATAGGAGTTGTCTTAATTATTGTATGACCTGCGTGTCATTGATTCAACGCCATGTAAATTACTTTACTTTATTGCTAAACGTGTTAGCCATAGTAGTAGAAGTAATAGTTGGTGAGCAACTTCATGGAGACACGATGATGGAGATCATGATGATGGAGATCATGGTGTCATGCCGGTGACAAGATGATCATGGAGCCCCGAAGATGAAGATCAAAGGAGCTATATGATATTGGCCATATCATGTCACTACTTTATATAATTGCATGTGATGTTTATTATGTTTTATGCGTCTTGTTTACTTAGAACGGCGGTAGTAAATAAGATGATCCCTTATAATAATTTCAAGAAAGTGTTCCCCCTAACTGTGCACCGTTGCTAAAGTTCGTCATTTTTAAGCACCACATGATGATCGGGTGTGATAGATCTTAAAGTTCACATACAACGGGTGTAAGACAGTTTTACACATGCAAAACACTTAGGGTTAACTTGACGAGCCTAGCATGTACAGACATGGCCTCGGAACACAAGAGACCGAAAGGTCGAACATGAGTCGTATGGAAGATACGATCAACATGGAGATGTTCACCGACGATGACTAGTCCGTCTCACGTGATGATCGGACACGGCCTAGTCGACTCGGATCATGTAAACACTTAGATGACTAGAGGGATGTCAAATCTGAGTGTGAGTTCATTCAATAATTTGATTAGATGAACTTAATTATCATGAACATTAGTCTAAAATCTTTGCAAAATGTCTTGTAGATCAAATGGCCAACACTCATGTCACCATGAACTTCAACGCGTTCCTAGAGAAAACCAAGCTGAAAGATGATGACAGCAACTATTCGGACTGGGTCCGGAACATGAGGATCATCCTCATAGCAGCCAAGAAACAATATGTCCTAGAAGCACCGCTAGGTGAAGCACCCATCCCAGAGAACCAAGACATTATGAATGCTTGGCAGTCTCGTGCTAATGATTACTCCCTCGTTTAGTGCGGCATGCTTTACAGCTTAGAACCGGTGCTCCAAAAGCGTTTTGAGCAACACGGAGCATATGAGATGTTCGAGGAGCTGAAAATGGTTTTCCAAGCTCATGCCCGGGTCGAGAGATATGAAGTCTCCGACAAGTTCTATAGTTGTAAGATGGAGGAAAACAGTTCTGTCAGTGAGCACATACTCAAAATGTCGGGTTGCACAACCGCTGTCCCAGCTGGACATTAACCTCCCGGACGAGGCGGTCATTGACATAATCCTTCAGTCGCTCCCACCAAGCTACAAGATCTTTGTGATGAACTACAATATGCAGGGGATGGTGAAGACCATTCCTGAAGTATTCTCAATGCTGAAGTCAGCAGAGGTTGAAATCAAGAAAGAACATCAAGTATTGATGGTAAATAAAACCACTAAGTTCAAGAAGGGCAAGGGTAAGAAGAACTTCAAGAAGGACGGCGAAGATGTTGCCGCGCCCGGTAAGCCAGTTGTAGGGAAGAAGTCAAAGAATGGACCCAAGCCTGAGATCGAGTGCTTTTATTGCAAAGGAAGGGTCATCGAACCGAACTGCCCCAAATACTTAGCGACAAGAAGGCCGACAACACTAAAGGTATATTTGATATACATGTAATTGATGTGTACCTTACCAAGACTCGTAGTAACTCCCGGTATTTGATACCGGTGCCGTTGCTCACATTTGTAACTCACAACAGGAGCTGCGGAGTAAACGGAGACTGGCGAAGGACGAGGTGACGATGCGCGTCGGGAATGGTTCCAAGTTCGATGTGATCGCCGTCGGCACGCTACCTCTACATTTACCTACGGGATTAGTTTTAAACCTCAATAATTGTTATTTAGTGCCAAGTTTGAGCATGAACATTGTATCAGGATCTCGTTTAATGCGAGATGTCTACTCATTTAAATCCGAGAATAATGGTTGTTCTATTTATATGAGAGATATGTTTTATGGTCATGCTCCGATGGTCAATGGTTTATTCTTAATGAATCTCGAACGTAATATCACACATATTCATAGTGTGAATACCAAAAGATGTAAAGTTGATAACGATAGTCCCACATACTTGTTGCACTGCCGCCTTGGTCACATTGGTGTCAAGCGCATGAAGAAGCTCCATGCTGATGGACTTTTAGAGTCTCTCGATTATGAATCGTTTGACACATGCGAACCATGCCTTATGGGCAAAATGACCAAGACTCCGTTCTCTGGAACAATGGAGCGAGCAACCAACTTATTGGAAATCATACATACCGATGTGTGCGGTCCAATGAGCGTTGAGGCTCGCGGAGGATATCGTTATGTTCTCACTCTCACTGATGACTTGAGTAGATATGGGTATGTCTACTTGATGAAACACAAGTCTGAGACCTTTGAAAAGTTCAAGAAATTTTAGAATGAGGTAGAGAATCAACGTGACCGAAAAATAAAGTTCTTACGATCAGATCGTGGAGGAGAATATTTAAGTCACGAATTTGGTACACACTTAAGGAAATGTGGAATCGTTTCACAACTCACGCCGCCTGGAACACCTCGGTGTAACGGTGTGTCCGAACGTCGTAATCGCACTCTATTGGATATGGTGCGATCTATGATGTCTCTTACTGATTTACCGTTATCTTTTTGGGGATACGCTCTAGAGACAGCTACATTCACTTTAAATAGGGCACCGTCTAAATCCGTTGAGACGACACCGTATGAATTATGGTTTGGGAAGAAACCTAAGCTATCGTTTCTAAAAGTTTGGGGATGCGATGCTTATGTCAAGAAACTTCAACCTGAAAAGCTCGAACCCAAGTCGGAAAAATGCATCTTCATAGGATACCCTAAAGAAACCATTGGGTATACCTTCTACCTTAGATCCGAAGGCAAGATCTTTGTTGCTGAAGAACGGATCCTTTCTTGAAAAGAGTTTCTCTCGAAAGGAGTAAGTGGGAGGAAAGTAGAACTCGATGAAGTACTACCTCTTGAACCAGAAAGTAGTGCAGCTCAGAAAATGTTTACGTGGTGGTGCTGTCTGCTTCGGGAACGGGGTCCCAGACTTGCTCGCTGCGGCCCACGGCGTGGCTCGAAGGAGGCCCAGGACAGCCCATCTTCATCAACGCAAGCTCAAGACCCTCGCGAGGGGCCGAGCCTCGCGGGGCGTACGACAAGGAGCTTCCTCAGGCACAGCCTCGTCAGGCTGGCTCATGAGGAGGCGGAGAGTTCAAGGCAGGGTACCTCGCGAGGTGCCCATGACGCAAGCCATGACGACCAAGGGCGCCAGTCGGGCGCCAGCCCACGCAGCGTCCTCCTTTCCTCTTTGGTGCAAAGGGAGCAAGCGCAGGCGAGAGCATCAAGCAAAAGCATCCGTTTCGGTGCAACAAGACCAAGACCAGCCCAACGGCTGGAAGGGAGTCATCGTGGAGCCCAAGCACGCATCATCACCAGAGCCTTTGGCAGGCGAGGACCAACTTTAGTCAGGATAAGTGTACCCGCTGTTCCCCTTCAAAATGGCCAATTGTTGGCGCCCTTCCCGCTCAATATTTGGGAAGAGGCCCAGGGCCTTCGCCTATAAATAGGAGTAGCCACGCACAGGGTAGGGGGATCTGGAATCCAGAGAAAGACAGAGACCCGATCCTCAAGCTAGAGCGACGGAACACCACCTAGCAGTTCATCACACCCACCAAGAACAGACCCTCGCGAGACTGTTCTTCCTTGTATTGTTCCTCACCAGCCCAAGAAGCAATCTACCACACCACACACTGGAGTAGGGTATTACACCACAATGGTGGTCTGAACCAGTATAAATCTTGTGTCTCTTGTGCTGTTCCGTTAGTAGTTTAGGTCCCAGCGCTTCGGCGAGGTGTGAGACGGCGGAGGGTTGGATCTCCGCGCGCACCCCAGTGTTCGAACCTCAAGGGTCTGCCGGAACCCGAAATCCGACATTTGGCGCACCAGGTAGGGGTGCGCCGGAATCTGCCTTTCGTCGCCTCGTTCTTCCCCGACCACTGCAACCATGTCTGACGCCCGTCGGGCCCGCGCCGAGGGCCGAGCCGCCCTCGCCTATCATGTCACCCAGACAGCTCCCGTCGGCAGGCGCCCTCGTCGTTCCCCGTCACTTGCCGTCAACGCCGCCACCGGCCCGGCGGGGAACGAGCAGCAAGCATCATCCCAGCACCCGTCCATGAGGCGGGACGACCGCACCGCCACGCCTTCGCTCACCCCCGCTAGTTCTTCGTCACGCGCGCCCCGCGCGGCTATGGAGGCCTGAGCTGCACTCATCGCGGCTAACGAGCTCCTGCGCTACCGCCCCGTCGACGACGTCTACGAAGAATGGCTCGACCGAGTCGCCGAGCTCGTCCGCGCTGCAGAGGCGCCCGCACCGTCCGTCTCGCTGCACCGCACCGCCCGCTGGCGATGAAACCCGGGCGCCAACCGCCTCCTCCTCAAGAAGGCGCCCAGCCCCAAGGCGCGCGCCCTGGCGGAACCCGTTCCACCAGCGCCGCGCTGCAAGAGCAGAGCTGTCAAGAAGTTCTCGCCCATAAGAAGCTGCCCGAGCGCCTCCCGCCCCAGACGTCAGACCTCCTGCGCCCCCCATGGGCGCAGGAGGCCCACAAGACCAAGCTCTCGTCGTCCGAGGCCCCCAGCGGCCACGGCGGGCTGCCGCGCCTTCACCTCCGAAGGCGCTTGTCGTCGCGGGCCCGCCAAGTTCAAGCAGCACCTGCCTCCTCGCTATGCCGGCACGGCTGACCCTACTGAGTTCCTCCAGCTCACGAGCTGGGCATCGAGGCTGCCAACGGGATGAAAAGGTCATGGCGAACTGGTTTCCCATGGCGCCAAGGACGGAGCCCGCACTGGCTCTCGAATCTGGCCCCGTGCACGATCTCTTCTGGGCCGAGATGCGCACCCGCTTCATCGCCAACTTCCAAGGTACTCGCGACCGCCACCGCTGAAGTTTACATGCGCTGAATCAAGCAGCAGCCAGGGAAACCTTGCAAAAGTACATCCCAGCTTCAACAACGCACGCCTCAAGATCCCTGTGGTAAAGGAGGAGGCCATCATCTCCGCCTTCTCCGACGGCGTGCGCGACGTCAAGATGAAGGAGGAGCTGGCGATGCATGAAGATCTGTGCACCTTCTTGGAGCTGTTCAACTTGGCGACCAAGCGCGCCAGGCTGAGGAGGGCGCTCTCCTCCTCGAGCTGCCGCGGATCCCAAGAAAAGAAGTCCAAGGCCAAGGACGTGAAGCGCAAGGGGGCTGCCGTGCTCGCGGCCGAACCAGATACAAAGCGAGGTAGAGATCAGCCCGAGTCCTCCAAGGGCAGCCCGTACTGCGTGTACCACGACCTCCACACCCACAACACCAATGAATGCCAATAGCTCCGGGCCGTACGCGAAGGAAGGGTCGGCAGACGCCCGAGCACAGCGACGGGCTACGCCAAGGAGGAGGAAGGAATGTGACGCTGGAAGACCGCGGCCCGCGCCAAGGGTGGCGCGACCAACCTCGCGAGGACCGTTGGCAGGACCCGCCTCGCGAGGGAGGCTGGAGGGATCAGCCTCGCGAGGATCGCCCGCAGGGGAACGCAGGCCTCCCTCCGCCGCCGCCGCCAAGGAGAATTGAAGACCGTCACCAGGACGAGGGGCTGGGGCTTCAGAAGCGCGGCGATCGCTCAGATCCCGGGCGGAGCTCAAGCCCCACCTCTCGGCAAGATCTTCAAGCAGTTCACCCGCAAAGTGAATGCAGTCCTCCCCAAGCTCGAGGCCACGCGCCCTCTTGGGTGGTCGGCGTGCGCCATCACGTTCAGCTCAGCAGACCAGCTCAAGTGCGCAGCCACAGCCGGAGTTCTCCCGATGCTTTGTTCTCCAATCATCAGCAATGTGCTAGTCATCAAGACCCTCATCGACGGCGGAGCAGGGCTCAACGTCCTGTCCGTGGAGACATTCAACAATCTTCAAGTGCCTTACAGTCAGCTTCAGCCAACCAAGCCTTTCTCCGGAGTCACCGACGGCTCCACGGTCCCGATCGGGCAGGTCCGCCTTCCTATCACCTTCGAGGCTCGCGACAACTACCACACCGAGCTCATCAACTTCGACGTCGCCCACATTCGCCTGCCGTACAACGCCATCCTCGGGTACCCAGTGTTGGCCAAATTCATGGCAGAACCCACCATGGCTACAACGTCCTCAAGATGCCGAGAAGCGGCGGGTCATCACGGTGCTCGTGAAGAGAGAGACACAGTGTGCTCCCTGCAGCCGAGCCTTTCAGCCGCATCGCTAGAAGACCTGCACCACAGCAGCAGGAGGCCTCCCGAGGCCGCACTCCAAGAAGAAGAAGACATCGACCGCCCGGCTCCTCAAGAGGCAGGCCCCTCGTGGCCAGCGCCGGGCCAGGGAGCCTCCTTCCATCGAGATAGAAAAAGCGCGCGCGCCCTCATCGAGCAGGGCTCGGGGCCCTCACCGAGGGCCGCCGACCTCGCCAAGGTCTCGAGGGAGGCGCTTGGGCACCACGTGAGGCGTGCTTCAAGCACGTTCCCGCAAGCAGGAGCAAGGCAAGGAGGGCCGAACCTCGGGAGTTCGCGGCAAGGCCATTCAGAGCCACAGGAGTCAAGGGTCATGAGGGCAGCCGCCGCCACTCACTGTGGCCCCCATCCAAAGCGAGGATGGTGGGATGCGCGTCTGCATCGACATACCAGGCTCAACCAAGCCGCGTCTCAAGCGCGCCTGCCCTCGCGAGTGGGACGTTGCGAGGGTCCGCCCCAGCTACGTTCAGATGCCTTATGGGCCAAACGCTGCAGCAGCAGCGCACCAGCGCCTCATGAGGGACATCCTGAGGCTCAAGAGGCCAGGCGTTCCGCAGCCTGGCGGAGATGGAGATGGCCTATGAGGAGCCACCAGCGCCTCCGAGCCTCCCGAGGCCCCGGGCCAGGGGCTCGTGAGGATCGGCTCCGCAGCCCACCGAGTCTGCTACACCAACACCCCTTCATCCCCAACATCACCAGTGACATCTTTAAGTTTTATTTCACTGGGAGCGCCTTGAGGCTGCATTATTCCCAGCCGCATGGGTCCGCCCTGCGGCATGTATCCCTTTATTTCATGTCATTAGCCTATCTGTTGGGGGCGCCTCGGCTGCATCATCCCTAAGCCGCCGGGCCACCCCAGCTGCATGTATCCTTCCTACTTTTTCCTTAGGATTATGCTCTCGCTCCACCATGCTTGTTATTTGGTGCCTTTTCCGGGTGGCGGAATCTTGCACGTTAAAGGGGTGCACGAGCATCGCGACTCAGTGGCTCCTACCGCTCTCCGCCCTCACCCTCTGGTCTTGTCCATGGCATCGCAACCTGGCTTGCCCGACGATCGAGACCAGCCCGAGAGCCGGACCCGAGGACGAGTTTAGTCATCTAACCCAGCTTATGCTGTTAAAGGGGGTGCACGAGCATCGCGACTCAGGGCTCCTACCGCTCTCCGCCCTCACCCTCTGGTCTTGTCCATGGCATCGCGACCTGGCTTGCCACGACGGCCGAGACCAGCCCGAGAGCCGGACTCAAGACGAGAGCACCGCATCTGGCCGAATTTGCAGGAACACACTCAAGATAAGGCCCAGAGCCTGCACAACCCGCTTGAGGTAGGGCCCGTGAGTCCCGCTGGCTCACGGGTGCCCAAATACACATTGTCCAGCCCTACCGTGCCAGCCACGTGTCGTGGTGGGGTTAGATCGCCGGGGCTCCTCCCGAGAGGAGCCCCTCCCACGCCCAGTGGAAGCACCATGCTCGCTACTGGCTGGCGAGCACGCCGAGGAGCAGCTATGCCCAGACGCATGCGAAGCGCTATATGTCCGCGCTGGTGATAAACAACCGAGGGTGGCCTCCGGTCGTGATCAACCTCGTGGAGCCCAGAGCTCTGTCCGCCTCGTCGCAACGCCTCCCCTCGGGAGTGCCGCGCGAGGGGGCTGGGCACGGGGGCTGCGCCTGGGTCACGCCCAGATGCACGCCACCCAGCCAGGCCCCTCGGGGCTGGTTCGTCGCACGTCACTCCCCGAGCGGAGCCAAGGTACGAATGTTGCTTGAGCGCCAAGGGGGACCCCCTGAGCATCGTGACTCAGAGGCTCTTACCGGACCTCGGGCCGCTCACCTCCTAGCCTTGACCACGGCATCGCGACCTGGCATACCAGCGACGGCTGAAGCCGCCTTGGGACTGGGACCTGTCGGCGCAGAGCATCAAGCCCTCGTGAGGACTGAAAGGAGGAAACTGAGCTAGAACGGAATGAGCATCTCGCACTGCCTCACAATAAGGATCACATTGGCAAACGAAGCTACAAACATCTTACAAGCCTCCGCGGGGTACATTCTTGGCTCCTCACAGGAACAAAAGACACGAATCCTAAGGAGTCCTACCTAAAGGGACCACCACGGCAGACGCCATAATCAACAGTGGGCCACCCGGTCCGGAGCCAACCCCATCCAGATCAGGGGCGGCGACGGCCTGACGAGCCCGCCCTGCTCAGGGAGCGGCGCAGGCTCGGGGGCTCGTAGCTGTCGTCGCTCGTCTCCGACATCGCGAAGAGCTCGGCGGAGTCGCTGGATCCTCCGGCGCCTTCGTCGCCTGGGAAGCTGCCAAGGGAGTGGTCGGTCGGCCTCTGTCTCACCACAGCAGGACCCCGACCACCTCTCCCGGGGCAGCACTCCAGCCGGCGACCCTCCGCGTCGAAGACCTTGAAGGACACCACCGAAGCACCATCGTACTCCAGGTGGATCGTGAGGGCGCCCCTCGTCCTGCAGACCCGGGCGACCTCGCCCCAGCCTCGAGTCATGAAGACCTCGCCCGGGGCAATTATTGTGACCTCTGCCCCGGTCGCGAGGGTGCCGCAGACGGCGTGCTGCAGCCAGAGTCCCAGGGGTTCCCCCTGCCGGACGACGGAGGCGAAGAAAGAAGGAAGACGAATCCAAGACTTAGGAGGCGTGGCGACGCTGAAGCACGAACTCCCGGCAGGAGCCCTCGGCGTGGACTCCGGGGAAGACGACACCTTCGTGACCCGGCCGGCGTCGCCGGTGGCGCCGCTTCGTGGCGCCAGCGTCGCCTCCTTCAGAGCCGCCAATTTATGCGTATAAGGAAGAGGAAACCCGGTGGCGGCGACGCACGCAGGGCATGGGCGCCTCGGCGAGCGCTCCTGCCACGACACCAGAGAGCAAGCTGCTTTTTGGGGGAGCAGGTCAGGATCCTCTTGAGGAGCCTTTCCCTTCTCTTCCTTGGAGAACCGGCGGATCGGAGCCATGGCGACCAGACGAAACGAGGAGGAGGAGAAGCAGAAGGATAGACTGGAAGGGCGCACGCCGTTCCGTACTTATAGCCGGCGAAGGCCAACCGTCGGCCTCCACGATCACCGATCATCATGACCAACTCTGCATGCAGGGACTTGTCGAATCCGGGTGGTTACCAAGGCATCGTGGTTGCAGAGGCGCATGCGTCCAATCAACCGCCACGCAGCGCCCAAGGCCGCAGGCTGTTAGGGCCCGCGACGCTTCGCACTTGCCCTTTCGCCTCTCGCCGCCAAGTTCGGGCGTGCGTGGCCCGGGCTCTGTCGGCGTTCGGGAACGGGGTCCCAGACTTGCTCGCCTGCGCCTGCGGCGTGGCTCAAGGAGGCCCAGGACAACCCATCTTCATCAACGAAGCTCAAGACCTCGCGAGGGCCGAGCCTGCTGGGCGGACGACAAGGAGCTTCTCGTGCACGGCCTCGCGTCAGTGGCACATGAGGAGGCGGAGAGTTCAAGGCAGGGTACCTCGCGAGGTGCCCATGACGCAAGCCATGATTTACCAAGGGCGCCGATCGGGCGCCAGCCCACGCAATGTCCTCCTTTCCTCTTTGGTGCAAAGGGAGCAAGCGCAGCGAGAGCATCAAGCAAAGGCATCCGTTTGGTGCAACAAGACCAAGACCAGCCCAACGACCGAAGGAGTCATCGTGGAGCCCAAGCAAAGGCCATCACCAGAGCCTTTGGCAAAGCGAGGACCAACTTTAGTTAGGATAAGTGTACCCGTTGTTCCCTTCAAATGGCTAATTGTTGGCGCCTTCCCGCTCAATATTTGGGAAGAGGCCCAGGGCCTTCGCCTATAAATAGGAGTAGCCACCCACAGGGTAGGGGGATCTGGAATCCAGAGAAAGACAGAGACCCGATCCTCAAGCTAGAGGGACGGAACACCACCTAGCAGTTCATCACACCCAGCAAGAACATACCCTCGTGAAGTTGTTCTTCCTTGTATTGTTCCTCACCAGCCCAAGAGGCAATGTACCACACCACACACTGGACTAGGCTATTACACCACAATGGTGGCCTAAACCAGTATAAATCTTGTGTCTCTTGTGCTGTTTCGTTAGTAGTTTAGGTCCCAGCGATTCGGCGAGGTGTGAGACGGCGGAGGGTTGGATCTCCGCGTGCACCCCAGTGTTCGAACCTCAAGGGTCTGCCGGAACCCGAAACCCGACGGTGCCTACACCGACTGGAGAAGAAATTAATGATGATGATCAAGGTACTTCGGATCAAGTTGCTCTGAACCCGTGAGGTCCACAAGGACACGCTCCACACCGTGAGTGGTATGGGAACCCTGTCCCGGAAATCATGTTGTTAGACAACGGTGAACCTTGAACTATGAAGAAGCGATGGCGGGCCCAGATTCCAACAAATGGCTTGAAGCCATGCAATCCGAGATAGGATCCATGTATGAAAACAAAGTATGGACTTTGACAGACTTGCCCGATGATCGGCGAGCGATAGAAAACAAATGGATCTTTAAGAAGAAGACGGACGCGGATGGTAATGTTACCATCTATAAAGCTCGACTTGTCGCTAAAGGTTATCGGCAAGTTCAAGGGATTGACTACGATGAGACTTTCTCTCCCGTAGCGAAGCTGAAGTCCGTCCAATCATGTTAGCAATTGCCGCATACTATGATTATGAGATATGGCAAATGGACGTCAAAACGGCATTCCTTAACGGCTATCTTAAGGAAGAACTGTATATGATGCAGCCGGAAGGTTTTGTCGACCCTAAGAACGCTAACAAGGTGTGCAAGCTCCAGCGATCCATTTATGGGCTGGTGCAAGCATCTCGGAGTTGGAACGTTCGCTTTGATGAGATGATCAAAGCGTTTGGGTTTATGCAGACTTATGGAGAAGCTTGTGTTTACAAGAAAGTGAGTGGGAGCTCCGTAGCATTTCTCATATTATATGTAGATGACATACTTTTGATAGGAAATGATATAGAACTCTTGGACATCATTAAGGCCTACTTGAATAAAAGTTTTTCAATGAAGGACCTTGGAGAAGCTGCTTATATATTAGGCATCAAGATCTATAGAGATAGATCGAGACGCCTCATAGGTCTTTCACAAAGCACATACCTTGATAAGATATTGAAGAAGTTCAAATGGATCAGTCCAAGAAAGGGTTCTTGCTCAGACATAAGGTGTGAAATTGAGCTCGGCTCAATGTCCCACCACGGCAGAAGATATAGAAGAGATGAGTGGCATCCCTATGCATCAGCCATAGGTTCTATTATGTATGCCATGCTGTGTACCAGACCTGATGTAAACCTTGCCGTAAGTTTGGTAGGAAGGTACCAAAGTAATCCCGCAAGGAACACCGGACAGCGGTCAAGAATATCCCGAAGCACCGAAAAGGACTAAGGACATGTTTTCGCTTATGGAGGTGATGAAGAGCTCGTCAGAAGGGTTACGCCGACGCTTAGCTTCGACACGATCTGGATGACTCTAAGTCACAAACCGGATACGTGTATATGTTGAATGGTGGAGCAAGAAGCTGGTGCAGCTGCAAGCGAGCGTCGTGGCGGGATCTACGTGTGAAGCGGAGTACATGGCAGCCTCGGAGGCAGCGATGAAGCAATTTGGGTGAAGGAGTTCATCACCAACCTAGGAGTCATACCCAATGTGTCGGGGCCAATCAAACTCTTCGTGACAACACTGGAGCTATTGCACTTGCCAAGGAGCCCAGGTTTCACAAGAAGACCAGCACATCAAGCGCCGCTCAACTCCATTCGTGAAAATGTTCAAGATGGAGACATAGAAATTTGCAAAGTGCATACGGATCTAAATGTCGCAGATCCGCTGACTAAACCTCTTCATGAGCAAAACATGATCAACACCGTAACTCTATGGGTGTTCGATTCATCACAATGTAACTAGATTATTTACTCTAGTGCAAGTGGGAGACTGTTGGAAATATGCCCTAGAGGCAATAATAAAAGGATTATTATTATATTTCCTTGTTCGTGATAATTGTCTTTTTATTCATGCTATAATTGTATTATCCGGAAATCGCAATACACGTGTGAATAGATAGACCACAACATGTCCCTAGTGAGCCTCTAGTTGACTAGCTCGGTGATCAATAGATAGTCATGGTTTCCTGACTATGGACATTGGATGTCATTGATAACGGGATCACATCATTAGGAGAATGATGTGATGGACAAGACCCAATCCTAAGCATAGCACAAGATCGTGTAGTTCGTTTTGCTAGAGCTTTTCCAATGTCAAGTATCTCTTCCTTAGACCATGAGATCGTGTAACTCCCGGATACCGTAGGAGTGCTTTGGGTGTACCAAACGTCACAATGTAACCGGGTGACTATAAAGGTGCACTAGGTATCTCCGAAAGTTTCATAATGACACGGATCGAGATCGATTTGTCACTCCGTATTACGGAGAGGTATCATCGGGCCACTCGGTAGTGCATCATCATAATGAGCTCAAAGTGACCAAGTGTCCGGTCACGGATCATGCATTACGGTACGAGTAAAGTGACTTGCCGGTAACGAGATTGAACGAGGTATTGGGATACCGACGATCGAATCTCGGGCAAGTAACATACCGTCTGACAAAGGGAATAGTGTACGGGGTTGCTTGAATCCTCGACATCATGGTTCATCCGATGAGATCATCGAGGAGCATGTGGGAGCCAACATGGGTATCCAGATCCCACTGTTGGTTATTGACCGGAGAGCCGTCTCGGTCATGTCTGCATGTCTCCCGAACCCGTAGGGTCTACACACTTAAGGTTCGATGACGCTAGGGTTGTATGAATATGAATATGCAGCAAACCGAATGTTGTTCGGAGTCCCGGATGAGATCTCGGACGCCACGAGGAGTTCCAGAATGATCCGGAGGTAAAGAATTATATATAGGAAGTGCTATTTCGGCCATCGGGAGAATTTTGGGGGTTACCGGTATTGTACCGGGACCACCGGAAGGGTCCCGGGGGTCCACCGGGTGGGGCCACCTATCCCGGAGGGCCCCATGGGCTGAAGTGGGAGGAACCAGCCTGGTGGGCTGGTATGCCTCACTTGGGCCCCCCCGCCTAGGGTTGGAAACCCTAGGGTGGGGCGCCCACTTGCCTTGGGGCAAGCCTCCCCCTGGTCGCCGCCCCCCATCTAGATGGGTTCTAGAGGGGCGCCCCTGGGGCCCATATAAAGGGGGGAGGAGGGCAGCCGCACCCGCATCTTGGCGCCCTCTCCCCGCTACACCTCTCCTCTTGCGAAGCTCGGCGAAGCCCTGCTGCGGTGATCGCTGCATCCACCACCACGTCGTCGTCAGGTCTGGATCTTCATCAACCTCTCCTTCCCCTTGCTGGATCAAGACGGAGGAGACGTCACGCTGACCGTACGTGTGTTGAACGCGGAGGTGCCGTCCTTTCGGCGCTAGGATCTCCGGTGATTTGGATCACGACGAGAACGACTCCCTCAACCCCGTTCCCTTGAACGCTTCCGCACGCGATCTACAAAGGGTATGTAGATGCATCTCTCTCGCTCGTTGCTAGATGAACTCCTAGATGGATCTTGGTGAACGTAGGAAATTTTTTATTTTATGCAACGTTCCCCTACAGAAAGTTGCGGCGGTGGAATTAGGTTTTTGGCTCTGTATCTCATCGTTCGGGGGTACGTAGGTATATATATGAGGAAGGAGTACGTCGGTGGAGCAACGGGGGCCCACGAGGCGGGGCGCTACACGGGGTAGGGCGTGCCCCACCCTCGTGGCCACCTCCTGGCTTTCTTGACGGGGTCCAAGTCTCCTGGATCATGTTCGTGAGAAAATCGCGCTCCGAAGGTTTCATTCCGCTTGTACTTGCTTGATATTCCGTTTCTTCAAACTCAAATAGGCAAAAAACAGCAATTCAGGCTGGGCCTTCGGTTAATAGGTCAGTCCCAAAAGTAATATAAAAGTGGAGAATAAAGCCCAATATGGTCCAAAACAGTAGATAATATAGCATGGAGCAATCAAAAATTATAGATACGTTGGAGACGTATCAGGCATCCCCAAGCTTAATTCCTGCTCGTCCTCGAGTAGGTAAATGATAAAAAGATAATTTTTGATGCGGAGTGCTACTTGGCATAACTTCAATGTAATTCTTCCTAATTGTGGTATGAATATTCAGATTCGAAAGATTCAAGACAAAAGTTCATATTGACATAAAAATAATAATACTTCAAGCATACTAACAAAGCAATTATGTCGTCTCAAAATAACATGGCCAAAGAAAGTTATTCCTACAAAATCATATAGTCTGGCTATGCTCTATCTTCATCACACAAAATATTTAAATCATGCACAACCCCGGTTTCAGCCAAGCAATTGTTTCATACTTTAGAATTTTCAAACTTTTCAACTTTCACGCAATACATGAGCGTGAGCCATGGATATAGCACTATATGTGGAATAGAATGGTAGTTGTGGAGAAGACAAAAAGGGAGAAGATAGTCTCACATCAACTAGGCGTATCAACGTGCTATGGAGATGCCCATCAATAGATATCAATGTGAGTGAGTAGGGATTGCCATGCAACGGATGCACTAGAGCTATAAGTATATGAAAGCTCAACAAAAGAAACTAAGTGGGTGTGCATCCAACTCGCTTGCTCACGAAGACCTAGGGCAATTTGAGGAAACCCATCATTAGAATATACAAGCCAAGTTCTATAATGAAAAATTCCCACTAGTATATGAAGGTGACAAAATGAGAGACTCTCTATCATGAAGATAATGGTGCTACTTTGAAACACAAGTGTGGTAAAAGGATAGTAACATTGTCCCTTCTCTCTTTTTCTCACATTTTTTTTATTTGGGCCTTTTCTCTTTTTTATGGCCTCTTTTCTTTCTTTTTTTATTTTTCGTCCGGAGTCTCATCCCGACTTATGGGGGAATCATAGTCTCCATCATCCTTTCCTCACTTGGGATAATGCTCTAAAAAAGGATGATCATCACACTTCTATTTACTTACAACTCAACAATTACAACTCAATACCTAGAACAAAATATGACTCTATGTGTATGCCTCCGGCGGTGTACCGAGATATGCAATGATTCATGAGTGACATGTATGAAAGAATTATGAACGGTAGCTTTGCCACAAATACGATGTCAACTACATGATCATGCTAAGCAATATGACAATGATGGAGCGTGTCATAATAAACGGAACGGTGGAAAGTTGCATGGCAATATATCTCGGAATGGCTATGGAAATACCATAATAGGTAGGTATGGTGGCTGTTTTGAGGAAGGTATATGGTGGGTGTATGATACCGGCGAAAAGTGCGCGGTATTAGAAAGGCTAGCAATGGTGGAAGGGTGAGAGTGCGTATAATCCATGGACTCAACATTAATCATAAAGAACTCACATACTTATTGAGAAAATTTAGAAGTCATCAAAACAAAATATTATACGCATGCTCCTAGGGGAAGGGTTGGTAGGAGTTAACCATCGCGCGATCCCGACCTCCACACATAAGGAAGACAATCAATAAATATATCGTGCTCCAACTTCATCACATAATGGTTCACCACACGTGCATGCTACGGGAATCACAAACTTTAACACAAGTATTTCTTAAATTCACAATTACTCAACTAGCATGACTCTAATATTACTACCTCCATATCTCAAAATAATTATCAAGCATCAAACTTTTCTTAGTATTCAACGCACTAAAAAGAAAGTTTTACAAATCTTGAATACCAAGCATATTAGGATTGTTTAAGCGAATTACCATGCTTATTTAAGACTCTCAAAATAATCTAAGTGAAGCATTTGAGATCAATGGTTTCTATATAACAAATCCACCACCGTGCTCTAAAAGATATAAGTGAAGCACTAGAGCAAAACTATATAGCTCAAAAGATATAAGTGAAGCACATCGAGTATTCTAACAAATTCCAAATCATGTATGGCTCTCTCAAAAGGTGTGTACAGCAAGGATGATTGTGGTAAACTAAAAAGCAAAGACGCAAATAATACAAGACGCTCCAAGCAAAACACATATCATGTGGTGAATAAAAATATAGCTCCAAGTAAAGTTACCGATGGAAGCAGACAAAAGAGGGGATGCCTTCCGGGGCATCCCCAAGCTTTGAATTTTTGGTGTCCTTAGATTATCTTGGGGGTCCCATGGGCATCCCCAAGCTTAGGCTCTTGCCACTCCTTGTTCCATAATCCATCAAAAGATTTCACACAAAACTTGAAAACTTCACAACACAAAACTCAACAGAAATCTCATGAGCTCCATTAGCGAAAGAAAACAAAAGACCACTTCAAGGTAATGTAATGAACTCATTCTTTATTTGTATTGGTGTTAAACCTACTGTATTCCAACTTGTTTATGGTTTCTAAACTATCTTACTAGCCATAGATTCATCAAAATAAGCAAACAACACACGAAAAACAGAATCTGTCAAAAACAGAACAGCCTGTAGTAATCTATAACTAACGCAAACTTCTGGAACTCCAAAAAATCAGCCAAAATTCATGGACGTGAGGAATTTTTCTATTAATCATCTTCAAAAAGAATCAACCTAATATCACTCTCCAGTAAAAAGTTGTAGCTAATCTCGTGAGCGCTAAAGTTTCTATTTTTTACAACAAGATCATATAAACTTCACTCAAGTCTTTCCAAAGGTTCTAATTGGCACAAACACTAATTAAAAACATAAAAACACATCTAACCAGAAGGTATATGGATTATTTATTACTAAGCAGCAAGTAAAAATATTGGGTTACCTCCCAACAAGCGCTTTTCTTTAAAACCTTTTTAGCTAGGCATTAAAATTTCAATGATGCTCACGTGAAAGACAAGAATTGAAGCATAAAGAGAGCATCATAAAACATGTGACAAACACACTTAAGTCTAACATACTTCCTATGTATAGGCATCTTATAGGCAAACAAATTATCAAGGCAAGCAAAAACTAGCATATGCAAGGAAGCGGAAAGAAACAATAGCAATCTCAACATAACGAGAGGTAATTTAGCAACATGAAAATTTCTACAACCATATTTTCCTCTCTCATAATAATTACATGTAGGATCATAAGAAAATTCAAAAATATAGCTATCACATAACATATTCTCAACACAATCCACATGCATGCGAAGTTGACACTCTTCCGAAATAGTGGGATTAATATTAACTAAAGTCATGACCTCTCCAAACCCACTTTTATCAAAAACTTCATAAGATTGAACATTATCCAAATATGTGGGATCTAAAGTTGACACTCTTCCAAACCCAATTTCAATATTATTGCAAACACTATTATCAATCTCATATTCATCATGGGGCTTAAATAAATTTTCAAGATTATAAGAAGAATCACCCCAATCATGACCATTGCAACAAGTAGTAGACATAGCAAAACTAGCATCCCCAAGCTTAGGGTTTTGCATATTATTAGCACAATTGGCATCAAGAGAATTTATAATAAAATCATTGCAATCATGCTTTTTATTCAAAGATCTATCGTGAAGCATTTCATCACAAATTTCAGATTTACGAATTTCAGGCAAAAGCTTATAAAGATAATCTAGTGCATCCAAATCACTAGGAATCGGTTCATCATAATTGGATCTCTTAAAAAGATTGGCAAGAGGATGAGGATCCATAGATATTAGCTTCTCTGTTTAGGAATAAATACTCATCTATTTCAACCAAACGAGCGAACGAGCCAAGTAAGACATCAAGGCAAACGAAAAGACGAACGGAAAAGAGAGGGCGAATAAAACGACAAGGGTGAAGTGGGGGAGAGGAAAACGAGAGGCAAATGGCAAATAATGTAATGTGGAGATAGGGGTTCGATGGGTACTTGGTATGTTGACTTTTATAGACTCCCGGCAACGGCGCCGAAATTCTTCTTGCTACCTCTTGAGCTTATGCTGGATTTCCCAAGAGGAGAGGATGATGCAGCAAAGTAGCGTAAGTATTTCCCTCAGTTTTGAGAACCAAGGTATCAATCCAAGAGGAGGCCACGCCACGAGTCCCTCGTGCCTACACAAAACAAATAGCTCCACGCAACCTACGCGATTAGGGGTTGTCAATCCCTTCACGGTCACTTACGAGAGTGAGATCTGATAGAGATGATAGATAATATTTTTGGTATAAAGATGCAAAGTAAAATAAAAAGCAAAGTAAAAAGCAAAGCAATAATAAAGTTGTGGAAGAGTAATATGATAGAGAATAGACCCGGGGGCCATAGATTTCACTAGTGGCTTCTCTCAAGAGCATAAGTATTTTACGGTGGGTAAACGAATTACTGTTGAACAATTGACAGAATTGAGCATAGTTATGAGAGTATCTAGGTATGATCATGTATATAGGCATCACGTCCGAAACAAGTAGACCGACTCCTGCCTGCATCTACTACTATTACTCCACTCATCGACCGCTATCCAACATGCATCTAGAGTATCAAGTTAATGAAAACAGAGTAACGCCTTAAGCAAGATGACATGATGTAGAGGGATAAATTCATGCAATATGATAAAAACCCCATCTTGTTATCCTCGATGGAAACAATACAATACGTGCCTTGCTTCCCCTACTGTCACTGGGAAAGGACACCGCAAGATTCAACCCAAAGCTAAGCACTTCTCCCATTGTAGGAACTACCAATCTAGTTGGCCAAACCAAACGGATAATTCGAAGAGACTTCCAAAGATAACCAATCATACATAAAAGAATTCAGAGAAGATTCAAATATTGCTCATAGATAATCACTAGTAGAAAAAGGGGCTTTCGTCCAGGGCAGTTTAGCCCATTAGTCCCGGTTCAATCCAGAACCGGGACCAATGGAGCTATTTGCCCCGGTTCATGAGCCCAGGGGCGGCCGGGCCACGTGGGCCATTGGTCCTGTTCGTCCGGACCTTTGGTCCCGGTTGGCCAGGGACGAACCGGGACCAATGGTCCTGGCTCTGGCCCACCACCATTGGTCCCGGTTCGTGGCATGAACCAGGACCAATGGCCTTTAGTCCCGGCTCATGCCACTAACCGGGACCAATAGTGCTGCCTATATATACCCCTCGCTCACGAAGCGAGCACTCCATTGCTCTGCTTTTTCTCTTCCGGCGAGGGGGGCATTGTGGTGCTCTAGCTCACCTCCTATGCACATGAGGTGTTCGATGAAATGCCCGAGCCACACTACTTAAGCTTTCTCCTCTCCAAGCTCGACCTCCAACCTCCATTTTCCTCAATATTTGTCTAGGTTTAGCGGTCCGTCACGCCCGTCCCGTCTTCACCGCCGTCGATCACCCGCCCGATCTCATCGCCAAGACCACCGTGGTGAGCCTCTTGTTCTTATCTTCTTTCCGAAAGGAAAAATATTCTTACTTGTATTATTTTCTTACTTTTATTATTGCATCTTATATAGTGCGATGGTTTTGGTATCCGCCTCGTCGGCCCTCGTCCTGTCTATGATTCGGATGTGGTATATATTATCTTTTCATAACTATTGGTTCATTTATTGTTTATGAAAATTATGCCGACCAACGTGACATAGATTTTATTTATCTAGGAGGTTGTTGAACCAGAAATTCCAACCGACCCTATTGTCGAGAGGTTAAATTTAGTTGAAGAAGAAAACAATTTCTTGAAGGAAAAATAAAAAAACTTGAGGAGGAGAAGATGATATTGGAGTTGCATGTTGCGGATGTCGTCGATGATCACAAGATCAAGATGGATGCAATGCGCTTGAAGATGAGAAAGATTAGAAAATATGCCATTCATACCGAGGCTTGGTATCATTATGCCGTTGGATCAGTTGTTACCTTGGTTGCGATTATGATCGATTTGTTTTCACATTGAAATGTTTTACATAGTTTCAATGTATGGTTTAATTAATTTAGATGCTCGCAGAGCTTTATGTTGTTAGATGAGAACTATGTATGTACTTTGGTTTTATGTGATGATGAACTTCTATTGATTTGGTCACTTAATTATCTATTCATGATGTTACGTAATGATTTTTGACACACTTAATTATATATAATGCACGCAGATGAACCGCAATGGATGTACGGTGATGACACACCTCCGAGTACATTAAGGGCGTGCATGCTTTTCTCAAGTGGCTGAGGCAAACAAGCAGAATGGTTTTATGTGTTGTCCATGCCCTATATGTGGGAATACGAAGTCTTACTCGACCGGAAAATCCTTCACACCCACCTGCTTTACAAGGGTTTCATGCCACACTATAATGTTTGGACGAGGCACGGAGAAATAGGGGTTATGATGGAAGACGGCGAGGAAGAAGAGTACGATGACAACTATGTGCCCCTGAATACGGTGATGCTATGAACATCAAGATGCACAGACGATGTGCACGATGGTGCTGCAACGGCTAAGCTGCTGAAGATCAAGAGGAACCAGACGATGTGCCCCATGATGATGATCTCCGCCGGGTCATTGTCGATGCAAGGACACAATGCGAAAGTCATAATGAGAAGCTGAAGTTCGATCGCATGTTAGAGGATCACAAAAAAGGGTTGTACCCCAATTGCGAAGATGCCAACACAAAGCTCGGCACCGTACTCGAATTGCTGCAAGTGGAAGGCAGAGAATGTGTGCTCGATAAAGGATTTGAGAAGCTATGAAAATAATGAAGAAGAAGCTTCCAAAGGATAACGAATTGCCCGACAGTACATACGCAGCAAAGAAGGTCGATGCCCTCTAGGATTGGAGGTGGAGAAGATACATGCATGCCCTAATGACTGCATCCTCTACCGTGGTGCCTACAAGGATCTGAACGCATGCCGGTATGCGGTGCATTGCGATATAAGATCGACGAGATGACCTCGGTGATGTTGACGGCGAGCCTCCCGGAAGAGGGTTCTGCGAAGGTGATGTGGTATGCTCCTATAATACCACGGTTGAAACGTCACTCGTAAACGGAGAGCATGCCAAGTTGATGCGATGGCACAGTGAGGACCGTAAGAAAGACGGAAGTTGAGAGCACCACGACGGGTCGCATGGAGAAAAATCGAGAGAAAGTACTGGGATGAGTTTGCAAAGGACCCAAGGAACGTATGGTTTGCTTTAAGCGCGGATGGCATTAATCCTTTCGGGAGCAGAGCAGCAATCACAGCACCTGCCCATGACTCTATGTATGTATAACCTTCCTCCTTGGATGTGCATGAAGCGGAAGTTCATTATGATGCCGTTCTCATCCAAGGCCCTAAGCAACCCGGCAACGACATTGATGTGTACCTAAGGCCATTAGTTGAAGAACTTTTACAGCTGTGGAATGGAAACGGTGTACGACGTGGGATGAGCACAAAAGGAGGAATTTGACCTAAAGGCGTTGTTGTTCGTGACCATCAACGATTGGCCCGCTCTCAAGAACCTTCGTGACAGACAAACAAGGGATACCACGATGCACGCACTGTTTACTTGACACCGATAGTATATACAGGAAGCTGCGGGAAGAATGTGTACTGGCCATCGCCGATTTCTTCCGACCAACCATCAATGTCGAAAGAAAGGCAAGCATTTCAAAAGCGAGGCAGATCACGGAAGAAGCCCGCCATGCGCATCGGTGATCACGCATTTGCTATGGTCAATGATTTACACGTAATCTTTGGAAAGGGTCCCGCGGACTAGCTGTTCGAATGACGCGAGAATCACGCACCCATGTGGAAGAAGAAATCTATATTTTGGGACCTACCCTACCTGGAAAGACCTAGAGGTCCGCTCTCGATCGACGTGAAGCACGTGACGAAGAACCTTTGCGTGAACCTGCTAGGCTTCTTGGGCGTGTATGGGAAGACAAAAGATACACCGAGGCACGAGAGGACCTGCAACGCTTGCACGAAAAAGAGGGCATGCCTCCAAGCAAAGATGAAGGTCCCGCCAGCCACGCTCTTACGAAGAAGAGAAAGAAATATTCTTTCAATGCCTGCTCAAGATGAAGGTCCCGACCGCTTCTCGTCGAATATAAAGGAATAATAAATATGCCGAGAAAAGTTCCGAACCTAAAGTCTCATGACTGCCACGTGATTATGACGCAATCGCTTCGTTGCATTGAGGGGCTTCTACCGAAAACGTCCGATTAGCCATTGTGAAGCTATGTGCATTCCTCAATGCAATATCTCGAAGGTGATCGATCCAGAAATCGTACCAACGCTAAGGAGTGATGTGGCGCAATGTCTTGTCGGGTTTCGAGCTGGTGTTCCCACCATCCTTCTTCAATATCATGACGCACGCCCTAGTTCATCTAGTCGACGAGATTGTCATTCGGGGCCCGTGATTTCTACACAATATGTACCCTTTGAGAGGTTCATGGAGTCCTAAAAAATATGTTCAGAATCGTGCTAGGCCGAAGGAAGCATCTCCATGGGCCATCAAACAGAGGATGTCATCGGGTTTTGTGTTGACTTCATTCCTGGCCTTAATAAGATAGGTCTCCCTAAATCGCGGTATGAGGGGAGACTGACCGAAAAGGCACGCTTGGAAGAGACTCAATAATATGCGTGGACGGATATTCTTGGTCTCAAGCACACTACACGTTCTCTGTAACTCTACCTTGGTGACCCAGTATGTCGATGAACACAAGAACAGTCTGCGCCCAAACACCCGAGCAAGGCGACGATCGGATTACATGTGAACACATCAGACTTTCAGCAGTTGGTTGGAAACACGCCTCGAGGTGACAAGACTGTTTGTGATGAGTTGTACTTGTTGTCCAGGGACCATCTTCGATTGTAATGATTTGGAAAGGATACGAGATAAATGGGAATACATTTTACACGATTGACCAAGATGAAAAGAGCACCAACCAAAACAGCGGTGTCCGCTTTGATGCAGCAACCGACAAGGAAATGACACATATTATGGTTACATAGTAGACATATGGGAACTTGACTACGGAGTAGATTTTAAGGTCCCTTTGTTTAAGTGCAAGTGGGTCAATCTGTCAGAGGCGGGTGCAGTGTAGACCCAAAGACGGAATGACAACAAGGATCTGAAAAATCTTGGGTACACCGACGAACCGCTCGTCCTAGCCAATGATGTGGCACAAGTTATCTATGTGAAGGACATGTCTACCAGACCGAGGAAAAGAAAAGATAAGGAAGCTTAATACATCATACAATGAGCCAAAGCGCCACATAGTTCTTTCGTAAAAAGGGACATCCAGGAGTGGAGAGCAAGACAGGCATGTCTCAAGAGTATGAAAAGTTTCATGAAATTCCCCCTTCAAAGTCAAGGCTGACCCAAGCATCCCGATAAACGATGAAGATTATCCATGGTTACGGCGCAATAAGCAAACGACACAAGCGAAGAAAAAGTGAAGACTTTCTCCGCAACTATTATGATGATACCATGCCAACTTTGTAACACACGAGTATGATACCATTGTCCGCTTTGTTCATGAACATGCTATGCCAAATTTTTCAGAGTTCATTTGAAAACTATGAATTTGAAAACCTCGCCAACCAAGGGCGCCACACCGGTTTATAAGCCCGCCCCTCACGCCTTGTTGAGCTCACAAACTTGTGATTCACACAAATTTCAAAGAATTCAAATTTTATAAAACTAATGGCATAAACAGAAAGTTTATAATTGTTCTAAAACAAATGGCACTAACAGAAAGTTTATAATTTTGTCTGACCTAAAAGCAAAAAGAATTAAAAATAAAGCAAAAACCAAAAGAAAATAAATAATGCAGAAAACAAAACAAAAAACTTGAAAAAATAATAATAATAGCAACAATAAGCATTTTGTTGTAAGTAGAAACAAAATAAAATAAATAAAGCAACAAAGAAAACAAAAAAGTGTTTTCAATTTTAAAACTAATGGCACAAACAGAAAGTTTATATTTTTCTAAAACTAAAAGCACTAACAGAAAGTTTATAATTTTGCTGACCTAAAAGCAAAAAGAATTAAAAAATAAAGCAAAAACCAAAAGAAAATAAATAATGCAGAAAACAAAACAAAAAACTTGAAAAAATAAAAATAGCAACAATAAGTATTTTGTTGTAAGTAGAAACAAAATAAAATAAATAAAGCAACAAAGAAAACAAAAAAGTGTTTTCAAATTTTAAAACTAATGGCACTAATAGAAAGTTTATATTTTTCTAAAACTAAAAGCAAAAAGAAATAAAATATAAAGCAAAAAAAGTGCCACCCATCGGGCCCCCACGGCCTGAATACGACTAGAAACCCTATGGGCCAGGATTCAGCCATGGAAGGCCTAGCAGCCCACAGCAGAGATGGCAGAGTTAGGCCCAAAGCCTGCTTTAGAGAGGAGCTCGAGAGGGAGCCGCACCGCACCTTATAAAGCGGTGCGGCTCCTCTCAACTAGCGAGGTGGGACTAAACATTTGGCGCTGGCAGCACATGGCCTTTGGTCCCGGTTGGTGGCACCAACCGACTAAGGGGTTTAGTCCCGGTTGGTGCCACGACCGGGACTAACCTCTTTAGTCCCGGTTGGTGCCACCAACCGACCAAAGGTCGCCGCCCGCCCTTTGGGCTGCTGAATTTGTTTGGTCCCGGTTGGTGGCACCAACCGACTAAAAAGTGCATTAGTCCCGGTTGGAGCCACGAACCGACTAATGCGCGCTATATAAGAAAACACTTGGGAAATTTTAGATTCATCGCGATTTGCCCCTCAACCTCCCCGACGCCGCCAGTTGCCCGACGCCGCCTTCGCCGCCGTCGCCGCCGCCACGCCCATCGTCACCATCGCTCGCCGTCACGCTTCGCTGCGCCATTGTCGTTACCATCGCTGCCGCCTCGCCGCTTCGCCGTCGCCGTTGCCTGCCTTCGCCATCGCCGCCAGACCGCATTCGCCCTAACGCTGCCGCTTCGCTCGTCGTCGCCGCCGCTCGCCGCCGCCCGCCGTCGCCGCCTCGCCTCCGCGACCTCGCCGTCGTCCAACGCCTCGACCTCGCCGTCGCCTCCGCCTCCCGACCTCGCCATCGCCTCCGCCTCCCCGCCCTGCCACACAAGGCCACCTCTCAGATCAAGCCGGCCCCGACATCGTTGTTGCCGACGCCGCCCACAAGTGAGCCCCTCAAGACCTGCCTGCCTGCCGCCGCCGCCATGATGTGATGCTTTTTTTCATAAATGTTCATGTATATATATATTGATGTATGGATATATGTATGATGCCTTTTTGCATATGTGTTGATCTAGTGTTTTTGTTTCTGCATATATATATGATGTTTTTTTGTTCATAGATGATCATATGAATTTTTTTTGTTCATAGATATGATCATATATATGATGTATGCATGGATCGATGTGGATGGAATATGATGTTTTTTTGTTCATAGAATATGATGTTTTTTTATTCATAGATTTTATTTTGTTCATGAGAGAGGCGGGGACGTCGAGGAAGTTGTACTGTTTAGAGTTAGGGTCGTCGAGGAAGAAGGAAAATAAGGAAAAAGAATAAAAGAGGAAGAAGGAAGAAGGAGAAGAAGAAGGAGAAGAAGAGGAGAAAAAAAATAAGAAGAGGAAGTAGAAGAAAGGAGAAGAAGAAGGAATAGAGGAGAAGAAAAAAAATTCTATTTTTCTTCTTCTCTCTCTATTCCTTCTTCTTCTCCTCTCTTTTTTCTTCTATTTTTTCTTCTTCTTCTTCTTCTCTTTTTTCTTCTTCTCATTTCTTCTTCTTCTTCTTCTTCTTCTTCTTCTTCTTCTTCTTCTTCTTCTTCTTCTTCTTCTTCTTCTTCTTATCGGGAACCAGGGTGTCGAGGATCGCTGAGGGTCACGGTTGGGAACTAGGCTAGAGGGTCGCGAGGGTCACAGAGGGGTCGAGGGTCGTCGAGGCCGGTCGAGGGTCAATGTTTTGAGGGTCGAGGGTCGTCGAGGCCGGTCGAGGTTTCGAGGCACAAGGGTTTGAGGGTTCGAGGGTTCTAGGGTCGAGGGTTCGAGGGTTCTAGGGTTCGAGGGTCGAGGGTCATCGAGGGGCCGAGGGTTCGAGGGTCGAGGGGTCGAGGGTCGAAGGTTCGAGGGTTCTAGGGTCGAGGGTCGAGGGTCGAGGATTCGAGGGTTCTAGGGTCGATGGTTCGAGTGTTCAAGGGTCGCCGAGGCCGAGGATTCGAGGGTCGAGGGTCGTCCGGGGGTCGAGGATCACCGAAGGGTCGAGAGGTTGCCTATTGTCAAAGTATTGAAGAAACCCATGGCTTCATCATTAGGAAGTAACCAGGGCATTTAATTAGGTTAGTGTAGAGGAAAAGTAAAATAAGGAAAAGGAAGAAAAGAGGTAGAAGGAAGAAGGAAGAAGAAGAAGAAGAAAAGAATGAGAGGAAAAGAAGAAAATAAGAGGAGAAGAAGAAAGAATAGAGGAGAAGAAGAAAATAGAAAAGAAAAATAGAAAAAATTCTATTTTTTCTTCTTCTCCTCTATTCCTTTCTTCTTCTCCTCTTATTTTTCTTCTTTTTCCTCTCATTCTTTTTCTTCTTCTTCTTCCTTCTTCCTTCTTCCTCTTTTCTTCCTTTTCCTTATTTTCCTTTCTCGACGGATAAGAAGAAAAAGAAGAGGAGAAGAAGAAAGAAAGGAATAGAGGAGAAAGAAGAAACTTTGACACGAGGGGGTACCGATACCCCCTCCCCGATAACATTATTTTCCCATGTATATGTATGTTGCGCGTTGTCGATATACCGAGGGTGTCGAGGATCGCCGAGGGTCGAGGGTCGGGAACTAGGGTAGAGGGTCGAGGGTCGTTAAGGGGTCAAGGGTCGAAGGTTTCAGGGTCGAGGTTCCTATAGTGTCAAAGTATTGAAGAAATCCATGGCTTCATCATTAGCCGGAAGTAACCATGGCATGATGGATGAAGTCCTCAAAGTTGTTACGGAATGGAGTCACGGATAGGATAATTTGCCTTTTGCTGAACTTTGTACCAAAAAGCTAATTATCCTATCTCGGGACCCGTTCCAAAACAACTTTGGAGAGCTTGCACCATCATGCACCTGTAATTTCGCCTAATGATGAAGACATGGTTTTGTTGAACTTTGACACTAGGCAACCTCCCAACCCTCGGCGATCTTCGACCCTTGACCTCGACCGCTCGGCGATCCACGACCTCTACCCTATCACAAGCGCCGATGCCCACATCACTTGTGGGACATAGATGTACTGTTCAACGCCGACCCTCCCGATAGCTTCAACACGTGGGGGGTCGATATTACGTACCCCCTCCTAGCTTGAAGCGTTCTCGAGGCCACCCCCTAACCCTTGAAGCGTTGTCGAGGCCACCCCAAACCCTAGAGAAGCAGCGTCGAGGCCACTAATATGATTCCTTATTGTGATTAGCTAGCTAGTTCTACGTTGGCACTAATATATCCATATCTGTCATGTTTGAATAATAATTGCCATGTTGTAAATATTTGTAGAAACTATGGACACCCCCCGAGACGAAGCACAAGAAGCGTTGTTGAGGGACATAATCGCACACGGAAGTGATGCCGTCTCCTCGATGATGTTTCTCAACGACAACGATGGTCTAGAAGGAGAGGGTGAAGAAGCAGCTGGCTATGATTTACATGGTCTGATGACCCAATGCAGGTGCAAGAAGGAGAGGGTGAAGAAGTAGACCGTGAGGACGGCTCCGGTGATCACCAAACCGAGTCCGCCAGGTATATATATTAGTTAAGCCTCGTGCTGACTAGCTCTCGCCTTTGTTTTGGTATATATGTACACATATTAATTAACTCTCGTCTTTGTTCTTTTTCTAGCCCTCGGATCGAGCACAACTTCGTAAAGAGACGAGGCCCAAGAAAAGTTGAGCTCGGATGAAAAGTTTGAGATCATACAAATCGCGCGACGGCCAACCGATTGAACCCTACCGGACAAAGAAGGCATTTGTTGCTCGGTCTGGGGTTCTCGTTAGGGACAAGATCCCGATCAGCATCCACCAATGGTATAAGCCTAAGAACGAAGACCCCGAGGTGTCTTGTGTCAATGATATGCGAAAAATGATCTTTGGACCGAGCTGAAGTCAAATTTTACCCTACCGCTAGAGGATGATCCGGAGAAGCCAGTAATAGAGCCATTAATCAAGTCTTTTGCTCTTAAGAAGATGGCAGAACTATTCAGGAATTGGAAGAAAGAACTCAATACGTATGTCGAAAAAAATGAGACACCAGAATTCACGGCAAATATGAGAAGATCGAGATGATCGCCCGCATTTGTGGCCTACAAGACATCGGAAAAGAGTAAAAAGATGTCAGCGACAAACAAGAGAAATGATGCGAAGAAGAAGCTTCACCATCGCACGGGTCGTGGCTACCTCATAGCCCGCCTAAGTGGGCCAAGGCTGAGAATGATCTCGCTTGATAAAGGGATCGAACCCGAGACAATGAATCGCCAGACCGCTGCGGACTTGGTTCTTCGGGCCGGCGGATCCTTGGACCCTATAACGGGAAGTGCATTTGGACGGACGAGCAATTGGACATACCAGTCAGAGGCTTCAACATTATATCAAGCAGCAGCAAGGGAAGTTCGCTCTGCACGGGAGAAGGACGAGCTCACAATGGCCCTCGGGAATCCTCGAGCACCTCGGACGGACACGAGGCACGCCAGCTCGCTTCGTGGAAGGCTGGATTTCGGACGCGGGGTTACAAAACCCATGAGAGGAGGAAGAAACTGGAGCAGAGCCTAATGCAAAGCGCTGCACGAAAGGGTAATGGGGCTAGAGGAACGAGAAGCAAGAGATCACAACAAACGACCGCCAAGCTTCCCCGGTTACCCCACCATCTCAGCCGAGAAGCAGCGGGCTTCCACCGAGCTGCTTCACCAGCAAGCAGATGCCTTGACGGCTCATGCCAGCTATCCCGTGGATGCTATCACGGATGCTGAAAGTTGCCACCTTATGGCGCAATGGAGCAATTTGAAGGTCAAGGCGGCTGTTGGCTCTGTTTATCCTACTAAACCCGACTCAACTTTTCACCGCCGCCGATTCGAAGGATATGCTAAGGTGATGGTCGATGAAATAACGGAGGGATTTGAGGACCTCGGCTTGACCACCCTACCGTGAAGGGAGTATCGGCTGGGTTCTGCTCAAGACTCCATGCCTATGGCGGAAGGATCTCATCAACCTTCCGAACTGGACGCCCGCCCGCCTCCTCCTCCTCCTTCGGCGAGTCAGGGCACTCCGCCTCCTCCACCGCCTCCTCCTCCGCGAGTGACGATCAGGGCACTCGGCCGGCTCCTTCTCCCGGCGTGGCGGCACTCCGTCTCCTTCTCCGCCGTGGCGGCGTCCCGGCAGCCAACCTCCTCCTTCTCCGCCTCGTCGGCAAGGGCGGAAGAGACCCGCCGCCGCCCGGCTGCTCCGGCGTCGTAGTCCTTCTCCTCCGCCTCGTAAGCAAGGAAAGAAGACATCCGCCCGCTCGCTTCTGCCGGCGTCTAGCAGACAGCCAAAGGCGGAGGAGATCTGATTCGGTCCTTCTCTCAAGACTCGGAGAAGTTACCGACGAGAGGAGCGAGGGGAAAACGCGAAGATCGCGCAGACCAAGTGGATGACTGGTTTCAAGGGTTGAAAGCAAAGAGACATCCACCTCCGGAGGAGAAGGTAGATCCGTCAAAGCGAAAGATTGCTGCCCCGACAAAACCACCCAAGTCTCCGCCAAAGGCAACTATGAGCGCATTATTGGAAAGGCATTTGCCAAGCGGAGAGATCGGGAAGTACTGCCGTGATCAAAGGATGAAAGAACGACGAGCTGGGAAACAAATTGCCCAGCTCGGCGAACAAGCAAGCAATCGTGCCCCCACTCAAGGTGCTGCTAGCGACATCGTCGATCCGAGGATGGTGCCCGTTATGGCAATCCTGAAGATTACCTACCCGACGATGTACAATTTGATTTCTTGGAGGTGCAGATACAAAGATACGAGTACGGGAAGCCTCTCGTCAAAGATGAAAGCTCTCTAACAACGATGATGCGAAGATTGCATGATTGGTACATGAAAACCTGCAAAGAGTCCGAGGGAGGAATACTTTGTATGTGAGAGTTAAAAGGAGCATGACCTCCTTGGAATTGAACTGTTGCCTATTCCATTTGAGGAGTTCTATCAGTTTTCAATCAATTGGCCCTCGATAAAGCAACGGTCACTGCTATCGTCTGTAAGTAGTACTACTTCTGTCATTAAGTATCTCTATATAACTCAGCTCTTTCATTGCATGTATTTATAAATATCCTCACTATATTATGCAGATTGAAGATCGCAGAAATGAAGAAAAACAAGTGGGTGATATTGGGTTCATTAACACATATCTCATAGATGCAAATGAGGTTAAATATCGTGTCATTGAAACCGAGGCCAACTTGCTACGATCGTTGGAAATAAATGAACACAAAAATACAATACTCTTTCCTTACAACTACACGTGAGTGTTACTGTCTTGTGGCATATTCGGTTTCCTTATTTAGTCCAGGTTATAGAAATGTAATATTGATGAGTTATGCATGCGCGCAGGTTCCACTATATTCTCCTAGAGATTAAGCTTGAGCAGGAGTAGTAACTGTCTTAGACTCGAGACGAAAAGATCCCAAGGAGTATGCGGAAATGACTGAAATGCTCGAGAAGTAAGTTAAATCGATCATTATCCACCATATCAGAACTTTGTTCATTTCTGATATCAAGTAATTGTTTTCTTTGTATGGCAGGGCTTGGGAAAATTCACCAAAAAGCTCCGGACTACTCAAGAAGCTGCAATTTAGACACCGAAAGTAAGTACTATATAGTAGCATATTCCACGCAAGATCTCCTAGTGATTCAAGCACTAGTTTCATCAATACCATTTAGCATGTGCTTGCTAATTATCAGTTTGATTGACCTCTGTTTCTTGTAAAGTGGTTGTGGCAGGAACAAGGAATGATTTCTGTGGATACTACGCTTATGAGTCCATCCGCCACACGACCTGTGAGAGGGCTACTCCGACAAACAATTTGAAGTGCGTAAATAAAATATTCACAATTTTATTTTATTACCATCATTTGTGTTGAGTTTCATTATTATATATATATATATATATATATATATATATATATATATATATATATATATATATATATATATATATATATGTATATATGTATTGACCCTTTCTTAAAATTAGATGTTTCGAAGCGGATGAACTCCTAGCACCAGATCGCATGCAGCAATTCAAGAGGAATTGGCGGCATTCTTTCTTGACTATGTGATCGCTGAAGACGGGGAATACTATGTGGACCACGCGTCCGTATTGTAAAAGATAATTATTGTATATATGTAGCCGGTAGTGTCGGATAGATATACGAGAACTTGTTGTTCGACCAATCTCTCGGAGAAGGAGAGGTGGTCGATATCACTTCTCTCTGTATGCATATATGTTCATGACGATCTTCTGCTTGCTTAATTACTAGCTAGCTAGCATGTCTAGTTAGTCCTCTCTATAATGTATGTATAGTACGAAGGCCGACCAAGCACGGACAAAAGAAAGGACACTTTTCTATTAATTAGCTAGCTATAGCATAATATATGAAACACCTAAATTAACCCCCAAACCCCCCCTTTTGAAAAAAAAAACAGAGCCAAAGAAATGTCGACGCGTGGATGTTTATTGGTCCCGGTTGGTGCCACCAACGGGACCAAAGGCCCTCCCGCTTGGCTCATGGATAAAGCCACGTGGAGGCCCATCTGTCCCGGTTCGATCCCGGCTCCATCGTCGATAGCAGCAATCGAGTAGAGATAGGGAAAAGGGGGAACAAGGCAACCGTGAGTACTCATCCAAAGTACTGCAAGCAAGGAGCTACACTACATATGCATGGATATATGTAAAGGCCATATCGGTGGACCGAATCGCAGAATGCCGAGAATAAGAGGGGAAAGTTAGTCTTAACGAAGACTACGCTTCGACACCGGTCCGGCAATGATGTAAGAGGACAACGAAGTCCTCCAAGTAACATCATATAGCAATAATCCTACCCGGCAATCCCTCGCTCATAACCCCGAGCGAGAGCGACCACCGTTGTATCCGCACTTGGAAGGGTGTGTTTTATTAAGTATCCGGTTCTAGTTGTCATAAGCTCAAGGTACAACTCCAAGTCGCCCATTGCATCAAGATCACGGCTATCCGAATAGATTAATCACCGCAGGGTGCACCAACTTACCCAAAGACGCTTGATCCCATTTGGCCGGACACACTTTCCGGGTCATGCCCGCCGCAGAAGATCAACACGCCGCAGCCCCACCTAGGCACAACAGAGAGGCAAAGACGCCGGTCTAAACCTAAGCGCCAGGGTTCGGGCCCATCGCTCGAGCACACCCGCACGCTGCGAGGGCGGCGGAAGCGCACTCTAGCCTAACAGCGTTTCCAGCCCAATCCGCGCGCGCCGCTCCGTCCGACGTCTCAAGTGCTTGGCCGATACCACGACGCCGGATACCCATAACTACTCCCGCCAGAGATGGTTAGTGCGATAAGCTCAGAGCCAACCCGGATCAAATACCAAGACCTCGCGAGTTGTGTTAAGTAACCGCGAACGCCGAACAGGCCAGCCCACCTCTCTCCTAGGCGGTCTCAACCTGCCTCGCCGGCTCCGCCACAATGATCCACTCATGGGTGCTCCATCACCGACCCGACTTTAGTCTCACATGTATCATGTATAAAGTATATATATATACCGTGATCAACTCCCGAGTGATCACGGCCCGATAGTATAGCATGGCGCATGCATACAGAAAGTAGGGCCACAGATGAATGAACTAGCATCCTATACTAAGCATATAGGATTGCGTAAGGTAACAATGGTTACAAGGACAAAGCATGCAAGCAAAGATAGGAGTATCCGAAAACAAGAATATGCTATGCTACTCTAATGCAAGCAGTGTAGATAAGAGTAGGCGATATCCGGTGATCAAGGGGGGCTTGCCGGTTGCTCGGGCAGAGAGAGAGATCACAAGACTGTAGTCGAACTGCCAACCGCAGCTGGCTTGGTCTCGTAGTCTCATCAAGAGAAGAGGGGAAGAAACAATGAATACACGGTAACAGATGCATAACGATGCATGACATGCCAAGAAGCGATGCTAGGCGTGCTCTAACGCAGTAAGAGGGGTACCGGTTTAGGGGAAGGCATCCGGAAGTTAACCTGCTCCGGACGTCTGTCGATGTGATGAACCGGAGGAGAAAGTTTGCAGGTTCGATAGGTTAGGATGTGTGGTGGACGAACGGATCGCGATTCGGATTCGCCTCGTCGCTGCTCGAGCAACTTTCATGTTGAATTATTTTAACCGGATTACGGATTAAAAGTTATGATTTATAAAAGGTTTTATTAATTTCTGGAATTTTAATTAATTATTTAATTAATTTCGAAATTGCATTTATGACATCAAGATGATGTCATGCCGACGTTATCATCAATGTGGTTGACTAAGTCAACCCCGATGTGGGTCCCCATGTCATACACTATTAGCTTAATTAACCTAATCAGATTAATTAACCTTAGTTAATTAAGTTAATTAAGTTAATTAATAATTAGTGTTAATTAATTCAGAATTAATTAGTTTAAGTAATTACCCAATTAATTTAACTAATGATTAGGTTAATTAATCCGAATTAATTAGATTAATTAATTACTCAATTAATTAATTAATTAATTATTTAGTTAATTAGTTTAATTCCTTTTATTTCTCTCTTTTGTTTCGCTTTATTAAAACGTTCATTTGGGGTGGGGCCTCTGTGCTGGCCCATGGCCAACCGGGCGGGCGACGCGGCGGTGGTGGCGTGCTCGATTCGGCACGACCCGCCCCAGTCGTGGGCGACCAGTATGGATCGGGCGGCCGGAGCGGCCGAGGCTGACAAGGCCACGGCTGGCGGAAGCGGCGCCATGAGGGGAGCGACGGGCGGGCGGTTATGGGTTCTGGCCGAAAGGCCACATGAGAAGAGGGGGTAGGAGGGCCGAACGAGGGGATGGGAGCGCTGGGCTCTGGGAGGCTAGGGCCGGAGTGGGTCGCCACTGGGGAAGGAAGGGGAGAGGGGGCACACGGTGGCCGGGCGAGTCGGGCCGAGGCCACGGGCCGGATCCGGCAGGGGAGAGGAGGAGGGGATCGGGAGGGTCGGGCATGCTGGACGGCCGAGCCGGGAAGCCGGGGGGGGCGCGAGGGGGCGGGCGGTCGGAGCCTGGCCGACGGGGGGGAGGAGAGGGCCTCACACAGTGGGCAGGGTCTCGACCGTGGGTTCGGTGGAGGTCGGGCAGGCCGGCGGGGGGGCCGGTGAGGCGTTCGAGGGGCGAGGCCGAGCGGACTGGTGGTGGTCGCCGGCTCGTGGGGGGCTACTGAGGGGAGGGAGGGAGCTCCCAAGCATGAGGAGGAGGGGAGGACCGGGGGTCGGTCTTGGCGCTGGCCGGGCTGGGGGGTCGACGGGCGAGGTGGAGGACGGCGGGGGAAGTGGTCGGTGGCCTCCTCCGCCCGATCCAGATCGGGTCGGGAGCGAGGGGGGCGAGGGGGCGCGAGGGGGGATGAGTGAGGCGCGGCTAGGGTTTGGCTGCGGGGTGGGGTGGGGTTATGCGGCCGGTTGGGGCCGGCGGGCCGGCCCATGGGGGAGAAGGGGGGGATGGGCCAAGGGGAGAGGGGAGGGAGCCGGCTGGCTGGGCCGGAGGGGGGGTTATCCCCCTCCCTGTTTTATTTTCTTTTCTATTCTCTTTTTGTTTATTTTTCTTTTTCTGTTTTGGTTTATTTAAAATGCTTGGCATTTTGTAAATATTAGTGCACCCCACCAATATTAGGTTAGGTATTTTAGAAAACCCCGGAACATTTTAGAACTAGTTTTCGAAACCCTTTTATCGTTTGTTTCATTTTAATTTTTGTTTTTGGACGGTTCCGAATTAACGAGAGGTTAATTAACCGAAACGGAATGATTACTGTTGCATAACCATCCGGGCGTTACAAATCTCCTCCATTACAAGAAATCTCGCCCCGAGATTTAGGAGGTAGAAGGAAAGAGTGCGGATATTCATCTCGAGACGATCCTCGCTCCCGTGTGGCTTCGTCTTGAGAGTGATTCACCATCGGACTTTGAGGAATTTGATCGCCTTCCGACGGGTGCGGCGTTCAGCTTGGTCGAGAATGCGGACCGGATGCTCTTTATAGGAGAGGTCTGTTGCAATTCGAGCACTTCATGGTCCATCGCTCGGATTGGGTCCTTGAAGCAGCGCGGAGTTGGGACACGTGGAACACATCGTGAACCCGAGAAAGGTTCGACGGAAGCTCCAGCTTGATATGCCACTTCTCCACGCCTTTCGAGAATAGTGAAAGGGCCAATATAGCGAGGCGCTAACTTGCCCTTGATCCCGAAGCGTGAGCACCTTCATTGGTGTAACGCGAAGATAGGCCTTTTCGCCAAAGTTGATAGACCATGTCTTTGTGATGACGGTCATAATTACTTTTTGACGCGATCGAGCAGTCTTGAGATTCTCGCGAATAATGCGGACTTGTTCTTCGCATGTTGATAATATCCGGACCAAGAGTGGACGTTCCCGCTTCGACCAGTTCGAGGGGTTCGCACTTTCGTCCATATAACACTCAAGGGGGCCATCTTGAGACTAGCTTGATAGCTATTATTATAAGAGAACTCAGCATACGGAGAGATTCTCCCATTTCTTGCCGAATGAGACGACACAAGCTCAAGCATGTCTTCGAGAATTTGGTTGACACGCTCAACTTGCCCTTGAGATCATGGATGAAAAGCAAGATCAAAGATAAATGAGTCCCCATAGCTTCTTGGAAACTTGCCCGAATCTTGAAGTGAATAAGCTGCCACGGTCCGAATCGATAACCGGTGGAATACCGTGAAGTGAAACAATTCTCGACATATAGAGAGTTGCAAGCTGGCTAGCAAAGTGATCGTTTCTTTGACCGCCGGAAAATGTGCAACTTTAGAAAGCCGTCAATGACGACAAGAATAGCATCATTACCTTTCGCGATTTGGGAAATCCAAAGGACGAAGTCCATTTCAACATGGTCCCATTTCCATTCGGGAATAGAGATAGGCTGCAGAGTTCCAAAGAGGCCTTTGATGTTCTGCTTTGATACGACGGCAAACGCCACACTCGTAAACATATCGAGCAATGTCTTGCTTCATATTAGACCACCGTAATCTCGATTTAATGTCTTGATACATCTTTGTACTGCCAGGATGGATACATAGAGGCGTATCATGAGCTTCTTGCATAACCTTCTGAGTCATATCCAGGTTGTCCTTCTTACATGGCACCACTAGGCGGCCTTTGAAGTACAAGGCGCCATCTTCAGCAATAGTGAAGGATGAGGGATTTCCTTTCCTGACGTCTTGTTTAAGCTTGTAGACCTCAGAGTCAAATCCCTGCATTGTCTTTATGGTGCCCAAGAGATCGGGTTCAACAGCCGTGGTAAAGAGGGATCCACGGGAACAACACGGAGATTCATCTTGCGGAACTCGGAGGAGGGGAGAGTGCATCTCGGAGGAACAATATGGAGGTTCACTGCTGAATTCTTCAACAAGTGAGGGCTGAACTTTGTGAACTCAAGGTGGTTGCAGAAGACTTGCGGCTCAAGGCATCAGCCATTACATTAGCCTTGCTCGGCGATAGGAAATACCCAAATCAAAGTCTGCAAGCAGTCTCCATCCATCTCTCGCCGACGGAGGTTCAGGTCCGGCTGAGTAAGCAGATACTTCAGACTTTGGTGGTCGGTGTAGATCTCGCAATGATTACCGAGAAGGTAATGTCGCCATCGCTTTAGTGCATGAATGACGCAGCAAGTTCGAGGTCGTGAACTGGGTAGTTCTCCTCGTGAGGGCGAATCGTCGAGAGGCATAAGCAACCACTTTGCGCTCTTGCATTAGGACACCGCCTAAACCTTGACGAGATGCGTCGCAGTAAATGACGAAGTCCTTCTTAGTATCAGGAGGAGCTAGCACTGGGGCAGTTGTCAGCTTGTCTTTGAGTGCCTGGAAACTTTCCTGACACTTATCTGTCCATTGGAACTTGACGCCTTTATGCAATAGATTAGTCAGAGGCCTGGCAATCTTGGAGAAGTTCTCATTTAATCGACGGCAATAGCTGGCGAGACCGAGAAAACTTCTGACTTGCTTAACGTTCTTCGGAGGAGTCCAATCGAGAATAGCCTGAACTCGTTCAGGGTTGACGGCAATACCATCCTTAGAGATGACATGTCCAAGGTAGGTTACTTCGGGAAGCCAGAATTCACACTTGGAGAACTTGGCATAGAGTTGATGCTCGTAGCTTTTCCAAAGACGAGACGAAGATGTTCAAGATGTTCTTCTTCATTCTTGGAATAGATCAGATATCATCCAGATAAACCACGCATTTAACTTGTCGAGGTAATCCATGAATATATAGTTCATCAGGCGAGAGAAGGTGGCTGGAGCATTGGTTAAGCCGAAAGACATGACGGTGTACTCGTAAGAACCATAACGAGTCACAAATGCGGTCTTGGGGATATCCTCCTCGCGAACACGGATCTGGTGGTAACCCAACCTCAAGTCGAAGTTTCGAGAACACCGACGAACCAGCCATTGATCATAAAGATCATTGATCCGAGGAAGAGGATACTTATTCGAATGGTAGCTTGATTTATAGGACGGTAGTCTTGGACCAATCGGTTTGTCCCATCCTTCTTCTTGACAAAGAGAGAAGGTGCTCCCCAAGGAGAGCAACTTGGGCGAATGAAACCGCTTTGAAGAGATTTGTCGATTTCCTCCTTTAGTTCAAGGAGTTCATGCGGCGGCATCTTGTAGGGCCGTTTGGCTATAGGAGTGGTGCACGGTTTCAAGTCGATGACTAATTCGACAGCTCTAGCAGGGGAATCCTCGAAGTTCTTCAGAAAGACGCCTTGGAAGTCGCGAACGAGCGTGAATGTTTTCAATTCCTCGAGTGGTGCGGCGCTCAATGCATTCAATGCATAGAGCCTTGCCTCGCATTTTGCACCAGATGAGCATTGTAGCCACGATTTCATCGAAGGGTGTAGCAGATGGACGGTCTTAGTGGCGCAAACGATTGACGCCAGATGCGCTTTCAACCAATCCATCCCCAAAATGAGGTCAATGCTACAAGACTTCAAAGACGATAGGAGAGACAAGGAATTCCATTCCTTCGATTTCAACGGGACGTCGTTGCAAATCATGGAAGTCCGACATTGGCCCGGGGGTGTGTACTAATAGTGAAGCATTCATGTCTTCACTTTTAATGCCATGCATGAATGCAAAATCTTGAGACATGAATGAATGTGATGCCCTGAATCGAATAAAACAGATCTGCAGTACTGAATTTACGAGGAGTGTACCCATCACAAGAGCAGCTGGTCTTGAGCTTCGCTCAGATCAACGTGGTTGGCCTGAGCTTGCCCATAAGACTTGCTAGTGTTGTTGCGGTTCTGGTTGTTTCCACGGCCACCGCCTTTGGAAGGGCCGGTGATTCGGTTCGGTTGCATTCTCTAGCACGGTGTCCTGGTTGTCCGCTTTGAAGCATAAGCCATTATTGGGTGTGGGAACAGGAGCTTGGGGTGGTGGAGCTGGAAGCTTGGCTGCTTAGTTGTAGGCGCACGAGGTGTAGCATAGTTCGCTTTGAAGCAGGAGCATTGGTGGTACATGCTGTTGGGAATCCATATCTTGCGCTTCGCGAGGACGGGCCCAAGATGAGCCCGTGTCACGGTTGCGCTGTTAGAGCTCTGGTATTCCGCAGACCAGTTTCGACATTGATAGCTTTGTTCACCAAGGTGGCGAAATCAGCAAAGTCGTGCACTAGAAGTGCGAGCTTGATGTCGCCTTGAAGGCCGCCACGGAACTTCTCTTGTCTCAAGGCATCGCTTGCAATATCCTCTTCAAAGATAGCGAGACAAGTCCAAGAACTCGCCGATAGGCTTCAACAGATCTTGTTGCCTTGGGTGAGGTTATGAACTCACGCTTCTTCCGTCCATGACCCCTTGAGGGATGAAGCGGGCACGGAAGGCAGCCCGGAAGTCCGCCAGTGATGAGTGTTCCAACTGGCAGAGTACGACGGTGGCTGTCCCACCATTGAGCTGCGGGTCCCTTCAGAAGAAGGAAGCAAAGGTGACATAGTGGCGGGGGCTACATCAGCAGACTCCATCTCATAGGTGATGTCACGGAGCTAGTCATCAAGATCCAAAGGCTGAGTTGAGCTGCGGTACACGCTGGGGTTCAGCGTATGAATTCTCGCAGAGTTGTTCCGCTTGGGTGCCTGGTTCATATTGGGGCGAGGAACTGAGCCATCATGTTCTCCATGAACTGGCGATTCATCTCAAGCTGTTGGACCATACCAGCCATGTACTCAGCGGTGGTGGGAAGTTGGCACCACGGCCACGACCTGCTGGCCTAACCATCCCGCTATTATATAACAGGTAGTTCAAGATTCGAGAAATTAAGCAAGAGACAGAATCATTTATGATGAAACATGCATAATGAAAGAAGATGATGGGAACTACATAGTAGTTGGCATATATTACAACAGGAATCATGCATGGAGTTCGATACATAGAGTCCAGTACATAGACTACTACATCATAGGCGGCACACAGGCTCGCGGCGAGTACATCAAATGCTAACAAGCAAGCCTACATCAGTCCCACGCGGCATCTGCGGAGGTAGCAGAGCCTGAAAGTCGATAGTGCGGCAGTGGATAGTCCTCCACGTCGGTGACTGGGGCCGCGGATACTCGGTGCTGAATCCGACGCCCGTGGCGTGAAAGGGCTGGCGCGGAGAGTAGCCTCCCACGCCCGCCAACCAACACCCGGGCATCACGGTCTGGCGGGGTAGATCGCAGAACGCGCAGCTCTCCGAACGGACAAAGGGTGCATCAGCGTCGAGCACGGTAGAGGTGCCGACGGGTGATGTACAACTCGTGGCGAAGAGCTCGGTTAGCTCGATCCAGCCCATCGCATGCGTAACAAAGTTCGATGGTGGAAAGGCTCTCTGGTGACAATGGTGTAGGCAGCAGCAGTAGTAACCTCCTCACCAACATCGACGCTTAATAGCAATGTGCCCAAGGGGAGGTGTCCAACTCGATACTACGACGAAGACGTGTCGGCAAAGCATAAGCAGCATCGTGGACGCCATATCGATGGTCACTCCAACACCATGTGCGTGTGCAAAGACAAGAGTGGACTCATACTCCCGAGAGTAGAGGTGGACGATGGCGCTGCATCGCTCCCGGTTGTAGTCCGGTACTCCTCATAGACGGTGTACTCAGGGTGCCAGCGATAACCCAGATAGGTCATCATCTCGGCTAGCACCGCAGTGATCCCGAGGCACCAATGGCCGTCGTGTGGCGCACGACCGCCTCGTGGGTTCCATCTGAAAACAAAGACGCTTCAAAGGAGTCAAATGACAGGTGGAAATTGTTCAAATACAATTCCAAAACAACTAAGGCTATATCCATCTTCGGGTGAATGCGGTCACGGATCCTAGTGATAGTTAGTAAAATCGCTTAACCCGAGTAGAAGAGAGTCCGAGTCCCGAGTAAAGGTCGAGGAGTAAAAGATCCTAGTACCACCCGATGGCGATGTGGGCCCGTAAGGCACACAGCCAAGTTAGTAAAAGTTTTGCAATGTCTAGACTCGACTTCGCCAAGGAGTGTGGAAGGGGATTCCTACAGCAATGGCTCGATACCAACTTCAGACGCCCTCGATTCAATCAGACACTAATCATGCACACAAATGTGTACGATCAAGATCAAGAACTCACGGAAGATATCGCAACACAACTCTACAAATAAAATAAGTCATACAAGCATCATAATACAAGCCAGGGGCCTCGAGGGCTCGAATACAAGTGCTCGATCATAGACGAAGTCGTGGAAGCAACAATATCTGAGTACGCACATAAGTTAAACAAGGTGCCATAAGATGGCTAGCACAAACGGGATCTGATTGAAGAGGACAGGCCTCCCGCTCGGGATCCTCCTAGGTCACTCCCTGGTCGTCGTCGTGGCTGCACGTAGTAGTAGGCACCTCCCGAGTAGTAGTCGCGCCGAGGCGGTGGCTCGATCCCGGCTCCATCGTCGATAGCAGCAATCGAGTAGAGATAGGGGAAAAGGGGAACAAGGCAACCGTGAGTACTCATCCAAAGTACTGCAAGCAAGGAGCTACACTACATATGCATGGATATATGTGTAAAGGCCATATCGATGGACCGAGCTGCAGAATGCCGTAATAAGAGGGGAAAGTTAGTCTTAACGAAGACTACGCTCGACACCGGTCCGGCAATGCATGTAAGAGGACAACGAAGTCCTCCAAGTAACATCATATAGCAATAATCCTACCCGCAATCCCGCTCATAACCCCGAGCGAGAGCGACCACCGTTGTATCCGCACTTGAAAGGGTGTGTTTTATTAAGTATCCGGTTCTAGTTGTCATAAGCTCAAGGTACAACTCCAAGTCGCCCTGTTATCAAGATCACGGCTATCCGAATAGATTAACTTCCGCAGGGTGCACCAACTTACCCAAAGACGCTTGATCCCATTTGGCGGACACACTTTCCGGTCATGCCCGCACAGAAGATCAACACGCCGCAGCCCCACCTAGGCACAACAGAGAGGCCAGACGCCGGTCTAAACCTAAGCGCGCAGGGTCCGGGCCCATCGCCTCGAGCACACCAAGACGTTCGCGAGGGCGGCCGGAGCGCACTCTAGCCTAACAGCGTTCAGCCCAATCCGGCGCGCGCGCCCGTCGCCGACGTCTCAAGTGCTTCGGTGATACCACGACGCCGGATACCCATAACTACTCCCGCGTAGATGGTTAGTGCGTATAAGCTCGTGAGCCAACCCAGATCAAATACCAAGACCTCGTTAAGCGTGTTAAGTAACCATGAACGCCGAACAGGCCAGCCCACCTCTCTCCTAGGCGGTCTCAACCTGCCCGCCGCTCCGCCACAATGATCCACTCATGGTGCTCCATCACCCGACCGACTTTAGTCTCACATGTATCATGTATAAAGTATATAGTATATACCGTGATCAACTCCCGAGTGATCACGGCCCGATAGTATAGCATGGCGCATGCATACACGAAAGTAGGGCCACAGATGAATGAACTAGCATCCTATACTAAGCATATAGGATTGCGTAAGGTAACAATGAAGTTACAAGGACAAAGCTATGCAAGAAAGATAGGAGTATCCGAAAACAAGAATATGCTATGCTACTCTAATGCAAGCGGTGTAGATAAGAGTAGGCGATATCCGTGATCAAGGGGGCTTGCTGGTTGCTCTAGCAAGAGAGAGATCACAAGATCAGTAGTCGAATCGGCCACCGCAGTGCGGCGTCGGTCTCGTAGTTCACCAAGAGAAGAGGGGAAGAAACAATGAATACACGGTAACAGATGCATAACGATGCATGACATGCCAAGAAGCGATGCTAGGCGTGCCCTAACGCAGTAAGAGGGTCTTGGTTTAGGGAAGGCATCCGGGAAGTTAACCCGGTTCCGGACGTCTGTCAGACAGATGAACCGGAGGAGAAAGTTTGCAGGTTCGATAGGTTAGGATGTGTGGTGGACGAACGGAATTGCGATTCGGATTCGCCTCGTCGCTCGAGCAACTTTCATGTTGAAATTATTTTAATCCGGATTACGGATTAAAAGTTATGATTTATAAAAGGTTTTATTAATTTCGGAATTTTAATTAATTATTTAATTAATTTGAAATTGCATTTATGATATCAACATGATGTCATCTCGACATCATCATCAACAGGGTTGACTAAGTCAACCTCGACATGTGGGTCCCGCATGTCATACACTATTAGCTTAATTAACCTAATCAGATTAATTAACCTTAGTTAATTAAGTTAATTAAGTTAATTAATAATTAGTGTTAATTAATTGAATTAATTAGTTTAAGTAATTACCCAATTAATTTAACTAATGATTAGGTTAATTAATCCGAATTAATTAGATTAATTAATTACTCAATTAATTAATTAATTAATTATTTAGTTAATTAGTTTAATTCCTTTTATTTCCTCTTTTTTTGTTTGCATTTTATTAAAACGTTCATTTGGGGTGGGGCCTCGTCAAGGGCCCATGGCCAAGCGGGCATGGCGACGGCATGTGCAAGGCGTTGCCCTATTCGGGCACGACCGGCCGGTCGGGCGACCAGGCGGATCCTGGCGCTGGGCGGGGCGAGCCTGAGGCCCTGGCCACGGCCAGCAGCGGCGCATGAGGGAGGCGACGGGCGGGGATTCTTGGGCTCAATGCCGAAGCCATGAGAGAAGGGGAGGAGGGCACCGAACGAGGGGATGGGAGCTGGGGCTCGGGGCCTAGGGCCGGAGTGGGTCGACGGGGGAGGAAGGGGAGAGGGGGCACGGTGGCTGGGGAGTCGGGGGCCGAGGCCACTGGGCCGGATCCGGCAGGGAGAGGAGGAGGGATCGGGGGGGGCGTCGGTCTGTGACGGCCGGAGCCGGGAAGCCGGGGGTCGGGCGCTGACAGTCTGGGGGGCGGTTGAGCCGGTCGCCGACGGTGGAAGGGAGGAGGGCCTCACAACAAAAAAGGTGGTCTCGACCGGTGGGTTCGGTGGAGGTCGGGCAGGCCGTGAGGGGGGCCGTGGAGGCGTTCCGGCATGAGGGGGGGCGAGGCCGAGCCGGACCATGATGTGATCGCCGGGCTCGGGGGCATGAGGGGAGGAGGGAGCTCCTGGCGGCGAGGAGGAGGAGGGAGGACTGGGGTCCCCAGGGCTGGCCGGGGGGGTCGGCAGCAGGTGGAGGACAGCGAAGGAAGTGGTGGGTGGCCTCCTCCCGATCCAGATCGGTCTGGAGCGAGGCGAGGGCGAGGGATGATGAGGCGCGGCTAGGGTTTGGTGGGGTGGGGTTATGGGGCGGTTGGGGCGGCGGGCAGCCCATGGGGAGAAGGGGGATGGGCCAAGGGAGAGGGAGGAGCAGGTTGGTCAATGGAGGGTTATCCTCCCCTGCTTTTATTTTCTTTTCTATTCTCTTTTGTTTATTTTTCTTTTTCTGTTTTGGTTTATTTAAAATGCTTGGCATTTTGTAAATATTAGTGCACCCCACCAATATTAGGTTAGGTATTTTAGAAAACCCCGGAACATTTTAGAACTAGTTTTCGAAACCCTTTTATCGTTTGTTTCATTTTAATTTTTGTTTTTGGACGGTTCCGAATTAACGAGAGGTTAATTAACCGAAACGGAATGATTACTGTTGCATAACCATCCAAGGCGCATAGGAGGAGTATATTTAGTCTAAGCCACGAAGGGGTAAGTGAGGGGCGAAGGGGTACACGGGCCTCGGCCCAACTCACGCTGCTGAGCATGGTCCGGATGATCCGGATGGTGGCGGATGATCCGGGCGTCGGGTCCGGATGATCCGCCGTCGAAAGCGAGCTTCGGTGTCTTGGGCACATTACCGGATCGTCCGGGTCGGGTCCGGATCATCAGGCTTGGTCCGGATCGTCAAATTGTGGATCCGGATGATCCGGGCAAGTCCAGTCTTGCTCTGATATTCTTCTTCCTTCTCCTCTTCCATGTTTGCCTTGGTCCTTGGATCCTCCATGGTCATCTCGGTTGTACCTGAGTATATGCAAGGTCCATGCATGAGGTAGTAACCATGTCTCATATGTGAAAAGTGACGGTTCAAAAGGAGTGAGTTCATCTTGTGTCCAATGGCGTATGGTCGAGGTCTCATCGTATGTCCTCTTGGGGCTTGGGGAGTAGTCGAAGTGTACATGGGGATGATCGTAGGATGCACCGCATCATATTGGATCCTTCCGATCTAGGCTACTCTTCAACGACAACTGTTGTTGTTCTGGTGCACTAGTCCTATGGGACCTTAGCACGAAGACTTTCCGACTGTCTACTACTACAAGTTTTGCCCTGCTCCGGGAAGGGAAGGGAGACGACGGCGGCACGCCTTCGGCTCGCTTCAGTGCTTGTAGTTGTTGCTAGGTGGTCTACGGATCTGGATTTTTTTTTTAATTTCTGGTGTTCGTTATACTGTCATGATTCAAAATGAATAGATAGAAAGTTTTCCCGCAAAATAAAATCTATGTTTTTTTAGAAGAATAAAATCTACGTATTTGCAATGACATTGGAAACAAACCTGTAGAGCACAAAATTCTTTCATTTTCTGCCATGGACAGTCTCTTTGACCTGCAATCTGGGCCTGCGCCGAAAGCAAGGCAGAGAACACGACCAAACCCACCAGAAACCCACGCAGGCCCGGCACGCGAAACCCACGCACCCATTCGCACTGCCGCCTCCGCGCGCTCACACTCGCCAGGCACGCGCGCCGCACCTCCTCGCCGTTTCCGCGTTTCCTTCCTCAACGGCGACCCCGATGCTACGGCCGGATGCCAAAATCGGCAACCCGGAGCGCGCGCCGTCGCATATAAGGATGCCCCGTTTCCCTAGCCCTAGCCCCAGCCCGCGCCTCCTCCGACCTTCACCCGCCGCCGTCTCTCGAAACCCTACCCCATTCCGGCGGATAGATCCGGCACGTCCTGCCCTCTCCGCCGCCAGTCGCCAGAGATGGCCGCCCGCAACTCGTCCGCGTTCGCCTCCGACCCGGTCCACCAGGCTGCCATGGCCGTCCCCAAGTCGCCCGTGCTAGCCGCCGACCCGCTCCACCAGGCCGCCGCGTCGCGCGGGGGAATTGACGGCGTTCCTGGAGCGCTCCCGACCGAGCAAGGGGTGCCGCCCCCGCCGCCGCCGCCGCAAGGCACGCCTGTGATGAAGACGGCCCCGCAGAGCAGGGCGCGTACATGGCGGCGCCGACGCCCCCGCAAGGCTCCCCCGTGACACATCCGGTGATACAAGGGGCAAACACGGTGGCGCCGATTTCCCTGCGGGAGCCGGTCATTACCGTGCCCCCGCAAGGCAGACCTGTGATGGCACCTCTGCCTTTCTCTGCCGGTCCTCCATCCTTCATCCATGATGCTGGATACATGATGGGGCAATCACTGTTGCCTGCTGGCCCTCAAACCATGACGGGGCTGCAGCCTCCACCTGCCGGATACATGATGGGGCACCCGCTGTTGCGTGCCAGCCCTTTATTGATGACGGCGCTGCATCTCCCACAGGCCGTACACATGATGGCACGGCCGCCTTTGCCCGCTGGCCCCCCTCCTCTCAAGCGTCACCGCCCTAACTACTTCGGTTTGTCCTTACTGCTCAATGCTCTGCCTCTGTTAGAATAATGCTTTGTTTTATTCCTGCAAATTCATGTAAAAGTTTAAGGGACAACAGTAGTAGATGTGATAGTTTAGCAAAGAGAAATGAAACCGTATCAGATTTGTCGACGCTTATGGTTGTAGTTTATATAGTAGATTTTGTTGATGCTTACGGTTGTAGTTCATACAATGTTTTTTTTGTGATTATGGTTGTAGCTTATACAATTGTCTGTTTGTTGGCCATATGTACGGCCAGGCTTTTGATTATGTCTATATAAAATATATACGATTACAGCGAGCAGTATAGACATATCTTTGAGTTTTTTCTGGGAAGCTTAATAGTCAACGCTGTGGTTATTCGAAATGTTGTTGATTGTCATATTGTACCTGTTTTTAAGCATCACTGCATCACGTTTGTAGACTGGAGGTTTGAATTTGTTAATGACAGCTTATTGTTTCCTTAGCCTAAGTTTTCCTTTTAAATCTTCGGAAAAAAAAAATCCTAAGATAGTTATAGGATGGAGTTCTGGGATTTTTTTTCTCTATGGTGGTGGTAGCATTTTGACATGTCGATTAAGTGTTGCCTAGCTTTTACTCTGTTAAAAACATTGGCGCACAACTGACATCACATATTTCTACTATTGTTCTAAAGAGCTTTGAAATGGACCTCATATGACCAAATATATTATAAATCTTTAAAAAATGGAATTCGTCAATAGTGCTTACGTCAATCTGGTCGGTCTAGCTTAGGGTTTGCATGCTGCTACGTCGTAGCATGATAGCACCCTTACTTTTGATGCAGCAATTAATAGTTTAATAAAGGTAGTTCCTCTTTCCTCTTAGTACCCTTCCAATATTTTATTGAGTATGACTAATTGTCATTTGGGCATTAGTTTTATATTTATTGTCGTCGTTGAGCTGCATGATATAGGTTAAATAAATCGCCATCTACTCAAAAAGCTCCCTACATTTATCAGTATGTGTGAATATCTTTAATGTGTGTTATGAAAAATCAACGTGCATATGCCCATTTCAACCTCATAGATGACAAATGAGGTCATCATTAGCATGATACTGAAACGTTGATATACTCATCATTTTTTAACTTATTTAAACCGTTTCCACATTGGTAATGCCGTAACAGTGTGATTGCCTTTTCCCCCTCTCCGGATGTCCCTTTCTTGATATGTGATCTAGTTAGATCCACATTTTAGTTAATGTTGTCCTGTTTCTTTTTATTGGGCTTGCTTTTTAAATGGTAGGTATAATTAATAATTTCAAGCAATCATAATCAGAGAACTGAGTGCTAGCCCAGTGTTAGGAGTTCAGGTTGTTCAACCTACACATCTGCGTTTAAATCCCCACGGGGACTCCGATTGGGTGCTATCCGCGTTTATTCGCGGAGTGGTCTCACTTCTACCTTATCCGCTTGGGTGCTCTCCACGTATATTGGCGGAGTGGTCTCACTTCTACCTAACAGTGGACAGTTAAGGGAGGGATCCGTCCCCCTTTAGCCCTATTTGTTAGCAATCACGAGTCACGTGCCGCCCAGTGTCTTTTAGAAGTTCATTCCTTCCCAGTAACATATATAAGTATATAATTTAGTTATTACACCCTTCTGTAGACATGCCTTTTGGACCGCGGATGACTGGTTGTGAGCAGGAAATGGCTGGATTTGTTGAATCAATGGGACTGCCTTATGGGCCTTACATAAACAATGAGGTAACACAATAATCCCTTGTTCCTCATTAAGACTAGCAGCTTCGTCAGTGAATGTGAAGTACATAATTATTTAATTGACCTGGTGCATCTTTACAGATGCCTTCTATTGGTTCTTATGAACCATATCTTCCTTCAGACGCATCAAACACCCTACATGTTGAAGGTTCCCCACCCAACTGTACTAGACGGGAACTTGCACGTATCCTTTGCTAGTATTATTTTGAGTTTATTTGTCATTTTATTAATAAGTGAATTATGTTGTATGTTTATGTTCTTACCAATCTTATGTCTCAGTCTTTTCTTTTGTGTTTTAGCTTGCACCATTTAGTGCTTCAGCTCCTTGACTCTTGCTTCTCTAGATATATTTCGCCCTTTTACTGGGTTCTGTGCAGTAAGGCTGGTCAACACAGGATATAATAGTCGACATGTAATAGCTTATGCTGACTTTGAAACTCCTGCCCAAGCCTTCTCTGCCATGAAGTCTCTGCAAGGTGAATATAACATCATTGTCAGCCGAAACTGTGTCACTTACATTCTACTCCCTCCGTCCGGAAATACTTGTCGAAGAAATGGATAAAAATAGATGTATCTAGAATTAAAATACGTCTAGATACATTCATTTCTCCGACAAGTATTTCTGGACAGAGGGAGTAGTATTCTATACTTGATACTTAGATTACCAATTCTTTTGAGCTTTGGTCTGCACATCCTTTGTATCAATATCATTGTGTGCCTAAGTTGTGACTCTTACATAAGTACTTATGACAGTTGTCAACCCTTGGTGATTGTTTCATTGTTTGTTTACATGCTAGAATCTGCATGCAGAATAGAGAATACATCCCTTTGCTGTATTCTTTTCTGCCATGTTTCACTTCCAGTAGGTTGCGTGTTAACTATTGTTTATACTCCCTCCGTCCCAAAAATTTTGTCTAACATTTGTCTAGATAAGGATGTATCTAACACTAAAACATGACTAGATGCATCCATATTTGGACAAATCTAAGACAATAATTTTGGGACGGAGGGAGTATATCACACATCTTGCAAATATAAGTGTAGCATTTATTCATTTCATATCCAGCATCTGCCAGATAACTTTTACCTGAATATTGAGACAAGTGCCTTGTATTGCTACTACTATTTTTCTTTCTTTTTAGTATTTTAGTGCATCAACTTTGTTTCCTAGACGATTGATTTCAGACTTTCTACAGTTAGCATAATCCCTTGTTTTGTTTGTGTCTCACTGTCCCAAAATATGTCAGTGTTATAGCACGAAGTTGACACTTGTTTGGTTGTGGGCTTGAAATTAACAATGGAGCTTCTTTTTGCAGGTTATTTGTTTGACATGCATGACCCGTACTCAGTCAAATTGGACCTCCAGTTCCTTCCTGGTCCGTCCAAGGTAAACTGATGGCTCGTGCTAGGCAATAAATCCTGTGGGTCTCAGTTTCTTATATATCAATCGGAAACCTTCAATTTGCAAATTCTTCCTTGCTTATGTTACCTCATGGGTGAGAATGGACAACTTGATTGTTTCTCAGGCTTTACCTGATACACTATGATGAGCCTATGTTAGAACTGGAATTGTTTTTTTTAAGTTAAATGTTGTATGAGATGCTCTAGTTTGTCATTTCGTACCGTAACTTATCATGTGTCTGCGTGGCCCATACAATACAGTTATGAGCAACTGAAGGTTTCTTATCACCAATGTTTTACAAAAGTAAAAGGTTTCTGTTTGGTGGGCATATTACGTAAATATAGTTTTATTGTTGATTACACTAGGGCCATGACATGGCATGTGCCTGGTGCTCTTTAAGGTGCTTATCTTGAAGATAAGCAAAGTTCTGTTCTGTCCAAAGATGTTTTCTGTTGTTGGGTTACTCAGGCAAGTTCGATTGTGTTCGGTTCATAATCACTTAGTAACCTAGCCCACCTGTCATGCTCTTCTGGCTAAATTGCCACAATTGTGAACATCACACTTCGGCCAACCAAGTAACCATATGCCATGAGTAATGTAACATATAATGGATCTTTCCATTTTATGGCTTCTCCTTAAATTTTTAACCCCAGTCTCTCGAATCCTTGAAAAATCACTGTGCTAGTCAATGTAGGTTGTGAGGAATGGCCTGACATGAATGAACCTACCCAGTCTTATCTTGTGTAACTTAACAGTTGAAGTATTAATAATTGCAGCAGGTTTTTAATGTTCACCTAGTTTCTTGACCTCGATTCTTTGTGCAATCGTCTGGTTATTCAAATATGTGCATTATAGTAGACACTCTAATTTAGCTGTTGGATTCGTTCTGCACCAAGCTATTTTCCCATCATGCCTTATCTGGATCCCTCTAATGTATTCTCCGCTCTGGTCATGTCATGCGCTCATTTCAACATAAACTGAAGATTGTTTGGTAATCTATTTATTTTGTATGAACAAGACATCATGCTGGAGACATTGTATAAAAGCCAATGGCTGTCCACAGTTAGACATAGTAGCTTTGAAGACCTGCAGATTTAGTGTGTACATCTTTTAATTTGCAATAGTAAACAATAGGACCCTCATTAGTATTGGTATGCTATCTTGGCAGTTGGTACAGCCAGTAAATTGTTGTTTATTTTGCCATTCAAATTTGACTACATAGAACTAGGACCCTGTTGTATGGAATTTCTGGATCAAATCAAAACAATCTTTCTGCATCTAAGGACCATGTTGACATGTAGTTCGGTTAGTCCAATGCTTACCTATTTTAGCCTGCATATAATTGCATGGCGACACATTTAGTTATATCTCTGGCTCAAGAGAAGGGTTGGCGACCCTAACTAGACCAGTGTCAACATGCCATGGGGGCTAGCATCGTCAGACCAAGTCGGCGTTCTTGCTTGCAAATGCTTGAGAGAGGAGGTTGGTAAAGAACGCGATGTGCCTTGACGATGCACATGGAGCCATGATGACGGACAACACAAATAACCAGCCCGTCGTCCATAAAGAAAAATGGGGACGAAAACTTCCAGGCACCTCAACAACGCCGCAACAGGCATCACCGAGACGGGATTGGAGCCAGAGGACTTTTATTCGAGATGACACCGCCATCAGGGTAGGATCGACGGCGCTGTGAGACCAAAACCTACTGCACCAAGGACGAGAGAAGAGAATCCTCTCCCCTCCGTGCCGCAGCGATGTATTGACGGCCGCAGGCTGAGGGGAGAGGACATTGCTCTTGTTGGCGGCTAGGGTTTCTTTCTTCTGTTAAGTGTGTTTGGATGAACTCAAGTTTGTTTTTTTGTCAAAGAAATTGTAAAGAATAAACGACTTCATGTATGATGCTTGTCCAAAAGTGGAAGCACCACTTCTTTAGGTGTACTGTTGCCATGCATAAAAGAATTTTGAAAACAAGTATGTGAGGATAAATATTGGTAGGATGGGGTACTTACATGTTTGTGTTAAAATTTCACATGTGATATTGTGATGCGATTCTAACTTCTGCCTGGTCTGACTTCTGTGTGTATGGTGACGAGTACAGATCTGCTGCCTTTTGTAGTTCTGTATGCTAATGGGAAACCATAAGATGAAGGCCCTTGTGTTTTGCTGAGGTATGTGCATTAATCTTGTACTCTACATATTTAACGTCTGCTGGCTTTGATGTTGTTCTTCATTCATCTAAAACAAATGGTAGCTGTGTTGGCATGCCTTCCATTTTGTAGCACTGTCTACAAGGCGGACCTGTGTTGCACCGCTGCTGCTCCATCCATGATAGCGGATCTGTCTTCGTACAACTGCACTTCAGTCAATGATGGTGCATCAGCCTCTACAGGCCGGATACATGACGGGACAACCATTACCTCCACCCCCCGCCATCCACTCAAAGCGTCAACATCCTGACTTTGGTTTGTGCTTGTTTACTGCTCATTTCTCTGCCTATTTAGATTAGTTTTTTGTTTTGTTCCTTTAGATTCATATAAAAGTGCAAGGGACAACGGTAACAGATGTGGTACTTTAGCATAGATAAATGGAATTGTATCAGATTTTGTTGATGCTTATGTTAGTAGTTTATACAATAGATTTTGTTGATGCTTATGGTTGTAGCTTATGCAATTGTCTGTTTGTTGGCTTTGGGTACGCCTAGGCTTTTTGTTATGTCTACAAAAAACATGGGGCTACAGTAGCAGTATAGCCCTATCTTCAAATATTTTTCTGGGAAGCTTAATAGTCAACCCTGTGGTTGTTTTCTAGCTTAATAGGGATATATGAGATATTGTTGATTGTTAGATTTTAGCTGTTTTTGAGCATCACTACATTAGGTTTTGTAGACTAATACATGTTCGGATTTGTTAACGAGAATATAGAACAGAAGCATGGCAGATTATTGTTTCCTTAGCCGAAGTTTTTCTGTTAAAGCTTTGAGGCAATCCTAGGACAGTTATAGGATGGAGTTCTGGTGTTCTTTTCTACAGTGCTGGTAGCAGTTTGACCTTTGGGTTTAGTGTCGCCTAGTTTTTGCTTAAAACATTACCCCACAGCTGTCAGCACATATTTCTACTATTGTTCTAAAGAGCTTTGAAATGGATCTCTTATGATCAACTATATTGTAAATTGTAAAAAATTGGATTCGTCAATAGTGCTTACGCCAATCTGGTCGATCTAGCTTAGGGTTTGCATGCTGCTATGTCGTATCACCGTTTCTTTTCATGCATCAATTAATAGTTTAATAAATCTGGTTCCTGTTTCCTTTTAGTACCCTTCCGGTATTTTACTGAGAGCATGACTGATTGCCATTTTGGCATTAGTTGGATATTTGTTGTCAAGCTGCATGATAAGTTGAATAAATCACCATCTCCTCAATTGACAGCTTGGGATTTTCTTATCTCAAAAAGGCCCTTATATTTATCAGTATGTATGAATATCTTTTAGTGAGTGTTATGAGAAATCAGCGGTCATATCGGATCTTGATCCCTTTACAGTCTTGTTGGTCCAAAAAAAAAATCTTGATTTGGCTGTCACTGCCTGCGTTCCATGTCATCTAGTGTTGTTGAAGAAATCGTCAAGAATGTTGCTTCTTCAAAAGTGGAAGCACCACTTTTTTTAGGTGCATTGTTGCCATGCATTATAAAAATGGCAGGTATGCGAGGATAAACAATGGTAGGATGTGGTTCATGCAGTTTGTGCTCAAATATTTTTTGTTTTTGAAACTGAATAGTTTGTGCAAAAATTTGATCAATAAGCTGGTCTGTTCAACCAACTTAAATGTATTATTGCCATGCATTATTTTCAATGTTTTTCATGGCATTCATGAAATTTAAATGTACCATTGGAACAATCAGTTGACATTATGTTTACCTCATGTCAGGCATCAAGGTCAAGATCATATTTCTCTGAAATGCGTTGGAAGGATTCTGACGATATTGTCATTGGTGATGTTAGAGTCGCTGAAGAGTTCATTGCGTTAGACATTACTATTCATCCAAGATATGAAAAGCAAATGAGACCGGATCAGTTGGCAGGTTTCCACTTTCTGGTTGTTTCATGAGTATTGTTCTTTGCTATGCTGGATACGGTCATGGGTGTTATTGTGGTGATCTGTTTCCTGCTAGTACATTGTTGTTTGCAAGCTTGTATATTTGTAGGTATTGAAGCAACTTTGCTCTTTGAAATGCTAGTGTGAATATAGTTTTGCCCAGTTGAAGTATTTCCACTGCCCTCTACACTCACGTCACCTTTGTGTTTTTCTTTTCTTTAGACACTCCTTTTCTGGGTATTCTGTGCATGATTGGATGCAAAGAACAGTATTTGAGTTTGGACTGAATTTACTGTAGGTGATATTTCTAGTGTATCTCTAGTACTCCCTCCGTCTAGGTGTGTAAGTCATCTTACGAAAATCAAATAATCCCAAAACACTTAGGCACGGTACATTAACTCTCATCTCGTTTCTTGTTTCATGACATATCAACCAATAAGAGATGTGGGTCATGCATGCTTTAAATGATTTGAGACTACCAAACACGACATGCATTGGTTAGTTCGTTGCATGCATTGTTATTAATTAGCAAAAACACATTAAGTTCTCTCGTTTTCCCCTCCACCTTGGTCACGGTGCGCAACGTAAGATGACTTACACACCTAGACGGAGGGAGTAGCTACTACTAGCTATTAGCTACTACTAGCTACTAGCTACTACTAGCTACTAGCTAGTAGCTTTATGCATAAAGTTTCATTACTACTTGAATTGGATTGTACCAAGTGAAATACAGAGCTCGATGCCGAAATTAAGGATACCTAGTAAACCTATGAGAAAGAATTGATGAATAAAGTGCCTATTTGTTCATCAATTACTATGCTTGTGTTAAACAAGTGGTGGGTCGACTACTACATAATGGCCGCTGCATTTTATGATCATTATAGTTCTCCACATGTAACTGTCTGTGCTTCTACTTATGATTGCCTTGCATGCATCCCACATTTTTCTTGTCCACCTTGCATGGGGCTTATATGCAACATCAGCAGAAGTTCTACTTCCATTGCTGGTGCAAATTTATTTCTTCTCTCTTATATGATAACTAATCAGTCATCTGTTTCTGTAGGCATGTATTACCGCAGAAAAAGGAAGCGTTCCAACCCCATCAAGAATCTTTCACTTACTGCAAATACCATTCGCAGTTGGGGATGTGGCAGTGTTACCGAGGAGTGGGACAGCTTGTATGCTCAGAAGGTCCAATTGTTAACTTTCCTTTCTACTCTGCCCGAGCCCGCTCTGAGTCATGGGCCGAGTGTTAAAACTAATATGGCCAATTCTATCGAGCAAAGAGAACAGAAAAAGAGTGACATAATAGTTCTTGATTCGGATGATGATGATGATGATGAAAGCACAGGAGCACACAAATAACTGACGCCTGAGAAAAACAAACAGCTCACACCTGAGAAAAATAAACAGCTGATACCATCAGAACAGGCTGGTGCTCTCATGAGAGGTAACCGAAGAAATTGATTAAGTAAATGAGACAATGCATGCTAGAGATCAAAACAGTCAAATTGTTCCATATAGTCCAAGTGCAACTTCAATGAATCAGTATCCTTCGGCCAGCTATCAACCATCAGCATTTCTGTTTGAGAGAGTTATATTGCAGAAAAGACCTGAGGAGGAACGTATCCATGATCTGGCTGTATGTATGTTTCACTTGCATTTTTTTACTGAGAGTTATATTGTTGTTTTTTGTTCTACATGTCTATAATGACAAATTAGTAGCATCAACTTTGCACTGCCTCATCAGTATCTCTGAAGGGCACCGCGAAACTGTTATCTTTGTTTTCAATTTTTTTAATGTTCATCCATAATTATTTGACACATCTTAGTTCACAAGTACCCCTTTCTCTTGTACTGAAAATAATGGAGTATAATTGTTTGATATTTGCTGAATCTATTCCAATTCAATGCTGAAAGTTTTCATCTTCCAGCCGTAACTCTTCCTGCTCAATGTAGGTCGCTACCCATAAGGAGAAAATAGCAGAAACACAAGTGTTCCCTTCACTTCCTCAGGAGAGAAAAATAAACGACAAGTTGATCCAAATTCCCAAGTAGATGGGGATGTTGAAATTGTGCGAAGAAAAAGAAAAAGAAAAAATGAAGCAAATCCAGCAGTATTTGATTTGCCCTCAGAACCTTACAATCCTGTGGGGGAAGACGAGCCTATTGAGGAAGAAAATATACAAGAAAAGGAAAGTGATGGTCTTGAAGATTTTTCGAATGAGTACTCGGTGGCACTTGAAAGCTCTAAGGTACAAATTATAATCACAGATTTATGACTTGTTGCTGCAGCATTTTGAAACATATCATTTTGTAATTTGATAGTTGTGCTTATAATAGCGTGCTCTGTCTGCAAATTGATTCAACTTGTTAAGTTTGAGAATAGATGAGCTCAGCTCAATAAGAGAAATCTGCAAACTTAATCTTCAGTAAATTGTTTATTTGGATTTATTTTGTTTGCCGTAATGATTTAGTTATATTTATTGGCCAGCTCGACACACTTGAAGAGGCAGCCAATGAGAAAGAGGTGAACAACGTCTGCAATCATGAAATACAGATTCATGAAGATCTGGGCCATGTATGCCGTGTGCGCGGTATGATTTTGTGAAGGCCTGACACAATCATTGATTATCAGTGGAGAAAGGTATGTTATTTGTTTAAGATATGTGATGATGCTTCTATAACTCTGAGGCCATTTAGCAACATATGTAGTTTTATTTTTTCGCAAGTTCTTAGCGAATATCCTTTTTAGCAACAAGCAAAGTGGCCCACAGGCACGTGTGGGATTCCCATTTGGTGTGCTGAAACTGCTTTGAAATACATTTTTTTATTTTCGGCCCATAGGCACGTGTGGTATTCCCTCCGTTCCTTTATGTAAGGTGTATTATTCTCGGCACGGTGACCAAGGCATATAATTATAGACATGTTAGGACGAAATTACCCTTGGCAAATTTGTTGTTTAGTGGCAAGTAAATTAGTTAGTCTAGGAAAGTAAGAGATACATGCAATCGACAGAGAGATACTTTACTTCTATTCCTACAAGGAGAGATATAGACAATTAGGAGAGAGATACTTTCCCTTTTTTGGAGGGCTAATAAGGGAATTACAAGGAATTAGAAGAAATGCACCTTACATTCTGGTATTTTATCAAATAACAAATACACCTTATATAAAGGAACGGAGGGTTACTCGGGCAAGATTGATTGTGTTCGGTTCATAATCACTTAGTCACCTAGCCCACCTGTCATGCTCTTTTGGATAAATTGCCACAATTGTGTCCATCACACTTCGGCCAACCAAGTAACCATATGCCATGACTCTCGATCCATGTTCCTTTGTGTGTGGGCGCCGCGCAGGGTTGGGGTGGTAGGATTCCTTGCGGTTTCGGGCGAGGCTCGCGTTGGCAGGGGAGGGATGCGCGGAACTGCCCACCGGGCGTCCTGATTTCCGGTGGATGCTTGGGAATTGTGAAGATCTTTATGGTTGTGTTGTGTTGTACCGTGTCCTCATCGGTGGCGGGTGCGTGTACCCACCGCCCGTGGAAGATAGTAGGGGATCTCTCCGTCCAACCGTGCCGCCGGCGAGGAAGGAGGAAACGGCGGGGAGTCATTTTTTTTATGATGGGGCATGGGAGGATTCGAGCTGAGGACGAAGATGGCGCGATGATGAGCCTTAATGATGATTGTGTTTGAGGTTGGTAGTGGGCCTCTTAATTGTGTTAGATGTACATTATGGAGGCCGAGTCGGGAAAGTCCACTGAGAGCCACTTCTATATGACGGGCGGGCGCACACAGAGGGCCCCTCTAGGAGACGGAGAGGGAGATGGCGGTGGCGGCAGGTGCAGCGTGGTATCGTATTCGCGGTCAGCGGTGTTGAGAGCGCGCCGCGTAGGAGGATGGTTGGGAGGCGGAGCGACAGGCAGCGTCGTGGCGCATGGCCGCACCCGCACCACGGGTGAAGCAGCAGCCGCTAGGGAGCTGAGGCAAGCCGCAATCGTCCCTTAGTTTCTTTATACTTCTCTTGTCAGCTGTCACCGTAATTATCAATAGAAATTGCCAATTTTGGTTGCGCCAATCCCGCAGGTTAGCACAGTAGGCCGAAAAATGTTGTATCAGCCGCTTTGTCTCTTCTTCTAAGAAAATGATGCATCCATGTTTATTCTAGAAAGAACAAAAGTAGGAGATGCTAGCTCTATAAAATTATTCTCAGATGGTGCGACATTGCGACTGCTCCGTACAAATGTGCAACTCAAGCAGAAATGTTGGGTGTGTGTTAGTTCAGAGGAAATTATTTGGCCATGACCCTAAAAACAGGATCCTATTTGCCCATCAATTTGACCTTGCAATGTTTTTCAAATTTATCCATGAATTTGAATTGGATTGGATTAGGTTGCATGACATAGTAGTTAAATGGATGTTTGGTTGTCTACACAAAGACCGGTATGTTTGATTCATGTCATTGCCATATCATCCTTACATTTCCCCTGTCAGTTTACCATTGTGATTATATTAGTGTATTTTCCTTGGCATTTATGGCAATGTCCCTCAATGTATCCATGAAATGCTTGTTTTATTTGCGTGTGTAATATGTTTTTGGGAGTCTATTTCTGCTCAGATACGTTTAAGATACTGTTCCTCTATGCATAGGATACAATGCTTATAATATATAGCTGTTTAGCTGCTAATTCATCCGCTGCCGTCGCAATGGTAAACAATAGGCGGGGAGGGAGGGCTACCTGCAGTTTTCATCTTCCAGCCGTAACTCTTCCTGCTCAATGTAGGTCGCTACCCATAAGGAGAAAATAGCAGAAACACAAGTTTTCCCTTCACTTCCTCAGGAGAGAAAAATAAACGAAAAGTTGGTCCAAATTCCCAAGTAGATGGGGATGTTGAAATTGTGCGAAGAAAAAGAAAAAGGAAAAATGAAGCAAATCCAGCAGTATTTGATTTGCCCTCAGAACCTTACAATCCTGTGGGGGAAGATGAGCCTATGGAGGAAGAACATATACAAGAAAAGGAAAGTGATGGTCTTGAAGATTTTTGGAATGAGTACTCAGTGGCACTTGAAAGCTCTAAGGTACAAATTATAATCACAGACTTATGACTTTTGTTGCTGCAGCATTTTGAAACATATCATTTTGTAATTTTATAGTTGTGCTTATAATTTTGTGCTCTGTCTGCAAATTGATTCAACTTGTAAAGTTTGAGAATAGATGAGCTCAGCTCAATAAGAGAAATCTGCAAACTTTATCTTCATTAAATTGTTTATTTGGATTTATCTTGTTTGCCATAATGATTTAGTTATATTTATTGGCAGCTCGACACACTTGAAGAGGCAGCCAATGAGAAAGAAGTGAACAATGTCTGCAATCATGAAATACAGATTCATGAAGATCTGGGCCATGTATGCCGTGTCTGCGGTATGATTGTGAGAGAAGGGCTGACACAATCATTGATTATCAGTGGAGATAGGTATGTTATTTGTTTAAAATATGTGATGATGCTTCTGTAACTCTGAGGCCGTTTAGCAACATATGTAGTTTTAATTTTTCGGAAGTTCTTACCAAATATCCATTTTAGCAACAAGCAAAGTGGCCCACAGGCACGTGTGGGACTCCCATTTGGTGTGCTGGAACTGCTTTGAAATACATTTTTTACTTTGTACTTCCCTCCGTTCCTAAATACTCCGTATAAGTCTTTCTAGAGATTCCCCTACGGACTACATGCGGATGTATTAGACATACTTTAGAGTGTAGATTCACTCATTTTGCACCGAGTCTAGTGGAATCTCCAAAAAGACTTATATTTAGGAACCAAGGGAGTATTACACTATTACGTTGTTTGAACAAAATCTGTTTTTATAAGAGCCAAGTGCCTAAAGGGGCACAATATGCCAATCATACCTGAGAATTGACACATTTGCTCATCTTATCCGACAAAATTGACACATTTGCACATGCCGCAGAGCCTGACGCTAGACCTTGTGGGTTGTTATTTTGGTTATTCCTCTATTTCAAGCATGAAGAAACTTTTCTAGTATAGCACATGTAGTTGTTATTTTCTGATATTCGGTATCTACTGTTATGCATTATAATTTTTCAGAAATGTCATGATGGCATAATATAAACTTTTGAATGAATTGAGGTTTAAATGTATGACTGGAACAATCAATTGACATTATGTTTACCTCATGTCAGGCATCAAGGTCAAGATCATATTTCTCTGAAAAGCGTTCAAAGGATTCTGATGAGATTGTCACTGGTGATGTTAGAATCGCTGAAGAACTGAATGCGGACATTGCTATTCATCCAAGACATGAAAAGCAAATGAGACCACATCAGTTGGCAGATTTCCACTTTCTGGTTAAGAATTTAGTCTCTGACAAACCAGGAGGTTGCATTCTAGCTCATGCCCCTGGTTCGGGGAAAACATTTATGCTGGTTAGTTTTTTTCAGAGCTTCTTGGCAAAGTATCCCTCTGGAAGGCCTCTCGTTGTACTCCCTAAAGGCATATTAGGTATATGGAAACGGGAATTTCAACGGTGGCAAGTGGAGGACATACCACTGTATGATTTGTGCTCTGTCAAGGGTGACAGAGATCAGTTGGAAATCCTTAACGCTTGGCAAACCAATAGGAGTATCCTCTTGGTTGGATACACCCAGTTCTCTTGGATCATTAACAGTGATAGGTGTGTCACCGTCGCAGCTTGGCAGCTGCATGCTGGGACATGTTGCTTATGGTGCCTAACCTACTTATAATCACTGCACAGAGTACATACTCTGATACTCCACGTAATTGGTCCTTACACTTTTCCAGAATCACGTTGCAGAAGTGTTCAACATCTTGAACCATTTATGCCCAAAGTTTCTCAAGATAGTAGCATATATCCTATTGTTGACAATGAATCAAGTATCAATATCAGGTCGCAGGATTTGAAAAGGGGTCACTAATAAATTCACCGAGTCAGTAGAAGAGGCCCTACTGCATGATGATAACTAAACAAGAAAAGCACATGTCATTAGAAGTCTCAGAGAACTAACAAAAGGCGTGCTTCACTACTACAAGGGTGATATCTTGGATGAACTACCTGACCTAGTAGGCTTCAGTGTCTTAAGAAAGAAATCATTCGTAAGTTGGAAGACTATAAGAAGTAAAAAAACGCAGTAGGAACTGCCCTGTACATGCATCCATGTCTGTCAGAAATATTAGAAGTTGATGCTGCAGATAGGGCTTCCAGCTTGACAGATGTAACTGTTGATAGTCTGGTCCGGTCTATCAACGTGGCCGACGGTGTGAAGGCCAGATTTTTCACCAATATCCTGGCACTTGTGAAATCTGTGGTAGAGAAGGTCATTGCATTTAGTCAGTACATTACTTCCCATGAATTTTTTGAAAAAGTCTATTGGTTAAGACAAGTGGCTGGCAAGTATTAGAGTTCTTTGTGATCCCCGGTGATAATAAATCTACTTCAGAAGATAGAGAACTGACAATGGATCAGTTTAACAACTCTATTGATGCAAAAGTCCTGTCTGGCTCTACCAAGGCATGCGGGGAGGGCATCTCCCTGGTGGGCGCATCAAGAGTCGTCATTCTAGATGTTCACTTGAACCCCTCTGTTACCTGTCAAGCAATCGGGCCGGCATACTGGCCTGGGCAGCAAAAGAAAGTGTTGGCTCGTAGCAGCTGATTCTCTGGAGAACACCTATGAAACTGCATTCAAGAAGGCGATACCAAAGCTGTGGTTTGAATGGAGCGAGCAGTGCTGCACGTCGGAGGACTTCCAGCTGAACGAAGTTGATATCAACAACAGTGGGGATGAGCTGCTGGACAACAAGACGATGTGGTAGGACATCAAGGCTTTTTGTATGCAAGGTGTAGGCAGGCTGGCTGTTGTACGTACACCATGTATATATGTCTTTCCGATCGTTCGAGATTGTCATTGTTGTCAAGTAAGGCTCCTCTAGAACCAAAAGAAAGAGGAAACATACTTGACTTGGTACATCTTTACAGATACCTTACATTGGTTCTTATGGGCCTTTTCTTCCTTCAGATGCATCAAACACTCTACATGTTGAAAGTCTCCCATCCAACTGTACTAGACAGGAGCTTGCACGTATCCCTTTATGCATATGATTCTCTTGCTATCATTGATTTTTTTGTCATTTTGTTCATAACTGAACAATATTTTATGTTTATGTCCGTACCAATCTATTTCTCAATCGTTAATTTCTGTTTTTGTTTTCACCATTTAGTGCTTCAGCTCCTTGATTCTTGCTTCTCTACATATATTTTGCCCTTTTACCGGGTTCTGTGAAGTAAGGCTGGTCAAAGAGGATATAATAGTAGACACGTAATAGCTTATGTTGTCTTAGAAACTCTTGCCCCGGCATTTTCTGCCATGAAGTCTGCTAGGTCACTATAACATTTTTGTCATCCTAAGTTGTGTCTCCTACATTCTAGTATCCTACTTAATACTAATGTCACTAAATCTTTTGAAGTGTTGTTTGCACATCCTTTGCATCGATATCATTGTGTGCCTAAATTGTGACTCTTATGTAAGTACTTATGGTAGTTGTCAATCCTTGTTGGTTGTTTCAATATTTGGTTGCACAACTTTCATGTTCTTACTGAGCTAGAGTTAACATCCTAGAATCTGCATGCATGATGCATCCAAATGCCAAGTTCTTTTCTGCTATGTTTCACTTCCAATAAGTTATGTGTCTACTATTTTTTTATGTAGCATACATCTTTCCTTATATGAATTTATTCATGTGATATCCAGCATCTGGCAGATAACTTTAACCTAAATGTTGTGACAAGTGCCTCGAATTGCTACCACTATTTTTCGTTTCTTTAGTATTTTAGCACATCAAACTTTGTTCCCTAGATGATCAATTTCAGGCTTTCTACTGTTAGCGTAATACTTTGTATGTGACTCACTATCGTACTATAGTACATATTTTCAAATAAGAGCATATAGCATGAACTTGACACTTGTTCAGTTGTGGGCTTCAAACAAAATGTGATGCTTCCTTTTGCAGGTTATTTGTTTGACATACATGACAAATACTCGCTCAAATTGGACCTTCAATTATTTGCTGGTCTGAGGTCAACTGATGCATCTTTGTGGGTTTCGGTTTCTTCAATATCAATCTAAAACCTTCAATTTGCAACTACTTCCTTTGCTTTTGTTTCCTCATGAACGAGAATGGACAACTTGATTGTTTCTTGGGCCTTACCTGATATGCTATGATGAGCCAATATTAGAATTGGAATTGGTATTATAAGTTGCATGTTGTATGAGATGCTCTAGTTTGTTATTTCGTATTGTAACTTATGATGTATCTGCGTGACCCATACAAAACAGTATGCGACAGTGGACCAAACATTCAAACTTTTGTGAGCATCGAAATGTTTTTTTATTACCAAAAGTAAAAGGTTTATGTCTGGTGGGCGTATTATGCCTGTCTCCAGTCTCATGGATTGACATCAATATTTGGAAAATTGATGCCTTTTGCAATCACTTGAGATGGAATTTGCCATGGAAGAGATCACGTAGCTTTTATATGTACAGTTAAATACTCTTTGTATCAAAATAGCTGGAATAGCTCAGTTGGCTAGAGCGTGTGGCTGTTAACCACAAGGTCGGAGGTTCAAGCCCTCCTTCTAGCGAGTTTTTTTTTTCACTTTTGGTGCATGTATGATACAAAAAGAAAACCATATGTATTCTTTTAGTATCATGTATTTGTACTATACACTCTAATTATAGTTGTTGGATTCTTCCTACACATAGCTATTTATCCATCATTCCTTGTATGGACCCCCCTAACATATTCTTTGGGTTGGTCATGTCATGTGCTTATTTAAATATGAACTCAATATTGTTGGGTAATTTGTTTAGTTTCTATGAACAAAACAGCATGAAGGACTGTCTGTATAATGATCAATGGCCATAATTAAGCATGTAGCTTTGAAGACCTGGAGATTTTAGTACATATTCAACATTTCAACTGCTTCTTTTAATTTGCGATGATAAATAATAGGGTATTGGTATGCCATCTTGACAGTTGGTACAACCACTCAAGTGTTCTTGCTTTTGCCATTCAAATTTGACTACATAGAACTAGGACCCTTCTGTCTGGAATTTCTGGATCTAATTAAAATAAACTTTTCTACATCTAAGGACTGTACTACAGTTTAGTTAATGCTTACCATGTTTTGCCTGTGTATATGCAAAATACATTTAGTTATATTTCTGGTTGCGGAGAAGGGTTGGGCGACACTAACTACAGTGTCAAGATGCTTGCATTGTCTTTAACTTACTTTCCATCACTCATGTTTTTAGATATTATGGAATGGTGGCTATATCAGATCGTGATCCCTCTACAGTCGTATTTGTCCAAAAGAATTCTTTATTTGGCTCCTACTTTCCTTGTGAGCTAGTGTTGTCGAAGAAATCGTCAAGAATAGATGACTCAGTGTATGTTGCTTCTCCCAAAAGTGGAAGCACCACTCTTTTAAGGTGCGTTGTTACCGTGCATTATACAAATGACAGGTATGTGAGGATAAACAATGGTAGGATGTGAAACATGCAGTTTGCGCTCAAATTTTTCCTTTTCTTTTTGAAACGGAACAGTTTGTGCCAAAATTTGATCAATAAGCTGTTCTGTTCAACGAACGGTGGGATGTTTTGCACTTTTTCAAGTCTACCTTTCTATTTTTACTGTGTCTTGCTTTTAGTACAAATAATAGATAGATAGATGATGTGGCTTGGCTACATTGTGCAAGACATGGGTTTAGTAACAAATATGGAACTTTGGATTATCATTATTTTCATTTTTTACATGGTATTCATGAAATTTAAATGTATCATTGGAACAATCAATTAACATTGTGTTTACCTCATGTTAGGCATCAAGGTCAAGATCATATTTTTGTGAAATGCGTTCAAAGGATTCTGATGATATTGTCATTAGTGATGTTAGAGTCGCTGAAGAACTCATTGCGTTAGAATTTCTATTCATCCAAGACATGAAAAGCAGATGAGAGCACATCAGTTGGCAGGTTTCCATTTTCTGTTTAAAAATTTAGTCTCTGACAAACCAGGAGGTACCATTCTAGCTCATGCCCCTGGTTCGGGGAAAACATTTATGCTGATTAGTTTCATTCAGAGCTTCCTGGCAAAGTATCCCTCTGGAAAGCCTCCTGTTGTACTTCCTAAAGGCATATTAGGTACATGGAAAAGGGAATTTCAACCGTGGCAAGTGGAGGACATACTACTGTATGATTTGTATTTGTCAAGGGTGACAAAGCAGATCAGTTGGAAATCCTTAACTCTTGGCAAGCCAATAGGGGTATCCTCATGGTTGGATACACTCGGTTTTCTTGGATCATTGACAGTGATGGGGGCGGCACCGTTGCAGCTTCATGCTGGGACATGTTGCTTATGTTCCCTAACCTACTTATAATGGATGAGGGCCATACAGCTCGGAATGAGTCGACTAATGTGCTAGAATCACTATGCAGAGTACATACTCCACGTTAGTCCTATCTGATACACTTTCTCAGAATCACGTCGCAGAAGTGTTCAACATTTTGAACCTTGTACGCCCAAAGTTTTTCAAGATAGTATCATCTTGACTGTATAATGAGTCAAGTATCAATATCAGCTCGCAGGATTTCAAAAGGAGTCACTGATAAATTCACCAAGTCAGTCAAAGAGACCCTGCTGCAATGACGATAACTTCACGAGGAAATCACATGTTATTAGAAGTCTCAGAGAACTAACAAAACATGTGCTTCACTACTACAATGGTGATATCTTGGATAAACTACCTGGCCTAGTAGACTTCAGTGTCTTCTTGAAACTCAGTCCCAAGCAGAAAGAAATCGTTCATAAGTTAAGTTGAAAGCCTTTGAGAAGTTCAAAAAACCCGCAGTAGGAACTGCCCTGTACATGCATCCATGTCTGTCAGAAATGTCAGAAGTTGATGCTACAGATAGGGCTTCCAGCTTGACAGATGTCACTATTGATAGTCTGGTCCAGTCTATCATCGTGGCCGACGGTGTGAAGGCCAGATTTTGTCGGCTGGGGCGCGGTGGCACTGGGGATAGTATTGCTGGCCCCGTTTGGCGTCGCAAGTGAAGGGGAGGAAGGACTGGAGGCTCTTCTTCAACACGCTGTTCTGGAACCTCGACTAGTGGGATCGGACATTCCCCTGGGCGCTGGCGGTGGCGGTTGTTCTGATCGCTGTCAATTACCTGCTGCCGCTTATGGCCGCCACCGGCGCCACGGACGCACCACAGGGTTACCTGGGTCATTGGCTACTTGGCCGATGCCGCAGGTACGTACAAACGTCGCTTAGTATCAGAATTATTACAGATTGTTCTTATCGCTGTGAGGCAAAAGTTTTTCATCATTTTGTTCGTTCTCATTCTCCTTTGCTTCCTTTGTTTTTTGTCATGTGCCTACAAAAACGTCTTATATATATCTTGAGACGGAGTTAATGGCAATCATCTATCTTATGCATTAGAAACAAAAACATAGGTTATCTATGTATCAATATACTTACTGCAGCCTCCTAACAAATAAATATATATACTTACTGCCGTCGCTCATATTCCTTTGTATCTGTGCCTAGTTTTGTTTTCTTTGTTGATATTGTTGGGCTTATACAGCGGTCTCCTTATACAAGGGTAAACGTCACGTTTCCGAAACATGTTTTTCTTCTGTGAAATTGCTAATCAGGGTAACTCTACTTTTATGATGTGCATCTAGCTTAACTTTAGTGATGATACTATTTTATATTAATGGGTTTATGCATAAAAAATGTATAAATTATATGCTCTCGGATTTCTGCAGAGGGTTTTACACAAAATCCGTAGTTTCTTCTCTTTGCTTACTCCAAAAAGATGTGAATTTTGCAAAGTTTCATCGATGTTCCCATGATATAACATGTACACTTGCATAGTAAAAACACATATTTTGAGTGCCTGAATAACTTATATATATTGACTACTCAAATTCTAGGTTTATTGTTTTTCCATCCGAGACACGTAGTATGTTGTTCCACCAAATGTTGCAGGTGTACATGTTAAATCACGACGAACACTATTTAATATATTAAAAAAATCATGACTTTGAAGAGTGTGCAAAGAGGGCGATATATGGATTTTGCATGTAATTCCACTTTGGACTATTGGATTCTATATCAAAGTTGACTAGGGTTTTCTATGCCTGCAATTCTAAAATGTGATACTCCCTCCGATCAATATTAATTGATGCTGCTTTAGTTCAACTTTGTACTATTTGAGTTTAGTTTAGTGAAAAGTGCACCACATACATTTCCACCTACTTGCCTTTTTTTGGAGACATAAGAAAAGCTCCGGCGACTTAGTATTAGCAAACCAGTATTTTAATGCCTTCTTGAGACATAAAACCGTAGATATGTTATTTTAGGGGACATAATAAAACTGCAGAGATGCTTGCTCTAGAATCAAGCCGGGCTGAATACAACCAAGGCAGTTTATGATCTGACTATCTTTTTTTTGCTCCTTCAAAGGAAATATAATTTTGACTATTCTGGCAGGCATCATCGGGGGCCCATGGCTCAAGTATTGTTGGAAGAGGGGGGCGATCTCCTTCACCGACATGTTTAAAGCCCAGATGAGCAGTGGCTCATTCCAGCTCCTCAGGATGGCGGAACTCAGCCTCCTCCCGGCTGTTTTTGCTCGCCGCACCTCCTACACTGGGACCCGTGGGTCACCATCGCCGCATCGACCGTTGTCATGATCACCGTCTCCTTCCTTGGCTTCGATTATGTCGCCAACTTCCTATATAGCTTGGGCACGTTGCTTGCATTCGCCTCCTTCTGGCTCCGTGCCAAGCAGTTGATGCTGAAGCGTCCCTACCGTGTGCCACTATCGATGCATGCGCTCGTGGCCATGTGTGCCGTGCCGTCGGCTTTCCTGGCCTATATATGTGTGGTGGCCGGGTGAAGGGTGTTCAGCGTTGCTGCTGGGCTGTTGGCGCTCGGTGTCGGTTGGCATGGCGTCATGAGGGTGTGCAGGGCCAGAAAGTTGCTCAAGTTCAACAACGCGGTTGTTGCTGTCCATCGAGAGGATGTTGAAAAGAATGTTTGAACTTTAGAGTTCTTTAGCTGAACTGTAAAGGTTCGGAAGTGGCATGTCTCTCTCATGTAATTGGGTGAGCTGGATTTGGAGCTAAAAAAAATCCCTACAAGGAGAGGGGGGGGGGGGGAGGGGTTTGCTTTTGTCTATATGTTGTCCTCTTATCATTTTGTTCGTGTAACACGTACTAATTGATGCCCCCCTCCCCCGGTCTTTCTCCCTGGCGACTCGGGGGCGAAAACCTTATCGTTGCCACACCTTTCCACCAAAGTCTCCATCGTCTCAGCGCTGCAGGCTCCGAGGCGCGAGGTGGCTAGATGTGGTGCCTCGTGCGTGTGTATGGTGGCCTTGAGGTGGTGCGTGGCGGCACGGGTCGTAGGTGAAAGTGCAACATCACTGATTTTGGTAATTCATAACAACATCACTGATCTAATGCCTACTTAGAGAATATTTCAGGAAAGTTCAATTTAGGTATGGCAATGGGATGTGAACATGGACCAACAAAATGCTAAGGAATGATATTGTGAAAACTTCAAGACTTTAAATTTATGGTTTAGTGATCCAAGATCACATTGAATCCATAGAAAAACCAATATTATTAAGAGGGGATGGGGTTTTGATCATGGTGTAACTGCTTAAGTGCTTAGAGATATTGCTCCAAAATCCTCAATCACACCCTCACATTCATCTATGTCCTAAACCTAAAGTCATTCTCGGTCCCACCGAAACACATATAGCCGGACCCACCGAGATACAATGTCTAAACCCTAGCGTCCCGGCCTCACCGAGATGGCCCTTCGGTCCCACGGACGAGCACTTGCCAACCTTCTGCTGCTAATTGAAATTCAATTGAATTTTTTGAGTGGTTTCAATCGGTGACACCGAAGTGTGAAAGTGCTTAGGTCATCATCGTTCAGTCCCACCGAGAGGTTTCATCCGGTCTCATCGAAAAGCCAAAAGTTCACAAATCTCTATTGGTTGCAATAAATTGCCAAGAAAAATCATGGCACGTATGCAACATACAAGCCAATGGTTGCATCGCTGCAAAAACAAATTGCAACATGAATGCAACATTTGAAGCTGACACCTAGCGCAGCAGATCGTTGTATGATTGGAGCAAACAAATATGAGATTGTAACGTGTTGGACAAACGCATGCAACATCGGAAAAAACCCACCAGATCACGACGGACGTTCAATCAGCCGAGGGGTACCATGTTCCCATTTTAAAGAACATTTTCTATTTTTAGGCAATTTTACTATTTTTTAGCCAAATCTACTTCTTTTTAGACAAGTTAACTTTTTTGAGAAAATCTCGCGAAGCTTTAGTAATTCGTCACAATGTTTACAAGGAGAAAGGAAATTTACTGGGCTAACCTAACCAAACATGGCTGCCAACCCCTAAAGTTAATGCATGCTTCGTTGGACTATGAGCTTCATAGTTCGAGCTCCTAAATTCATGGACTATATTACATGAAATAACGGCACTAGCACGTTTTTTGATTTCCTGAATGATTGCACCATATTGTGCACAACTTCCATTCTTGACTTCGTCCACCACAATCTTGCAATAGGAGGCCACATGTATGTGTTGATTGTAAAGGTCCTCTGAAAGAGCCAATGCCCCTTTCCCCGCCATAGCTTCAAGTGTAGTTGGGTCTGAAATAGTAGGAAAGACAATTGTCGAGGCTCCTTGGAACACCCCATTTTGACCTCTGCTGATTGCCGCCACTGCCCCATGAGTTCCACTTTGTCCCACTGCGGCATCAATGTTCACTTCCGAAAAGCTTATTGGAGAGGATAACCACCTGTTATTAGCTGGTGCAACCCAAGTAGAAGTAGTTCGGATAGGTTTTGCCAACCTTCGATCGAATTTCCTCCAGGTAAGATGTGATGAAACCATTGATAGCATGGGGGCTTCGAAATATACCTTTGTGTAGAGCTTTCCTTTGAGCCCCCCAGATCGTCCATAATGTGACCACATGCCAAACAAAATCGTTAGTCTGAAGAGTGTCATGCATGGTGAAGTTCCAATGCCTTGCATTCTCTTCCTGGTTCATACTCAACTGTTCGACCACTGGATCCAAAGATAAGGCCCAGGTACAACGGGACATGGGTCATCTTAAAACATCATGCCGCCCGGTATCATGCGCCCCGCACAGAGCTCATGCATGCGGTAGCCATGTTCCTGTGATGAAGCACTTCACCAGATGGAATTGAGTGTTGCGCTAGTCGCCAAATGAACACTTGAAGTTTCGATGGAACCTGAACATTCCAAATTGAATTCTACTCACTGCTTTCTGAAGTAGTGTGAGATGAGCCTTCCCTTTCTTCAAACCATCCTTCTCTGTTAAATTTTGTTCTTACAGTCATGCAGTAGGCCGAGCGGACTGTAAATATGCCTCGATGTTTCTTGTTCCGCGCCCAAAAGTCTGAGATTCTACTAGTGCATAGTGAAATTATGAGTATTGTTTCTGCGTCAAAAGGGGTGAAAAACCGAGCGAACAAAAGTTCCTCCCTCCATGATGCCGTAGCACTCTCGATGAGCTCCGCTACCCGAGTGGGCGGGTTTTGGACAGTGGATTTTTTATTTTTGAGGGGTTTTTGGACAGTGAATACAATTGGACGTTTGTAGCCTTTTTTTAAGGCAAATTGGAGGTTTTTTTTTTTTTTTGAGGAATGGCAAATTGAAGGTTTGTAGCTGTCCCTCGGTATCCAATTCCGTGCCATGGACAGTCGAAAACCTGAACTCTGGGCCTGCGCCGCCTGGGCTGCTCCAATCCAGGTTGGAGCACTGGGACTAGCCTCATGTTGCCCACAGTTTGCACCAGAAACCCACGCAGGCCCGGGACGCGAAACCCACGCACCCATTCGCACTGCCGCCTCCGCGCGCTCACACTCGCCAGGCACGCGCGCCGCGCCTCCTCGCCGTTTCCGCGTTTCCTTCCACAACGGCGACCCCGATGCCACGGCCGGATGCCAAAATCGGCAACCCGGAGCGCGCGCCGTCGTATATAAGGATGCCTCGTTTCCCTAGCCCTAGCCCGCGCCTCCTCCGACCCTCACCCGCCGCCGGCCCCCGAAACCCTAACCCACTCCGGCGAGTAGATCCGGCACGTCCTGCTCTCTCCGCCACCAGCCGCCAGAGATGGCCGCCCGCAATTCATCTGCGTCCGCCGCACACCCGCTCCACCAGGATTCCGTCGCCGCCCCCAACTCGCTCCTGCTCGCCGCCGACCCGCTCCACCAGGCTGCCGTGGCCAACCCCAACTCTCCCGTGCTCGCCGCCAACCCGGTCCACCAGGCCAGCGCGGCGGCGCCGGCGGGGATGTATGGCGCTCCTGGGGCCCTCCCAACCGAGCAAGGGCCCTTGACGTTGCTGCCGCCCCCGCCGCCGCCACAAGGCGCGCCTGTGATGAAGATGGTCCAGGGCGTGAACATGATGGATCCGACGCCCCTGCAAGGACCCCCGGTGATGCAAGGGGCAAACACGGTGGTGCCGATGCCCCTGCGGGAGCAGGTCATTACCGTGCCCCCACAAGGCAGACCTGTGATGGCACCTCTGCCTTTCCCCGCCGGTCCTCCATCCATGATGGCACCTCCGTCCTTCTATGATGTCGCTTCACCAGTCACGGTGCAGCAGCCTCCACATGCCGGATACATGATGGCTCCACTGATGGCGGCGCTGCATCTCCCACAGGCCGTACACATGGTGGCACAGCCGCCTTTGCCAGCTGGCCCCCCTCCTCTCAAGCGTCACCGTCCTGACTACTTTGGTTTGTGCTTACTGCTCAATACTCTGCCTCTGTTAGATTAATTCTTTGTTTTGTTCCTGCAGATTCATATAAAATTTTAGCAAAGAGAAATGAAACCTTATCAGATTTGTTGATGCTTATGGTTGTAGTTTATAGAGTAGATTTTGTTGATACTTATGGTTGTAGTTTATACAATAGTTTATTATTATTATTATGTTTGTAGCTTATACAATTGTCTGTTTGTTGGCCAAATGTACGGTTAGGCTTTTGATTATGTCTATGTAAAAAGCATATGGCTATATACATATCTTTGATTTTTTTTTCTGGGAAGCTTAATAGTCAACGCTGCGGTTGTTTCTCTTATGGTTCAACATGGATATTCGAGATGTTGTTGGTTGTTAGATTGTACCTGTTTTTAAGCATCACTGCATCAGGTTTGTAGAATGAAGGTTTAGATTTGTTAATGGGAATTTAGAACATAAGTATGGCAGATTATTGTCTCATTAGCCTAAGTTTTTCTGTTAAATCTTCGAAGAAAAATCCTAGGATAGTTATAGGATACAGTTCTGGGATTTTTCTCTATATGGTGTTGGTAGCATTTAGACATGTGGATTAAGTGTTGCCCAGCTTATGCTATGTTAAAAACATTGGTGCAAAACTTACCGCTTTGAAATGGACATCATATGACCAAATATATTATAAATCTTTAAAAACTTGAATTGGTCAATAGTGTTTACGTCAATCTGGTCGATCTAGCTTAGGGTTTGCATGCTGTTGCGTCCTAGCACGGTCGCATCCTTACTTTTGACGCAGCAATTAATAGTTTAATAAAGCTAGTTCCTATTTCCTATTAGTACCCTTCCAATATTTTATTGAGTATGACTAATTGCCATTTGGGCATTAGTTGTATATTTGTTGTCATCGCTGAGCTGCATGATAGGTTAAATAAATCACCATCTCTTCAGTTGGCAGCTTATATTTTTCTCATCTAAAAAACTCCCCTACATTTATGAATGCGTGTGACTATCTTTAATGCTTGTTATGAAAAATCAGCATGCATATGTCCATTTCAACCTCATAGATGATATGCTCGTCATTTTTTAACTTGTTTAAACCCTTTTCACATTGGTATAACGCCGTAACAGTGAGATTGCCTTTTCCCCCTCTCCAGATGTCCCTTTCTTGATATGTGATATAGTTAGATCCACACTTTAGTTAATGCTCTCATGTTAACGCGTGTTATGAAAAATCAGCGTGCATATGTCCATTTCAACCTCATAGATGACAAATTAGGTCATCATTAGCATATGATACTGAAACGTTGATATGCTCGTCATTTTTAACTTATTTAAACCCTTTTCACATTGGTAATGCTGTAATAGTGAGATTGCCTTTTCCCCCTCCAGATGTCCCTTTCTTGATCTGTGATATAGTTAGATCCACACTTTAGTTAATGTTGTCTGGTTAATGCGTGTTATGAAAAATCAGCGTGCATATGTCCATTTTAACCTCATAGATGACAAATGAGGTCATCATTAGCAAACGATACTGAAACGTTGACATGCTCGTCATTTTTTAACTTATCTAAACCCTTTTCACATTGGTAACGCCGTAACAGCGAGATTGCCTTTTCCCCCTCTCCAGATGTCCATTTCTTGATATAGTTAGATCCACACTTTAGTTAATGTTGTCCTGTTTATTTTTATCGGGCTTGCTTTTTAAATCGTAGGTATAATTAATAATTTCAAGCAATCTTGAGTTAGAGAACTGAGCGCTAGCCCAATGGTAGGAGTTCATGTTGCTGAACCTACACATCTGTGTTTGAATACTCACGGGGACTCCACTTGGGTGCTATCCATGCTTATTCGTGGAGCGATCCCACTTCTACCTATCCGCTTGGGTGCTATCCGCGTTTATTGGTGGAGTGGTCTCACTTCTACCTAACAGTGGGCAGTTAAGGGAGGATCCGTCCCCCTTTAGCCCTGTTTGTAAGCAATCACGAGTCACGTGTTGCTCAATGTCTTGTAGAAATTCTTTCATTCCCAGTAACATATACATGCATATAATTTAGTTATTACACCCTTCTGTAGACATGCCTTTTGGACCGCGGATGACTGGTTTTGAGCTGGAAATGGCTGGATTTGATGAATCAATGGGACTGCCTTATGGGCCTTACATAAACAATGAGGTAACACAATAATTCCTTGTTCCTCATTAAGACTAGCAGCTTCATCAGTAAATGTGAAGTACTGGATTATTTTATTTGACCTGGTGCATCTTTACAGATGCCTTCTGTTGGTTCTTATGAGCCACATCTTCCTTCAGACGCATCAAATACCCTACATGTTGAAGGTTTCCCACCCAACTGTACTAGACGGGAACTTGCACGTATCCTTTGCTATTATTATTTTGAGTTTATTTGTCATTTTATTAATAAGGGAACTATGTTGTATGTTTATGTTCTTACCAATCTTATGTCTCAGTCTTTTCTTTTGTGTTTTAGCTTGCACCATTTAGGGCTTCAGCTCCTTGACTCTTGCTTCTCTAGATATATTTCGCCCTTTTACTGGGTTCTGTGCAGTAAGGCTGGTTAAGACTGGATATAATAGTCGACATGTAATAGCTTATGCTGACTTTGAAACTCCTGCCCAAGCCTTCTCTGCCATGAAGTCTCTGCAAGGTGAATATAACATCATTGTCAGTGTTACCAATTCTATACCTGATACTTACGTTGTCAACCCTTGTTGATTGTTTCATTATTTGTTTGCATAACTTTCATGTTCTTACTGAGCTAGAGTTTACATGCTAGAATCTGCATGCAGAATAGAGAATACATCCCTTTGCTCTATTCTTTTCTGCTATGTTTCACTTCCAGTAGGTTACGTGTTAACTATTGTTTATATATCATACATCTTGCAAATATAAGTGTATCATTTATTCATTTCATATCCAGCATCTGCTAGATAACATTTACCTGAATATTGAGATAAGTGCCTCGTATTGCTACTACTATTTTTCCTTTTTTTTTTGTTTTTAGTGCATCAACTTTGCTCCCTAGATGATTGATTTCAGACTTTCTACAGTTAGCATAATCCCTTATTTTGTTTGTGTCTCACTATCCCAAAATATGTCAGTGTTATAGCACAAAATTGACACTTGTTTGGTTGTGGGCTTGAAATAAACAATGGCGCTTCTTTTTGCAGGTTATTTGTTTGACATGCATGACCGATACTCAGTCAAATTGGACCTCCAGTTCCTTCCTGGTCCGTCCAAGGTAAACTGATGGCTCGTGCTAGGCGATAAATCTTGTGGGTCCCAGTTTCTTATATATCAATCTGAAACCATCAATTTGCAAATTCTTCCTTGCTTATGTTACCTCATGGGTGAGAATGGACAACTTGATTAATTGTTTCTCAGGCTTTACCTGATACACTATGATGAGCCTATATTAGAACTGGAATTGGTTTTTTAAAGTTAAATGTTGTATGAGATGCTCTAGTTTGTCATTTTGTATCATAACTTATCATGTATCTGCGTGGCCCATACAACACAGTTATGAGCAACTGAAGGTTTCATATCACCGATGTTTTACAAAAGTAAAAGGTTTCTGTTTGGTGGGCATATTACGTCAATATAGTTTTATTGCGGATTACACAAGGGCCATGACATGGCATGTGCCTGGTGCTCTTTAAGCTGCTTATCTTGAAGATAAGCAAAGTTCTGTTCGGTCCAATGATGTTTTCTATTGCACCTAGCCCACCTGTCATGCTCTTTTGGCTAAATTGCCACAATTGTGTCCATCACACTTCGGCCAACCAAGTAACCATATGCCATGACTCTTGATCCATGTTCCTTTGTGTGTTGGCGCCGCGCGGGGTTGGGGTGGTAGGATTCCTTGCGATTTCGGGCGAGGCTCGCGTTCGCAGGGGAGGGATGCGCAGAACTGCCCGCCGGGCGTCCTAATTTCCGGTGGATGCTTGGGAATTGTGAAGATCTTTTTGGTTGTGTTGTGTCGTACCGTGTCCTCATCGGTGGCAGGTAGGTGTACCCGCCGCCCATGGCAGATAGTAGGGGATCTCTCCGTCGAACCGCGCCGCCGGCGAGGAAGGAGAAATGGTGAGGAGTCATTTTTTTTAGAATGGGGCATTGGAGGATTAGAGCGGAGGAAGATGGCGAGATTATGAGCCTTAATGGTGATGGTGTTTGAGGTTGGTCGTGGGCCTCTTAATTGTGTTAGATGTACATTATGGAGGCCTAGTCGGGAAAGCCCACTGAGAGCCACTGCTGTGTGACGGGCGGGCGCACAAAGAGGGCCCCTCTAGAAGATGGAGAGGGAGATGTCGGCGGTGGCGGCAGGTGCAGCATGGTATCGCATTCGCGGTCAGCGGTGGCGAGAGCGCGTCGCGTAGGAGGATGGTTGGGAGGCGGAGCGACAGGCAGCGTCGTGGCGCATGGCCGCACCCGCACCACGGGTGAAGCAGCAGCCGCTAGGGAGCTGAGGCAAGCCGCAATCGTCCCTTAGTTTCTGTATACTTCTCTTGTCAGTTGTCACCGTAATTGTCAATAGAAATTGCCAATTTTGGTTGCTAATCCCGCAGGTTAGCACAGTAGGCCGAAAAATGTTGTATCGGCCGCTTTGGCTTTTCTTCTAAGAAAATGATGCATCTTTCCATGGTTATTCTAGAAAGAACAAAAGTAGGAGATGCTAGCTCTGTAAAATTATTCTCAGATGGTACGACACTGCGACTGCTCCGTACAAATGTGCAACTCAAGCAGAAATGTTGGGTGTGCGTTAGTTCAGAGGAAATTATTTGGCCATGACCCTAGAAACAGGAACCTATTTGCCCATCAATTTGACCTTGCAATGTTTTTAAATTTATCCATGAGTTTGAATTGGATTGGATTAGATTGCATGACATAGTAGTTAAATGGATGTTTGGTTTGTCTACACAAAGACCGGTATGTTTGATTCAAGTCATTGCCATGTCATCCTTATATTTCCCCTATCAGTTTGCCATTGTGATTATATTAGTGTATTTTCCTTGGCATTTATGGCAATGTCCCTCAATGTATCCATAAAATGCTTGTTTTATTTGCGTGCACTGTAATATGTTTTTGGGAGTCTATTTCTGCTCAGATACGTTTAAGATACTGTTCCTCTATGCATAGGATACAATGCTTATAATATATAGCTGTTTAGCTGCTAACTCATCACACTGGTGTGTGGTTTCGCAGATTCACACGGTAATCATTTTGTACAACTACTCTGGCCATGAGTAATGTTAATGTAACAGATAATGGATCTTTCCATTTTATGGCTTCTACTTACGTTTTCAACCCCAGTCTCTCGAATCCTTGGCGCTTAATAGAAAAATCACTGTGCTAGTCAATGTAGGTTATGAGGAATGGCCTGACATGAATGAGCCTACCCAGTCTTATCTTGTGTAACTTCGCAGTTGAAGTAGTAATAATTGCAGCAGGTTTTTGATGTTCACCTAGTTTCTTGACCTCGATTCTTTGTGCAATCGTCTGGTTATTCAAATATGCCTTAATGCATTATAGTAGACACTCTAATTTAGCTGTTGGATTCTTTCTGCACCGAGCTATTTTCCCATCATGCCTTATATGGATCAATTGTTTACTGCTCATTTCTCTGCCTATGTAGATGAATTGTTTGTTTTGTTCCTTGAGATTCATATAAAAGTATAAGGGACAATGGTAACAGATGTGGTAGTTTAGCATAGATAAATGGAATCGTATCAGATTTTGTTTGCTTATGTTAGTAGTTAATACAATAGATTTTGTTGATGCTTATGGTTGTAGCTTATGCAATTGTCTGTTTGTTGGCTTTGTGTATGCCTGGCTTTCTGTTATGTCTACAAAAAACATATGGCTACAGTAGCAGTATAGCCCTGTCTTCAAATTTTTTTGGAGGGAAGCTTAATAGTCAATTCTGTGGTTGTTTTCTAGCTTAACAGGGATAATTGAGATATTGTTTTGTAGACTAATACATGTTTGGATTTGTTAATGAGAATCTAGAACAGAAGCATGGCAGATTATTGTTTCCTGCTTCTCCAAAAGTGGAAGCACCACTTTTTTTAGATGCATTGTTGCCATGCATTATAAAAATGACAGCTATGCGAGGATAAACAATGGTAGGATGTGGTTCATGCAGTTTGTGCTCAAACATTTTTTGTTTTTGAAACGGAATAGTTTGTGCAAAAATTTGATCAATAAGCTGGTCTGTTCAACCATCGGTTGGATGTTTTTCCTTTTTGTGAGAATTTATAGTCTACTTTTCTATCTCTACCATGTTGTGCTTTTAGTATAAATAGATAGATAGATGATGTGGCCTGGCAATATTGCGCATGATATGGGTTTAGTAACAAATATGGAACTTTGGCTTATCATTATTTTCAATGTTTTTCATGGCATTCATGAAATTTAAATGTATCATTGGAATTGAGTTTACCTCATGTCAGGCATCAAGGTCAAGATCATATTTCTATGAAATGCGTTGAAAGGATTCCGACGATATTGTCGTTTGTGATGTTAAGAGTCGCTGAAGAACTCATTGCGTTAGACATTGCTATTCATCCAAGACATGAAAAGCAAATGAGACTACATCAGTTGGCAGGTTTCCACTTTCTGGGTGTTTCATGAGTATTGTTCTTTGCTATGCTGGATACGGTCATGGGTGTTATTGTGGTGATCTGTTTCCTGCTAGTACATTGTTTTTTGCAAGCTTGTATGTTTGTAGATATTGAAGCAACTTTTGTGTTTTTCTTTTCTTTAGAGACTCCTTTTCTGGGTATTCTGTGCATGATTAGAAGCAAAGAACAGTATTTGAATTTGGACTGAATTTACTATAGGTGATATTTCTAGTGTTTCTCTAGTGCTACTGGCTACTAGGTTCATGCATAAAGTTTCGTTACTACTTTAATTGGATTGTACCAGGTGAAAAGAGCTCAATTACTATGCTTGTGTTAAACAATTAGTGGGTTGACTACTACATAATGGCCGCTACACTTTATGATCATTATAGTTCTCCACATGTAACTGTCTGTGCTTCTACTTATGATTGCCTTGTACGCATCCCACATTTTTGTGTCGACTTTGCATGGGGCTTATATGCAACATCAGCAGAAGTGCTACTTCCATTGCTGGTGCAAATTTATTTCTTCTCTCTTATATGATAATAACTAATTAGTCATCTGTTTCTGTAGGCATGTATTACCGCAGAAAAAGAAAGCCTTCCGACCCCATCAATAATCTTTCACTTACTGCAAATACGATTCGCAGTTGGGGATGTGGCAGTGTTACGAGGAGTGGGACAGCTTGTATGCTTAGAAGGTCCAATTGTTAACTTTCCTTTCTACTCTGCCCGAGCCTGCTCTGAGTTATGGGCCGAGTGTTGAAACTAATGTGGCCAATTCTATCGAGCAAAGAGAACAGAAAAAGAGTGACATAATAGTTCTTGATTCGGATGATGATAATGAAAGCACAGGAGCACACAAACAACTGACGCCTGAGAAAAATAAACAGCTGATACCATCAGAACAGGCTGGTGCTCTCATGAGAGTGGTAATCGAAGGAATTGATGAAGTAAATGAGACAATGCATGATAGAAACCCAAATTGTTCCATATAGTCCAAGTGCAACTTTGATGAATCAGTATCCTTCGGCCAGCTATCAACCATCAGCATTTCTGTTTGAGAGAGTTATATTGCAGAAAAGACCTGAGGAACGTATCCATGATCTGGCTGTATGTACTTTTCACTTGCAATTTTTTACAGACTTATATTGTCGATTTTGTTCTACATGTTTGTAATGACAAACTAGTAGCATCAACTTTGCACTGCCTCATCAGTATCTCTGAAGGGCACTGCGAAACTGTTATCTTTGTTTTCAATTTTTTTAATGTTCATCCATAATTATTTGACGCATCTTAGTTCACAAGTACCCCTTTCCCTTGTACTGAAAATAATGGATTATAATTGTTTGATATTTGCTGAATCTATTCCAATTCAAAGCTGAAAATTTTCATCTTCCATCTGTAACTCTTCCTGCTCAATGTAGGTTGCTACCCATAAGGAGAAAATAGCAGAAACACAAGTTTCCCTTCCACTTCCTAAGGAGAGAAAAAAAACGAAAAGTTGATCCAAGCTCCCAAGTAGATGGGGATGTTGAAATTGTGCCAAGAAAAGAAAAAGTAAAAATGAAGCAAATCCACCAGTATTTGATTTGCCCTCAGAACCTTACAATCCTCTGGGGTAAGACGAGTCTATGGAGGAAGATGAGCCTATGGAGGAAGATGGTCTTGAAGATTTTTGGAATGAGTACTCAGTGGCACTTGAAAGCTCTAAGGTACAAATTATAATCAGACTTATGACTTTTGTTGCTGCAGCATTTTGAAACATATCATTTTGTAATTTTATAGTTGTGCTTATAATTTTGTGCTCGGTCTGCAAATTGATTCAACTTGTAAAGTTTGAGAATAGATGAGCTCAGCTCAATAAGAGAAATCTGCAAACTTTATCTTCGTTAAATTGTTTATTTAGATTTATGTTGTTTGCCGTAATGATTTAGTTATATTTATTGGCCAGCTCGACACACTTGAAGAGGCAGCCAATGAGAAACAACGTCTGCAATCATGAAATACAGATTCATGAAGATCTGGGCCATGTATGCCGTGTCTGCAGTATGATTGTGAGAGAAGGGCTGACACGATAATTGATTATCAGTGGAGAAAGGTATGTTATTTGTTTAAGATATGTGATGATGCTTCTGTAACTCTGAGGCCGTTTAGCAACATATATAGTTTTAATTTTTCGGAAATTCTTACCAAATATCATTTTTAGCAACAGCAAAGTGGCCCATGGGCACGTGTGGGATTCCCATTTGGTGTGCTGAAACTGCTTTGAAATACATTTTTTTATTTTGTATTACACTGTTACGTTGTTTGAACAAAATCCGTTTTTATAAGAGCCAAGTGCCTAAAGGGGCACAATATGCCAATCATACCTGAGAATTAGTTCATGCCATCTTATCCGACACATTTGCTCATGCCGCAGAGCCTTACGCTAGACCTCGTGGGTTGTTATTTTGGTTATTCTTGTATTTCGAGCATGAAGAAACTGTTCTAGTATAGCACATGTAGTTGTTATTTTCTAATATTCGGTATCTACTGTTATGCATTATAATTTTTCAGAAATGTCATGATGGCATAATATAAACTTTTGAATGAATTGAGGTTTAAATGTATGACTGGAACAATCAATTGACATTATGTTTACCTCATGTCAGGCATCAAGGTCAAGATCATATTTCTCTGAAAAGCGTTCAAAGGATTCTGATGAGATTGTCACTGGTGATGTTAGAATCGCTGAAGAACTGAATGCGGACATTGCTATTCATCCAAGACATGAAAAGCAAATGAGACCACATCAGTTGGCAGATTTCCACTTTCTGGTTAAGAATTTAGTCTCTGACAAACCAGGAGGTTGCATTCTAGCTCATGCCCCTTGTTCCAGGAAAACATTCATGCTGATTAGTTTTATTCAGAAGTTCTTGGCAAAGTATCCCTCTAGAAGGCCTCTGGTTGTACTCCCTAAAGGCATATTAGGTACTCCCTCCATTCCTAAATATATGTCTTTGTAGAGATTCCACTACGAACTGCATACGGAGCAAAATGAGTGAATCTACACTTTAAAGTACGTCTATATACATTCATATGTAGTCCGCATTTAAATCACTAGAAAAACTTATACTCCCTCCGTTCGGAAATATTTGTCATCAAAATGGAAGGGGATGTATCTAGATGTATTTTAGTTCTAGATACATCTCTTTTATCCATTTTGATGACAAGTATTTTCGGACGGAGGAAGTATTTAAGAATGGAGAGATACATGGAAACGGGAATTTCGATGGTGGCAAGTGGAGGACATACTACTTGTATGATTTGTGCTTTGTCAAGGGTGATAGAGCAGATCAGTTGGAAATCCTCAACGCTTGCCAAGCCAATAGAAGTATCCTCTTGGTTGGATACACCCGGTTCTCAGGGATCATTAACAGTTATGGGGGTGTCACCGTCGCAGCTGCATATGCTGGGACATGTTGCTTATGGTCTCTAACCTACTCCCTCCGTCTCAAAATTCTTGTCTTAGATTTGTCTACATACAGATGTACTTATAATGGATGAGGGCTATACACCTAGGAACAAATCGACTAATGTGCTAGAATCACCGCGCAGAGTACATACTCCACGTAATGTGGTCCTTACACTTTCCCAGAATCACGTGGTCCCTACACTTTTCTAGAATCATGTTGCAGAAGTGTTCAACATCTTTAACCTTGTACGCCCAAAGTTTCTCAAGATAGTAGCATCTCATCCTATTGTTGATAAGTATCAATATCAGGTCGCAGGATTTCAAAAGGGGTCTGATAAATTCATGGAGTCAGTAGAAGAGACCCTACTGCATGACGTTAACTTTACGAGAAAAGCACATGTCATTATCAAAAAAGTCTTTCGTCCCGCTTTTATTATATAAAGCAAACCACCAAGCTACAAGGTCCAACAAGAGTTCACACCGCGAGCACACACATAGCCGCACACAAGGTAGCACAACACTGAGTACGAAAAGGTTCTGTTGTGGGCACAACTCAACAAGCCTAGATAAAAAATGGAAACCAAGGCGGCGGTGAAGATAGAGTAGGCGACGAAGCTAATCCAGCTCTGGTGTTGGAGGAGGAAGCGGCGGCGCCAATCGTAGAGCCATCGTGCGGAGATCAGCAATGATGATGTTGATGGCGTCTTGGTCCCGAGGGCGACTAAGCGGCCGCCAAAGCTGCAAATAGCCACACATTTTGAACGCCGTGTCAGTAGCACGTCGAAGAGGCACACGCTGGATCACAAGCTTATTGCGGACCGTCCAGAGCGTCCAGGCTAGGACCCCAATGGTCAGCCACCTAATGTGGCGGACCGACTGTGGCTAGGCCTGGATCTCGGCTAAGAGGTCTGGGAAGTTGTTGTGGCACTCCATAGGAATTGCGCGGAAGCGCATGAGAAGATGTGGTTCGATTCTTCGTTTGTCCCACACAAAGGACAAATCCCATCACTTGTGCCATTCCGCTTGAGGACCTCCACACCGGAAGGTACCCGGCCTCGGATCCACTGCCACAGGAAGATCCGAATCTTCATGGCAGTATGATCGACCAACACTACAAGAAATATGTCAACTAGTGACCTTCTGTCAGTGACCCTGGAAGAAATCGTCATAGAACTATGACCATTTCAGACCAATTGGTCAAAAGCTGTTCGGGGGGCTCCAAACCCTAAACCATTGCGACCATTTTGGTCAGAAATGTCGTAATTTCCTTACATGAAATGGTCATAAAGCAAATAACGCTAGTCCGCTGCCTTATTTCTAGTTGTTAACGACCAATATAGATGGTCATAGCCTTGCAAATTGTGGTGGGTTGCTATGACTAGGCGCCACCTTATCAGTTTTGCCTATGTGTCATGTCCATGTGGCAGTTTTTGCCCTAGGTTGTGAAGCAACCTATATTTCTGTCATTCCCAAAATTCCCAAAAAAATCTCATAAATTCTTTGGGTCATATCTTCGTCAAATATGTAAAAACCTTCCTTGCCTAGTTCAAAAATAGTTCAAAAATATTCATTTTCCTATTCTGTTTAGAACAACAGTTTGTGAAGGAAGTACCACTTTGGCATGTCCAAATAGTATCCATTTTCTACAGTGCTTTCCTATGCCCAAATAACCATCCTCCACCAAATGCCAGCTCAATCCATTCATTATTTTGAGCCGAGCTTCAACATTCGTATTTATGTCCAGTGTGGTAGTTTGCAAAGCAAGTACCACCTAGGCTCCTCCTTTTGAGCTGAAAATTTGTGAAGACAGTCTTCTTAGTAACTGATCATCCTCAGCCAAAACTCACGCCCATTAGCCATGTACATTTCCCGTACCGCTAATCAAACACTTGGCTGCTAATTCATGTTTGAGCATCGATCGGTCTCCTCGTGAGAATCTTATGTTGTAATTTTCTTCCTAGCACCTACCTGGGGAGTGCCCAACCCACTAGACATGCCTAGGCTGCCCAGAACACATGGCAACGCCACGGTCACGAGGTGACCACGCGGCGGGCATGCGAGTTTACGTGCTCTAGAGTTGGGGGCCTCGGCCACCGCCCAAACCTGTATACATGTTGTTTTGATAGCAAAATTGTATTCATGTGTACATGCTGCTTTGACAGCAAAATTATGAAAATTTCTCAACAATATATATGGGCAAAATTGTATTCACTGTATCACTTTTGAAAAGGCTACAGCCAACTGATGATGTTCTTTGTGGAATTGTTTATTTTATTTTAAATAGCGAAAATAATAATTCTGCCAAAAAGTTATAAAAACCAAAATGAAAAGGCCAGCAAAAAACAAAATGAAAAGGCAAAAAGAAAAGAAATTTACAAGAAAAAGTAAAGGCCCAAAAATGAAAAGGCTTGCAAAAATTGGGCTTGGCCCATTTAGTTGACCATAAAAAAACATAAATTTGTTGGAATTAGTGGGCTCGGCCCATATAAAAGATAGAATTGGACCGGGCTGAATCTTGTGCCACATCAGCTTGCCACGCTGGATGCCTACGTGGCCTGGGGAGGTTGCTAGTGACCAAAACAAAACAATAGGCATATTTTGGTCGTAAACGTCCACGACCTTCTCACAGAGAAGGTCGTTAATTTCAGTTTACGACTGCCAGCTTTTGACCTTCTGTTTTTGGTCAAAAAAAAAGGTTGCAATGAAAAACAATGACCTTTCAGTGACCAATAGTCAAGGTCACAAGTTGACATATTTCTTGTAGTGCAAGCAGGGCAATGTTCATGCGCTTGGAGGACATGATGCCGAGCCCGCCCTGGTCACGAGGTTGGCAAATGTCGGGCCGGCGGCGAGGGCGACGGGTGTGGAAGTGGACACATCGGGGCTATCACATCGGTGAAGCACCATCTCTGCCCGGCGGCTATCACCGCCGTGGGCTTCCGGGCAGAACCCGTCAGTAGCACGTCGAAGAGGTTGGCAAATGTCGGGCCGGCGTGCACGGGATAAAGCTCATCGGGGCTATCACATCGGTGAAGCACCATCCGGGTACGGGCGTCCTTCACAGAAAAACCAACACAGTCAAATTCAACAGTAAGAAGATTCTCACGAGTAAGACGACGAACAGAAACTAAACTAGTGACTAAGTCAGGTGAGACAAGGACATTAGACATAGTGGTAGGTATGGAACTAGGAGGAAAACTAGTGCTACCGACATGGGTGATATGTAAAGAAGAACCGTTGCCAACGGTGATACGAGTGGGTGTGTTAACTGGAGTGGAATAGGAGAGGTTACCGGGATGAGTTGTCATGTGCGCAGTAGCACCCGAGTCCATGTACCAGTCGCCTCCACCGCCATAGTTACTCGGCGACGGCGCCGAGTGTAGGGCAGGGTCCCACAGTGCAGGTACCGGTGGCGGCGGCTGGCCTCCATAGTGTGGCACCTGAGTGGGCGCGCCATAGCCACCAAGGGGTGGCGGAGCGAGCGAAGCACCGTAGGGCTGGTAGGGGGCGCCGAGGAACGCCTAGTGTTCCGCGGGCCAGGGACGAATAAGACCCGGTGCGGGGGCCCGTGGGACGGGCATGTGATAGGCATGGACAACGCCCGTCCATGGGTTCTGTCCGTGCCTGGCGGGCGGCTGCTTGTAGCGGGCGCCCCCCTGCGGCGGCGCTTCTTCTGGCGGCGGCCCCGCCGCCCGCTAGTTGCGCCGCCCCGCCACCTGCGCTCGCTGGGAGGCGCGCGGCGGCAGCGGTAGTAGCCGGCCGGCGCGGGCTGACGAGGCGCAGATGGAGGAGCAGGGCCACCGCGGGTGGTGCCGGCGGCGAGGGCGGTGTGCTGGACCCGCTGCTTCAGCTTCGTCGTCCGGCGCTCCTCTAGTTTGAGGTACGCGACGACGCGCTGAAAAGTGGGCTGCGGCAGCAGGGTGAGGTTGGACGCCGCGTTGCCGAAGGCCTCGTTGAGACCGGCGGTGAGGGTGCTCAGCATGAGGTCGTCAGAGACCTTGGCGCCGATGTCGCGAAGCTCGTCGACGAGCATCTTGAGCCTCATGCAGTACTTGTCGATGGTGGAGTTGTCCTGGTGACAGCCAAAGAACTCCTGCTGCAAGAAAACAAGGTGCTGAAGTTTGTTGTTGGTGAAGAGCGCGTTGATCTTGGCCCACACGTCGCAGGCGTCAGTTGTCCTCGGTGACGATCGTGTGGAAGATGTCCTTCGGATCGTGGCCTCGATAGCGGACCACTCCGGATCGCCGCGCATTTACACGTTGTCCATGGAACCGTCGATTGCTCGGTGAGATAGTACTCGCGGAAGATGAGGTTGAAGTAGGTCTTCCACGCGTAGTACGACGTGCTGGAGCTGTCGAGACGGATAGGGACCCGGGCCTCAATGTTGAGGTCACGGATGGCGACGGTGGAGGGCTCGGGGCCGGCGAACGGGTGGTGGAGGAGCCGGGTGAAGACATGGCGATGCGCGGGTGAGGGGAGGGGCAGCGGCGCGGTGGAGGGGCGGCGGGTGCGGGTCAGGTCGGGTCGGGAGGGGTGGGAGAGGCAGCGGCGGCGTGGAGAGCAGCGGTTGCGGGGGTGCGGGGAGGAGGCAGCAGCGCGACGGGCGGCGGCAGCGTAAGCGAGGGGGCGCGGCGGCGGCGATTGGTCGCTGATCGGGAGGCGGAAGCGGTGCGGCACAGGCGGTGGCGGCACGGCAGGAGAGAGGGGAGGGCACGGCGGCAGCGTGCGGCGGTGGTGGCAGGGTGCGGCGGCAGCAAAAACCCTAGGGTCGGAACGACCAACATGATACCATGTAGACGGGAAAGATTGCAATACAATAGACGTTGTATTAATGGGGTGCTGGTGCACGTATATATAATTACAAGAGAAGGCTTCTACCTCAACTATACAAGACTAGAAGGTGGGCCACAACTTCAATATACATGCAAAACAAAATACAACTCAACAATCAGGGCCAGGGGCGGACACCGGGTTGATGCCCTTGATGGCCACCCAGACCTCCTCCTCCGAGAACAGTGCTGTGAGCGACGCATTCTCCGACGCCGAGACGCACAAGTGATCGGGCCAGAAGTTGTGCGCCAGTGCTAAACCTCCCCTAGGGAGGCTGAGAAGAGGGATTTATAAAAGCCGTCGACATGCGACCGGATGTCGGACGGCCGATGCAGGAGGGTCGCATCGTCCCATAGCAAGGGGATGGTGTTCTGGTGTCTCTGGCCATTGTCTATGGCCTAGAAGTACGTCGTATTAGCGTCCCCCTTAAAGACCCACTTCCGAGTCCCTCGAAGACGCCAGTAAGCCTCGTCATTCGTATAGATGACTGTGAGCTGATCCTCAAGACCGTACCAAAGCAACCACTCATCAGGGGACAGGCCCGTGGAGTCAGCCCGTAGGTCAAGGGCCTGAATTCGCGACAAGGAGGGATTTCTTGCGTTCCAGCAGATTCCATCCTAAATTCGCGCCCCACCCCCTCATAAACTGTCGCGACCTTTTCGCGCAGAAGTTACAGGAGTCAACTGCCGAAAGGGCGCGGTGAGGAGAGAGGCGCGCCTTAACCATCTATCGCTGACGGCTTTGACAAACCCATTCTGGTTCAGCCAGAAAGAAGCACATGTCATTAGAAGTCTCAGAGAACTAACAAAAGATTTGCTTCTCTACTATAAGGGTGATATCTTGGATGAACTACCTAGTCTAGTAGACTTCAGCGTCTTCTTGAAACTCAATCCCAAGCAGAAAGAAATCGTTCGTAAGTTGGAAGCCTATGAGAAGTTAAAAAAAGTAGGAACTGCCTGTACATGCATCCATGTCTGTCAGAAATATTAGAAGTTGATGCTGCAGATAGGGCTTCCAGCTTGACAGATGTAACTGTTGACAGTCTGGTCCGGTCTATCAACGTGGCCGACGGTGTGAAGGCCAGATTTTTCATCAATGTCCTGGCACTTGCGGAATCTGCGGGAGAGGTCATTGCATTTAGTCAGTACATTACTTCCCATGAAATTTTTTGAAAGGCTATTGGTTAAGACTAGGGGCTGGCAAGTAGGAAAGGAGTTATTTGTGATCCGTGGTGATAATAAATCTACTTCAGAAGATAGAGATCGGACAATGGATCAGTTTAACAACTCTATTGATGCAAAAGTCATGTTTGGCTCTACCAAGGCATGCGAGGAGGGCATCTCCCTCGTGGGCGCATCAAGAGTCGTCAATCTAGATGTTCACTTGAACCCCTCTGTTACCTATCAGGCAATCAGGCCAGCGTACTGGCCTGGGCAGCAAAAGAAAGTGTTGTCTCGTAGCAGCTGATTCTCTGGAGAACACCTGTGAAACTGCATTCAAGAAGGTGATACCAAAGCTGTGGTTTGAATGGAGCGAGCAGCGCTGCACATCGGAGGACTTCCAGCTGAACGAAGTTGATATCAACAACAGTGGGGATGAGCTGTTGGACAACCGGACGATGTGCTAGGACATCACACCATGTATATATGGCTTTCCGATCGTTCGAGATTGTCATTGTTGTCCTGTAGAACCAAAAGAAAAGAGGAAACATACTTGACTTGGTACATCTTTATGCATATGATTCTCTTGCTATTTTTTTGTCATTTTGTTCATAACTGAACTATATATTATGTTTATGTCCTTACCAATCTATGTCTCAATCTTTTCTTTTCTATTTTATTTTCACCATTTAGTGCTTCAGCTCCTTGATTCCTGCTTCTCTACATATATTTTGCCCTTTTACCAGGTTCAGTGAAGTAAGGCTGGTCAAAGAGGATATAATAGTAGACACGTAATAGCTTATGTTGTCTTAGAAACTTGATAGTAGACACGTAATAGCTTATGTTGTCTTAGAAACTCCTGCCCCAGCGTTTTCTGCCATGAAGTCTCTGCAAGGTGACTATAACATTTTTGTCATCCTAAGTTGTGTCCTACATTCTAGTATCCTACTTAATACTAATGTCACTAAATCTTTTGAAGTGTCGTTTGCACATCCTTTGCATCGATATCATTTGTGCCTAAATTGTGACTACTTATGGTAGTTGTCAATCCTTGTTGGTTGTTTCGATATTTGGTTGCACAACTTTCATGTTCTTACTGAGCTAGAGTTAACATTCTAGAATCTGCATGCACGATAGTTACATTTGCCATGTTCTTTTCTGCTATGTTTTCACTTCCAATAGGTTATGTGTTTACTAATTTTTTTATATATCATACATCTTTCCTTGTATGAATTTATTCATTTGATATCCAGCATCTGGCAGATAGCTCTAACCTAAATGTTGTGACAAGTGCCTCGTATTGCTTCCACTATTTTTCATTTCTTTAGTATTTTAGCACATCAAATTTTGTTCCCTGGATGATCAATTTCAGGCTTTCTACTGTTAGTGAAATACTTTGTATGTGACTCACTATCGTACTATAGTACATATTTTTACATATGAGCCTATAGCATGAAGTTGACATTTGTTCAGTTGTGGGCTTCAAACAAAATGTGATGCTTCTTTTTGCAGGTTATTTGTTTGGCATACATGACAAATACTCGCTCAAATTGGTCCTTCAATTATTTGTTGGTCCGGGGTCAACTGATGCATCTTTGTGGGTTTTAGTTTCTTCAATATCAATCTAAAACCTTCAATTTGCAACTGTTTTATTTGCTTTTGTTTCCTCATGAACGAGAATGGACAACTTGATTGTTTCTTGGGCCTTACCTGATATATGATATGATGAGCCTATATTAGAATTGGAATTGGTATTATAAGTTGCATGTTGTATGAGATGCTCTAGTTTGTTAATTTCATATTGTAACTTAACATGTATCTGCGTGACCCATACAAGATAGTATGCGACAGTGGATCAAACATTCAAACTTTTTGTGAGCATCCAAAGGTTTTTTATTACAAATGTTTAACAAAAGTAAAAGGTGTATGTTTGGTGGGCGTATTATGTCTTTCTCCAATCTCATGGATTGACATCAATATTTAGAAAATGGATACCTTTTGCAATTACTTGAGATGGAATTCGCCATGGAAGAGATCATGTAGCTTTAGCATGTTACAACTTGCGTTAGTGATATTACATATAGTTAAATAGTTTTTGTATCCAAATAGCTGGAATAGCTCAGTTGGCCAGAGTGTGTGGCTGTTAACCACAAGGTCGGAGGTTCAAGCCCTCCTTCTACCGATCTTTTTTTCATTTTCCGTGCATTTGTGATATAAAAGAAATCCAAATGTATTATTTTAGTATCATGTATTTGTATTATACACTCTAATTATAGTTGTTGGATTCTTCCTACACATAGCTATTTATCCCATCATTCCTTGTATGGATCCCCCTAACATATCCTCTGCACCGGTCATGTCATGTGCTTATTTCAACATAAACTCAAGATTGTTGGGTAATCTATTTAATTTGTATGAACAAAACAGCATGAAGGACTGCCTCTATAATGATCAATGGCCATAATTAAGCATGTAGCTTTGAAGACCTGGAGATTTTAGTACATATTGAACATTTGAACGGCTTCTTTTAATTTGCGATGGTAAATAATAGTAGGGTATTAGTATGCCATCTTGACAGTTAGTACAACCACTAAAGTGTTCTTGCTTTTGCCATTCAAATTTTGACTACATCTTCTCTATGGAATTTATGGATATAATTAAAACAAACATTTCTACATCTAAGGACTGTACTATAGTTTAGTTGGTCCAATGCTTACCATGTTTTGCCTGTGTATATGCAATATATTTTTACCCCTCCGTTTCTAAATATTTGTCTTTCTAGAAATTTCAACAAGTGGCTACATACGGAGCAAAATGAGTGAATATGTACTCTAAAATGTGTCTATATACATCCGTATGTGGTAGTCAATTTGAAATCTCTAAAAAGACAAATATTTAGGAACAGAGAGAGTAGTTTTATATTTCTAGTTGAAGAGAAAGGTTGGGTGACACTAACTACAGTGTCAAGATGCTTGCATTGTCTTTACAAGTTGCAATACTAGTTATGGATTCCATCACTCATGTTTTTAGATAATAATGGCTATATCAGATCGTGATCCCTCTACAATCACAGTTGTCCAAAATAATTCTCTATTTGGCTATCACTGCCTACGTCCCTTGTGAGCTAGTGTTGTCGAAGAAATCGTCAAGAATAGATGACTTTGTGTATGTTGCTTCTCCTCAAAGTGGAAGCACCATTTTTTAGGTGCATTGTTTCCATGCATTATAAAAATGACAGGCATGTGAGGATTAACAATGGTAGGATGTGGAACATGCGGTTTGTGCTCAAATTTTTCCTTACTTTTGAAACGGAACAGCTTGTGCCAAAATTTGATCAATAAGATGGTCTGTTCAACAAACGGTGGGATGTTCTGCATTTTTGTGAGAATTTCAAGTCGACCTTTCTATTTCTACCGTGTTTTGCTTTTAGTATAAATAAATAGATAGATAGATGATGTGGCCTGGCTAGTGGCTACATTGCGCAAGACATGGGTTTATAACAAATATGGAACTTTGGATTATCATTATTTTCAAAAAATTACATGGTATTCATGAAATTCAAATGTATCATTGGAACAATCAATTAACATTGTGTTTACCTCATGTCAGGCGTCAAGGTCAAGATCATATTTTTGTGAAATGCGTTCAAAAGATTCCGACGATACTGTCGTTGGTGATGTTAGAGTCGCTGAAGAATTCATCGTGCTAGACATTTCTACTCATCCAAGACATGAAAAGCAAATGAGAGCACATCAGTTGGCAGGTTTCCACTTTCTGTTTAAGAATTTAGTCTCTGACAAACCAGGTAGCCCCCGTCAAGCAGCCGTTACCGGGCTGACATGCCCTGATTGGGTAGGGTGTGGTGCATCACGGGGCAGCGTTCTGTGACATAAAGTGGGGCTGTTTCTGCGGTAGGATTTCACACCCTACCGCCACGCCGCACGGCGGTAAGCTGTGAATACCTACCGTCGTGCAGCCTGGCGGTAGGCTCCTCTCTGGCTTTTCTTTAGAGTAACTTACCATTTGAATTAAACACAGATAGATAAACACAGTAGCAAGAAGTGGTTGCATACGAAAATATGATAACCTCACACTTATAGATAGTAAAATCGATGTATCCATTAAGTTCAACATATCAAATAGGTTCAACTACTAACATAGGTAGCAATAACACGACACCGAGTAGTTCAGCATAACACAACTACTTTAACTTAGCAAGTTCAACATCACTAGTTCCTCCCCCTCCCCCTCTTGGCGGCACGCTCCTCATTTCTCTTCGATTGGCCCCGTCTGGCTTCTTCAGGCGACGACGAGGAACCGGTTTATGAAACAGTGATGGGCTCAGAACATCCTGGTGCGGATGAGATAGCTCTTCGCCTGGGTTGGCTGAGTTGGTGGAGGTCCATCATCGTCGTCATACTCCTCCTCATCACCTTCTTCATCGTCACCTCCTTCCTCTTCTCCCTCTTCTTCCTCTTCCTCCTCGTCCTCTGATACGTCTCCAACGTATCTATAATTTATGAAGTATTCATGCCATGTTTACAACAATTTTATATGGTTTTGGTATGATTTGCATGGAACTAACCCGGACTGACGTTGTTTTCAGCAGAACTATCGTGGTGTTGTTTTTTGTGGAAAAATAAAAGTTCTCCAAATGAGCTGAAACTTGTTGATGATTTTTTTTGGAACAAAAGAGACCCCCGAAGCTTCGTGGAAGGACCAAAAGGTGAAGGAGTAGGGCACAAGACACCGGGGCGCGCCTGGGCCCTTGTCCGTGCCCCGGTGGGTTGTGCTCACCTCGAGGCCCATCTTAGCGTGAAACCAACGCCAAAAATTCCTATAAATAGAGAAACCATCAGAGATAACCCTAGATTAGAAGTTCCACCGCCGCGGGCCTATGTAGCCACGAAAAACAAATCCAGACCCCGTTTCGGCACTCCGCTGGAGGGGGAAATCATCACCGGTGGCCATCCTCATCATCCCGGCGGCCACCATGATGAGGAGGGATTAGTCCACCCTCGGGGTTGAGGGTTTGTACCAGTAGCAATGTGTTTAATCTCTCTCTCTCTCATGTTCTTGAGATGTCACGATCTTGATGTATCGCGGGCTTTGTTAATATAGTCGTATCATATGGTGTTTGCCCCTCTCTATCTTGTGATGAATTGAGTTTTCCCTTTGAGATTTTATTTTATCGAATTGAATACTTTTATGGATATGTGAGCACTTGATATATGTCTTGCATATGAATACCCGTGGTGACAATGGGGTATTATATTGATTCACTTGAGATATGTTTTGGCACTCAACTCGCGGATTCCCGAGGTGACATTGGGGTAATCTATGCATAGGGGTTGATACACGTTCTCGTCTTTTGTTTCTCCGGTAGAAATCTTGGGGCACTCTTTGAGTTTCTTTGTGTTGGATTGAGTATTATGAATCTGAATTTGCTTTGTTGTTACTTTAGTACGAACTCTTGATAGATCAATCGGAGAGAATAACTTATGTTATTTTAGTACGGACTCTTGATAGATCGATCGGAAAGAATAACTTGGTGTTATTTTAGTATGAACTCTTGGATATATCGATCGGAAAGAATACCTACAAACAATTTCTTCTTATGTTCTCCGATAGATAAGAACTTTGGAGTGATTCTTCATCGCAGTTTGAGGGACGATTATATGATCCAATTATATTAGCATTGCTGAGAGATTGCACTAGCGAAAGTACATACCATAGGCCTCATTTTCAAGCATTGCAATATCGTTTGTGATCCGTTTTATCAATTACTACCTTGCTATTTTTATTTTTCCTATTACAAAATCAATATCTACTATCATTACTACACTTGTATCACCATCTCTTCACCGTACTAGTGCACCTATACAAATTATCATTGTATTTGGTGTGTTGGGGACACAAGAGACTCTTTTTTATTTGGTTGCAGGGTTGTTTGAGAGAGACCATCTTCATCCTACACCTCCCACGGATTGATAAACCTTAGGTCATTCACTTGAGGGAAAATTGCTACTGCTGTACAAAACTCTACGCTTGGAGGCCCAACACGAGTCTACAAGAATAAAGTTGCATAGCAGACATCAAGCCCTTTTATGGCGCCGTTGTCGGGGAGGTGAGTGCTTGAAGGTATATCTTTAGATCTTGCAATTGAATCTTTTAGTTTCTTGTTTTATCACTAGTTTGGTTTATAAAAAGAAAACTACAAAAAATGGAATTGAGGTTGCATCATATTATTCATCTTTATAATGTCTTTCGTGAAAATGACGGAAAGGAAAATTGTGCTCAATTGATGGAAGAAGAATTCTATAAAATGTTTGACAATTTTTTTTGAATGATGAGCATGATTGTAATGTTGTTAGTATAAATTCTTTGAATATCCATGATGCTAATGATATGTAAAGCTACAAGCTTGGGCTATATTGGATGAAGATGATATTTTTAGTCCCCCAAGTTTTGATGAGAAATTTTATTATGATGAAAGAATGCCTCCTATTTATGATGATTATATTGATGAAAGTGGGTTTGGAAGAGTGTCAACTTTATGTAATGATGATCCCACTATTTCGGAGGGTGTTGAATCTTATATTATAATAATTATGAAATTGGATTTGGAGAGGTCATAACTTTATTTAGTGATGAATCCACTATTTTGGAAGAGGTTTCAATTAATTATGATGAAAACCAAGTTGCTATCTATGATGATTATGGTGATGACATGTATGATATATTGAATAATGATAACCATGAAACTTGTCATCATGATTTTAATTTCCAATCTCATGATAGTTATTTTGTTGAGTTTGATCCCACCACTATTGGTGAGAATAAATTTGCTTATTTGGAGAGAAATAAAATTTCTATGCTTGTGGATCATGAAAAGAATTCTTTATGTGATGGTTATATTGTTGAATTTCTTCATGATGCTACTGAAAATTATTATGAGGGAGGAACTTATGCTTGTAGGAATTGCAATAATATCAAGTTTCCTCTCTATGTGTTGAAAATTTTGAAGTTATGCTTGTTTTGTCTTCATATGCTAGTTGATTCGTGTTCCCATAAGTTGTTTGCTCACAAAATCCCTATGCGTAGGAAGTGGGTTAGACTTAAATGTGCTAATCATATGCTTCATGATGCTCTCTTTGTGTCTCAATTCTTATCTTTTATGTGAGCATCATTGGAATCATCATGCCTAGCTTAAAAGGCACTAAAGAAAAGCGCTTGTTGGGAGACAACCCAACACTTTTACCTACTGTTTTTATATGCTCACATGATTAGGCTACTGTAGTAATCATGTTTTGTTGGTTTTTTCAATAAAGTGCCAAGTAAAGCCTTTGGATAGTGTGGATGATAGTTGACTTGAATCTGTGCAAAAACAGAAACTTTTGCGCTCAGTCCAGGAATTTTGAAAATTCACTGGAACGTGCTTTTAATCTAAATTTTTTACGGGTGATATATATACAAATTCTACATTGTCCTAATTTTTCAGAATTTTGGAGTAGTAGAAGTATGGTTGGAGTACAGATTACTACACACTGTTCTATTTTTGACAGATTCTGTTTTCAATGCATAGTTGGCTTGTTTTCCAGTTCCTATGGCTTATATTGCTCAATATAAATTTTAGAGAGATATGCTACAATAGGCATTTTGTGGAAACAATTATGAATCTTGTCTTTGACAGTACCAAAGTGAAATGATTTGCTCTTTATCATACTAACCTATCTCATGAAGTTCTGTTAAGTTTTGTGTGAGATATCGATATGAGGAGAATAAGGAGTGACAAGACCCTAAGCTTGGGGATGCCCAAGGCACCCCCAAGGTAATATTCAAGGAATATCCAAGCAACTAAGCTTGGGGATGCCCCGGAAGGCATCCCCTCCTTCGTCTTCAACATTATCGGTAACCTCACTTGGAGCTATATTTTCATTCGTCACATGATATGTGTTTTGCTTGGAGCATAATTTTATTTTGATAGAATTTGGTTGCTGATATTTAGAATAATGTTTTGCATCTTTTATTTCAATAAAAATGTCAAGTATAGCCTTTACCATGCTTATTTTGCAAGTCTACATGTTGTTGTTTGAAAACAGAAAGTTTATCAGTGTTGCAAAAATTCCCCAGAAATGTCAGAATGTGATAAAATGTTGAAATGTTTTGCAAATTAAGCTCTGATAAATTTTATACAGTTTGTTAATTTTTCAGAATCTTTTGAGTTGAATAAGTATTGATATTCTTGCATTCTTTACAGACTGTATTGTTTTGACAGATTGCTGTTATGTTTGCATTGTTTACATATGTTTGCTTGTTCAATGATTCTATTTGAGGATAGGAGTATTAAATATGTAGAGGCATTTAGTATGCAATGTTGAATAATAATTTTAGTGATTTTCTACAGTAGAGAATAATAAGGTTTTGCATTGATTTATACTAACTTATCTCACGAGTTCTTGTTTAGTTTTCTGTGGATTAAGTTTTTAAGATTTAGGAAACCGTTATATAAAAGGAATTAAGGAGACACAAAAGCTCAAGCTTGGGGATTCCCAAGGCATCCCAAGATAATATTCCAATAATTCCCAAGCATCTAAGCTTGGGGATGCCCCGGTAGGCATCCCACCTTTCTTCTTCGACAATTATCGGTTAGTATCGGTTGAGCTTAAGTTTTTGCTTCTTCACATGAGTTGTGCTATTCTTGGAATGTCACTTTATTTTTTTTTCTTGTTGTTCTAATAAAATACTTAGATCTAAAAGTTTTAAATAAGAGAGAGTCCTCAATTAGCTACCTATTTACTTAACTACTCGCTTTATCTTCACTTATATCTTTTTGGAGTAGCTTGTCATTTACTCTTGTGATTCACTTATATCCTATGAGTAAATTGTTGACTGAATTGAATATCATGAAGTTGAAATTATATCATGCCTAGTATTAGCTTCACATTGGTTTTAGAAAGTGAAATCTTTTGAAGCTTGACAATCACAATATTGGTCATACAAGTAATTCATGAATGATTATTATAAGGAAGAGAACTTTCACATGCAAATATATTATCTTGGACATCTTCTATGATTGTGAATACACATTAATTATTTTCAAACTTGAGCAAATTAGTTGAAGTTGGACAAGGAAGACAACGTAATGATTTATGCTTGGGTATATTTGCATAGAAATTATATTGTTATGGATCCTCCAACATGTGGTGTTTGCCTAGGATCTTTTGCTAGCCAAAAATTCGTACTAAGTAGAGATACTACTTGTGCATCAAAAACCCTTAAACCCAGTTTCTTGCCATGAGTGTCCACCATAACTACCTATGGATTGAATAAGGTCCTTCAAGTAAGTTTTCATCGGTGCATAACGCAATAAAATTGCTCCTAAATATGTTTCATATTTTATTGTAAGGGAAAATTGAGTGTTGTACGAACTTGTGATGGCAAAGTAATAAAAGCCACAGACTGCATAATAAAGGTTGCTAACATAAGGGGCAATATAACGTGATGTTCCTTTGCATTGAGAGCTTGGGCATCCAAATAAAAAGCGCATGACAATCTCTGCTTCCCTCTGCGAAGGGTCTATATTTTACTTTTCAGTATTTACTTTTATGCAAAGAGTCAATAGTATGCATTCTCATTTCAACCTCAATTATTCTCTAGTTGGCAAGAATCATGTGGTGGGGAAATATCTAGGCACATATGACCAGTCAAATATATTTGATCATGATCTATAATAAATGAGTTGTGAGGCAAAATATTAAGCCCCTATCTTTCTCTGTGTTCGATGGATGCCATTTGTTCTAAGAATATGCTTTGAGTAGTAGCAATCATGGAAGACTATATGATGATTGAGTATGTGGAGCTCTTACTTAGACTCTGTTGAATAAGTTGAATTGCAATTGTTTGGTGACTAAGAATGTTGGTTGTTGAGTTTCAAGAGAATTCATTGTTTAGACCTTAGCATGTGAATTGGTTTCTACTTTAACATGAGAAGTTTTATGAGAAAGAATTGTTGTTATGATGCTAGGAAAAGTGATTGAAATTATCATTGATCAAACTTGTGCACTTTGCTAGCATTCACACTTCATAAATTATTTCTTTTATCATTTACCTACTCGAGGACGAGTAGGAATTAAGCTTGGGGATGCTGATACGTCTCCAACGTATCTATAATTTATGAAGTATCCATGCCATGTTTACAACAATTTTATATGATTTTGGTATGATTTGCATGGAACTAACCTGGACTGACGCTGTTTTCAGCAGAACCACCATGGTGTTGTTTTTTGTGTAGAAATGAAAGTTCTCCAAATGAGCTGAAACTTTTTGACGATTTTTTTGGAACAAAAGAGACCCCCGAAGCTTCGTGGAAGGACCAAAAGGTGAAGGAGTAGGGCACAAGACACCGGGGCGCGCCTGGGCCCTTGTCCGTGCCCCGGTGGGTTATGCTCACCTAGAGGCCCATCTTAGTGTGAAACCAACGCCAAAAATTCCTATAAATAGAGAAACCATCAGAGATAACCCTAGATCAGAAGTTCCGCCGCTGCAGGCCTATGTAGCCACGAAAAACCAATCTAGACCCCATTCCGGCACTCCGTCGGAGGGGAAATCATCATCGGTGGCCATCCTCATCATCCCGGTAGCCACCATGATGAGGAGGGAGTAGTCCACCCTCGGGGCTAAGGGTTTGTATCAGTAGAAATGTGTTTAATCTCTCTCTCTCTCTCTCTCATTCTTGAGATGTCACGATCTTGATGTATCGCGGGCTTTGTTAATATAGTCGGATCATATGGTGTTTGCCCCTCTCTATCTTGTGATGAATTGAGTTTTTCCTTTGAGATTTTGTTTTATCAGATTGAATACTTTTATGGATTTGAGAGCACTTGATATATGTCTTGCATATGAATACCCGTGGTGACAATGGGGTATTATATTGATTCACTTGAGATATGTTTTGGCACTCAACTCGCAGATTCCCGAGGTGACATTGGGGTAATCTATGCATAGGGGTTGATGCATGTTGTCGTCTTTCGTTTCTCGGTAGAAATCTTGGGGCACTCTTTGAGGTTCTTTGTGTTGGATTGAGTATTATGAATCTGAATCTGCTTTGGTGTTATTTTACTATGAACTCTTGATAGATCGATCGGAGAGAATAACTTAGTGTTATTTTAGTACGAACTCTTGATAGATCGATCGGAAAAAATAACTTGGTGTTATTTTAGTACGAACTCTTGGATAGATCGATCGGAAAGAATAGCTACAATCAATTTATTTGCGTCTCGAGCCGCCAACGCTCCACCAACACTATGAGAGCGTGTGGACAAGCTCGGCGGCGTACGCTTGAACTGCAGCACAAAACCCAAGAGCCCGGCTCTCTGTTATATGGCTCATAGCGGTTGTCGTACTTCATCTCTTTGACCTTGGTGTGGCCTCTTATACGTAATGGCGGAAGCATATATCAATGTGCATATGAAAATAGTTAGAAAAAACTTTTGAAATGGCAAAATTGTGATGCAAGACGTTGATCAGTGCTATTTACCACTCCGTTCTTGATGTAACGGGCGCGATGACCGTTGTCGAATGCCGGATCAAGCATAGTGTAATTAGTGTCGATCGCCGGACCAATGGGGGGCCTCCTAAAACAAGAATTATCAACATATAATCATATCATATTAAACCGTTCAACTAACATCAATCATATCATATTCAACAAATGTAACAAATGTTGGGGAACGTAGCATGCAATTTCAAAAAAAAAAAATCCTACGATCACGCAAGATCTATCGAGGAGATGCATAGCAACGAGAGGGGAGAGTGTGTCCACGTACCCTTGTAGACCGAAACCGGAAGCGTTATGTTAACGCGGTTGATGTAGTCAAACGTCTTCACGATCCAACCAATTGAAGTACCGAACGTACGGCACCTCCGTGTTCAGCACAAGTTCAGCTCGATGACGTCCCTCGAAGTCTTGATCCAGTAGAGGGGCAAGGGAGAGTTCCGTCAGCACAATGGTGTGGCGACGGTGATGGTGATGTGATCCGCGCAGGGCTTCGCCTAAGCACTACGACGCTATGACCGGAGGAGTAAACTGTGGAGGGGGCACCGCACACGGCTAAGAGAACTCTTGGTGTGCCCCCTGCCCACGTATATAAAGGAGGGGGAAGAGGCCGACGGACAGGAGGGGCGCGCCATGGGGGGAGTCCTACTTGGACTCCTAGTCCAAGTAGGATTCGCCCCCCTCCTTTCTCTACCGGAGAAAAAAGGAAGGAGAGGGAGAGGGAAAGGGAAGGGGGGCGCCGCCCCTCCTCCTTGTCCTATTCGGACTCGAGGGGGGCGCGCGTCCACCCCCGTGGGCTTCCCTCTCTCTCCGTTAGGCCCATGTTGGCCCAACACTTCCCCGGGGGGTTCCGACAACCCCTCGGTACTCCGGTAAAATACCCGAATCACTCGGGACCATTCCGATGTCCGAATACAACCTTCCAATATATGAATCTTTACCTCTCGACCATTTCAAGACTCCTCGTCATGTTCGTGATCTCATTCGGGACTCCGAACAAACTTCGGTCACCAAAACACATAACTCATACTACAAATCGTCGTCGAACGTTAAGTGTGCGGACCCTACGGGTTCGAGAACTATGTAGACATGACCGAGACACATCTCCAGTCAATAACCAATAGCGGAACCTGGATGCTCAGATTGGTTCCTACATATTCTACGAAGATCTTTATCAGTTAAACCTCATAACAACATACGTCATTCCCTTTGTCATCGGTATGTTACTTGCCCGAGATTCGATCGTCGGTATACTCATACCTAGTTCAATATCGTTACCGGCAAGTCTCTTTACTCGTTCTATAATGCATCATCCCGCAACTAACTCATTAGTCACATTGCTTGCAAGGCTTATAGTGATGAGCATTACCTAGAGGGCCCAGAGATACCTCTTTGAAACACGGAGTGACAAATCCTAATCTTGATCTATGCCAACTCAACAAACACCTTCAGAGACACCTGTAGAGCATATTTATAATCACCCAGCTACGTTGTGACGTTTGATAGCACACAAAGTGTTCCTTCGGTATTCGGGAGTTGCATAATCTCATAGTCAGAGGAATATGTATAAGTCATGAAGAAAGCAATAGCAATAAAACTTAACGATCATAATGCTAAGCTAACAGATGGGTCTTGTGTTGGAAATATGCATCATCATAATGAGCTCAATGTGATCAAGTGGTTGATCACGGGATCATGCATTACGGTACGAGTAAAGTGACTTGCCGGTAACGAGATCGAACGAGGTACTTGGGATACCAACGATCGAGTCTCGGGCAAGTAACGTACCGATTGACAAAGGGAATTGAATACGGGATTGATTGAATCCTCGACATCGTGGTTCATTCGATGAGATCATCGAGGAGCATGTGGGAGCCAACATGGGTATCCAGATCCCGTTGTTGGTTATTGACCGGAGAGTCGTCTCGGTCATGTCTGCGTGTCTCCCGAACCCGTAGGGTCTACACACTTAAGGTTCGGTGGCGCTAGGGTTATAGAGATATTAGTATGCAGTAACCCGAAAGTTGTTGAGTCCAGATGAGATCCCGGACGTCGCGAGGAGTTCGGAATAGTCCGAGGTAAAGATTTATATATAGGAAGTCAAGTTTGACCATCGGGAGAGTTTTGGGGTCACGGTATTGTCTGGGACCACCGGAAGGGTCGAGGTCCACCGGTGGGGCCACCTGTCCGGAGGGCCCCATGGGCTGAAGTGGGAGGGAACCAGCCCTGGTGGGCTGGTGCGCCTCCTGGGCCTTCCCTGCGCCTAGGGCAGGAAACCCTAGGGGGGGGGCGCCCCTTGGCTTGGGGAAGCCACCCCTTGGCCGCCCCGGAGATCCCATCTCCTAGGGCCGGTGCCCCCCAGGGGCCCTATATATAGTGGGGGGGTGGGAGGGCAGCCGCACCCTAGCCCCTGGCGCCTCCGTCTCCCTCTCCAACACCTCCTCCTCTCCGTAGAGCTTGGCGAAGCCCTGCCGAGATCCCTGCTGCATCCACCACCACGCCGTCGTGCTGCTGGATCTCCATCAACCTCTCCTTCCCCCTTGCTGGATCAAGGAGGAGACGTCTTCCCCAACCGTACGTGTGTTGAACGCGGAGGTGCCGTCCATTCGTTGATTTGGATCACGACGAATATGACTCCATCAACCCCGTTCTCTTGAACGCTTCCGCTCGCGATCTACAAGGGTTTGTAGATGCACTCCTTTTCCCCTCGTTGCTAGATAACTCCATAGATTGATCTTGGTGATGCGTAGAAATTTTTTGATTTCTGCTACGTTCCCCAACAGTGGCATCATGAGCTAGGTCTATGCGTAGTTACTATGCACGAGTAGAACACAAAGCAGTTGTGGGCGTAGATGTTGTCAATTTTCTTGCCACTACTAGTATTATATTGCTTCGGCGGCATCGTGGGATGAAGCGGCCCGGACCGACCTTACATGTACGCTTACGTGAGACAGGTTCCACCGACTGACATGCACTAGTTGCATAAGGTGGCTAGCGGGTGTCTGTCTCTCCCACTTTAGTTGGAGCGGATTCGATGAAAAGGGTCCTTATGAAGGGTAAATAGAAATTGGCATATCACGTTGTGGTTTTACGTAGGTAAGAAACGTTCTTGCTAGAAACCTATAACAGCCACGTAAAAACATGCAACAACAATTAGAGGACGTCTAACTTGTTTTTGCAGCAAGTGCTTTGTGATGTGATATGGCCAAAAGATGTGATGAATGACATATGTGATGTATGAGATGATCATGTTCTTGTAATAGGAATCACGACTTGCATGTCGATGAGTATGACAACCGGCAGGAGCCATAGGAGTTGTCTTTATTTTTGTATGACCTGCGTGTCATTGAGTAACGCCATGTAAATTACTTTACTTTATTGCTAAACGCGTTAGCCATAGAAGTAGAAGTAATCATTGGCGTGACAACTTCATGAAGACACGATGATGGAGATCATGGTGTCATGCCGGTGACGAAGATGATCATGGCGCCCCGAAGATGGAGATCAAAGGAGCAAAATGATATTGGCCATATCATGTCACTATATGATTGCATGTGATGTTTATCATGTTTTGCTTCTTATTTGCTTAGAACGATGGTAGTAAATAAGATGATCCCTTATAATAATTTCAAGAAAAGTGTTCCCCCTAACTATGCACCGTTGCGAAGGTTCGTTGTTTTGAAGCACCACGTGATGATCGGGTGTGATAGATTCTAACGTTCGAATACAACGGGTGTAAGCCAGATTTACACACGCAATACACTTAGGTTGACTTGACGAGCCTAGCATGTACAGACATGGCCTCGGAACACGGAAGACCAAAAGGTCGAGCATGAGTCGTATAGAAGATACGATCAACATGAAGATGTTCACCGACGTTGACTAGTCCGTCTCACGTGATGATCGGACACGGCCTAGTTAACTCGGATCATATTTCACTTAGATGACTTGAGGGATGTCTATCTGAGTGGGAGTTCATTGAATAATTTGATTAGATGAACTTTATTATCATGAACTTAGTCTAAAATCTTTACAATATGTCTTGTAGATCAAATGGCCCACGCTAATGTTGCCCTCAACTTCAACGCGTTCCTAGAGAAAACCAAGCTGAAAGATGATGGAAGCAACTATACAGACTGGGTCCGGAACCTGAGGATCATCCTCATAGCTGCCAAGAAAGATTATGTCCTAGAAGCACCGCTAGGTGAAGCACCCATCCAAGAGAACCAAGACGTTATGAACGCTTGGCAGTCTCGTGCTAATGATTACTCCCTCGTTCAGTGCGGCATGCTTTACAGCTTAGAACCCGGGCTCCAATAGCGTTTTGAGCAACACGGAGCATATGAGATGTTCGAAGAGCTGAAAGTGGTTTTCCAAGCTCATGCCCGGTCGAGAGATATGAAGTCTCGACAAGTTCTTGCTTGTAAGATGGAGGAAAATAGTTCGTCGGTGAGCACATACTCAAAATGTCGGGCTGCACAACCGCTTGACTCAGCTGGAGTTAATCTCCTGGATGACGCGGTCATTGACAGATCCTTGATCGCTTCCACCGAGCTACAAGAGCTTTGTGATGAACTTCAATATGCAGGGATGGAAAAGACCATTCCGAGGTATATTCAATGCTGAAATCAGCGGAGGTGGAGATCAAAAGGAACATCAAGTGTTGATGGTGAATAAAACCACTAAGTTTAAGAAAGGCAAGGGTAAGAAGAACTTCAAGAAGGACGGCAAGGGAGTTGCTGCGCCCGAGAAGTCGATTGCGGGAAGAAGCCAAAGAATGGACCCAAACACGAGGTCGAGTGCTTTTATTGCAAGGGAAGTGGTCTTCGGAAGCGGAACTGCCCCAAATACTTAGCGGACAAGAAGGCGGCAACACCAAAGGTATATGTGATATACATGTAATTGATGTGTACCTTACCAAGACTCGTAGTAGCTCCGGTATTTGATACGGTGCCGTTGCTCATATTTGTAACTCAAAGCAGGAGCTGCGGAATAAGCGGAGGCGGTGAAGGGACGAGGTGACGATGCGCGTCGGGAATGGTTCCAAGGTCGATGTGATCGCCGTCGGCACGCTGCCTCTACATTTACCTACGGGATTAGTTTAAAACCTCAATAAGTGTTATTTAGTGCCAGCTTTGAGCATGAACATTGTATCAGGATCTCGTTTAATTCGAGATGGCTACTCATTTAAATCCTTGAATAATGGTTGTTCTATTTATATGAGAGATATGTTTTATGGTCATGCCCCGCTGGTGAATGGTTTATTCTTAATGAATCTCGAGCATAATGTTACACATATTCATAGTGTGAATACCAAAAGATGTAAAGTTGATAACGATAGTCCCACATACTTGTGGCACTGCCGCCTTGGTCACATAGGTGTCAAACGCATGAAGAAGCTCCATGTTGATGGACTTTTAGAGTCTCTCGATTATGAATCATTTGACACATGCGAACCATGCCTTATGGGCAAAATGACCAAGACTCCGTTCTCCGGAACAATGGAGCGAGCAACCAACTTGTTGGAAATCATACATACCGATGTGTGCGGTCCAATGAGCGTTGAGGCTCGTGGAGGATATCATTATGTTCTCACTCTCACTGATGACTTGAGTAGATATGGATATGTCTACTTAATGAAACACAAGTCTGAGACCTTTGAAAAGTTCAAGGAATTTCAGAGTGAGGTTGAGAATCAACGTGACAGGAAGATAAAGTTCTTACGATCAGATCGTGGGGGAGAATATTTAAGTCATGAATTTGGTACGCACTTAAGGAAATGTGGAATCGTTTCACAACTCACGCCGCCTGGAACACCTCAGCGTAACGGTGTGTCCGAACGTCGTAATCGCACTCTATTGGATATGGTGCGATCCATGATGTCACTCACCGATTTACCGCTATCATTTTGGGGATACGCTCTAGAGACAGCTGCATTCACTTTAAATAGGGCTCCGTCGAAATCCGTTGAGACGACACCGTATGAATTATGGTTTGGGAAGAAACCTAAGCTGTCGTTTCTAAAAGTTTGGGGATGCGATGCTTATGTCAAGAAACTTCAACCTGAAAAGCTCGAACCCAAGTCGGAAAAATGTGTCTTCATAGGATACCCTAAGGAAACCATTGGGTATACCTTCTACCTCAGATCCGAAGGCAAGATCTTTGTTGCTAAGAACGGGTTCTTTCTGGAGAAAGAGTTTCTCTCGAAAGAGTTAAGTGGGAGGAAAGTAGAACTTGATGAAGTACTACCTCTTGAAACGGGAAGTAGCAGCTCAGGAAGATGTTCCTGTGGTTCCTGCACCAACTAGAGAGGAAGATAGTGATGATGATCAAGGTGCTTCAGATCAAGCTCCTACTGAACTTCGTAGGTCCACAAGGACACGTTCCGCACCAGAGTGGTACGGCAACCCGGCCTTTGAAATCATGTTGTTAGACAACGGTGAACCTTCGAACTATGAAGAAGCGATGGCGGGCCCGGATTCTGACAAATGGCTAGAAGCCATGAAATCCGAGATAGGATCCATGTATGAAAACGAAGTGTGGACTTTGACTGACTTGCCCGATGATCGGCGAGCCATAGAAAATAAATGGATCTTTAAGAAGAAGACGGACGCGGATGGTAATGTGACCATCTATAAGGCTCGACTTGTCGCTAAGGGTTATCGACAAGTTCAAGGGGTTGACTACGATGAGACTTTCTCACCCGTAGCGAAGCTGAAGTCCATCCGAATCATGTTAGCAATTGCCGCATTCTATGATTATGAGATATGGCAAATGGACGTCAAAATGGCATTCCTTAACGACTTTCTTAAGGAAGAATTGTATATGATGCAGCCGGAAGGTTTTGTCGATCCAGAGAATGCTAACAAGGTGTGCAAGCTCCAACGCTCAATCTATGGGCTGGTGCAAGCATCTCGGAGTTGGAACATTCAATTTGATGAGATGATCAAAGCGTTTGGGTTTACATGACTTATGGAGAAGCTTTGTGTTTACAAGAAAGTGAGTGGGAGCTCAGTAGCATTTCTCATATTATACGTGGATGACATACTGTTGATGGGAAATGATATAGAATTCTTGGAAAGCATAAAGGCCTACTTGAACAAGTGTTTTTCAATGAAGGACCTTGGAGAAGCTGCTTATATATTAGGCTTCAAGATCTATAGAGATAGATCGAGACGCCTCGTTGGTCTTTCTCAAAGTACGTACCTTGACAAGATATCGAAGAAGTTCAATATGGATCAGTCCAAGAAGGGGTTCTTGCCTGTATTGCAAGGTGTGCGATTGAGCACGGCTCAATGCCCGACCACGGCAGAAGATAGAGAAAAGATGAGTGTCGTCCCCTATGCCTCAGCCATAGGGTCTATTATGTATGCCATGCTGTGTACCATACCTGATGTAAACCTTGCGGTAAGTTTGGTAGGAAGGTACCAAAGTAATCCCGGCATGGAACACTGGACAGCGGTCAAGAATATCCTGAAGTACCTGAAAAGGACTAAGGACATGTTTCTCGTGTATGGAGGTGACGAAGAGCTTGTCGTAAAGGGTTACGTCAACGCTAGCTTCGACACAGATCTGGATGACTCTAAGTCACAAACCAGATACATGTTTATTTTGAATGGTGGGGCAGTAAGCTGGTGCAGTTGCAAGCAAAGCGTCATGGCGGGATCTACATGTGAAGCGGAGTACATGGCAGCCTCGAAGGCAGCGCATGAAGCAATCTGGGTGAAGGAGTTCATCACCGACCTAGGAGTCATACCCAATGCGTCGGGGCCGATCACACTCTTCTGTGACAACACTGGAGCTATTGCACTAGCCAAGGAGCCCATGTTTCACAAGAAGACCAGGCAAATCAAGCGTCGCTTCAACTCCATTCATGAAAATGTTCAAGATGGAGACATAGATATTTGTAAAGTACATACATACCTGAATGTCGCATATCCATTGACTAAACCTCTCCCTAGAGCAAAACATGATCAACACAAGAACTCTATGGGTGTTCGATTCATCACAATGTAACTAGATTAGTGACTCTAGTGCAAGTGGGAGACTGTTGGAAATATGCCCTAGAGGCAATAATAAAATGGTTATTATTATATTTCTTTGTTCATGATAATTGTCTATTATTCATGTTATAATTGTGTTATCTGGAAATCGTAATACATGTGTGAATACATAGACCACAACATGTCCCTAGTGAGCCTCTAATTGACTAGCTCGTTGATCAACAGATAGTCATGGTTTCCCGACTATGGACATTGGATGTCATTGATAACGGGATCACATCATTAGGAGAATGATGTGATGGACAAGACCCAATCCTAAGCATAGCACAAAGATCGTGTAGTTCGTTTGCTAGAGCTTTTCCAAATGTCAAGTATCATTTCCTTAGACCATGAGATTGTGCAACTCCCGGATACCGTAGGAGTGCTTTGGGTGTGCCAAACGTCACAACGTAACTGGGTGGCTATAAAGGTGCACTACGGGTATCTCCGAAAGTGTCTGTTGGGTTGGCACGAATCGAGACTGGGATTTGTCACTCCGTATGACGGAGAGGTAACTCTGGGCCCACTCGGTAATGCATCATCATAATGAGCTCAATGTGATCAAGTAGTTGATCACGGGATCATGCATTACGGTACGAGTAAAGTGACTTGCCGGTAACGAGATTGAACGAGGTATTTGGGATACCGACGATCGAGTCTCGGGCAAGTAATGTACCGATTGACAAAGGGAATTGAATACGGGATTGATTGAATCCTCGACATCGTGATTCATCTGATGAGATCATCGAGGAGCATGTGGGAGCCAACATGGGTATCCAGATCCCACTATTGGTTATTGACAGGAGAGTCGTCTCGGTCATGTCTGCGTGTCTCCCGAACCCGTAGGGTCTACACACTTAAGGTTCGGTGACGCTATGGTTGTAGAGATATTAGTATGCAGTAACCCGAAAGTTTTTCGGAGTCCCGGATGAGATCCCGGACGTCACGAGGAGTTCTGTAATGGTCCGGAGGTAAAGATTTATATATAGGAAGTCAAGTTTCGGCCATCGGGAGAGTTTTGGGGGTCACCGGTATTGTACGGGGACCACCGGAAGGGTCCCGGGGATCCACCGGGTGGGGCCACCTATCCCGGAGGGCCCCATGGGCTGAAGTGGGGAGGGGAACCAGTCCCTGGTGGGCTTGTGCGCCCCCTTGGGCCTTCCCCTGCGCCTAGGGCAGGAAACCCTAGGGGTGGGGGCGCCCCCCTTGGCTTGGGGGGGAGGCCACCCCCTTGGCCGCCGCCCCCCCTTGGAGACCCCATCTCCTAGGGCCGGCGCCCCCCAGGGGCCCTATATATAGTGGGGGGAGGGCAGCCGCACCCTAGCCCCTGGTGCCTCCCTCTCCCTCTCCAACACCTCCTCCTCTCCGTAGAGCTTGGCGAAGCCCTGCCGAGATCCCTGCTGCATCCACCACCACGTCGTCGTGCTGTTGGATCTCCATCAACCTCTCCTTCCCCCTTTCTAGATCAAGAAGGAGGAGACGTCTTACCCAACCGTACGTGTGTTGAACGCGGAGGTGCCGTCCGTTCGGCGCTCGGTCATCGGTGATTTGGATCACGACGAGTACGACTCCATCAACCCCGTTCTCTTGAACGCTTCCGCTCACGATCTACAAGGGTATGTAGATGCACTCCTTTCCCCTCGTTGCTAGATAACTCCATAGATTGATCTTGGTGATGCGTAGAATTTTTTTGATTTCTGCTACGTTCCCCGACATCTTGTCCATCACATCATTCTCTAATGATGTGATCCCGTTCATCAAATGACAACACATGTCTATGGTTAGGAAACTTAACCATCTTTGATTAACGAGCTAGTCAAGTAGAGGCATACTAGGGACACTCTGTTTGTCTATGTATCCACGCATGTACCAAGTTTCCGGTTAAGACAATTCTAGCATGAATAATAAACATTTATCATGATATAAGGAAATATAAAATAACAACTTTATTATTGCCTCTAGGGCATTTCCTTCAAAAAATACTATGAATATGAAATACGGTCCATCTTGAAACTAGTTAATCTATCCTTTCATTACATTATATCACATTAACCAATCGTATTCAACCATTCAACTAACATCAATCATATCATATTCAACAATTGTAAAAAATGTATATATAAAGATTAAATAGGTTCACCTTCAAACTAGGTTCTGATACGTCTCCAACGTATCTATAATTTTTTATTGTTCCATGCTATTATATGTTCTATTTTGGATGTTAATGGGCTTATTTATACTCTTTTTTTGGGACTAACCTACTAACCCAAGGCCCAGTGCAAATTGCTGCTTTTTTTTTGCCTATTTCAGTGTTTCGCAGAAAAGGAATATCAAACGGAGTCCAAACGGAATGAAACCTTCGGGAGAGTTATTTTTGGAACTAACGTGATCCAGAGGACTTGGAGTGGACGTCAAGAAACAAACAAGGAGGCCACGAGGCAGGGAGGCGCGCCCCCCCACCCTCGTGGACCCCTCGTGGCTCCACCGACCTACTTCTTCCTCCTATATATACCTACGTACCCTGAAACCAACCAGGAGCACCACGAAACCCCTATTTCCACCGCCGCAACCTTCTGTACCCGTGAGATCCCATCTTGGGGCCTTTTCCGGCGCTCCGCCGGAGGGGGCATCGATCACGGAGGGCTTCTACATCAACACCATAGCCTCTCCGATGATGTGTGAGTAGTTTATCACAGACCTTCGGGTCCATAGTTATTAGCTAGATGGCTTCTTCTCTCTCTTTGGATCTCAGTACAAAGTTCTCCTCGATCTTCTTGGAGATCTATTCGATGTAACTCTTTTTGCGGTGTGTTTGTCGAGATCCGATGAATTGTGGGTTTATGATCAAGATTATCTATGAACAATATTAGAATCTTCTCTGAATTCTTTTATGTATGATTGGTTATCTTTGCAGGTCTCTTCGAATTATCACTTTGGTTTGGCCTACTAGATTGATCTTTCATGCAATGGGAGAAGTGCTTAGCTTTGGATTCAATCTTGCGGTGCTCGATCCTAGTGACAGCAGGGGAAACGACACGTATTGTGTTGTTGCCATCGAGGATAAAAAGATGGGGTTTATATCATATTGCTTGAGTTTATCCCTTTACATCATGTCATCTTACCTAATGCGTTACTCTGTTCTTATGAACTTAATACTCTAGATGCATGTTGGATAGCGGTCGATGTGTGGAGTAATAGTAGTAGATGCAGGCTGGAGTCGGTCTACTTGTCACGGACATGATGCCTATATACATGATCATGCCTAGATATTCTCATACGCTTTTCTATCAATTGCTCGACAGTAATTTGTTCACCCACCGTAATACTTATGCTATCTTGAGAGAAGCCACTAGTGAAACCTATGGCCCCCGGGTCTATTTTCCATCATATTAATCTCCCATCAACTAGCTATTTCTGGCGCCGTTTACTTTGCATTCTTTACTTTCAATCTTTATCATAAAAATACCAAAAATATTATCTTATCATCTCTATCAGATCCCACTTTTGCAAGTGGCCGTGAAGGGATTGACAACCCCTTTATCGCGTTGGTTGCAAGGTTCGTATTTGTTTGTGTAGGTATGAGGGACTTGCGTGTGGCCTCCTACTAGATTGATACTTTGGTTCTCAAAAACTGAGGGAAATACTTACGCTACTTTGCTGCATCACCCTTTCCTCTTCAAGGGAAAACCAACGCATGCTCAAGAGGTAGCAGGTTCATCTTCAAACTAGTTAACAAATCCAACATATTCAACCACATCACCTTATCAATCATATTCAAACATATTTAACCACATCAATAAATCATTCAAAAAACCATGAACTAGGGTTCATCAACTATATAAAACAGGCTCTATCATAGTCAACTTCAACCACATCACCACATAAATCATATTCAACTACATCAAACATTATATAACTCCTAACTAAACAAAACCTAAAAACAACAAAAATGAAAATCTACTAGATGAAATATGATTCATCTTGTGCCAAATAATGTGTCGAATCGAAATCTTCTTAACTAAAGCGAATTGGAGGGATTGAGAGAGCTTACTTTTCTTGTTTCGGAGCCTTCTCGATCCGCAAAAAACCGTTGACAAACGAAGAATATTGGATGGGAGGAGTGGAGGGGATGAGAGAGGGCTTCCCCTCTCTGTTCTTGCGGGCGGTGGCAGGGGAGAAGAAGATGGGGGCTGGGTTCGTGGGTGGGCCCCATGAGCTGCCCCCTTCGGGCTTATAACGGTTCGACACTTACCGCCAAGGAGATTGGCGGTAGGGTTGCACTACCTACCTCCTGATGATTGCTACCTCTTGAGCATGTGTTGGTTTTCCCTTGAAGAGGAAAGGGTGATGCAGCAAAGTAGCGTAAATATTTCCCTCAGTTTTTGAGAACCAAGGTATCAATCCAGTAGGAGACTACACGCAAGTCACCTAGTACCTGCACAAACAATCAAGAACCTTGCAACCAACGCGATAAAGGGGTTGTCAATCCCTTCACGACCACTTGCAAAAGTGAGATCTGATAAAGATAGAAAGATAAATATTTTCGGTATTTTTGTACAGATTGAAAAGTAAAGATTGCAAAATAGTAAACTAGAATTGTAGATCGGAAACTTATATGATGGAAAATAGACCCGGGGGCCATAGGTTTCACTGGTGGCTTCTCTCATGATAGCATATATTACGGTGGGTGAACAAATTATCTACCGAGCAATTGTTAGAAAAGCGCATAGTTATGAGAATATCTATGCATGATCATGAATATAGCCATCACGTCTGTGTCAAGTAGACCGAAACGACTCTGCATCTACTACTATTACTCCACACATCGACCGCTATCCAGCATGCATCTAGAGTATTAAGTTCATAAGAACAGAGTAACGCATTAGGTAAGATGACATGATGTAGAGGGATAAACTCAAGCAATGTGATATAAACCCCATCTTTTTATCCTCGATGGCAATAATACAATACGTGCCTTGCTGCCCCTACTGTCACTAGGAAAGGACACCGCAAGATTGAACCCAAAGCTAAGCACTTCTCCCATTGCAAGAAAGATCAATCTAGTAGGAGAAACTAAACCGATAATTCGAAGAGACTTGCAAAGATAACAAATCATGCATATAAGAATTCAGAGAAAAACCAAATATTGTTCATAGATAATCTTGATCATAAACCCACAATTCATCGGATCTCGGCAAACACACCGCAAAAGAGTATTACATCGAATAGATCTCCAAGAACATCGAGGAGAAGTTTGTATTGAGAACCAAAGAGAGAGAAGAAGCCATCTAGCTAATAACTATGGACCCGAGGTCTGTGGTAAACTACTCACACATCATCGGAGAGGCTATGGTGTTGATGTAGAAGCCCTCCATGATCGATTCCCCCTCCGACGGAGCGCCGAAAAAGGCCCCAAGATGGGATCTCACAGGTATAGAAGGTTGCGGCGGTGGAAAAGTGGTTTCGTGGCTCCCCTGGATATTTTTAGGGTATAAGAGTATATATATATAGGCAAAAGAAGTACGCCGGTGGAGCTACGAGGGGCCCACAAGGGTGGGGGGCACACCTACCCCCCTTGGACGCGCCCTCCTACCTCGTGACCACCTCGTTGCGTCTCTGACTTCCACTCTAAGTCTCCTGGATTGCGTTTGTTCCAAGAAAGATCCTCGCGAAGGTTTCGTTCCGTTTGGATTCCGTTTGATATTCCTTTTCTGCCAAACACTGAAATAGGCAAAAAATACAGCAACTGGCACTGGGCCTCCGGTTAATAGGTTAGTCCCAAAAATAATATAAAAGAGCATATTAAAGCCCATTAAACATCCAAAATTGATAATATAATAGCATGGAACAATAAAAAATTATAGATACGTTGGAGACGTATCAAGCATCCCCAAGCTTAATTCCTGCTCGTTCTCGAGTAGGTAAATGATAAAAACAGAATTTTTGATGTGGAATGCTACCTAACATAATTTTTCAATGTAATTTCCTTTATTGTGGCATGAATGTTCAGATCCGAAAGATTCAAGACAAAAGTTTAGTATTGACATAAAAATAATAATACTTCAAGCATACTAACCAAGCAATTATGTCCTGTCAAAATAACATAGCCAAAGAAAGCTCATCTCTACAAAATCATATAGTTTGGCCATGCTTCATCTTCGTCACACAAAATGCTTCCATCATGCACAACCCTGATGATAAGCCAAGCAATTGTTTCATACTTTAGTATTCTCAAACTTTTTCAACTTTCACACAATATATGAGCGCGAGCCATGGACATAGCAATATAGGTGGAATAGAATGGTGGTTGTGGAGATGACAAAAAAAGAGGAAGATGGTCTCACATCAACTAGGCGTAGGCTATGGAGATGCCCACCAATAGATATCAACGTGAGTGAGTAGGGATTGCCATGCAACGGGTGCACTAGAGCTATAAGTGTATGAAAGATCAACAAAAAAACTAAGTGGTGTGCATCCAACTCGCTTGCTCACGAAGACCTAGGGCATTTGAGGGAGCCCATCATTGGAATATACAAGCCAAGTTCTATGATGAAAAATTCCCACTAGTATATGAAAGTGACAACATAAGAGACGCTTTATCATGAAGATCATGGTGCTACTTTGAAGCACAAGTGTGGAAAAAGGATAGTAACATTGTCCCTTCTCTCTTTTTCTCTCTTCATTATATTTTTTGGGTGGGCTTCTTTGGCCTCTTTTCTTATTTTGGCTTCTTTGGCCTTTTTTTTCGTCCGAAGTCTCATCCCGACTTGTGGGGGAATCATAGTCTCCATCATCCTTTCCTCACATGGGACAATGCTCTAATAATGAAGATCATCACACTTTTATTTACTTACAACTCAAGAATTACAACTCGATACTTAGAACAAAATATGACTCTATGTGAATGCCTCCGGCGGTGTACCGGGATATGCAATGAATCAAGAGTGACATGTATGAAAAAATGAATGGTGGCCTTGCCACAAATACGATGTCAACTACATGATCATGCAAAGCAATATGACAATGATGGAGCGTGTCATAATAAATGGAACGGTGGAAAGTTGCATGGAAATATATCTCGGAATTGCTATGGGAATGCCATAATAGAAAGGTATGGTGGCTGTTTTGAGGAAGGTAAGTGATGGGTTTATGGTATCGACGGAAGTTGCGCTGTACAAGAGAGGCTAGCAATGGTGGAAGGGTGAGAGTGCGTATAATCCATGGACTCAACATTAGTCATAAAGAACTCACATACTTATTGCAAAAATCTACAAGTCATCAAACCCAAAGCACTACGCACATGCTCCTAGGGGGATAGATTGGTAGGAAAAGACCATCGCTCATCCCCGGCCGCCACTCATAAGGAAGGCAATGAAAGAAACACCTCATGCTTCAAATTTGTCACACAACGGTTACTATACGTGCATGCTACGGGACTTGCAAACCCCAACACAAGTATTTCTCAATTTCACAATTACTCAACTAGCACGACTCTAATATCACTATCTTCATATCTCAAAACAATTATCAAGTGTCAAACTTCTCATAGTGTTTAATGCACTCTATATGAAAGTTTTTATTATACCCATCTTGGATGCCTATCATATTAGGACTAATTTTATAGCCAAAGCAAATTACCATGATGTTCTAAAAGACTCTCAAAATAATATAAGTGAAGCATGAGAGATCAATAATTTCTATAAAATAAAACCACCACCGTGCTCTAAAAAGATATAAGCGAAGCACTAGAGCAAAATTATGTAGCTGAAAAGATATAAGTGAAGCACATAGAGTATTCTAATAAATTCCGATTCATGTGTGTCTCTACCAAAAGATGTGTACAACAAGGATGATTGTGGTAAACTAAAAAGCAAAGACTCAAATCATACAAGTTGCTCCAAGCAAAACACATATCATGTGGTGAATAAAAATATAGCATCAAGTAAAATTACTGATAGACGAATACGAAAGAGGGGATGCCTTCCGGGGCATCCCCAAGCTTAGGCTTTTGTTGTCCTTGAATTTTACCTTGGGGTGCCTTGGGCATCACCAAGCTTAGGCTCTTGCCACTCTTTATTCCAAAATCCATCAAATCTTTACCCAAAAACTTGAAAACTTCACAACACAAAACTTAAACAGAAAATCTCATGAGCTCTGTTAGTATGCAAACAAATCACCACTTTAAGGTACTGGAATGAACTCATTCTTTATTTATATTGGTGTTAAACCTAATGTATTCCAACTTCTCTATGGTTCATACCCCCCGATACTAGCCATAGATTCATCAAAATAAGCAAACAACACAAGAAAAACAGAATCTGTCAAAACAGAACAGTCTGTAGAAATCTGTGTGACCTTAGTTCAAGGAGAATACGGTGAGGACTTGGTGTCCTGAGCTGCGTGCTCAACGACTGGGTGTCCGTGACTGTGTGTCCTCGAGTTTAAATACTCAGCCGCTCCAACCAGACGTACAACTGAGACAGCAGTTGGAACTGGTCTACCAAATCATTGTCTTCACCAACCTTACTGGTTCTATTTCCTCAACTCTTTCATTTCCTCATTATTGTGTTGAGTGTTTGTTCATATCTGTGTTTGAAGACTTTGACTGAAGACTTTCTCAATTTCCTCAGTTCAATTTCTTTAGTCTGTTTGTCTTCATCTTGTGTTATCCTGTCATTACCTTTTCTGTACTCTGTGATTGTCTTCATTTCATCATGATGACCATGCATCAGATTCTGTTATGCTTACTTGAGTACTTATTCCGCTGCAAGTAGTTCTTCGCTAAGGAATTTCCTCACCGGCAAATTCCTCAGTGAAGAATTCATAAAAATCGCCTATTCACCCCCCTCTAGTCGATATAACGCACTTTCACTTGGTATGTCTTGACTTGGCGTAGATCTCCCCGGCAACGGCGCCAGAAATCCTTCTTGCTACCACTTGAGCATGCGTTGGTGTTCCCTTGAAGAGGAAAGGGTGATGCAGCAAAGTAGCATAAGTATTTGCCTCGGTTTTTAGAACCAAGGTATCAATCCAGTAGGAGACTACATGCAAGTCACCTAGTACCTGCACAAACAATCAAGAACCTTGCAACCAACGCGATAAAGGGATTGTCAATCCCTTCACGGCCACTTGCAAAAGTGAGATCTGATAAAGATATTAAGATAAATATTTTTGGTATTTTTGTATAGATTGAAAAGTAAAGATTGCAAAATAGTAAACTAGAATTGTAGATCGGAAACTTATATGATGGAAAATAGACCCGGGGGCCATAGATTTCACTAGTGGCTTCTCTCATGATAGGATATATTACGGTGGGTGAACAAATTACTGCCGAGCAATTGATAGAAAAGCGCATAGTTATGAGAATATCTATGCATGATCATGAATATAGCCATCACGTCTGTGTCGAGTAGACCGAAACGACTCTGCATCTACTACTATTACTCCACACATCGACTGCTATCCAGCATGCATCTAGAGTATTAAGTTCATAAGAACAGAGTAACGCATTAGGTAAGATGGCATGATGTAGAGGGATAAACTTAAGCAATATGATATAAACCCCATCTTTTTATCCTCGATGGCAACAATACAATACGTGCCCTGCCGCCCCTACTGTCACTGGGAAAGGACACCGCAAGATTGAACCCAAAGCTAAGCACTTCTCCCATTGCAAGAAAGATCAATCTAGTAGGCGAAACTAAACCGATAATTCGAAGAGACTTGCAAAGATAACAAATCATGCATATAAGAATTCAGAGAAGAACCAATTACTGTTCATAGATAATCTTGATCATAAACCCACAATTCATCGGATCTCGGCAAACACACCGCAAAAAGAGTATTACGTCGAATAGATCTCCAAGAACATCGAGGAGAACTTTGTATTGAGAAGCAAAGAGAGAGAAGAAGCCATCTAGCTAATAACTATGGACCCGAAGGTCTATGGTAAACTACTCACACATCATCGGAGAGGCTATGGTGTTGATGTAGAAGCCCTCCGTGATTGATTCCCCCTCCGACGGAGCGCCGGAAAAGGCACCAAGATGGGATCTCACGCGTACAGAAGGTTGCGGCGGTGGAAAAGTGGTTTCGTGGCTCCCCTGGATGTTTTTAGGGTATAAGAGTATATATAGACGAAAGAAGTACGTCGGTGGAGCTACGAGGGGCCCACGAGGATGGGGGGCGCGCCCTCCTACCTCGTGGCCACCTCGTTGCATCTCTGATTTCCACTCTAAGTCTTCTGGATTGCGTTTGTTCCAAGAAAGATCCTCGCGAAGGTTTCGTTCCGTTTGATATTCCTTTTCTGCGAAACACTGAAATAGGCAAAAAACAGCAACTGTCACTGGGCCTCCGGTTAATAGGTTAGTCCCAAAAATAATATAAAAGAGCATATTAAAGCCCATTAAACATCCAAAACAGATAATATAATAGCATGGAACAATAAAAAATATAGATACGTTGGAGACGTATCTATGACCGAGCGGTAGGGTCGACGGCAGGAAACAACAGTTGTTTGGCGAGGCTGACGTGGATAAGTGGTCTACTGCCGGGAACCACGGCGGTAGCTTGTTCAAGCCTACCGCCATGATCCCTTGCGGTAGGAAAAGGGTCAAATCGTGATTTTTTTTACAACCGAGGTCATATCCTGCTGAAGTTACCTGAAAGGGTCAAAACATGAAATTTTGCCCCGCTTGGTATAGCTGGCCAAACGGGCCGGGCCAAACAGGCCAGCCCGCGAGCACGGCCCGCCATGGGCTAGGCACGACACGGGCTAAACGAGCCGTGCCCGGCACGCGACACGCCTTGGACCGTGCCTGGGCCTGGAGCCTAGGGCCAGCACGCATGGCCCGTTTAACTTTTTTATATAAGTATACCTAAAATATAGCCCAATAGGCCTAAAAATGAGCCCAACAAGCTGAAAATGTGCAGCCCATCGTGCTAAACGGGCCATCGGGCCGGCCCGTTTACTAATCAGGCTGTGCCTGGGCAAAGGAGCAGCGCCCATGCGGGCCGTGCCGGGCCAGGCACGATTTGCACAGGCCGGGCCGGCCCGTTTGGCCAGATCTGCCGCCTGGGCTCATGTTGCCCACAGAGCACAGAGTTTGCACCAGAAACCCACGCAGGCCCGGGACGCGAAACCCACGCACCCATTCGCACTGCCGCCTCCGCGCGCTCACACTCGCCAGGCACGCGCGCCGCGCCTCCTCGCCGTTTCGCGTTTCCTTCCACAACGGCGACCCGATGCCACGCCGGATGCCAAAATCGGCAACCCGGGCAAGCGCCGTCGTATATAAGGATGCCTCGTTTCCCTAGCCCTAGCCGCGCCTCCTCCGACCCTCACCGCCGCCGCCCCGAAACCCTAACCCACTCCGCGAGTAGATCCGCACGCCCTGCTCTCTCCGCCACCAGCCGCCAGAGATGGCCGCCGCAATTCATCTGCGTCCGCGACACCCGCTCCACCAGATTCCGTCGCCGCCCCTAACTTCGCTCCTGCTCGCCGCCGACCCGCTCCACCAGGCTGCCGTGGCTAACCCCAACTCTCCGTGCTCGCCGCCAACCCGTCCACCAGCCGGCAGCGGCGGCGCGGCGGGATGTATGGCGCTCTGGGGCCCTCCCAACCGAGCAAGGGCCTTTGACGTTGTTGCCGCTTCGCCGCCGCCACAAGGCGCGCTGTGATGAAGATGGTCCGGGCGTGAACATGATGGATCCGGCGCCTGCAAGGACCCCGGTGATGCAAGGGCAAACACGATGGTGCCGATGCCCTGCGAGCAGGTCATTACCATGCCCCCACAAGGCGGACTGTGATGGCACCTCTGCCTTTCCCCGCCGGTCCTCCATCCATGATGGCACCTCCGTCCTTCTATGATGTCGCTTCACCATCCACGGTGCAGCAGCCTCCACATGCCGGATACATGATGGCTCCACCGATGGCGGCGCTGCATCTCCCACAAAGCCGTACACATGGTGGCACAGCCGCCTTTGCCATCTGGCCCCCCTCCTCTCAAGCGTCACCGTCCTGACTACTTTGGTTTGTGCTTACTGCTCAATACTCTGCCTCTGTTAGATTAATTCTTTGTTTTGTTCCTGCAGATTCATATAAAAATTTAGCAAAGAGAAATGAAACCTTATCAGATTTGTTGATGCTTATGGTTGTAGTTTATAGAGTAGATTTTGTTGATGCTTATGGTTGTAGTTTATACAATAGTTTATTATTATTATTATGTTTGGAGCTTATACAATTGTCTGTTTGTTGGCCAAATGTACGGTTAGGCTTTTGATTATGTCTGTAAAAAGCATATGGCTATAGACATATCTTTGATTTTTTCTGGGAAGCTTAATAGTCAACGCTGTGGTTGTTTCTCTTATGGTTCAACATGGATATTCGAGATGTTGTTGATTGTTAGATTGTACCTGTTTAAAAGCATCACTGCATCAGGTTTGTAGACTGAAGGTTTGGATTTGTTAATGAGAATTTAGAACATAAGTATGGGAGATTATTGTCTCATTAGCCTAACTTTTTCTGTTAAATCTTCGAAGAAAAATCCTAGGATAGTTATAGGATACAGTTCTGGGATTTTTCTCTCTATCGTGTTGGTAGCATTTTGACATGTGGATTAAGCGTTGCCCAGCTTTTGCTATGTTAAAAACATTGGCGCAAAACTGACAGCACATATTTCTACAATTGTTCTAAAGAGCTTTGAAATGGACATCATATGACCAAATATATTACAAATCTTTAAAAACTTGAATTGGTCAATAGTGCTTACGTCAATCTGGTCGATCTAGCTTAGGGTTTGCATGCTACTGCGTCGTAGCACGGTCGCACCCTTACTTTTGACGCAGCAATTAATAGTTTAATAAAGCTAGTTCCTCTTTCCTATTAGTACCCTTCCAATATTTTATTGAGTATGACTAATTGCCATTTGGGCATTAGTTGTATATTTGTTGTCATCGTTGAGCTGCATGATAGGTTAAATAAATCACCATCTCCTCAGTTGGCAGCTTAGATTTTTCTCATCTCAAAAAGTCCCCTACATTTATCAATGCGTGTGAATATCTTTAATGCTTGTTATGAAAAATCAGCATGCATATGTCCATTTCAACCTGATAGATGATATGCTCGTCATCATTTAACTTGTTTAAACCCCTTTCACATTGGTAACGCCATAACAGTGAGATTGCTTTTCCCCCCTCTCCAGATGTCCCTTTCTTGATATGTGATATAGTTAGATCCACACTTTAGTTAATGCTCTCATGTTAACGTGTGTTATGAAAAATCAGCGTGCATATGTCCATTTCAACCTCATAGATGACAAATGAAGTCATCATTAGCAAACAATACTGAAACGTTGATATGCTTGTCATTTTTAACTTATTTAAACCCTTTTCACATTGGTAATGCTGTAATAGTGAGATTGCCTTTTCCCCCTCGCCAGATGTCTCTTTCTTGATCTGTGATATTGTTAGATCCACACTTTAGTTAATGCTGTCCTGTTATTGCGTGTTATGAAAAATCAGCGTGTATATGTCCATTTTAACCTCATAGATGACAAATGAGGTCATCATTAGCAAACGATACTGAAACGTTGACATGCTCGTCATCTTTTTAACTTATTTAAACCCTTTTCACATTGGTAACGCCGTAACAGCGAGATTGCCTTTTCCCCCTCTCCAGATGTCCATTTCTTGATATATGTGATATAGTTAGATCCACACTTTAGTTAATGCTGTCCTGTTTATTTTTATCTGTCTTGCTTTTTAAATGGTAGGTATAATTAATAATTAATAATTTCAAGCAACCTACACATCTGTGTTTGAATACTCACGGGGACTCCACTTGGGTGCTATCCATGCTTATTCGTGGAGTGGTCCCACTTCTACCTATCCGCTTGGGTGCTATCCGTGTTTATTGGTGGAGTGGTCTCACTTCTACCTAACAGTGGGCAGTTAAGGGAGGGATCCGTCCCCCTTTTGCTCTGTTTGTAAGCAATCACGAGTCACGTGTTGCTCAATGTCTTGTAGAAATTCATTCATTCCCAGTAACATATACATGCATATAATTTAGTTATTACACCCTTCTGTAGACATGACTTTTGGACCATGGATGGTGGTTTTGAGCTGGAAATGGCTGGATTTGATGAATCAATGGGACTGCCTTATGGGCCTTACATAAACAATGAGGTAACACAATAATTCCTTGTTCCTCATTAAGACTAGCAGCTTCATCAATAAATGTGAAGTCTTTGGATTATTTTATTTGACTGGTGCATCTTCTGAGATGCCTTCATTGGTTCTTATGAGCCACATCTTCCTTCAGACGCATCAAATACCCTACATGTTGAAGGTTTCCCACCCAACTGTACTAGACGGGAACTTGCACGTATCCTTTGCTATTATTATTTTGAGTTTATTTGTTATTTTATTAATAAGGGAACTATGTTGTATGTTTATGTTCTTACCAATCTTATGTCTCAGTCTTTTCTTTTGTGTTTTAGCTTGCACCATTTAGGGCTTCAGCTCCTTGACTCTTGCTTCTCTAGATATATTTCACCCTTTTACTGGGTTCTGTGCAGTAAGGCTGGAAAGACTGGATATAATAGTCGACATGTAATAGCTTATGCTGACTTTGAAACTCCTGCCCAAGACTTCTCTGCCATGAAGTCTCTGCAAGGTGAATATAACATCATTGTCAGTGTTACCAATTCTATACCTGATACTTACGTTACCAATTCTTTTGAGCTTTGGTCTGGACATCCTTTTGTATCAATATCGTTGTGTTCCCAAGTTGTGACTCTTACATAAGTACTTATGGCAGTTGTCAACCCTTGTTGATTGTTTCATTATTTGTTTGCATAACTTTCATGTTCTTACTGAGCTAGAGTTTACATGCTAGAATCTGCATGCAGAATAGAGAATACATTCCTTTGCTCTATTCTTTTCTGCTATGCTTCACTTCCAGTAGGTTGCGTGTTAACTATTGTTTATATATCACACATCTTGCAAATATAAGTGTAGCATTTATTCATTTCATATCCAGCATCTGCCAGATAACTTTTACCTGAATATTGAGATAAGTGCCTCGTGTTGCTACTACTATTTTCCCATTTTTTTAGTATTTTAGTGCATCAACTTTGTTCCCTAGATGATTCATTTCAGAGTTTCTACAGTTAGCATAATCCCTTATTTTGTTTGTCTCACTATCCCAAAATATGTCAGTGTTATAGCACGAAATTAACACTTGTTTGGTTGTGGGCTTGAAATAAACAATGGCGCTTCTTTTTGCAGGTTATTTGTTTGACATGCATGACCGATACTCAGTCAAATTGGACCTCTAGTTCCTTCCTGGTCCGTCCAAGGTAAACTGATGGCTCGTGCTAGGCGATAAATCCTGTGGGTCTCAGTTTCTTATATATCAATCTGAAACCATCAATTTGCAAATTCTTCCTTGCTTATGTTACCACATGGGTGAGAATGGATAACTTGATTAATTGTTTCTCAGGCTTTACCTGATACACTATGATGAGCCTATGTTAGAACTGGAATTGTTTTTTTTAAGTTAAATGTTGTATGAGATGCTCTAGTTTGTCATTTTGTACCGTAACTTATCATGTATCTGCGTGGCCCATACAATACAGTTATGAGGAACTGAAGGTTTCATATCATCAATGTTTTACAAAAGTAAAAGATTTCTGTTTGGTGGGCATATTACGTCAATATAGTTTTATTGTGGATTACACAAGGGCCATGACATGGCACTTGCCTGGTGCTCTTTAAGCTGCTTATCTTGAAGATAAGCAAAGTTTTGTTTGGTCCAATGATGTTTTCTGTTGTTGGGTTACTCAGGCAAGATCGATTGTGTTTGGTTCATAATCACTTAGTCACCTAGCCCACCTGTCATGCTCTTTTGGCTAAATTGCCACAATTGTGTGCATCACACTTCGGCCAACCAAGTAACCATATGCCATGACTCTCAATCCATGTTCCTTTGTGTGTGGGCGCCGTGCGGGGTTGGGGTGGTAGGATTCCTTGCGGTTTCGGGCAAGGCTCGCGTTGGCAGGGGAGGGATGCGCGGAACTGCCCGCCGGGCGTCCTGATTTCCGGTGGATTGTGAAGATCTTTTTGGTTGTGTTGTGCCATAACGTGTCCTCATCGGTGGCGGGTGCATGTACCCGCTGCCCGTGGCAGATAGTAGGGGATCTCTCCGTCCAACCGCGCTGCCGGCGAAGGAGGAAACGGCGAGGAGTCTTTTTTTTAGAATGGGGCATGGATTCGAGCGGAGGAGGAAGATGGCGAGATGATGAGCCTTAATGGTGATGGTGTTTGAGGTTGGTAGTGGGCCTCTTAATTGTGTTAGATGTACATTATGGATGCCCAGTCGGGAAAGCCCACTGAGAGCCACTGTTGTCTGACGGGCGGGCGCACACAGAGGGCCCCTGTAGGAGATGGAGAGGGAGATGGCGGCGGCGACAGGTGCGGTGTGGTATCGTATTCGCGGTCAGCGGTGGCGAGAGCGCGCCGCGTAGGAGGATGGTTGGGAAGCGGAGCGACAGGCAGCGTCGTGGCGCATGGCCGCACCCGCACCATGGGTGAAGCAGCAGCCGCTAGGGAGCTGAGGCAAGCCGCAATCGTCCCTTAGTTTCTGTATACTTCTCTTGTCAGCTGTCACCGTAATTGTCAATAGAAATTGCCAATTTTGGTTGCTAATCCCGCAGGTTAGCACAGTAGGCCGAAAAACGTTGTATCAGCCGCTTTGGCTCTTCTTCTAAGAAAATGGTGCATCTTTCCATGTTTATTCTAGAAAGAACAAAAGTAGGAGATGCTAGCTCTGTAAAATTAGATGGTGCGACACTGCGACGGCTCCATACAAATGTGCAACTCAAGCAGAAATGTTGGGTGTGCGTTAGTTCAGAGGAAATTATTTGGCCATGACCCTAAAATCAGGAACCTATTTGCCCATCAATTTGACCTTGCAATGTTTTTCAAATTTATCCATGAATTTGAATTGGATTGGATTAGATTGCATGACATAGTAGTTAAATGGATGTTTGGTTTGTCTACACAAAGACCGGTATGTTTGATTCAAGTCATTGCCATATCATCCCTACATTTTCCCTTTCAGTTTACCATTGCGATTATATTAGTGTATTTTCCTTGGCATTTATGGCGATGTCCCTCAATGTATCCATGAAATGCTTGTTTTATTTGCGTGCACTGTAATATGTTTTTGGTATTCTATTTCTGCTCAGATACGTTTAAGATACTGTTCCTCTATGCATAGGATACAATGCTTATAATATATAGCTGTTTAGCTGCTAACTCATCACTCTGGTGTGTGGTTTCGCAGATTCACATGGCAATCATTTTGTACAACTACTCTGGCCATAAGTAATGTTAATGTAACATATAATGGATCTTTCCATTTTATGGCTTCTCGTTACGTTTTCAACCCCAGTCTCTCGAATCCTTGGCGCTTGATAGAAAAATCACTGTGCTTGTCAATGTAGGTTATGAGGAATGGCCTGACATGAATGAGCCTACCCAGTCTTATCTTGTGTAACTCTATAGTTGAAGTAGTAATAATTGCAGCAGGTTTTTGATGTTCATAGTTTCTTGACCTCGATTCTTTGTGCAATCCTCTGGTTATTCAAATATGCCTTAATGCATTATAGTAGACACTCTAATTTAGCTGTTGGATTCTTTCTGCACCGAGCTATTTTCCCATCATGCCTTATCTGGATGCCTCTAATGTATTCTCCACTCTGGTCATGTCATGCGCTTATTTCAACATAAACTGAACATTGTTTGGCAATCTATTTATTTTGTATGAACAAGACATCATGCTGGAGACTTTGTATAAAGGCCAATGGCTGTCCACAGTTAAACATAGTAGCTTTGAAGACCTGCAGATTTAGTGTGTATATCCTTTAATTTACAATGGTAAACAATAGGACCCTCATTAGTACTGGTATGCTATCTTGGCAGTTGGTACAGCCAGTAAAGTGTTGTTTGTTTTGCCATTCAGATTTGACTACATAGAACTAGGACCCTTTTGTATGGGATTTCTGGATCAAATCAAAACAATCTTTCTGCATCTAAGGACGATGTTGACATGTAGTTCGGATAGTCCAATGCTTACCTTCTTTAGCCTGCATATAATTGCATGGCGACACATTTAGTTATATCTCTGGCTCAAGAGAAGGGCTGGGCGACCCTAACTAGACCAGTGTCAACATGCCATGGAGGCTAGCATCGTCAGACCAAGTCAGCGTTCTTGCTTGCAAATGCTTGAGAGAGGAGGTTGGTAAAGAACGCGATGTGCCTTGATGATGCACATGGAGCCATGCTGAAAGACAACACAAATAACCAGCCCATCGTCCATAAAGAAAAATGGGGAGGAAAACTTCCAGGCACCTCAACAACGCTGCAACAGGCATCACCAAGACGGGGTATTCGAGATGACATCGCCATCAGGGTAGGAGCGACGGCGCTGTGAGACCAAAACCTAGTGCACAAAGGACGGGAAAGAGAATCCTCTCCCCTCCGCGCCGCAACGACAGATCGTCGTTGCAGTCTGAGGGGAGAGGAGATTGCTCTTGTTGGCAGCTAGGGTTTCTTTCTTCTGTTAAGTGTGTTTGGATGAACTCAAGTTTGTTTTTTTGTCGAAGAAATTGTAAAGAATAAATGACTTCATGTATGACGCTTGTCCAAAAGTGGAAGCACCGCTTCTTTAGGTGTAGTGTTGCCATGCATAAAAGATTAAAAAAACAAGATAAATATTGGTAGGATGTTTGTGCTCAAATTTGACCATGTGATATTGTGATGCGATTCTAACTTCTGCCTGGTCTGACTCCTGTGTGTACGGTGAGGAGTGCAGATCTGCTGCCTTTTGTAGTTCTGTATGCTAATGGGAAACCATAAGATGAAGGCCCTTGTGTTTCACTGAGGTATGTGCATTAATCTTGACTTCCTGACTTTGGTTTGTGCTTGTTTACTGCTCATTTATCTGCCTATGTAGATTAATTGTTTGTTTTGTTCCTTGAGATTCATATAAAAGTGTAAGGGACAACAGTAATAGATGTGGTATTTTAGCATAGATAAATGGAATCGTATCAGATTTTGTTGATGCTTATGTTAGTAGTTAATACAATAGGTTTTGTTGATGCTTATGGTTGTTGCTTATGCAATTGTCTGTTTGTTGGCTTTGTGTACGCTTGGCTTTCTGTAATGTCTACAAAAAACATAGGGCTACAGTAGCAGTATAGCCCTATCTTCAAATATTTTTTGTGGGAAGCTTAATAGTCAATTCTGTGGTTGTTTTCTAGCTTAACAGGGATATTTGAGATATTATTTTGTAGACTAATACATGTTCGGATTTGCTAACGAGAATCTAGAACAGAAGCATGGTAGATTATTGTTTCCTGCTATTCCAAAAGTGGAAGCACCACATTTTTTAGATGCATTGTTGCCATGCATTATAAAAATGACAGGTATACGAGGATAAACAATGGTAGGATGTGGTTCATGCAGTTTGTGCTCAAACATTTTTTGCTTTTGAAACGGAATAGTTTGTGCAAAAATTTGATCAATAAGCTGGTCTGTTCAACCAACGGTTGGATGTTTTGCCTTTTTGTGAGAATTTATAGTCTACTTTTCTATCTCTACCATGTTGTACTTTTTGTGAGAACTTTGGCTTATCATTATTTTCAATGTTTTTCATGGCATTCATGAAATTTAAATGTATCATTGGAATTGAGTCTACCTCATGTCAGGCATCAAGGTCAAGATCATATTTCTGTGAAATGCGTTGAAAGGATTCTGACGATATTGTCGTTGGTGATGTTAAGAGTCGCTGAAGAACTCATTGTGTTAGACATTGCTATTCATCCAAGACATAAAAAGCAAATGAGACCACATCAGTTGGCAGGTTTCCACTTTCTGGTTGTTTCATGAGTATTGTTCTTTGCTATGCTGGATACGGTCATGGGTGTTATTGTGGTGATCTGTTTCCTGCTAGTACATTGTTGTTTGCAAGCTTGTATGTTTGTAGATATTGAAGCAACTTTGCACTTTGAAATGCTAGTGTGAATATAGTTTGCCCAGTTGAAGTATTTCCACTGCCCTTTACACTCACATCACCTTTGTGTTTTTCTTTTCTTTAGAGACTCCTTTTCTGGGTATTCTGTGCATGATTAGAAGCAAAGGACAGTATTTGAATTTGGACTGAGTTTACTGTAGGTGATATTTCTAGTGTATCTCTAGTAGCTACTCCCTCCGTTCCAAAATAGATGACCCAACTTTGTACTAACTTTGGTACAAAGTTGGGTCATCTATTTTGGAACGGAGGGAGTACTAGCTTTATGCACAAAGTTTCATTACTACTTGAATTGGATTGTACCAGGTGAAATACAGAGCTCAATGCCAAAAATAAGGATACCTAGTAAACCTAGGAGAAAGAATTGATGAATAAGGTGCCTATTATTTCATCAATTACTATGCTTGTGTTAAACAATTAGTGGGTTGACTACTACATAATGGCCGCTGCATTTTATGATCATTATAGTTCTCCACATGTAACTGTCTGTGCTTCTACTTATGATTGCCTTGTATGCATCCCACATTTTTCTTGTCCACCTTGCATGGGGCTTATATGCAACATCAGCAGAAGTGCTACTTCCATTGCTGGTGCAAATTTATTTCTTCTCTCTTATATGACAATAACTAATTAGTCATCTGTTTCTGTAGGCATGTATTACCGCGGAAAAGAAAGCCTTCCGACCCCATCAATAATCTTTCACTTACTGCAAATACGATTCGCAGTTGGGGATGTGGCAGTGTTACCGAGGAGTGGGACAGCTTGTATGCTCAGAAGGTCCAATTTTTAACTTTCCTTTCTACTCTGCCCGAGCCCGCTCTGAGTTGTGGGCCGAGTGTTGAAACTAATATGGCCAATTCTATCGAGCAAAGAGAATAGAAAAAGAGTGACATAATAGTTCTTGATTCGGATGATGATGATGAAAGCACAGGAGCACACAAACAACTGACGCCTGAGAAAAATAAACAGCTGATACCATCAGAACAGGCTGGTGCTCTCATGAGAGTGGTAATCGAAGGAACTGATGAAGTAAATGAGACAATGCATGATAGAGACCAAAACAGTCAAATTGTTCCATATAGTCCAAGTGCAACTTTAATGAATCAGTATCCTTCGGCCAGCTATCAACCATCAGCATTTCTGTTTGAGAGAGTTATATTGCAGAAAAGACCCGAGGAATGTATCCATGATCTGGCTGTATGTACTTTTCACTTGCAATTTTTTATTGTCGATTTTGTTCTACATGTTTGTAATGACAAACTAGTAGCATCAACTTTGCACTGCCTCATCAGTATCTCTGAAGGGCACTGCGATACTGTTATCTTTGTTTTAATTTTTTTTAATGTTCATCCGTATGTATTTGATGCATCTTAGTTCACAAGTACCCCTTTCTCTTGTACTGAAAATAATGGATAATTGTTTGATATTTGCTGAATCTATTCCAATTCAATGCTGAAATTTTTCATCTTCCAGCCGTAACTCTTCCTGCTCAATGCAGGTTGCTACCCATAATGAGAAAATAGCAGAAACACAAGTTTCCCCTCCACTTCCTAAGGAGAGAAAAAAAACGAAAAGTTGATCCAAGCTCCCAAGTAGATGGGGATGTTGAAATTGTGCCAAGAAAAGAAAAAGAAAAAATGAAGCAAATCCAGCAGTATTTGATTTGCCCTCAGAACCTTACAATCCTCTGGGGTAAGACGAGCCTATGGAGGAAGATGTGCCTATGGGGGAAGATGAGCCTATGGAGGAAGAACATATACAAGAAAAGGAAAGTGATGGTCTTGAAGATATTTGGAATGAGTACTCAGTGGCACTTGAAAGCTCTAAGGTCCAAATTATAATCACAGACTAATGACTTTTGTTGCTGTAGCATTTTGAAACATATCATTTTGTAATTTTATAGTTGTGCTTATAATTTCGTGCTTAGTATGCAAATTGATTCAACTTGTAAAGTTTGAGAATAGCTGAGCTCGGCTCAATAAGAGAAATCTGCAAACTTTATCTTCATTAAATTGTTTATTTGGATTTATGTTGTTGCCATAGTGATTTAGTTATATTTATTGGCCAGCTCAACACACTTGAAGAGGCAGCCAATGAGAAAGAGGTGAACAACGTCTGCAATCATGAAATGCAGATTCATGAAGATCTGGGCCATGTATGCCGTGTCTGCGGTATGATTGTCAGAGAAGGGCTGACACAATCATTGATTATCAGTGGAGAAAGGTATGTTATTTGTTTAAGATATGTGATGATGCTTCTGTAACTCTGAGGCTGTTTAGCAACATATGTAGTTTTAATTTTTCGGAAATTCTTACCAAATATCATTTTTAGCAACAGCAAAGTGGCCCACAGGCACGTGTGGGATTCCCATTTGGTGTGCTGAAACTGCTTTGAAATACATTTTTTATTTTGTATTACACTATTACATTGTTTGAACAAAATCTGTTTTTATAAGAGCCAAGTGCCTAAAGGGGCACAGTATGCCAATCATACCTGAGAATTAGTTCATGCCATCTTATCCGACAAAATTGACACATTTGCTCATGCCGCAGAGCCTGACGGACCTCGTGGGTTGTTATTTTGGTTATTCCTGTATTTCCAACATGAACAAACTTTTCTAGTATAGCACATGTAGTTGTTATTTTTTGATATTCGGTATCTACTGTTATGCATTATAATTTTTCAGAAATGTAATGATGGCATAATATAAACTTTGGAATGAACTGAAGTTTAAATGTATGATTGGAACAATCAATTGACATTATGTTTACCTCATGTCAGGCATCAAGGTCAAGATCATATTTCTCTGAAAAGCGTTCAAAGGATTCTGATGAGATTGTCACTGCTGATGTTAGAGTCGCTGAAGAACTCAATGCGTTAGGCATTGCTTGATAGGGTGGATTTGCGACTCATTATAATGTCTGCCACTGCTGATGCTAATAGACTAGCTGAATATTTTTATGGCTGTCAAACATTCCATGTTAAAGGGCGAAATTTTCCTGTTGAAATTAAATATATCCCAGATGTATCAGTGGATGCTTCCTTCAATACTGTACCAAACTCTCGGAATGATGCTTGCGCTACTGCTTCTTATGTCAATGATGTTGTAAGGGTGGTAAGGGTGATTCACAAGAATGAAGAAGAGGGTGCCATACTTGCTTTTTTGACATCTCTACTGGAAGTTGAGTGGGCCTGTGAAAACTTCAGCGATGCAAGTGCTGTGGTACTTCCTATGCATGGAAAGCTTTCCCATGTAGAACAGAGTTGTAAGGGTGGTAAGGGTGATTCACAAGAATGAAGAAGAGGGTGCCATACTTGCTTTTTTGACATCTCTACTGGAAGTTGAGTGGGCCTGTGAAAACTTCAGCGATGCAAGTCTGTGGTACTTCCTATGCATGGAAAGCTTTCCCATGTAGAAGCAGTCGTGTTTTCAACAGATATCCCGTAAGAGAAAAGTTATCTTCGCACGAATATGGCGGAAACGTCACCGACCATCAAAGAAGTGAAGTATGTTGTTGATCTGGACTGGCCAAGGAGAGCAGATTTGTGCCTAGTAGTGGTCTCAATGTCTGAAAGTAAATTGATTTCCCAAAGTTCCGCTAATCAACGTGTTGGCTGGGCGGTCGAACAGAGCAGGGAAGTGTTACAGGCTTTACTCTGAATCTCACTTGAGAATGATGGAAGTACATCAAGAACCTGAAACCGGAAAGTTCATCTTGGCACCGCTGTTACGAGACTACTTGCTTTGGGTGTTAGGGATGCACAGAATTTTGAGTTTGTTGATGCCCCAAATCCGAAGCAATCAATATGGCTTTGAAGAACCTTGAACAATTGGGTGCTGTCAAATGTAAATGTAATTTGTTTGAGCTGACCGATCATGGACGCTACTGGTCAAATTGGGAATTGAGCCAAGGCTTGGAAAAATTATGCTTGATTGCTTTGATTCTGGTTTGAGGAAGGAAGGTGTAATTCTAGCTCTGTTATGGCAAATTCTAGCAGCATATTTTGTAGAGTGGGCACTAATGAGGAGAAATATAAAGCTGACCTTGAAGGTCCGATTGTGTCACCAAGATGGAGATCTCTTCACTTAACTCGCTGTTTATAAAAAATGGGAGGATGGGAATGGAAACAGGAATATGTGGTGTGGCGAGAACAACATCAACGCCAAGACCATGAGGAAGTGCCAGAAACTATATCGAGCTTGAAAATTGTCTAAAGCACATTATTGTCCCAAGTTATTGGTGTTGGAATCTGAGGTTCCCTCTATGCATGATAAGTTGCTAAAGAGAATTATTCTATCATCTCTTACAGCAATCTTGCTATGTTTTAGGACATGAAAAGTTTGGTTACCGGTGATTTGACAGATCGGTGTGAACCTTCATCCCTCATGCTCATTGCTCAATTATGGCAGCAAGCCAGAGTGAGTGGTGTTTACAGAAATCTTATCAATCCCAAATCAGTATTTGGTATGTGTAACTGCTGTTGATCATGATGCGTTGTATGCAGTTCATTCCCTATTCATCCAGGACATGAAAAGCAAATGAGACCACATCAGTTGGCAGGTTTCCACTTTCTGGTTAAGAATTTAGTATCTGACAAACCAGGAGGTTGCATTCTAGCTCATGCCCCTAGTTCGGGGAAAACATTTATATGCTGATTAGTTTTATTCAGAGCTTCTTGGCAAAGTATCCCTCTGGAAGGCCTCTCGTTGTACTCCCTAAGGCATATTAGGTACATGGAAACGAGAATTTCAACGGTGGCAAGTGGAGGACATACCTCTGTATGATTTGTGCTGTCACATACCACTGTATGATTTCAGATCAGTTGGAAATCCTTAACGCTTGGCAAACCAATAGGAGTATCCTCTTGGTTGGATACACTCAGTTCTCCTGGATCAAATAGTGATGGGGGTGTCACCGTCGCAGCTGCATGCTGGGACATGTTGCTTATGTTCTCTAACCTACTTATAATGGATGAGGGCCATACACCTAGGAATGAGTCGACGATGTGCTAGAATCACTGTGCAGAGTACATACTCCACGTAATGTGGTCCTTACACTTTCCCAGAATCACGTCGTAGAAGTGTTCAACATCTTGAACCTTGTACGCCCAGAGTTTCTCAAGATAGTAGCATCTCATCCTATACTTCCCCAGAATCACGTCGCAGAAGTGTTCAACATCTTGAATCTTGTACGCCCAAAGTTTCTCAAGATAGTAGCATCTCATCCTATCGTTGATAAGTATCAATATCAGGTCACAGATTTCAAAAGGGGTCTCTGATAAATTCACCGAGTCAGTAGAAGAGACCCTACTGCATGATGATAACTTCACGAGAAAAGCACATGTCATTATAAGTCTTAGAGAACTATCAAAAGAAAGCAGAAATAAATCGTTCATAAGTTGGAAGCCTATGAGAAGTAAAAAAACGCAGTAGGAACTGCCGTGTACATGCATCCATGCCTGTCAGAAATATTAGAAGTTGATGCTGGAGATAGGGCTTCCAGCTTGACAGATGTAACTGTTGATAGTCTGGTCCGGTCTATCAACGTGGCCGACGGTGAAGGCCAGATTTTTCACCAATATCCTGGCACTTGCGGAATCTGCGGAAGAGAAGGTCATTGCATTTAGTCAGTACATTACTTCCCATGAATTTTTTGGAAAGGCTATTGGTTAAGACAAGGGGCTGGCAAGTAGGAAAGGAGTTCTTTGTGACCCGTGGTGATAATAAATCTACTTCAGAAGATAGACAACTGACAATGGATCAGTTTGACAACTCTATTGATGCAAAAGTCCTGTTTGGCTCTACCAAGGCATGTGGGGAGGGCATCTCCCTGGTCGGCGCATCAAGAGTCGTCATTCTATATGTTTTGAACCCCTATGTTACCCGTCAGCCAGTAGAAGAAAGTGTTGGCTCATAGCAGCTGATTCTCTGGAGGAGAACACCTATGAAACTGCATTCAAGAAGGAGGTGATACCAAAGCTGTGGTTTGAATGGAGCGAGCAGCACTGCAAGTCGGAGGACTTCCAGCTGAACGAAGTCGATATCGACGACTATGGGGATGAGCTGCTGGACAACAGGAGGATGTGCCCGGGCATCAAGGCTTTGTATGCAAGTTGAAGGCAGGCTGGATATTGTACATATACCATGTATATATGGCTTTCCGATCGTTCGTGGTTGTCATTGTTGTCAAGTAAGGCTCCTCTAGAACCAAAAGAAAGACTTGACTTGGTACCTCTTTGCAGATACCTTTTATTGGTTCTTAGGGGCCTTCTCTTCCTCCAGATGCATCAAACACTCTACATGTTAAAAGTCTACATCCTTGCACGTATCCTTTTATGCATATGATTCTCTTGCTATTATTGTTTTGAGTTTATTTGTCATTTTGTTCATAACTGAACTATATTTTATGTTTATTTATATGTTCTTACCAATCTATGTCTTAATCTTTTCTTTTCTGTTTTTGTTTTCACCATTTAGTGCTTCAGCTCCTTGACTCTTGCTTCTCTACATATATTTTGCCCTTTTACTGGGTTCTGTGAAGTAAGGCTGGTCAAAGAGGATATAATAGTAGACACGTAATAGCTTATGTTGTCGTAGAAACTCCTGCCCCGGTGTTTTTCTGCTATGAAGTCTCTGCAAAGTGAATATAACATTTTTGTCAGCCTAAGTTGTGTCTCTTACATTCTAGTATCCTACTTAATACTAATGTCACTAAATCTTTTGAAGTGTCATTTGCACATCCTTTGCATTAATATCATTGGGTGCCGAAATTGTGACTCTTATGTAAGTACTTATGGTAGTTGTCAATCCTTGTTGATTGTTTCAATATTTGGTTGCACAACTTTCATGTTCTTACTGAGCTAGAGTTAACATTCTAGGATCTGCATGCACAATACATCCATTTGCCATGTTCTTTTCTGCTATGTTTCACTTCCAATAGGTTATGTGTTTACTTTTTTTTATGTATCATACATCTTTCCTTATATGAATTTATTCATTTGATATCCAGCATCTGGCAGATAGCTTTAACATAAATGTTTTGACAAGTGCCTCGCATTGCTACCACTATTTTTCCTTTCTTTAGTATTTTAGCACATCAAACTTTGCTCCCTAGATGATCAATTTGTTTCTACTGTTTGTGAAATCCCTTATTTTGTACTCCCTCCGTCCCAAAATAATCAGATTGAAGTCGTCTATTATAGCCCATGGGCTGGAAACTTATTTTGGGACAGAGAGAATATGTGACTCACTATCGTACTATAGTACATATTTTCAAATATGTCAGTGTATAGCATGAAGTTGATACTTGTTCGGTTGTAGGCTTCAAACAAAATATGATGCTTCTTTTTGCAGGTTATTTGTTTGACATACATGACAAATACTCGCTCAACGACCTCTCTTTGACCATTTCCGGCCCATGGGCTATAATAGGAGACTTCAATCTGATTCTGCGCCCCGCCGACAAATCAACTGCGAACTTCAACTCGAATGAGGTTCTCCTTTTTTCTGATGCTATTCAGACAATGCAGATGCAAGACCTCCCTCTTCTTGATCGGCTGTTTACGTGGTCACGTGCCCACTTTAGTGAGACTTGATCGTGCGTTTGTTAACATTGCCTGGGTTCAAAAATTCCCATATAGCTCTCTGACCTCCTCTACTGATCCACGTCTGACCATGTTCCCATCCAACTTGCTGCCGCTACTCAAATCCCGAAACCTGCGATTTTTCATCTTAACAACGCTCTTCTTGCAAACTCTAGTTTCCGGAATCAGGTTGCTACAAATTGGGACAGCGTCAGTTCGCGGCACTGCTTGAGGGGATCAGTAGCTATGCTTACCTTGTGCCTCAAGTGCACTCATGATGTGGCTGAAAAATGGTCGGCCAGCTATCGTCTCCCTTCCATCCTGGCCAAGAATTGCCGTACGACCATCAATCTCCTGGACAAGCTCGAGGAATCTTGTCTGCTTTCTGTTCTTGAGCTTCATCTTAGGATGGCTGTGAAACTTGCTCTCCATCGCCTTAACGCTGAATTGGTGGCATACTGGCGGCAAAGGGCTAAGATTAGAGACTACGTTCTGGGGGATGAAAATTCTGCTTATTTGCACATTTGCGCGTTGGTTCGATACATTAAAAACCAAATTAAATCTCTAGTAGTGGCTGGCTCGTCCTTCACCTCTCACTTGGACAAAGAGCGCATCATTTTGGACTTTTACAAGAACCTAGTTGGGACTACCACTCCGTCACGTTCTCCTTCGATCTAGCTAACCTGATGACCGGCTCCTCGCTCTCTGTTTTGCAAGCCAGGGACATCGTGAGACCTTTCACGATGGACGAGATCGAACTTTCTCTCTGGGGTATGAATGACAATGTTAGTCCCGGCCAGGACGGCTCTGTTCGTGCATTCAACCTAGTCAAGGAAGACTTGCTTAATAATCTTCTAAGTGATTTTCATAATTGTTCGGCCGACTTGCGGGCACATCAACAAAGCATATATTTGTGCTGCTGCCTAAAAAGTTGGGTGCTAAGTTGTAACACCCCGGAAGTAACTTTCCATATTTGTAACTCCAACTCTTGCCATTTTCGGCATTGTGATATGATATTCCCTCCGTGGTTGGGTTTTTATTCTTTTTGCATTTTGTCCATGTCATGCATTTCATATCATGTCATCATGTGCATCGCATTTGCATACGTGTTCGTCTCATGATTCCGAGCATTTTTCCCGTTGTCCCTTTTGCAATCCGGCACTCCTATGTTCCCCGGCGTCCCCTTTTACGTTTTTCCGTGAGCGGGTACTAAACGTTCTCGGAATGGACCGAGGTTTGTCAAGTGGCCTTGGTATACCACCGGTAGACCACCTGTCAAGTTTCGGGTCATTTGGAGCTTGTTTGGTACTCCAACGGTTAACCGCACTCTCGCAAAGGCCTCTTTTAAGTTGCAGCCCAACACCCCTTCAAAATAGTCCAATAACCCATCTAAGTCACTTCCATGCTCTCCGTCGTTCGATCACGATCGTGTGGGGAAAACTACACCTCATTTGGACTCTCCTAGCTTCCTCTATGCCTATATATACACCCCCATTCCAAATCACGGTACAAACCCTAGCCTTCCCTACCTCGCGCCCCGGACACGTCCGTCCGGCGGACGAAAATCCGCCGCCCGCGCGCCAATCGGGCGCGCCACCTGTCCGCCGCCGCCGTGGGCCCATGAGACCCACGGCCCGGCCCTCCGCGCCGCCATCCAAGGCGCGCCTCCCCTGAGCCCATCCGGCGCCCGACCCGGCTCGCCGCCCGCCGCCTCGCCGCGAGCCTCGCCGCCCGCTCCGGCCACAGCGCCGAGCCGCCGCGCCGCGCCGGCCGCGCCGCCGGCTACCTCGGCCGCGCCGCTCCAGCCATCCGCGCCTCCGCGCCCGGCCGCCAGCGCCCCCTCCTCCTCCGGCCCCCCGCCCGGTTTCTCCTCCTTCCGGCGAGCAGGCCGCCGCCTCGCCCGATCCATCGGGCGGATCTGAGATCGAGGGGTCGACTTTCTCCCCCAAATTTCTTCTAAGTTTTTATCTCGGTGATTAATTTGTGGCATTTTCAACGCATCATAACTTTGCACCTGTAGATCCGTTTCGTGCGTGTAATATGTCAAAATGTTCGTCTTGATGAGTAGATCATTTCATCTCATTTCATCATTTTCATTTGAGCTCATATTGATGCCCGAAATGCTGTTAGAAGAGGGCTATGTGATGTTAGTTTCTGTTTCTTAACAGAACATGCACTTTTGTTATTTTTGCTATGATTGATGTGTGCACCCTATGAATTTGAGTCCTACATGTGTTTTGTAATATGCCATGCCATCTTTCCAGGGGTGTATGCCATGTATTTTTGTGATCTATGTGGTGACTAGCACAAGCATGCAAAGTGGGCTTCATGATGTTGCTGATTTCAGCCCCTGTTTGGCTGATATTTTGATGCCATGTTAACTTGATGCTACCGAGAGATCCATGCATATTTTGAGATACTTCAGTAAGGATGTTTTGAACATATGGTTATGCACTATCCATACATGCCTTTGTTTGCAATTATGGAGTGCCATAGCTTGAGTCAATCGAGCTCTACTTTTGCTATAAAATGTTTCCTGGCAGATTGTTTACTTGTTGTTCAATTTTGCTAAGGTTGTTGTGGTTGATCCGTATATGCTATGATGTTGTTCTTGCCATGTATATCTTGTATGCCATGTCTTATTGATGTATGTATGCTTAGTTTATCATGAAATGCTCTGTAGTGAGTGCATCGAGCTCTTAAACATGCCTACTTGTTATCTGTTTTGCCATGCCCTGTGGCTGAATCTGTTAACGAAACTTGCTATTTTGACATGGGTGTTACTATATTTTCTGATCCCTTTTGGCTTATGGTCAGTAAGGGACTTTTGTTCTATGCTTTGAGTAGATTCATTCCATGCCTTGTTTTGCTATTATAAGTCCTGTAGCATGCTGTTTTCTTGCTCTGAACATTGCTACCTGATGCTGTTTTTGCCATGTTCAGTGATTTCACTAAGTCTGTGAAGCTGATATGTTTTGCACTTTTGCCATGCTTGTTTGGACCTGTTATGTTGTGATTTAGCCGTAGCTCAGTGTTCATCTTTTGTCAAGAATCTTGAGTAGATCACTGCCATATGCTTTGTTGATACGTTTGGGTGCAGTAGCTTAATTTCTGTTGCTTGCTAAGTGGCATCATTTGTTAATGGCGATTTGTGCCATTCTTGTTTTGCTTGTCATTTGCAAACCGTGCATCCGATTCCGGTGATCTTTATATCGATTTCAAACGAAATCATCTCATCTTTCCAGCGGCATACTTGGTTTGCCAAGTTGATGCCTGGTTCATCATTTTCCTTCCGGAGCGCGCATACGCATTGCATATCACATCTCACGTATCATGTCATGTTTTGCATCATGTTGCTTGTGCATTGCACCGTGATTTATTGTGGTTCCTTTGTTTGTGTTCTTGCTTTGAGTAGAGCCGGGAGACGAGTACGTGAACGAGGAACCTGTTGAGAACGCTTACGAGGATCAAGATTTCGACAACTCTGAGAACTTTGCAGGCAAGATGACCATACCCTCGAAATTCACTTCTATCTTTGCTATGCTAGATGCTCGCTATTTTGCTATGCCTATGCTACGATGCCTATCACTTGCTATATCATGCCACCCATATTGCCATGTCAGCCCCTAACCATCCTTTCCTAGCAAACCGTTGATTGGCTATGTTACCGCTTTGCTCAGCCCCTCTTATAGCGTTGCTAGTTGCAGGTGAAGTTGAAGTTTGTTCCTTGTGGGAACATGGAGATGTTGTTCCTTGTTGGAACATATTTACTTGTTGGGGATATCACAATATATATCTGCTATAATTAATGCATCTATATACTTGGTAAAGGGTGGAAGGCTCGGCCTTATGCCAGTGTTTTGTTCCACTCTTGCCACCCTAGTTTCCGTCATACGGTGTTATGTTCCTTGATTTAGCGTTCCTTACGGTTGGGTGATTTATGGGACCCCTTGACAGTTCGCTTTGAATAAGACTCGTCCAGCAAGGCCCAACATTGGTTTTACCATTTGCCACCTAAGCCTTTTTCCCCGGGTTTTCGCGAGCCGAGGGTCATCTTTATTTAACCCCGGACCGGTGCTCCTTGAGTGCTGGCCCGAACTGAAGCGCTGCTTGGGGCCACCACGGGAAACTCGAGGCTTGGTTTTACTCGTAGCCTGTCTCATCCGGATGTGCCACGAGAGCGAGATATGTGCAGCTCTTATCGGATTTGTCGGCTGTCGGGTGGCTTTGCTGGTCTTGTTTTATTGCTGTCGAAATGTCTTGTAGTCCGGGATTCGAGATTGATCGAGTCTTCGGTAGAAGAATATCCTTCGTTGACCGTGAGAGCTTATAATGGGCTAAGTTGGGACACCCCTGCAGGGTATTATCTTTCGAAAGCCGTGCCCGCGGTTATGAGGCAGATGGGAATTTCTTAATGTCCGGTTGTAGAAAACCCGAAGTTGACCTTAATTAAAATACACATCAACTGCGTGTGTAACCGTGATGGTCTCTTCTCGGCGGAGTCCGGGAAGTGAACACGGTGTTGGAGTTATGTTTGACGTAAGTAGTTCAGGATCACTTCTTGATCGCTACTAGCTTCACGTCCGTGCCTTGCTTCTCTTCTCGCTCTCTTTTGCGAATGTAGCCACCATATATGCTAGTCGCTTGCTGCAGCTCCACCTCACAACTCTGTCCTTCCTATAAGCTTAAATAGTCTTGATCTCGCGGGTGTGAGATTGCTGAGTCCCCGTGACTCACAGATTCTACCAAAACAGTTGCAGTGCCGACGATGCGGTCAGGTGACGCAACCGAGCTCAAGTGGGAGTTCGATGAGGAGCGTGGTCGTTACTATGTGTCTTTTCCCGATGATCATAGTGGAGCCAGTTGGGACGATCGGGGATCTGTGTAGCATTTGGGGTATCTTCTTTTATTTTGGTTCCGTAGTCGGACCTTGAGTGTAATATGTATGATGGATGTTTATTTATGTCTTGTGTGAAGTGGCATTGTAAGCCAACTATGTATCTCTTTCCTTATGTATTACATGGGTTGTGTGAAGATTACCTCACTTGCGACATTGCTTTCAATGCGGTTATGCCTCTAAGTCGTGCTTCGACACGTGGGAGATATAGCCGCATCGAGGGCGCTACAAGTTGGTAATCGAGCCTTCCCGACTTAGGAGCCCCTGCTTGATTGTTTCTTTGGCGTTGTTGAGTCTAGAACGGAAAATGTTTTGAGTCTTAGGATTATATATATCGAGAGTAGGATTCTTTTTACTCCCGGTCCTTCGTCGCTCTGGTGAGGTCTCTGACGTAGAAGTTTTGACTCTTCTCTCCTCAAATTTCACTAAATTTTTTTAGGATCACGCTGGTATCTTGGGATCGTTCGATGGTTTTGTGATGAGAACATTGTTCTTGGTGCCTCGACATTTAGGGGTTGTGGCGGTGTCCGGGAGTTGAGTTCGAGGTGTTGTCTTCACAATTTTATCGTTGCAGTTCTGGAATACCTGAGTTTTACCGACATCGAAATCTCTTTTGTGCAGTTGTTGGTGAGATAACCCGATAACCCGATCTTGGGCGAGCTCGGGAGTATTGCCATGACTTGTATAACGGATGTTTTTGAAGGTCGAGGTACACGATTTCGAAGGTTTCTTGGTTATGTGTTGACGGATGGATACAATTTGGATCTAGGTATTGTTAGTTTGGGTGATATATTTTGTGTCCCTGTATCCCCAACACCAGATTGCATAACCAGAAAGTTTCGGGAGATTATAGGTGGGATTCAAGTAGCTCCTAGCATTTCTTCCCGCAGATATTTGGTTCGTGATCGGGTAATCCTTACCACTTATTTGTTCCAGTCTTACCTTGTTATTTTTTTTCATCAACCCTTAATCAAGTGGCTTCTCACCTTAATGGACGTGTGATGTTCACTTTTGGAATTCACTCGTTCATCCTTGTTCGAATGTTTATTGTGAAGACTACATGTTGCAATTTCTATCCGTTGATTCAACTTGTCTATCTGTCTATCAAGTGCTAACGGATGTCACCCTCTTGAGGATGGCTCCGCCAGCGTCGCCGAATCCGAGCGAAATGATGGGAGTCGATCGAACCCTCCACCTCCACCTCCGCCTCCGGAGGCCTGGCAACTATCATGGCAGCCACCAATGCCAATGCTCGATGATTTTGCAACTCTTGCAAGAGCGTACCCAAGGGCAAGGCAGTCAAGGAAATCAAGGTCAAGGCAACAACCAGCCGCACTTTGCTACTCTCGGTCGGTTCCTCGCTAATCAGCGAAGTCTTTCGGTTTACGTGCCGAGGCCACAGGACGCCGACAATTGGCTTGTGGACATCTGCAAACATTTTGAATGTAGCAATGTCGGACACGAGGACTTTGTCAAGTTTGCATCGTTTCAACTCAAGGACCAAGCTGCTCGAGTGGTACCAGCAATACAAAGATTCCAGAGGAGGTCGTGTCATTACAGGATGAGTTCGCCGAGATTTCAGAGCTCACCACATTCGAAAAGTGTTGTTGAGAGCAAGCGTGAGGAGTTCCGCAATCTCAAGCAAGGCAACATGTCGTGTATCAATACAATATCCAGTTCGAAACTTCGCTCGCTTTGCTAAGCAAGGCGTCCACGATGAAAAGAGTATGATCTATCAATTGAGAGGTGGTTTGAGAGAAGATCTGCAATTAGCTCTTGTGCTTTTGAGCCGAAAAGTATGATGAATTCTACAACATGGCCTTTGAAGAAGCTGCCCAGCTCAAATGTGAGGCTTCTAAGAAGAGAATCAGGGATGCAGTTCAGTCTTCTTCTTCCTCTCAAGTGGCAGCTAAGCAGAGAAGTTCTACCTTCCTCCTCCTCCGTTCCGTCGGCCTTATCGCCAGAAGAACTCAGGTGGTCGTGGATCTTCCCACCCGCCCAACCCAGGCTATCGAACAAGTCTAATTCTCAAGCTCCAAGCTCAAATGCTCCTTATCACCGTCCGCTCTCGTGAGGTGACTTGCAACAAATGTCGCAGAAAGGTCACTATGCGAACAAGTGCTTCAACCAAAGGCGCCTTCCGCCTCCTCCTCTGTGAAATCTTCCAAGAATGCAGTGGTCAAGCATAATCCCAAGTCTGCAAAGGTGAATATGATGAATGCAGCTCAAGCGGAGGAATCTCTGATGTGATAATGGGTAATCTTCCGATTAATGATATTCTGCAAAAGTCTTATTTGATCTTTGGTGCATCGCATTCTTTCATGTCATATCCTTTTGCATGAAGCACAATTTTGATCTGAGAGGCATTACCTAAAGCTATGCAAGTTATTTCTCCGGCTAAGCGTTTGAGATCTACCATGTTGGTTCCAAATGTCGGTATCAAGATGGGCGATTATAGATTTCTGGCTAAACCAATTGTCCTTGGTGACTCGGATATTGATCTTATTCTCGGGATGGACTGGCTTTCTCAGCACAAAGCTCAGCTTGATTGTGCTGCCAGGGAAATTCAATTGACTCACTCTTCTAATGATGTGATCATCTATGCCGCTCGTGATGAAACCATTCGGTTGTTTTCTCTCAATGAGAAGGGCGAATTGGATGCTATCTCTCGATTCGATCGTTTGTGAGTACCAAGATGTCTTTCGGAAGAGCTTCGGGTATGCCTCCTCACCGGCCGATTGAGTTAGTTATCGATCTTGAGCACCGCACTTGAACCCGTTTGCAAGCGTCCATACAAGCTTGGACCTAATGAGCTGAAGGAATTGAAGAAGCAGCTCGATGAACAAGAGCGTCTGGGTTTGATCGGTGAGTTCATCTCCTTGGGGTTGTGGTGTTCTTTTGTCCGAAGAAGGATGGCACGGACCGACTTTGCGTCGATTACCGTCCATTGAATAAGAAGACTATCAAGAACAAGTATCCACTTCCCAACATCAATGAGCTTTTCGAGCAACTCAAAGGTGCTAAAGTGTTCTCCAAGCTTGACCTTCGTATGGGTTATGATCAAATTCGCATTCATGAACAAGATATTCCCAAGATAGCATTCAGGACAAGCTTTGGTTCTTATGAATATACTGTCATGTCTTTCGGCCTTGTCAATGCTCCCCCAACATTCTCTCGGATGATGAACTTCATCTTCAACCCCTACACCAATGAATTCGTCTTGGTCTATCTTGATGATATTTTGGTCTTCTCCAAGAATAAGAAGGATCATGCCAAACATTTGCGATTGGTGCTAGACAAGCTTGTTGGGGAACGTAGTAATTTCAAAAAATTTCCTACGCACACGCAAGATCATGGTGATGGCATAGCGAGAGGGAGAGTGTACGTCACCACGCCCTCGTGAGACCGAAAGCGAAGCGTTATAACAAAGCGGTTGATGTAGTCGTACTTCTTCACGATCCGACCGATCCAAGTACCGAGCGTCACGGCACCTCCGAGTTCGCACACGTTCAGCTCGATGGCGATCCCGGGCTCCGATCCAGCAAAGCGTCGGGGATGAGTTTCGTCGACGACGGCATGGTGGCGATGATGATGCTCCACCGGCGCAGGGCTTCGCCTAAGCTCTGCGACGATATGACTTTCACCGGCGCAGGCTTCGCCTAAGCTCATGACGATATGACCGAAGTGGAATATGGTGGAGGGGCACCGACACGGCTAAGGAGCGATCCGTAGATCAACTTGTGTGTCATGGGGTGCCCCCTTCCCCGTATATAAAGGAGCAAGGTGCGGCCAGCCCAAAGGCGGCGCTGGAGAGTCCTACTCCCACGGAGTAGGACTCCCCCTTCCTAGTTGGAATAGGATTGGGAAGGGGAAGAGGGAAGAGGCGCCGCCCCTTCTCCTGTCCTATTCGGACTAGAGGGGAGGGGGCGCGTCCTGCCCTGGCCGGCCCTTCCTCTTCTCCCTATGGCCCATCAAGGCCCATTGACCCCCGGGGTTCAGTAACCCCGGTGTTCGATAACGTCTGTTTTCGTCCGGAACCTTTCAAGAAGTCAAACATAGGCTTCCAATATATCAATCTTTATGTCTCGACCATTTGAGACTCCTCGTCATGTCCGTGATCATATCCGGGACTCGAACAACCTTGGTACATCAAAACTTATAAACTCATAATGAACTGTCATCGAAGCGTTAAGCGTGCGGACCCTACGGGTTCGAGAACTATGTAGACATGACCTAGAACCATTCTTGGTCAATAACCAATAGCGAACCTGGATGCCCATATTGGTTCCTACATATTCTCTGAAGATCTTTATCGGTCAAACCGCATAACGACATCGTTGTTCCTTTGTCATCGATATGTTACTTACCCGAGATTCGATCGTCGGTATCAATACCTAGTTCAATCTCGTTATCGTAAGTCTCTTTACTCGTTCCGTAATACATCATCTCACAACTAACTCATTAGTTGCAATGCTTGCAAGGTTTATGTGATGTGTATTACCGAGAAGGCCCAGAGATACCTCTCCGACAATCGGAGTGACAAAACCTAATCTCAAATCGCCAACCCAACAAGTACCTTTGGAGACACCTGTAGTACTCCTTTATAATCACCCGATTCGTTGTGACGTTTGGTAGTACCAAAGTGTTCCTCCGTAAGCGGAGTTGCATAATCTCATAGTTACAGGAACATGTATAGGTCATGAAGAAAGCAATAGCAATATACTAAGCGATCAAGTGCTAAGCTAACGGAATGGGTCATGTCAATCACATCATTCTCCTAATGAGGTGATCCCATTAATCAAATGACAACACATGTCTATGGTTAGGAAACACAACCATCTTTGATTAATGAGCTAGTCTAGTAAAGGCATACTAGTGACTATCTGTTTGTCTATGTATTCACACATGTATTATGTTTCCGGTTAATACAATTCTAGCATGAATAATAAACATTTATCATGATATAAGGAAATAAATAATAACTTTATTATTGCCTCTAGGGCATATTTCCTTGATCTCCCACTTGCACTAGAGTCAATAATCTAGATTACACAGTAATGATTCTAACACCCATGGAGTCTTGGTGCTGATCATGTTTTGCTCGTGGAAGAGGCTTAGTCAGCGGTGCGCAACATTCAGATCCGTATGTATTTTGCAAATCTCTATGTCTCCCACTTGGACTTGGTCCCGAATGGAATTGAAGCGTCTCTTGATATGCTTGGTCCTCTTGTGAAATCTGGATTCCTTTGCCAAGGCAATTGCACCAATATTGTCACAGAAGATCTTTATTGATCCCGATGCACTAGGTATGACACCTAGATCGGAAATGAACTCTTTCATCCAGACTCCTTCATTTGCTGCTTCGAAGCAGCTATGTACTCCGCTTCACATGTAGATCCCGCCACGGCGCTTTGTTTAGAACTGCACCAACCGACAGCTCCACCGTTTAATAAAAACACGTATCCGGTTTGCGATTTAGAATCGTCCGGATCAGTGTCAAACTTACATCGGCGTAACCATTTACGACTAGCTCTTTGTCACCTCCATATCGAGAAACATATCCTTAGTCCTTTTCGGTATTTCGGGATGTTCTTGACCGCTGTCCGATGATCCACTCTGGATTACTTTGGTACCTTCTGCCAAGCTTATTGCTAAGCATCGTCAGTCTGGTACACAGCATTGCATACATGATAGAGCCTATGGCTGAAGCATAGGAACATCTTTCATTTCTCTCTATCTTCTGCTGTGGTCGGGCATTGAGTCGACTCAATCTTACACCTTATGTCTGGTAAAAACCTTTCTTTGCACGATCCATTTTGAACTTCTTCAAAACTTTATCAAGGTATGTGCTTTGTGAAAGTCCAATTAAGCGTCTTGATCTATCTCTATAGATCTTGATGCCCAATATGTAAGTAGCTTCACGAGGTCTTTCATTGAAAAACTTTTATTCAAGTATCCTTTTATGCTATCCAGAAATTCTATATCATTTCCAATCAATAATATATCGTCCACATATAATATCGAAATGCTCTGAGCTCCCACTCACTTTCTTGTAAGTACAGGCTTCTCCAAAAGTCTCATATAAAACCATATGCTTTGATCACACTATCAAAGCGTTTATTCCAACTCGAGAGGCTTGCACGGACCATAAATTGATCGCTGGAGCTTGCACACTTTGTTAGCACCCTTTGGATCAACAAAACCTTCTGGTTGCATCATATACAACTCTTCTTCTAGAAATCCATTCAAGAATGCAGTTTTACATCCATTTGCCAAATTTCATAATCATAAAATGCGGCAATTGCTAACATGATTCGGACAGACTTAAGCATCATACGGGTGAGAAAGTCTCATCGTAGTCAACCCCTTGAACTTGTCGAAAACCTTTCGCAACAAGTCGAGCTTTGTAAACGATTACATTACCATCGCGTCGGTCTTCTTCTTAAAGATCCATTTATTCTCAATGGCTTGCCGATCATCGGGCAAGTCAACCAAAGTCCATACTTTGTTCTCATACATGGATCCCATCTCAGATTTCATGGCTTCCAGCCATTTCAGCGAATCTGGGCTCACCATCGCTTCTTCATAGTTTGTAGGTTCGCCATGGTCAAGTAACATGACTTCGAATAGGATTACCGTACCACTCAGTGCGTATTTTACTCTGGTTGACCTACGAAGTTCAGTAGCAACTTGATCTGAAGTTTCATGATCAACATCATTAGTTTCCTCACTAATTGGTGTAGTTGTCACAGGAACTGTTTCTTGTGATGAACTACCTTCCAATAAGGGAGCAGATACAGTTATCTCATCAAGTTCTACTTTCCTCCCACTCACTTCTTTCGAGAGAAACTCCTTCTCTAGAAAGGATCCGAATTTAGCAACGAAAATCTTGCCTTCAGATCTGTGATAGAAGGTGTACCCAACAGTCTCCTTTGGGTATCCTATGAAGACACATTTCTCCGATTTGGGTTCGAGCTTATCTGGTTGAAGTTTCTTCACATAAGCATCGCAACCCCAAACTTTAAGCGACAACTTTGGTTTCTTGCCAAACCACAGTTCATACGGTGTCGTCTCAACGGACTTAGATGGTGCCCTATTTAGCGTGAATGCGGCCGTCTCTAAAGCATATCCCCAAAGCGATAGCGGTAAATCAGTAAGAGACATCATAGATCGCACCATATCAAGTAAAATACGATTCGACGTTCGGACACACCATTTCTCTGTGGTGTTCGGGTGGCGTGAGTTCTTGAAACTATTCCACATTGTTTCAAATGTAAACCAAACTCGTAACTCAAATATTCTCCTCCACGATCAGATCGTAGAAACTTTATTTTCTTGTTACGATGATTTTCCACTTCACTCTGAAATTCTTTGAACTTTTCAAATGTTTCAGATTTGTGTTTCATTAAGTAGATATACCCATATCTGCTCAAATCATCTGTGAAGGTGAGAAAATAATGATACCCCGCGTGCCTCAACATTCATTGGACCACAAACATCAATATGTATGATTTCCAACAAATCAGTTGCTCGCTCCATAGTTCCGAGAACGGCGTTTTAGTCATCTTGCCCATGAGGCATGGTTACATAAGTACCAAGTGATTCATAATCAAGTGATTCGAAGCCCATCGGTATGGAGTTTCTTCATGCGTTTTACACCGATATGACCCAAGCGGCGAGTGCCACAAATAAGTTGCATTATCATTATCAACTCTGCATCTTTTGGTTTCAACACTATGAATATGTGTATCACTACTATCGAGATTCAATAAAATAGACCATTCTTCAAGGGTGCATGACCATAAAAGATATTATTCATATAAATAGAACAACCATTATTCTCTGTCTTAAATGAATAACCGTCTCGCATCAAACAAGATCCAGATATAATGTTCATGCTTAACGCTGGCACCAAATAACAATTATTTAGGTCTAAAACTAATCCCGATGGTAGATGTAGAGGTAGCGTGCCGACCGCGATCACATCGACTTTGGAACCATTTCCCACGCGCATCGTCACCTCGTCCTTAGCCAATCTTCGCAATCCGTAGTTCTGTTTGAGTTGCAAATATTAGCAAGAACCAGTATCAAATACCGGTACTATCTGCGGTATTAGTAAGATACACATCAATAACATGTATATCACATATACCTTTGATCACCTTGCCATCCTTCTTATCCGCCAAATACTTGGGGCAGTTCCGCTTCCGGTGTCGGTTTGCTTGCGGTAAAACACTCGGTTTCAGGCTTAGGTCCAGACTTGGGTTTCTTCTCTTGAGCAGCAACTTTCTTGCTGTTCTTTTGAAGTTCCTTCTTCTTTCCTTTGCCCTTTTCTTGAAACTAGTGGTCTTATTGACCATCAACACTTGATGCTCTTTCTTGATTTCTACCTCCATGGCTTTTAGCATTGCGAAGAGCTCGGGAATTGTCTTGGTCATCCCTTGCATATTATAGTTCATCACGAAGCTCTTGTAGCTTGGTGGCGATGATTGGAGAATTCTGTCAATGACACTATCATCCGGAAGAGTAACTCCCAGTTGAATCAAGTGATTATTATACCCGGACATTTTGAGTATATGTTCCCGAGAACTATTCTCCTCCATCTTGCAGCTATAGAACTTATTGGAGACTTCATATCTCTCAATCCGGGCATTTGCTTGAAATATTAACTTCAACTCCTGGAACATCTCATATGCTCCATGACGTTCAAAACGTCGTTGAAGACCGGTTCTAAGCCGTAAAGCATGGCACACTCGAACTATAGAGTAGTCATCAGCTTTGCTCTGCGAGACGTTCACAACTTCTCGGCGTTGCTCTGCAGCAGGCTCGGCACCCAGCGGTGCTTCGGGGCGTAATTCTTACGTGCAGCAATGAGGATAATCCTCAAGTTATGGACCCAGTCCGTGTAATTGCTATCATCATCTTTCAACTTTGCTTTCTCAAGGAGCGCATTAAAATTCAACGGAACAACAAGACGGGCCATCTATCTACAAAGTAAACATAGACAAGCAAAAATACTATCGGGGACTAAGTTCATGATAAATTTAAGTTTAATTAATCATATTAAAACTCCCACTTAGACAGACATCTCTCTAGTCATCTAAGTGATTACGTGATCCAAATCAACTAAACTATGTCCGATCATCACGTGAGATGGAGTAGTTTCAATGGTGAACATCACTATGTTGATCATATCTACTATATGATTCACGTTCGACCTTCGGTCTCCGTGTTCGAGGCCATATCTGTTATATGCTAGGCTCGTCAAGTTTAACCTGAGTATTCGCGTGTGCAACTGTTTTGCACCGTTGTATTTGAGCGTAGAGCCTATCACACCCGATCATCACGTGGTGTCTCAAAGACGAAGAACTTTCATAGCGGTGCATACTCGGGAGAACACTTCTTGATAATTTTAGTGAGAGATCATCTTATAATGCTACCATCAATCAAAGCAAGATAAGATGCATAAAGGATAAACATCACATGCAATCAATATAAGTGATATGATATGGTCATCATCATCTTGTGCTTGTGATCTCCATCGCCAAGCACCGTCATGATCACCATCGTCACCGGCGCGACACCTTGATCTCCATCGTAGCATCGTTGTCGTCTCTCCAACTATTGCTTCTCGACTATCGCTCTGCTTAGTGATAAAGTAAAGCAATTACATGGCTTTGCATTTCATACAATAAGCGACAACCATATGGCTCCTGCCGATTGCCGATAACTTCGGTTACAAAACATGATCATCTCATACAATAAAATATAGCATCACGTCTTGACCACATCACATCACAACATGCCTGCAAAAACAAGTTAGGCGTCCTCTACTTTGTTGTTGCAAGTTTTACGTGGCTGCTACGGGCTGAGCAAGAACCGTTCTTACCTCGCATCAAAACCACAGCGATAGTTTGTCAAGTTGGTGCTGTTTTAACCTTCGCAAGGACCGGGCGTAGCGACACTCGGTTCAACTAAAGCGAGAGAAAGCAGACACCCGCCGGTCACCTTTAAGCAAGTAGTGCTCGAGCGGTGAAACCAGTCTCGCGTAAGCGTCTGCGTAATGTCGGTCCGGGCGCTTCATCTCACAATACCGCCGAACCAAAGTATGACATGCTGGTAAGCAGTATGACTTATATCGCCCACAACTCACTTGTGTTCTACTCGTGCATATGACATCAACGCATAAAACCAGGCTCGGATGCCCTTTGTTGGGGCGTAGTAATTTCAAAAATTCCCACGCACACGCAAGACCATGGTGATGGCATAGCAACGAGAGGGAGATGTCGTCACGTACCCTCGTGAGACCGAAAGCGGAAGCGTTATAACAACGCGGTTGATGTAGTCGTGCGTCTTCACGATCCGACCGATCCAAGTACCGAGCGTCACGGCACCTCCGAGTTCGCACACGTTCAGCTCGATGGCGATCCCGGGCTCCGATCCAGCAAAGCGTCGGGGATGAGTTCCGTCAAGACGACGGCGTGGTGGCGATGATGATGCTCCACCGGCGCAGGGCTTCGCCTAAGCTCCGCGACGATATGACTTTCACCGGCGCAGGGCTTCGCCTAAGCTCATGACGATATGACCGAAGTGGAATATGGTGGAGGGGGCACCACACGGCTAAGGCGATCCGTAGATCAACTTGTGTGTCATGGGGTGCCCCCTGCCCCGTATATAAAGGAGCAAGAAGTGCGGCCAGCCCAAGGGGGGCGCGCCTGGAGGAGTCCTACTCCCACCGGGAGTAGGACTCCCCCCCCTTTCCTAGTTGGAATAGGATTGGGGAGGGGGAAGAGGGAAGGGGGGCGCCGCCCCCCCTTCTCCTTGTCCTATTCGGACTAGAGGGGGAGGGGGGCGCGCGGCCTGCCCTGGCCGGCCCTTCCTCTTCTCCCTATGGCCCATCAAGGCCCATTGACCCCCCGGGGGGTTCCGGTAACCCCCCGGTGTTCCGGTAACGTCCTATTTTCGTCCGAAACCTTTCCGAAGTCCAAACATAGGCTTCCAATATATCAATCTTTATGTCTCGACCATTTCGAGACTCCTCGTCATGTCCGTGATCATATCCAGGACTCCGAACAACCTTCGGTACATCAAAACTTATAAACTCATAATGAACTGTCATCGAAACGTTAAGCGTGCGGACCCTACGGGTTCGAGAACTATGTAGACATGACCTAGAACCATTCTCGGTCAATAACCAATAGCGGAACCTGGATGCCCATATTGGTTCCTACATATTCTACGAAGATCTTTATCGGTCAAACCGCATAACGACATCGTTGTTCCTTTGTCATCGATATGTTACTTACCCGAGATTCGATCGTCGGTATCCAATACCTAGTTCAATCTCGTTACGGTAAGTCTCTTTACTCGTTCCGTAATACATCATCTCACAACTAACTCATTAGTTGCAATGCTTGCAAGGTTTATGTGATGTGTATTACCGAGAAGGCCCAGAGATACCTCTCCGACAATCGGAGTGACAAAACCTAATCTCGAAATACGCCAACCCAACAAGTACCTTTGGAGACACCTGTAGTACTCCTTTATAATCACCCGATTCGTTGTGACGTTTGGTAGTACCAAAGTGTTCCTCCGTAAGCGGAGTTGCATAATCTCATAGTTACGAGGAACATGTATAGGTCATGAAGAAAGCAATAGCAATATACTAAGCGATCAAGTGCTAAGCTAACGGAATGGGTCATGTCAATCACATCATTCTCCTAATGAGGTGATCCCATTAATCAAATGACAACACATGTCTATGGTTAGGAAACACAACCATCTTTGATTAATGAGCTAGTCTAGTAGAGGCATACTAGTGACTATCTGTTTGTCTATGTATTCACACATGTATTATGTTTCCGGTTAATACAATTCTAGCATGAATAATAAACATTTATCATGATATAAGGAAATAAATAATAACTTTATTATTGCCTCTAGGGCATATTTCCTTCAAAGCTCAGAGAGTATCAATTCTATGCGAAGTTTTCCAAATGTGAATTTTGGCTTGATGAAGTGCTTTACCTTGGTCGTATCATCTCCGCCAAGGGCATCGCTGTTAACCCCGAGAAGGTGTCCGCAGTTTTGAATTGGGAACCTCCTCGAATGTCAAGCAGCTCATAGATTTTCTTGGTCTTGCAAGCTATTGCGAAGATTCGTTGAGAACTTCTCCAAGATTGCAAAGCCTCTTTCCAACCTTCTCCAGAAGCATGTGAAGTATGTCTGGTCTCCTGAGTGTGACGTTGCTTTCAATACTCTCAAAAAGAAACTCGTCACAGCTCCTATCTTGACTCCTCCTAATGAATCCAAGCCATTCGAAGTTTTCTGTGATGCTTCTCTTCAAGGTCTCGGTGCTGTGTTGATGCAAGAGAAGAGAGTTGTGGCCTATACCTCTCGTCAGCTGAAGCCCAACGAAAAGAACTACCCCACTCACGATCTTGAGTTGGCGGCAGTTGTCCATGCATTAATAACATGGAGACATCTCTTGTTGGGAAGGAAAGTGGACATTTTCACCGATCACAAGAGCCTCAAGTATATCTTTACTCAACCCAACCTCAACCTCAGGCAGACTCGATGGGTCGAAATGATTCAAGAGTACAATCCGAGTATTGAATATACTCCGGGCAAGGCCAATGTGATTGCAGATGCTTTGAGCAGAAAGGCTTATTGCAACAGCTTAATCCTCAAGCCCTTCCAACCGGATCTCTGTGAAGCTTTCCGCAAGCTGAATCTTCAAGTTGTTCCTCAAGGATTTCTTGCCAACCTCGTCGTTTCTCCTACTTTGGAAGATCAGATTCGTGAGGCTCAACTTCTGGATACCATGGTGAAAAAGGTGAAATGTGGTATCGACAAGGGCATTTCCAAGTACAGGTGCTTCCACGTTGATGACAAAGATACTCTTTTCTTCGAGGACCGGATTGTGGTTCCTAAGGGTGATCTGAGAAAAGTCATTATGAACGAGGCGCACAATTCGCTTCTATCCTGGAAGTACGAAGATGTACCATGACCTCAAGCAGTCATATTGGTGGACTCGAATGAAGCGAGAAATTGCTCAATTCGTGAATGAGTGTGATGTCTGCAGAAGAGTGAAAGCAGAACACCAAAGACCAGCTGGTCTCCTCCAACCTCTTGCTATTCCAGAATGGAAGTTTGATCATATTGAGATGGACTTCGTGACTGGTTTTCCAAAGTCCAAGCGTGGAAATGATGCTATCTTCGTTGTCATTGACAAGCTTACTAAAGTGGCTCATTTTCTTCCTATCAAAGAATCCATCACAGCAGCTCGGTTGGCGAGCTATACACCTCGAGATTGTCTCCTTGCGGCATTCCACAAGTGATCTCTTCAGACCGTGGCAGCATCTTTACCTCCAAGTTCTAGGATTCTTTTCAGAAGGCCATGGGCACCAACATTCGTTTCAGCACAGCTTTCCATCCTCAAACAAGTGGCCAAGTCGAGCGAGTCAATCAAATCCTTGAAGATATGCTCAGGGCTTGTGTCATTTCTTTCGGTATGAAGTGGGAAGATTGTCTTCCATATGCCGAGTTCTCCTACAACAACAGCTTCCAAGCGAGTTCGGGCAAGGCCCCATTCGAAATTCTCTATGGCAGAAAGTGCCGTACTCCTCTCAATTGGTCCGAGACAGGTGAACGCCAACTTCTTGGCAACGACTTGATCACAGAAGCCGAAGAAATGTGCAAAGTCATTCGTGAGAATCTCAAAGCCGCGCAATCGCGCCAGAAGAGCTATTATGATGACAAACACCGTGATGTGGCTTTTGAAATCGGAGACCATGTCTACCTCCGCGTCTCTCCAATGAAAGGCACTCGCCGCCCGGTATCAAAGGGAAGCTTGCCCCTAGATCGTGGGTCCTTTCAAGATCATTGGCAAAGAGGCGATCTCGCCTATCAACGAGCTTCCGTCCAACTTCGCGAGCGTGCACGATGTGTTTCACGTGTCACAACCTTCGCAAGTGCTTCAAGACTCTGGAGCGCACTATCAACCGAAGAGATTGACCTTCAAGAAGATCTCTCTTATCATGAGCACCCGTTGCTATTCTTGAGGAAACCGGCGCAAGACTCGCAACAAGTCAATCAAATTCCTGAAAGTGAAGTGGTCACACCATTCCGACCGAGAAGCCACTGCGGAGCGAGGATCACCTCCGTTCGAATATCCAGAGTTCTTTCGGTCCTAGATCTCGGGGCGAGATCCTCTTGTAGTGGTGGAGTGTTGAAACACCCGGAAGTAACTTTCCATATTTGTAACTCCAACTCTTGCCATTTTCGGCATTGTGATATGATATTCCCTCCGTGGTTGGGTTTTCTTCTTTTGCATTTTGTCCATGTCATGCATTTCATATCATGTCATCATGTGCATCGCATTTGCATACGTGTTCATCTCATGATTCCGAGCATTTTTCCCGTTGTCCGTTTTGCAATCCGGCACTCCTATGTTCCCCGGCGTCCCCTTTTACGTTTTTCCGTGAGCGGGTACTAAACGTTCTCGGAATGGACCGAGGTTTGTCAAGTGGCCTTGGTATACCACCGGTAGACCACCTGTCAAGTTTCGGGTCATTTGGAGCTCGTTTGGTACTCCAACGGTTAACCGCACTCTCGCAAAGGCCTCTTTTAGGTTGCAGACCAACACCCCTTCAAAATAGTCCAATAACCCATCTAAGTCACTTCCATGCTCTCCGTCATTCGATCACGATCGTGTGGGCGAAAAGTACACCTCATTTGGACTCTCCTAGCTCCCTCTATGCCTATATATACACCCCCATTCCAAATCACGGTACAAACCCTAGCCTTCCCCTACCTCGCGCCCCCGGACACGTCCGGTCCGGCGGAAGAAAATCCGCCGCGCGCGCCAATCAGGCGCGCCACCACACCGCGCCGCCGCGGGTTCGCCAGACCCACGAGAACCCGCCCAGCCCTCCAGCGCCGCCATCCGGCCGCGCCTCCGCCCCCGAGCCCATCCGGCGCCCGACCCGGCTCGCCGCCCGCCGCCTCGCCCAGAGCCTCGCCGCCCGCTCCGGCCACGGCGCCCGAGCCGCGCCGCCCCGCGCCGCCCCAGCCGCTCCGCCACCTCGGCCGCGCCCGCTCCGGCCATCCGGCGCCCGGCCGCGCCGCCGTGCCTCCCGCGCCCGGCCGCCGGCACCCCTCCTCCGCCCGGCCCGCCCGGTTTCTCCTCCTTCGGCGAGCAGCGCCGCCGCCTCGCCCGATCCATCGGGCTGGATCTGAGATCCCGAGGGGTTGACTTTCCCCCAAATTTCGTCTAAGTTTTATCTCGGTGATTAATTTGTGGCATTTTCAACGCATCATAACTTTGCACCTGTAGCTCCGTTTCGTGCGTGTAATATGTCAAAATGTTCGTCTCGATGAGTAGATCATTTCATCTCATTGCATCATTTTCATTTGAGCTCATCTTGATGCCCGAAATGCTGTTAGAATAGGGCTATGTGATGTTAGTTTCTGTTTCTTAACAAAACATGCACTTTTGTTATTTTTGCTATGATTGATGTGTGCACCCTATGAATTTGAGTCCTACATGTGTTTTGTAATATGCCATGCCATCTTTCCAGGGGTGTATGCCATGTATTTTTGTGATCTATGTGGTGACTAGCACAAGCATGCAAAGTAGGCTTCATGATGTTGCTGATTTCAGCCCCTGTTTAGCTGATATTTTGATGCCATGTTAACTTGATGCTACCGAGAGATCCATGCATATTTTGAGATACTTCAGTAAGGATGTTTTGAACATATGGTTATGCTCTATCCATCCATGCCTTTGTTTGCAATTACGGAGTGCCATAGCTTGAGTCAATCGAGCTCTACTTTTGCTATAAAATGTTTCCTGGCAGGTTGTTTACATGTTATTCAATTTTGCCAAGGTTGTTGTGGTTGATCCGTATATGCTATGATGTTGTTCTTGCCATGTATATCTTCTGTGCCATTTCTTTTTGATGTGTGTATGCTTAGTTTATCATGAAATGCTCTGTAGTGAGTGCGTCGAGCTCTTAAACATGTCTACTTGTTATCTGTTTTGCCATGCCCTGTGGCTGAATCTGTTAACGAAACTGGCTATTTTGACATGGGTGTTACTATATTTTCTGATCCCTTTTGGCTTATGGTCAGTAAGGTACTTTTGTTCTATGCTTTGAGTAGATTCATGCCATGCCTTGTTTTGCTATTATAAGTTCCTGTAGCATGCTATTTTCTTGCTCTGAACATTGCTACCTGATGCTGTTTTTGCCATGTTCAGTAATTTCACTAAGTCTGTGAAGCTGATATGTTTTGCACTTTTGCCATGCTTGTTTGGACCTGTTATGTTGTGATTTAGCCATAGCTCAGTGTTCATCTTTTGTCAAGAATCTTGAGTAGATCACTGCCATATGCTTTGTTGATACGTTTGGGTGCAGTAGCTTAATTTCTTGTTGCTTGCTAAGTGGCATCATGCTGTTAATGGCAGATTTGTGCCATTCTTGTTTTGCTTGTCATTTGCAAACCGTGCATCCGATTCCGGTGATCTTTATATCGATTTCAACCGAAATCATCTCATCTTTCCAGCGGCATACTTGGTTTGCCAAGTTGATGCTTGGTTCATCATTTTCCTTCCAGAGCGCGCATACGCATTGCATATCACATCTCACATATCATGTCATGTTTTGCATCATGTTGCTTGTGCATTGCACCGTGATTTATTGTGGTTCCTTTGTTTGTGTTCTTGCTTTGAGTAGAGCCGGGAGATGAGTACGTGAACGAGGAGCCTGTTGAGAACGCTTACGAGGATCAAGCTTTCGACAACTCTGAGAACTTTGCAGGCAAGATGACCATACCCTCGAAATTCACTTCTATCTTTGCTATGCTAGATGCTCGCTCTTTTGCTATGCCTATGCTACGATGCCTATCACTTGCTATATCATGCCACCCATATTGCCATGTCAGCCCCTAACCATCCTTTCCTAGCAAACCGTTGATTGGCTATGTTACCGCTTTGCTCAACCCCTCTTATAGCGTTGCTAGTTGCAGGTGAAGTTGAAGTTTGTTCCTTGTGGGAACATGGAGATGTTGTTCCTTGTTGGAACATATTTACTTGTTGGGGATATCACAATATATATCTGCTATAATTAATGCATATATATACTTGGTAAAGGGTGGAAGGCTCGGCCTTATGCCTGGTGTTTTGCTCCACTCTTGCCACCCTATATTCCGTCATACCGGTGTTATGTTCCTTGATTTCGCGTTCCTTACATGGTTGGGTGATTTATGGGAACCCCTTGACAGTTCGCTTTGAATAAGACTCGTCCAGCAAGGCCCAACATTGGTTTTACCATTTGCCACCTAAGCCTTTTTTCCCCGGGTTTTCGCGAGCCGAGGGTCATCTTTATTTTAACCCCCGGACCGGTGCTCCTTGAGTGCTGGCCCGAACCGAACACCGTCTTGGGCCACCATGGGGAAACTCGAGGCTTGGTTTTACTCAGAGCCTGTCTCATCCGGATGTGCCACGAGAACGAGATATGTGCAGCTCCTATCGGGTTGTCGGCACAATCGGGTGGCTTTGCTGGTCTTGTTTTATTCTGTCGAAATGTCTTATAGTCCGGGATTCGAGATTGATTGGGTCTTCCGGTAGAAGGAATATCCTTCGTTGACCGTGAGAGCTTATAATGGGCTAAGTTGGGACACCCTGCAGGGTACTATCTTTTGAAAGTCGTGCCCTGCGGTTATGAGGCAGATGGGAATTTCTTAATGTCGGTTGTAGAAAACCGAAGTTGACCTTAATTAAAATACACATCAACTGCGTGTGTAACCGTGATGGTCTCTTCTCGGAGTCCGGGAAGTGAACACGGTGTTGGAGTTATGTTTGACGTAAGTAGTTCAGGATCACTTCTTGATCGCTACTAGCTTCACGTCCGTGCCTTGCTTCTCTTCTCGCTCTCTTTTGCGAATGTAGCCACCATATATGCTAGTCGGTTGCTGCAGCTCCACCTCACAACTCTGTCCTTCCTATAAGCTTAAATAGTCTTGATCTCGCGGGTGTGAGATTGCTGAGTCCCGTGACTCACAGATTCTACCAAAAAGTTGCAGTGCCGGCGATGCGGTCAGGGTGGCGCAACCGAGCTCAAGTGGGAGTTCGATGAGGGCGTAGTCGTTATTATGTGTCTTTTCACGATGATCAGTAGTGGAGCCAGTTGGGACGATCGGGGATCTGTGTAGCATTTGGGGTATCTTCTTTTATTTTGGTTCCGTAGTCGGACCTTGAGTGTAATCTGTATGATGGATGTTTATTTATGTACTGTGTGAAGTGGCGACTGTAAGCCAAGTATGTATCTCTTTCCCTTATGTATTACATGGGTTGTGTGAAGATTACCTCACTTGCGACATTGCTTTCAATGCGGTTATGCCTCTAAGTCGTGCTTCGACACGTGGGAGATATAGCCGCATCGAGGGCGTTACATAAGTTGCTAACCAACCTGAGAACTATAGACCGGTCTCCTTCCAGAACTGTGCGGTCAATATTGCGTCCAAATGCTTAGCTAACAGAGCGCAGGGTTTCATGCTTGATCTTATTCACCAAGGCCAAACAGGTTTTATCAGGGGTAGAGGAATAGCTGATAATTTCCTCCATGCCGTTGATATCGTTCAATCTTGCTTCGAAAGGAAAATCCCAACCATTGTTTTAAAGCTGGATTTTCATAAAGCTTTTTTTTTTGAGAAAACGCAAAAAGTTTTTGTGTTTCATTTCATTGAAAACAAGAGGAGTTCAGTACAACATCCCATGAGGGGAAGATACATGGTGGTTGTTTAGTGTACATCCCAAGTTGTCGGTAACAGCATTCGGAGACGAGGGCTCTAGCCCTAGACCATAGGTTAGCTTCCTCCTTGATGCGCGCGATGGGTTGGAGGCAGAGGGGATGGTGCCATCGAAGACGCACGCGTTCCTTTGCTTCCAAACCATCTAGGGGATCAGAAGTGTGGCAGAGGCAAGCGCATCGTCTTGGGGGTGGAGTGCTCGGCAATTTCCCACCAACTATCGAGGGTTGCGTCAGGCTCGGGGGTGGCACGTCAATCGCAGCCGGGCGAAGATATCGTGCCAGACTTGACATGCAAAGGGCTAGCTGACAAGGAGATGCGAGATGGTTTCCATGGCCTGGTCGCATAGGAGGCATATGGGGTGGTGTTGCGGTCTGCGGTCTAGCAGCGATCTTTATTGGCCAACCAGTGGAAGAACTTGATGCGAGGAGGCACCCAACTCTTCCAGATTAGTTTTCAAGCATCACATGCAGTGAAACCGTGGAAGGTGGCACTATAGCAGGAATTACCGGTGTAAATGTCGTCGGTGCTCCTCTTCCAGGTGCCCACAAAGCTTTTGACTTCGTCTCTTGGGATGCTATGACTGCTATTTTACTTGCCAGAGGCATCCCTTTGCTTTGGGATCGCTGGATCAACCTCATAAACAAAACTGCAAACTCTGCTATGCTAAATGGGAAACCTGGCCCGTAGTTTCCTTGTCGGCGTGGGATAAGACAAGGAGACCCTCTGTCACCCTTCCTTTTCATTGTGGTCGCTGACGTGCTCCAACACATGATTATCCATGCCTCTGAATATGGCATGCTCACTCATCCTCCCAATAACTCTTTGCCGTGACCATTCCTTCAATATCCTGACGACACATTGATAGTTCTTTCGGTGGTTGCGGAATAACTTCATCACCTAAAACGGCTGCTCTTACAATCTTCTAAGGCCACCGGGCTCTCTATAAATTTCCACAAAAGCACTTTCTCTCCAATTCACATCGCCCCGGCTACCTCTCGTAGCCTTACTGAGATCTTAGAATGTCCTGTGGCTGGTTTCCCTCAATCTTACCTAGTTTGCCATTCTCAATTTCCAAACTAAACATTTTTGCTTTCTTTTTTATCATTGATAAAATTGATTGCCGCTTGGCGGGTTGGCGGGGTCTTCTGCTTACATTGGCCAGTAGGTCCATCTTCGTTCGTGCGGCTCTTCTTGCCCTTCCTATATATTCTATGAGTGCACTGCTGCTGCCAGTTGGGACGCTCCAGGAAATTGGCATACACTGTTGTGCATTTTTCTGGTCTTGGCAAGACACCACTACGGGCGGACAATGCAAAGTGGCGTGGGACCTTGTGTGTGCTCTGTTTTCAAATGGGGTCCATATGAATGTGTCCCTTCTCCTCAGACACCTTTCTAAACTTCATGACTCTGGCTCCATGCCTGCTCCAAACTACTCCCTCCGTTCCCAAATAATTGTCTTTCTAGCCATCTCAAATGGACTATAACATACGGATGTATGTAGACATGTTTTAAAGTGTAGATTCATTCATTTTGCTCCGTATGTAGTCACTTGTTGAAATCTCTAGAAAGACAATTATTTAGGAACGGAGGAAGTACATCGTTAACAAGTTTGGATGGTCAACTATTTATGACTGGGGTACATTGGGCAACGCCACCACGTCGATTTGGTGCGATATTTTCAAAAGCCTGAATTTCTTCCGGTCCATCACCATTGTTAAAATCAGCAATGGGCTACCATCACTAGTAGAAAAAGGGCCATTTGTCCCGGTTCATAAGGCCCATCTGTCCCGGTTGGGGAACCGGGACTAAAGGGTCATTACTAATGCCTAGGCCTTTAGTCCCGGTTCTTATACTAACCGAGACGGATGGGCCTCCCTGTGGCCGGTGCTGCGAGCCCAGGCAGGAGGCTCTTTAGTCCCGGTTGGTGGCACCAACCGGGACCAATAGGCATCCACGCGTCAGCTTTTCAGGGGCTAGGGTTTTTGTTTTTTTTCTGAAAGGGGGGTGTATTTGGGGATTTTGTATGGTTAATTAAGGTGTTTTATATATTGTGTTAGGTAGCTAATTAATTAATAGAGAGAAGTGTCCTCTCTTATCTCCGTGCTTGGTCGCCGCTACGTACTATACATAGAGAGGCCCTCGACATGCTAGCTAGTAAGAAAATGAAGGAAACCATTAAGTACAGATGTTCATCATGCATACCGAGATAAGTGATCGACCTCTCCTTCTCCGAGAGATTGGTCGAACAACAAGTTTTCGTATTATCTATCCGACGCTACTGGCTACATACATATACAATATGTAAGATCTCTTACAATCCCCTAGCATTTGAACTCAACTTCCACATGGTATTCTCCGGCTTTATTGGTGACGTGGTCAAGAAAGAATCCCGCCAATTCCTCTTGAATTGCTTTCATGCGATCTCGTGGTAGGAGTTCATTCCGCATCTGCCACGTCTAATTGAAGAAGGGGGTTAATACATATATATGAATGAAACTCGACAGAAATGATGCTGTAATAAAATGAAATTATGAATATTATTACTTACGCACTTCATATTGTCTTTTAGAGTAGCCCCGCTTATTTTTCAAAGTCGCGTTGTAGATGAACTCGCACACGTAGTATCCACAGTAATCATTCCCTTGTTCCTGCCACAAGCACTTTATGAGAAATAGAGGTCAATCAAACTGATAATGAAGCATTATAAATGGTATTGATGAAACTAGCTAGAATCAACGGGAGATGTGCGCAACTAGCTAGCTAGTAGTACTTACTTTCGGGTATGTATATCGCAGCTCTTTCTGGAATGATCTTTGGCTACCCAACTACCAAAGCCTGCCAATTCATGCTCTCTTTTCACACTCCAACAGACAGTCTGCCTCCATTGCTTGGGTGCTTGCTTCTCCGGAGCTGAACCTCGATCTTACCCCTAGATTATCCCATGCGGCGAAAAGTGATCTGGCTACATTACGTAGTATTATGGCTTCGATTAACTTGAATTCGCTGGTTCCAGACAATAGGGTGAGCAAGCGAGAGGGCAAGACCCTTTTGACAAATTCAGCATATAAAGTGATCTGGCATGACCGACCAACCGACTACAATATGGAAGAACTATGCGCTGAACAAACACAGAATCTTCATTTGGCTACACAAATATCGTGTTTAAATGAACGAGAGGAGACTTTGTAGATCAATGCTTGCCTATTGTGCGGCGCCTGCGATAGCATTGCACACCTTATCCTCGGCCGTGCCTTGCTTTGACCTCTCTGGGACGAGCTTGACAACCTATATGATGGCATGCCCAGCAGCCTTGGTGACGACTGGCTGCGAGCTCTGATGGACAAAGTTCGCTCTACCGTTCTCATTGCAATTCTCCCAAACACCTGGAAGCGTTGTGCTATGATTTTTTTGAAATGAGACTCTTCACCCACCACATTGCTAGGTTGCGGCTGATGACCTGGTGCTATGGTCGCACAGATGCAAGAATGTCCAACTACAAGCTCTACACCAGGACTGGGGCTCTATGTTGTCACACCTTGATGTGAGATTTTAACCTTCCTGTAATTTGCCTTTCTTTCTTTTCCTCTCCCCCCTAACTCAAATCTCTGTATTATCTCTGTTTGAGTAATATAAGGTTCAGGCCGGCATAAACCTGACGCTGACGAATCAAAAAAAAAACTCGCTCAAATTGGACCTTCAATTCTTTCCTGGTCCGAGGTCAAATGATGCATTTTTGTGGGTTTCGGTTTCTTCAATATCAATCTGAAACCTTATTTCCTCATGAACGAGAATGGAGAACTTAATTGTTTCTCGGGCCTTAACTGTTATGCTATGTTGAGCCTATATTAGAATTGGATTTTGTATTATAAGTTACATGTTGAGATGCTCTATTTGCTATTTTGTATTGTAACTTAACATGTATCTGTGTGACCCATACAAAACAATATGCGACAGTGGATCAAACATTCAAACTTTTGTGAGCATCCAAAGTTTTTTTTATTACAAATGTTCAACAAAAGTATAAGGTTTATGTTTGATGGGTGTATTATGTCCATCTTCAATCTCATGTATTGACATCAAGATTTAGAAAATGGATGCCTTTTGCAATCACTTGAGATGGAATTCGCCATGGAAAAGATCACGTAGCTTTTGTATGTTATATCTTGCCTTAGTGATATTATATAGAGTTAAATAATTTTTGTATCGAAATAGCTGGAATAGCTCAGTTGGCTAGAGCGTGTGGCTGTTAACCACAAGGTCGGAGGTTCAAGCCCTCCTTCTAGCGAGTTTTTTCCAGTCTAATTAATAGCTATTGGCTTAATATTCTCTACTCCAGTCATGTCATGTGCTTATTTCAACATAAACTCAAGATTGTTGAGTAATCTATTTATTTTGAATGAACAAAACAGTATGCAAGACTGCCTATACCTGGAGATTTTTAGTACGTATTGAACATTTGAACTGCATCTTTAAATTTTCGATGATGAATAATATGGTACTGGTATGCTATCTTGATAGTTGGTACAGCCATTAAAGTGTTGTTGCTTTTGCCATTCAGATTTGACTACATAGAACTAGGACCCTTATGTACGGAATTTCTGGATCTAGTCAAAACAAATTTCTCTGCATCTAAGGACCACACTGCAGTTCAGTAGGCCAATTCTTACCATGTTTCGCCTGTGTATATGCAAAAATACATTTTTTTATATTTATGGTTGAAGAGAAGGGTAGGGCGACGCTAGCGAGTTTTTTCCAGTCTAATTAATAGCTATTGGCTTAATATTCTCTACTCCAGTCATGTCATGTGCTTATTTCAACATAAACTCAAGATTGTTGAGTAATCTATTTATTTTGAATGAACAAAACAGTATGCAAGACTGCCTATACCTGGAGATTTTTAGTACGTATTGAACATTTGAACTGCATATTTAAATTTTCGATGATGAATAATATGGTACTGGTATGCTATCTTGATAGTTGGTACAACCATTAAAGTGTTGTTGCTTTTGCCATTCAGATTTGACTACATAGAACTAGGACCCTTATGTACGGAATTTCTGGATCTAGTCAAAACAAATTTCTCTGCATCTAAGGACCACACTGCAGTTCAGTAGGCCAATTCTTACCATGTTTCGCCTGTGTATATGCAAAAATACATTTGTTTATATTTATGGTTGAAGAGAAGGGTAGGGCGACGCTAACTACAGTGTCAAGATGCTTGCATTGTCTTTAACTTACTATACATGTTACAATACTATTTACTGGATTCCATTACTCATGTCTTTACTTTGTAGACATGGATAATGGATATATCAGATCATGATCCCTCTACAGTCGTATTTGTCCAAAAGATTCTTGATTTGGCTGTCACTGCCTGCGGACCATGTCATCTAGTGTTGTCGAAGAAATGTCAAGGATAAATGACTGTGTATGTTGCTTCTCCCAAAAGTGGAAGCACCACTTTTTTTAGGTGCGTTGTTTCCATGCATTATAAAAATGATAGGTATGTGAGGATAAACATTGGTGGATGTGGGCCTTTACAAATACCTTTTATTGGTTCTTATGGGCCTTCTCTTCCTTCAGATGCATCAAACACTTTGCATGTTGAAAGTCTCCCATCCAACCGTACTAGACCGGAAATTACACGTATCTTTTTATGCATATGATCTCTTGCTATTTTATTTTGAGTTTATTTTTCATTTTGTTCATAACTGAACTATATTTTATGTTTATGTTCGTTCCAATTTATGTCTCAATCTTTTCTTTTGTGTTTCTGTTTTTGCCACTCCTTGAGTCTTGCTTCTCTAGATATATTTCGCCCTTTTACCGGGTTCTCTGAAGGCTGGTCAAAGAGGATATAATAGTAGATATGTACTACCTCTGTAAACTAATATAAGAGCGTTTAGATCACTAAAATAGTGATCTAAACACTCTTATATTAGTTTAAGAAGGGAGTAATAGCTTATGTTGTCTTAGAAACTCCTGCCCCAGTGTTTTCTGTCATGAAGTCTCTGCGAGGTGAATATAACATTTTTGTCAGCTTAAGTTGTGTCTTACATTCTAGAAGTAATAAAATGGAAAGGTCCATTATTGCTAGATCACTCATGACGTATGGTTATCTGGTTGGCCAAAGTGTGGGGGACACAACTCTGGCAATTTTAGCTAAAGAGCATGACAAGTGGGCTAGGTGACTAAAGTGTGTATGAACAGAACACAATCGATCTTGCATTCTTGCCTGAGTAACCAACAACAGTCAACATCTTTGGACAAAACATAACTTAACTTATCTTCAAGATAACCACCTAAAAAGAGCACATGCACATGCAATGTCATGGTCCTTGCATAATTAACAATAAAACTATACTGAGCGAGTATTGGCCTGCAAAAAGAGGCATCATATTTTGCTTGAAGCCCACAACCGAACAAGTGTCAACTTCATTATATACACTGACATATTTGAACATATGTACTATACATAGTTGGTACAACCACTAAAGTTGTATGGAATTTTGCCATTCAAATTTGACTCCATCAGGTGTATGGAATTTCTGGATCAAATCAAAACTACCTTTGAGCATTTAAGGACAATGTTGACCTATAGTTCAGTTAGTACAATGCTTAAGGCATTTCTAACCGATCCCCAATAAATAGTGGAGTATCCGGTGGAGTAAACCCTTAGTGGAGTAAATTTACTCCAGCAAGATTAATTTAGGCGGACCTAGCCGATCCCCTATATATAATGGAGTAAAAAAATCATTTGCATATCATTTTCGGCCACCGAAACACATTTCTTTGCTTCTTTATTTCATTCAACAACATTTTGATACATTAGAGTACATAATTCACCAATTCTTCGCTACGAGAGTAAGACCAAAGAAAACAATAACCACAACTAGACATTTTAAAAGGTATCCAATTTCGATAACTGATCCCACTAGTTGGATTAATAACTTCTCTATGTCTTCATTGTTGATCTGTGGCTTCTCGAGCTTGCACACTTATTTCTTCTTTGATTTGAAAGAAGTAGACGTTGCTTCGCATAGTCTCACCTATAGCCTCTATTCTAGTTACGAGTGCACGAGCATCTATCAATTTTTGTGCTATCAATAGATCGATGCAATCTTCTTCCAAATTCCAAAAACTTGCATCCATCCTACACAGAAATTAGAGCAAACAATGAGCTGCCGAAATTGCGCTGAATCCGGTGAACAACCGAATGAAAAGAAGCACATACGCCATCTTTTTTGCACTTGGAGAACCAAATGAAAATTTGTGTGGTGTTTCGACATTCGAGGAGCTCGTGGCAAAAAAAAACAAATTTTGGCTCACAAAAAAGCCAAATTTTTTGCTAGAGCTCCTCAGATGTTATTTGACTAGAAAATTTCACACGCACCTAGTGCACCCAAGCATGTTGGTTGTCATGAAATTTCAGAATTTTATTGATTTTTTTTTGCATTTTTTCTTTGAATTTACTGTTCGTTGGTCAAACCTAGTCAACGTGCTCAAAATCTGGTTTTGGACCAAATTTATCCAGTTTTGAGACTTGAAGGACCAAATGTGTACCAAACAATATTGAGGGACTAAGTCTATATTTTTGGGGAACTTGAGGGACAAAAACATACTTTTCTCTTTTGCAAATGAGAAACCACATGCTGAAGGTTGTCTTGCTGAGGTTGCATTTGTACCTGTTGGGGAATGTAGCATGCAATTTCAAAAAAATTCCTACGATCACGCAAGATCTATCTAGGAGATGCATAGCAACGAGACGGGGAGAGTGTGTCCACGTACCCTTGTAGACCGAAAGCGGAAGCGTTAGATTAACGTGGTTGATGTAGTCGAACGTCTTCACGATCTAACCGATCCTAGTATCGAACGTACGACACCTCTGTGTTTAGCACACGTTCAGCTCGATGACGTCCCTCGAACTCTTGATCCAGTGGAGGGTCAAGGGAGAGTTTCTTCAGCACGACGGCGTGGTGATGGTGATGGTGATGTGATCCGCGCAGGGCTTCGTCTAAGCACTACGACACTATGACCGGAGGCGTAAACTGTGGAGGGGGGCACGACACACAGCTAAGAACAATTAATGTGCCTTTGGGGTGCCCTCCGCCCCTGTAAATAAAGGAGAGGAGGAGGAGGAGGCCGGCCAGGGGGCGCGCGCCATGGGTGGGAGTCCTACTAGGAGTAGGATTCGCCCCCCCTTTTTTCCTTTCTTTCACCGGAAGGAAAAGGAAGGAGAGGGAGGGGGAGAGGAAAGGGGGGCCGCGCCCCCTCCTCCTTGTCCTATTCGGACTCCCTAGGAGGGGGGGCGCGCGCCACTCCCCCACCCGCGGGCTTCCCTCTCTCTCCCTTTGGGCCATGTAGGCCCAACACTTCCCCGGGGGGTTCCGGTAACCCCTCGGTACTCCGGTAAAATACCTGAATCGCTCAGAACCATTATGATGTCCGAATACTACCTTCCAATATATCAATCTTTACCTCTCGACCATTTCAAGACTCCTCGTCATGTACGTGATTGAAGGAAATATGCCCTAGAGGCAATAATAAAGTTATTATTTATTTCCTTATTTCATGATAAATGTTTATTATTCATGCTAGAATTGTATTAACCGGAAACATAATACATGTGTGAATACATAGACAAACATAGTGTCACTAGTATGCCTCTACTTGATTAGCTCGTTAATCAAAGATGGTTAAGTTTCCTAACCATAGACATGAGTTGTCATTTGATTAACGGGATCACATCATTAGGAGAATGATGTGATTGACTTGACCCATTCTGTTATCTCAGCACTTGATCGTTTAGTATGTTGCTATTGCTTTCTTCATGACTTATACATGTTCCTAAAACTATGAGATTATGCAACTCCGTGCCATCGGAGGAACACTTTGTGTGCTACCAAACGTCACAACGCGTAATCTGGGTGATTATAAAGGAGCTCTACAGGTGTCTCCAAAGGTACATGTTGGGTTGGCGTATTTCGAGATTAGGATTTGTCACTCCGATTGTCGGAGAGGTATCTCTGGGCCCTCTCGGTAATGCACATCACTATAAGCCTTGCAAGAAATGTGACTAATGAGTTAGTTGCGGGATGATGCATTACGTAACGAGTAAAGAGACTTGCCGGTAACGAGATTGAACTAGGTATTGAGATACCGACGATCGAATCTCGGGCAAGTAACATACCGATGACAAAGGGAACAACGTATGTTGTTATGCGGTCTGACCGATAAAGATCTTCGTAGAATACGTGGGAGCCAATATGAGCATCCAGGTTCCGCTATTGGTTATTGACCGGAGATGTGTCTCGGTCATGTCTACATTGTTCTCGAACCCGTAGGGTCCGCACGCTTAAGGTTTCGATGACAGTTTTATTATGAGTTTATGAGTTTTGATGTACCTAAGGAGTTCGGAGTCCCGGATGAGATCGGGGACATGACGAGGAGTCTCAAAATGGTCGAGACGTAAAGATCGATATATTGGACGACTATATTCGGACATCGGAAAGGTTCCGAGTGATTCGGGTATTTTTCGGAGTACCGGAGAGTTACGGGAATTCGTATTGGGCCTTAATGGGCCATACGGAAAAGGAGAGAAAGGGCCCAAAGGGTGGCCGCACCCCTCCCCATGGACTAGTCCGAATTGGACTAGGGAGGGGGGGGGGCCTTCCTTCCTTCTCCTTCTCCCTTCCCTTTCCTTCTCTCCTACTCCAACAAGGAAGGGGGGGAGTCCTACTCCCGGTGGGAGGAGGACTCCTCCTGGCGCGCCCCTCCTGGTCGGCCGACCCCCTCCCCCTGGCTCCTTTATATACGGGGGCAGGGGGGCACCTCTAGGCACAACAACAATTGATATCTTGATCTCTTAGCCGTGTGCGGTGCCCCCCTCCACCATATTCCTCCTCGATAATATTGTAGCAGTGCTTAGGCGAAGCCCTGGGACGGTAGAACATCAAGATCGTCACCACACCGTCGTGCTGACGGAACTCATCCCCGACACTTTGCTGGATCGGAGTCCCGGGATCGTCATCGAGCTGAACGAGTGCTAAAACTCGGAGGTGCCGTAGTTTCGGTGCTTGATCGGTCGGGCCGTGAAGACGTACGACTACATCAACCGCGTTGTTATAGCGCTTCCGCTTTCGGTCTACGAGGGTACGTGGACAACACTCTCCCCTCTCGTTGCTATGCATCACCATGATCTTGCGTGTGCGTAGGAATTTTTTTGAAATTACTACGTTTCCCAATAGTGGCATCCGAGCCAGGTTTTATGCGTAGATGTCATATGCACGAGTAGAACACAAGTGAGTTGTGGGCGATATAAGTCATACTGCTTACCAGCATGTCATACTTTGGTTCGGCGGTATTGTTGGATGAAGCGGCCCGGATCGACATTACGCTTACGCTTACGCGAGACCGGTTCTCCCGACGTGCTTTGCACAGAGGTGGCTAGCGGGTGTCAGTTTCTCCAACTTTAGTTAAACCGAGTGTGGCTACGCTCGGTCCTTGAAAAGGTTAAAACAGCACTAACTTGACGAACTATCGTTGTGGTTTTGATGCGTAGGTAAGAACGGTTCTTGCTCAGCCCGTAGCAGCCACGTAAAACTTGCAACAACAAAGTAGAGGACGTCTAACTTGTTTTCGCAGGGCATGTTATGATGTGATATGGTCAAGACGTGATGAGATATAAGTTGTTGTATGAGATGATCATGTTTTGTTGAAGTTATCGGCAACTGGCAGAAGCCTTATGGTTGTCTCTTTATTGCATAAGATGCAAGCGCCAAATAATTGCTTTACTTTATTGCTATGCAGCAGCAATAGTTGCAAGAGCAATAGTTGGCGAGACGACCATGTGACGACACATTGATATAGATCAAGATGATGGAGATCATGGTGTCATGCCGATGACGATGGAGATCATGACGATGCTTTGGAGATGGAGATCAAAGGCACAAGATGATGATGGCCATATCATGTCACATATTTTTGATTGCATATGATGTTTATTTTTATACATCTTATTTTGTTTTGATTGACGTAGCATTTTAAGATGATCTCTCACTAATTATTAAGAAGTGTTCTCCCTGAGTATGCACCATTGCGAAAGTTCTTCGTGCTGAGACACCACGTGATGATCGGGTGTGATAGGCTCTACGTTCAAATACAACGGGTGCAAAACAGTTGCACACGCGGAATACTCAGGTTAAACTTGAAGAGCCTAGCATATACATATATGGCCTCGGAACACGGAGACCGAAAGGTCGAATGTGAATCATATAGTAGATATGATCAACATAGTGATGTTCACCATTGAAAACTACTCCATCTCACGTGATGATCGGACATGGTTTAGTTGATTTGGATCACGTGATCACTTAGATGACTAGAGAGATGTCTGTCTAAGTGGGAGTTCTTAAGTAATACGATTAATTGAACTTTAATTTATCATGAACTTAGTCCTGGTAGTATTTTGCAAATTATGTTGTAGATCAATAGCTCGCGTTGTTGCTTCCCTATGTTTTTGCTTCCCTATGTTTTTGATATGTTCCTAGAGAAAATTGTGTTGAAAAATGTTAGTAGCAATAATGCGATTGGATCCGTGATCAGAGGTTTATCCTCATTGCTGCACAGAAGAATTATGTCCTTAATGCACCGCTAGGTGACAGACCTATTGCAGGAGCAGATGCAGACATTATGAACGTTTGGCTAGCTCAATATGATGACTACTTGATAGTTTAGTGCACCATGCTTAACGGCTTAGAATCGGGACTTCAAAGACGTTTTGAACGTCATGGACCATATGAGATGCTCCAGGAATTGAAGTTAAATATTTCTAGCAAATACCCGAGTTGAGAGATATGAAGTCTCCAACAAGTTCTATGGCTAAAAAATGGAAGAGAATCGCTCAACTAGTGAGCATGTGCTCAGATTGTCTGGGTACTACAATCGCTTGAATCAAGTGGGAGTTAATCTTCCAGATAAGATAGTGATTGACAGAGTTCTCTAGTCACCATCACCAAGTTAGTAGAACTTTGTGATGAACTATAGTATGCAAGGGATGACGAAAACGATTCCCGAGCTTTTCGTGATGTTGAAATCGACGAAGGTAGAAATCAAGAAAGAGCATCAAGTGTTGATGGTTAACAAGATCACTAGTTTCAAGAAAAGGGCAAAGGGAAAGAAAGGGAACTTCAAGTAGAATGACAAGCAAGTTGTCACTCCCATAAAGAAGCCCAAAGCTGGACCAAAGCCTGAAACTAAGTGCTTCTACTGCAAAGGAAATGGTCACTGGAAACGGAAATGCCCTGAATATTTGGCGGATAAGAAGGATGGCAAAGTGAATAAGGGTATATTTGATATACAGGTTATTGATGTGTGCCTTACTAGTGTTTATAGTAGTCCCTGAGTATTTGATACTTGTTCGGTTGCTAAAAATTAGTAACTCGAAATAGGAGTTACAGAATAAACAGAGACTAGTTGAGGGTGAAGTAACGATGTGTGTTGGAAGTGGTTCCAAGATTGATATGATCATCATCGCACACTCCCTATACTTTCGGGATTAGTGTTAAACCTAAATAAATGTTATTTGGCGTTTGCGTTGAGCATGAATATGATTTGATCATGTTTATTGCGAAACGGTTATTCATTTAAAGTCAGAGAATAATTGTTATTCTGTTGACATGAATAAGACCTTCATTGGTCATACACCCAATGAAAATAGTTTGTTGGATCTCGATCATAGTGATACACATATTCATAATATTAATGCCAAAAGATGCAAAGTTAATAATGATAGTGCAACTTATTTGTGGCACTGCCGTTTGGGTCATATCCGTGTAAAGCGCATGAAGAAACTCCATAAAGATGGATTTTCAGAATCACTTGGTTATGAATCATTTGATGCTTGCGAACCATGCCTTTTTGGCAAGATGACTAAAACTCCGTTCTCCGGAACAATGGAACGAGCTACTAACTTGTTGGAAATAATACATACCGATGTATGCGGTCCAATGAGTGTTGATGCTCGTGGCGGGTATCGTTATTTTCTGACCTTCACAGATGATTTGAGCAGATATGCGTATATCTACTTAATGAAGCACAAGTCTGAAACATTTGAAAAGTTCAAAGAATTTCAGAGTGAAGTGGAGAATCATCGTAACAAGAAAATAAAGTTTCTACAATCTGATCATAGAATATTTGAGTTACGAGTTTGGCCTTCATTTTAAACAATGTGGAATAGTTTCACAGCTCACACCACCTAGAACACTATAGCGTTATGGTGTGTCCGAAAGTCGTAACCGCACTTTATTGGATATTGTGCAATCTATGATATCTCTTATCGGTTTACCACTATCGTTTTGGGGTTATGCATTAGAGACAGTTGCATTCACTTTAAATAGGGCACCATCGAAATCCGTTGAGACGACGCCTTATGAAATGTGGTTTGGCAAGAAACCAAAGTTGTCGTTTCTTAAAGTATGGGGCTGCGATGCTTATGTGAAAATTTTTCAACCTGATAAGCTCGAACCCAAATCGAAGAAATGTGTCTTCATAGGATACCCAAAACAGACTATTGGGTACTGTCGTGGTTTTAAGTCTGATAGTAGAATGGGGGGTAGGTGTGGAGAGGCAAGATCCTAGCTATGGGGTAGTTGTATACGCAAGGGATATACGAGTTCAGGCCCTTCTCGGAGGAAGTAACAGCCCTACGTCTAGGAGCCCGGAGGCGGTTGACTGGATTATCTGCGTATGTGTTACAGGGGTGCGAACCCTTCTACCTGTGGAGGGGGGTGGCTTATATAGAGTGCGCCAGGACCCCAGCCAACCCACGTAGAAGAGGGTTTAAGGTGCGTTAAAGCTAGGCGTTACTGGTAACGCCTTACATAAAGTGTCATTAAGGTCATAAAGACTATTTAACTACAGACCGTTTGGATACCGAGTGGCTCTTGGACTCCTGGTGGTCGAGTGGATCTTCGTAGTCGAGTGTCTTTGAATCTGTCGAGTGGATACCTACACGGTCGACTGGAAGGTTGCTTCTCTTGTGAGTCTCCTTGTGGAGGGTACCTTTGGGCAGGTCTATGACCCTACCCCAGGTACATGACTTCATCATTAGCCCCCGAATGGATCGAGGTTTGAGTGAGGAAGGAGTTGATAATCTTTCCGACCTGTTCTTCATGTTGTGAGTGGGTCTCACTGTGGATCAACGACCTTTTAGTGATGGCATCAACTTCTCTTTCAGTCGCCATGATCCATTCTCCACGTTTGTCGAGTGAACTTTGTGAACCTGAGGATTTCCGAGCGACGGATCGGAGGAAATCTGTTGTCCGACGAGTTGTTCTGCGGTTAGCGGATTTCGCGGGATCCGAATTCTGGGAAGCGCGCGAAGCGGAGAAAACCGTGGCACTCGGATGGGATAAGACGATGACGCCTCGATCTTCGTGCCGCCTTTTTCGCCACGTATCGTGCGCGCGCCTGTTGCGGGATTGCGACGGGATTGCTTGGGCCTACCGGTTAGCCACTCGGAAGCGGCCCCATATAAAGCGCTGGTCAGGGTATTTTGAACAGTGCGACCTCAGACTTCCCTTCTCTCCGCCTCCAAACCTTCTCGCCGCGCTCTTCGTCTGTCCAGTGCTGAAGCTCGGTACTTTTCTCGCCGGCGACCATGGTGAAGGACAAGACCGCCGCCTGGAACAGGTGAAGAAGGCGGCGCGAAGCCAAGGGAGAGCGCCAGTCGGGCGGTTCCTCTTCAGCGGTCCAAGCTGCCGCAGGGCTGGGTCCAAGGAGGCGGATCCGCCGACCATCACCGAGAAAGATCTCACCGATCCGCTAACGAAGGACTGATACCCCATGGGTCGGCGAGGCTTCCGGCACGGAGTGGCAACCGCAGCTCAAGAGGGTGAGTGCATCCTCCTGGCCACCCACGTAGATAGGGGGTTTCTCGCCGCCAAATCCTTTTTCCGGGGTTTCTGAACTTTTTGAGCGTAACTCCACCATTTCACTCCAAACTCCATTGTGTATCTTGTTGCTTCGTTTAGCTCTGAGAATTTCTTGGGTTGTCGACCGCATTGGGGTCTCTTCAAGCACATATTCACTGTCGCTCTCGGACGGTGAAGAAAACGAGCCCAATGATGAGAGGACCCAAGTAATCCAGATGTGTGGGGACTCGGGGTCCGGATGAGGGGAAGAGCACCTTTCAGCTATGACTCTTCCCGACTCGGTTAGAGGGTGGCGATCGACCTGGTTTTATTGCCAAGACCAGCCGACGCCAGGCGATCGACTGGGCTCCTCCTTTCTCCATGAGTCGAGTGAACAAGCCATCTTCCCTGAAGGTGTTACCAGAGGAAAAGGCCCAAGTAAAGCTGCTGATGGAGCGTGTAGTCCAGCTTATTCGCGATGGGGTGACCGGCATGGATCTCCTGGAGGTTTTTCTCCGACGGTGTATTCAGCCACTCCAATACCGAGGACATCCGATGTGGATGTACTCTGGTACGGATGATACCACTCGGGTCCATCCAGAGGAGGTCGATGGTGCCACGCTGGAGAAGTGGATGACCGCTATCACAGGAAACAAGGACAATCCTCGCGGAGCTAGGAGGATTCCACCACTCGACCAGAGTTACCAACCAGACAAGGTATAGCCGCTTATCTCCGACTGTGATTCCGCTGCATTTATTCTGTTTTGATGCCAATTCGTCGATTTACTTTCACCTTGTTTTGTTGTCTTCTAGGTCACCACTGAGATGTACTCGATGCCCAATGGGGCGCAGGAAACAGTCAAAGAAGAAGAAGGAAGTGGAGGTGAGAGTCCGGAGGAATGGGAGTCCAACGGCGAGGAGGATGAGGAGGATGATGGCTCTGATGATGAAGAGGAGGAGGTGGAAGAGGAGGAAGGCGTCGATCCTCCTCGCCGGAGGAAGGTCAAGTTGGCGCAGACCCGCGGCGGGCGTGGTAAAGCTGTTGTGCCCACGGTCGGTCGACAAGCGACCTAGGACAACTTCTCGCGCCGACCGAGAAACCGCCGAAGCAACCTCGAGCGGCGTCTTCAAAGCCGGCGAAGGCCCTGCCCCAGATCATGTAATGGTCATCCCCACCATCTCCGGGTAACTAATGTAACCTTGTATTTCCTTATTCAACATGAGTGAACTTTTGGTCGACTTGATGGTGATCAGCCGATTCTTGAAATCTCTGGCGCCGCTACCTCCGAGACTTCAATAGCGGGAAGATCAGGAAATGGAGGATGCGGTCACCTCCAACCTTGGTAAGATCTTTCAGGTTTCGCTTTTAGTCGACTGGAGCTTTTAGTCGATTGGACTTCCATGTTTACTTCTGAATCTTTCTTGTAGTTCCGCCTCACGTCATTGATCTCCCTGATGATGACGAGGAAGCGCCATTAAGGAAGAGGAAGGACAAGAAAGCGCTTGCTGGCAAGGCTGCTCAAGTCACGGCGATTCCTGAAACGCTGATTTCCGAGGGAGGCAACCCCACTCGGACTTCTGTGTCTTTCGCTGTACCGCTGACAAGTGGTCAACCCATTTCGTCGACCGCTGATCCACCATCTCTCTTTGCTACCCACCACGTCCCGGAAGACCAAGTAAGTGCTGCTAAGGAGGCCATACGCCAGGCAGGGATCATGATGGAGCAGGTGAAAGCGGCTCGAGAGGCTAGTCAGGCGGCCTATGATGCCAGTTCAGCTCTCCAGAGCAATGTCCAAGTAAGTCAGTCGTCGCTTGCTTTGTTAGGATATACTATCTGAAACTGCTTTCTTGGAGAGATTTATATCTGTACACCTTTGTGTGTGTGTGTCGCTTGAACTTTTGTGGGGGCACGCTGAGTGCACCCACTGGGTGTAGTCCCCGAGACTATGGTCGACTGCGTGCAGTCGGCTATAGTCTTTATGCTGTGATCTTCTTCACTCGACCTGGACGGACCAAGTCGGATGGAACTGTAAAACCGGTGGGGGCACGCTAAGTGCACCCACTGGGTGTTGTCCCCGAGACTATGGTCGACTGCGTGCAGTCGATTATAGTCTAAAGAACTGTTTTTTTTACTGCGGCTGACCGCTGACAATTAGCCATGTTTTTAGAATCATAACCTTTTTGCCTCTTTTGGTCGACTGATCGAACCAAATTGGTAAACCAGTGGGGGCACGCTGAGTGCACCCACTGGGTGTAGTCCCCGAGACTACTGTCGAATGTTTTGATTCGACCGTAGTCTTAGAAATGCTACTATTTTTCCTTAGTCACTCGGAAGTGATCTGTCTTTGATGTCTTTCGTTGGTTGACTCTTTGTAGAAATCTTGCGAGCTTGTGGCTCGCTATCTTCGAGATTAGAGAAAAGCAGATTCAGCTCAACCTCGATTTGAAGCTTGCTCGGGAGAATTTGCGTAAGGCAAACGATGAAGCAAAAGGTATGGCTGGTGAGAACTTTTGACGACTGCCTCAGTTTTTCTGCTCATTCTCAACTTTGTTCTCATTGTTGCTTTGCAGATAAACTGGAAGAGACTTTGAAGAAGAAGGACCTTGACCTTGCAGAGGCAATGTATATGCTCTAGAGAAAACAAAGCTCGCTGAAGAGAAGCTTGCCTCAGTCGACAAACTCGAAGATGAAAATGCCAAGCTGAAAGCCTCTCTTGACGCGGCTAACAAGGAAGTCAGTCGACTGAAGAATGACAAGAATGTTACGTCGACAAGGTTGGCTAACCTGGCGGGAAAGCTAAACGACTCGAGATTTATCTTGGAGGGTTCGCCAAGAAGCTGTTTCTCATGCTTGAAGGTAATCTCTTTTATCCGACTATCTTGCTCTCACCGGCTCATCACATGATCTTTATTTTGAGTCTGAGTTGTGTTTTCAGAATTCTGCCAAAACTTTGAAGAAGAAACCAGTTGAGTGGAAACCAGCTTGGACCCCATCAACTCTCCTGTGAAGGACGAAGCTGCTATGAATGTGCTCCGACTCGAGTCTCGTGTTGCTAGCGTGGTGGATTATCTTGCTCGACCGAGAGTTGCGATTGTCGCGGATCGACTCGACTCTCCGGCGAACAGACTCTCGTAATGATCTTGAATCCCTGATGACTCGACTGAATGAGATTCCAAGTCGAGTGCAAGAATGGAAAAGGTCATCTGCCAGGTGTGGTGCTGATGTTGCTCTATCTCTGGTTCGTGTCCACTACAAAGAAGCGCAAGAGGACAAGCTGGTGTCTCTCAAGGTTGCCAATACCAGGAAGCACGACTTCAGATCTTTCATGGAGACTTTCATTGCTGCTGCTACCCGTATTGCTGACGGAATCGACCTCGACCAGTTTGTTGCACCTTCCGGTCCTCCACGGAGGAGTAAAAACTTCTAAGTCCCACTTTAAATTTGCCTCGGAATGCCGAGTGGTTTCAGAATCGATAAACTTTAACGGGCTTAACGCCTGGCGCCTTTGGATCCGTGGGACATTTATCCGAACTTGATTTTTCCTTTAACATGCTTTGCTTGCCTTCGAGAGAACTTTATTCCTCATTCGGAAGATATTCCGTTGAAATTCCAATTGACTTGTGCTTCATCTATCCTGCGGTAGAGGTGGAACACAGATCGCGATCGACCTTGTCGCCCCTTACGGATCAGGACGAACCGCACGTTGTGCTTGTGGCGAAGCTCAAGGAGGAGGTTGCAATCGACCTGCACCTCGTCGTCCTTGTGGATTGGGATGGACCCGACGTTGTACTTGTGGCGAAGTTCAAGGAGGAGGTAGCAGTCGACCTGCACCTCGTCGCCCTTGCGGATTGGGATGGACCGCGACGTTGTACTTGTGGCTAAGCTCAAGGAGGAGGTAGCATCGACCTGCACCTCGTCGTCCTTGCGGATTGGGAAGAATTCCTTACTTAGGCGAGCACTGGCTGCAGCTAAGCCCCGAGTGGGAGGTTTGCTCTCCACTGTAGGATTTTTATTACTTAGGCGCAGCACTGGCTGCAGCTAAGCCCCCGAGTGGGAGGTTTGCTCTCTACTCGGTAGGATTTTTATTACTTAGGCGAGCACTGGGCTGCAGCTAAGCCCCCGAGTGGGAGGTTTGCTCTCCACTCGGTAGGATTTTTATTACTTAGGCGAGCACTGGGCTGCAGCTAAGCCCCCGAGTGGGAGGTTTGCTCTCCACTCGGTATGATTTTTATCACTTAGGCGAGCACTGGGCTGCAGCTAAGCCCCCGAGTGGGAGGTTTGCTCTCCACTCGGTAGGATTTCTATTACTTAGGCGAGCACTGGCTGCAGCTAAGCCCCGAGTGGGAGGTTTGCTCTCCACTCGGTAGGATTTTATCACTTTGGATGTTTTAAGGCTAATCCTTGGGCTGTTAGAAGTCCCGAGTGGGAGGCTGGCTCACCACTCGGTAGGATTTGAATACTTAGGTGAGTACTACTTGCAGCTAAGCCTCCGAGTGGGAGGCTGGCTCGCCACTCGGTAGGATTTTGTATACTTAGGCGAGTACTTGGACTGCAGCTAAGCCTCCGAGTGGGAGGCTGGCTCGCCACTCGGTAGGATTTTGTATACTTAGGCGAGTACTTGACTGCAGCTAATCCTCCGAGTGGGAGGCTGGTTCGCCACTCGGTAGGATTTTTATACTTAGGCGAGTACTTGACTGCAGCTAAGCCTTCGAGTGAGAGGCTGGCTCGCCACTCGGTAGGATTTTGAGTACTTAGGCGGGCGGATTCGCAGCTAAGCCCTTGAGTGAGAGCTGCTCGCAATCGGAAAGGATTTTTTACAAGCTTAGGCGAATGGATTCATGACTAAGCCACCCACGGGGAAATTTCAACAAAAAGCAATAACAATCACGGGAAAATTATAACATTCTTGTCTTGGATAAACAAACTTCAAAAGCACTTTTATTACATCTCAACCGGTGAGTTTTAAGTGTAAAGGGCGGAGCAGCTCCGCGTCCAAGCTCGAGGCTCGTCGATCGGGCGATCGACGTTGTAGAGATGATATGCTCCGTCGTGGAGGACTCTCGTGACGATAAAGGGACCTTCCCAAGTGGGAGCAAGCTTGTGTGGTTTCTGTTGATCCACTCGGGGGACCAAATCTCCCTCTTGGAAGGCTCGACTCTTCACATTTCTGGCATGGAATTGACGCAAGTCTTGCTGATAGATAGCCGAGCGGATCAAGGCCATCTCTCTCTCCTCTTCCAAGAGGTCGACTGCATCTTACCGGGCTTGTTCCGCTTCTTCTTCAGAGTATAGCTCGACTCGAGGCGCATTGTGAAGCAGGTCACTCGGCAGAACTGCTTCAGCTCCATACACCAGGAAGAATGGAGTTCTCCCAGTCGACCGATTAGGAGTGGTCCTCAATCCCTAGAGAACTGATGGAAGTTCGTCGACCCAAGCTCCTGCTGCATGTTTAAGATCACACATCAGCCGAGGTATTAGCCCTTTGAGAATGAGGTCGTTTGCACGTTCTGCTTGTCCATTCGACTGAGGATGAGCCACTGAAGCATAGTCGACCCGCGTGCCTTGAGAGGCGCAGAAGGCTTTGAACTTGTCATTATCGAAGTTTGACCCATTGTCGGTGATGATGCTATGCGGAAGTCCATATCTGAATATCAACTCTCTGATGAAACTGATAGCAGTGCATGCATCGAGGTTCTTGATGGGCTTGGCTTCGATCCACTTGGCGAACTTGTCGATTGCTACTAGCAAATGGGTGAAACCGCTTCTGCCAGTTCTCAACGGTCCAATCATGTCCAATCCCCAAACAGCGAAGGGCCAAACGAGTGGAATGGTCTTCAAGGCTGAGGCTGGCTTGTGCGACATTTTGGAATAGAACTGACATCCTTCATTTGCTTTCGGCCAGTAAAATCCCGCTCGGTATGCTTTAGCCACAATGGTCCGAGAGGACGCATGATGGCCACAGGTCCCCGACTGGATATCCTCAAGAATTATCTGACCTTCTTCTGGCGTGATACACTTCGACGGACTCCATCGCGCTTTCTCGTATAATTGTCCTTGATCATCAGTAAAGGCCTTGGATCGACGAACGATCCGTCGAGCCTCTTCTTCATTCTCTGGGAGCTCTTTCCTTAGGATATATGCGATGTACGGCACTGTCGATCGGGAGTGATGACCACAACTTCCATAATCAGGTCGACCACGGCTGGGACCTCAACTTCGGTCGGATCATTGGCACTCTTTTGCTGCGGGCTTCTTCCGTGAAAGGATCCTCCTGCTGATGGAACATGAATGTGTTCCAAAATACATCACCGGAATGGCTTCCCTCTTGGACCCTATCTTCGCCAAATCATCCGCAGCTTGATTTTTCAGTCGGGGTATATGAAGAAGCTCTAACCCCTCGAATTTCTTCTCCATCTTTCTTACCGCATTACAATAACCTGTCATAGCTGGGCTTCTGACATCCCACTCCTTCATCACTTGATTAACAACCAGATCCGAGTCGCCGTAGACCATAAGGCGGTGGACGCCGAGTGAAATGGCCATGCGCAACCCATACAGGAGTGCTTCATATTCTGCTTCGTTGTTGGAAGAATCAAAGTGAATCTGGAGAACATATTTGAGCCTATCTCCTCGGGGGGAAACCAATACAACCCGTGCACCAGAACCGTTCAGCATCTTGGAACCGTCAAAAAACATAGTCCAGTGCTCCGAGTGAACTTGAGTCGGAAGCTGCTGTTCAGTCCACTCGGCGAGGAAGTCGGCTATTGCTTGAGACTTGATGGCTTTCTTTGCCTCGAATTTGATATCAAGGGGAAGGAGTTCAATCGCCCATTTTGCCACTCGACCAGTTGCATCTCTGTTATGAAGAATCTCCGACAAAGGGCGTCACGACGATCGTAATGGAATGATCGAGAAATAATGAGCAACCTTCTTCGTGGTCATATAGATCCCATAAACAAGCTTTCGATCGTGAGGGTATCTTTGCTTTGATGGGGTCGATGCTTGTAAAGATAATAAACTGGGCGTTGAACTTTGAAGGTTTTTCCTTCTTCTTCCCGCTCGACCGTAAGTACGGTACTGACGACTTGTCCAGTGGCTGCAATGTAAAGCAGCAAAGGCTCCTTGCTGATTGGAGCAGCAAGCACCGACTGGGTGGAGAGCAGAGCTTTGAGCTCTGCAAACGCTGCATCAGCTTCTAGAGTCCACTCGAACTTGTCTGACTTCTTCATCAGTCGGTAAAGAGGCAATGCCTTTTCACCGAGGCGAGAGATGAATCGACTTAAAGCGGCCAAGCATCCAGTAAGTTTCTGGACATCGTGCACACGCATTGTGAGCGCTTCATTCGAGTATGGTGCCAACCTTTTCGGGTTAGCATCGATTCCTCGCTCGTAAGCGAGAAAACCGAGTAACTTTCCACCAGGAACTCCAAATGTACACTTTGATGGATTAAGCTTGATATCATACCTCCTGAGATTGGGAAATGTTTCAGCAAGGTCAGTCAACAGGTCGGAACCCTTTCGTGACTTGACCACTATATAATCCATGTATGCTTCCACATTCCGACTGATTTGAGTGAGCAAACACTTCTGAATCATCCTCATGAATGTGGCTCCGGCATTCTTGAGACCGAATGGCATAGTGACATAACAAAAGCACCCGAATGGAGAGATGAACGCTGTTTTAATCTCATCGGGTCCATACAGACGGATCTGATGGTACCCGGAATAGGCGTCTAAAAAAGACAACCTCTCGCATCCCGCAGTTCAATCGACTATTTGGTCGATGCGAGGAAGAGGGAAATGATCTTTCGGGCAGGCCCGATTGATATGCTTGAAATCGATGCACATGCGCAACGACTTGTCCTTCTTGGGGACCATGACAACGTTGGCGAGCCACTCAGAGTGGTAGATCTCTCGGATGAGCTCTGCTGCTAAGAGCCGAGCCACCTCCTCGCCAATGGCCTTTCTCTTCTGGACGGTGGACCGCCGAAGATACTCTTTAACTGGTTTGAATTTTGGGTCGACTCGTAGGCGATGCTCAGCCAGCCCCCTGGGAACACCCGGCATGTCAACAGGCTTCCGTGCAAAGATGTCCCAGTTCTCACGGAGGAACTGGATGAGCGCTTCTTCCTATTTTGAGTCGAGTGTTGTTGAGATGTTGGTCGGAGCAGCATCGGGATCAGTCGGGTGAATGTGAACCTGTTTCGTCTCGCCAGTCGACTGGAATGCTGACTCCATAGCGGGCTTCTTAGCTCGCAACAAATCACTCGAATCTGCAGTTTTCTGATACTCTTGTAGCTCTACTACTGCCAACTGAGCATCGGCGATCTTAGAGCCTTTCTGGAAGCACTCTTCTGCCTTCTTCCGATTGCCCGTGACAGTGATCATGCCCTTGGGACCAGGCATCTTCAGTTTAAGATACACGTAACATGGTCGGGCCATGAAACGTGCATAAGCTGGTCTCCCCAGAATAGCGTGATAAGCGCTCTGGAAATCCACGACCTCAAAGGTCAACTTTTCTTTCCGGAAATGCTTTGAATCACCAAAACTACATCAAGAGCAATTTGGCGAGTGACTCAGCCTTCTTTCCGTGAATGACTCCGTGGAAGCTCATATTCTTTGATCGAGTCGGACATCGGAATGCCCATCCCTTTCAACGTCTCCGCGTATAATATGTTCAAACCACTACCACCATCCATCGGGACTTTGGTCGATCGAGTGCCTTCGACAATCGGGTTGACCACCAATGCTTGCCTCCTGGGTGGCAATGTGCATCGGGTGATCGACCGGTCGAATGTGATGGCGATGCAGGACCATTTCAGATAATTGGGAGTCGCGGAGCAACCAAGTTTACTTCCGATTGATAACCTTCAATCGACTTTTGCTTTCGACGTCAGCAAAAATCATCAGGGTGGAATTGACCTGGGGATATCCACCATCACTGTCATCTCCGTCCTCAACTTTGTCTGTCTCCTTATCCTTATCCTTGGGCTGTTTCCCTTGGAACCGCTGAATCAAGAGCCGACATCGTCGAGTGGTATGTTTCGGTAAATGAGTTTACCCTCTTCATCTTTCTTTGTATGAATATGACATGGTAAATCCAACACGTCGCTCCCATCCTGGTCTTTTACCTTCTTAGGGTTCCAAGGACCCTTGGGTTTGCCCTTGAACTTTCCAGGGTCACCGCCAAGGCCTCTCCGGAGCCGCTGGCTCGGCTTTGCAACGCTTCGCATTGGAATTTCCTCCGCCGTCTCATTGGCGGCCGATTTATATTTACCACTCCGAGATGATCCTCTTCTTCACCATTTGCATATTTGGTGGCAATCTCCATCATCCGACTCAGGGTCATATCTCGGTTCGACCAAATTTCAAACTCAATTCTCTCGTTTGACACCTTCCTTGAAGGCACAAACTGCTGGTGATCGATACATTCGGACTGTGTGGTGCAAAGTGATCCACCTCTGGATATAACCTCTCAAAGTTTCACTCGACTTTTGCACACACGATCGCAACTCACAAACCTGCTGGTCGTTTGCAAGTTCCTTCAAATGTCTCGACAAACACTGGGCAAGATCTTCCCAAGTGTAAATTCTTTGGGTGCTAATCGATTCAACCACGCCTGGCTGAACCCTCCAACATAAGAGGTAAATGCTTCATGGCTACCTCATCGTTGCCACCGCCGATCTGAACCGCCACTCGGTAATCTTCAAGCCAAGTGTCGCTTGGATTCTCGATGAACTTGTCGACTCCAGCCGCCAACCTGAAATTGGGAGGAATCACTGCGGCCCTGATGGCTCTGCTGAAACACTCTGGTCCCGAGACATGAACTCTACTACTGGAAGGAACATCTCTATCATGGCCGTCTCGGTGAGCTCTGTTCCTGTCGACCAAACCTTGAACGATAATAGATCTCGCATCAAAGCCTGGTTCCCTGGGGTCGACTGGAACTCTTCGCCCAGCACTGTTTTGGCGCTCGTCGTCCCGGCTTGCCGAGGAGCGTATGATCCACCCTTGGGGAGGAGGGCACTCGACGCCGATCCTTGCGATCGAATCGGTGCTCATACTGCTCATGCCCTTGTATTGATCATCACGCCGCCCCACGTTCCTCATGCCTCGGGGCGATCTTGGACTATGGGCCGATTTGGAATGAATTCGCAGCGACGATCGGTGTGAACCCTATTCCGCTGGGATACACTGAGTTTTGATCTCCGCCGCCGGAGCAAATCCTGATTTGCTGCAAACCTCTGGGTTGGCGGTTGAAAGAGGCGCCGATTGGATTCTGGAACCCTCGGTCACAGACGCTGCCGAGTACTCGCTGAAGATTCTCGGTCGAGTGCGCCAGCCAGGTTGGCTTAGCGCGATCCTCCAAGCCGCGAGCCTCGGGGTTTCTCCAACGATAGGAGTGTGAAGTGCATCCATGTTCCGACGACGAAGCTCCTCCCTCCGGAGCGAAGTGAGGGGCTCGCAAGTACTCTTCGTGGGTTTGCACTGGATCGCTTCCACCGCCTCCTTCGCTGGTGCGGGTGAATCAGGGGATCGCGTGGTCCATCGACCATCGTAACCTCTGCCGCCGGTCATCGCTATCGCATTCGGACGCAGTCTCTACGGAGCCACGAACAAGCCGAGAGATTCGCGGGCTCGATCGCCGCGATTTGGGGATGGCCGATGGCGGGCCACCGCATGCCTCACCCGCTGAAGCCTCGATCGACCGTAACGCTATGCCGGTGGGAGACGGGAGTGAAGATAGCGTGGAGCCGACCCATACCGGGTCGACGGTTGCCGCGAGGAGGACGCCAGACACACGCAGCGAAAGTGCGCCGCCTGCGGATGGGGAGCGCGTCCACGCCGAGTGGAGCCTCCACGTTGCCAAGGAGTCGTCGGCGACGAACGTGAGCGCGCAAGACGGATCTCGTGTCTGTCGACAGAACTCCACCGAAACCATGATGCCGAGATCGAAAGAATCCCAACTTCTCCAACAACCGCTAGAACACCTGCCCCACGGTGGGCGCCAACCGTCGTGGTTCTAAGTCCGACAAGAGAATGGGGGTAGGTGTGGAGAGGCAAGATCCTAGCTATGGAGTAGTTGTATACGCAAGGGATTTACGAAGTTCAGCCCTTCTGGAGGAAGTAACAGCCCCACGATCGGAGCCCGGAGGCGGTCGACTGGATTATCTGCATATGTGTTCAGGGTACGAACCCTTCTACCGTGGAGGGTGGCTTATATAGAGTGCGCCAGACCCCAGCCAGCCCACGTAGTAGAGGGTTTAAGGTGCGTTAACCTAGGCGCATCGGTAACGCCTTACATAAAGTGTCATTAAGGTCATAAAGACTATTTAACTACGGATCGCTTGGATACCGAGTGGCTCTTGGACTCTGGTGGTCGAGTGGATCTTCGAGTCGAAAGTGTCTTTGAATCTGCCGAGTGGATACCTACACGGTCGACTGGAAGGTTGCTTCTCTTGTGAGTCTCCTTGTGGACGGTACCTTTGGGCAGGTCTATGACCCTACCCCAGGTACATGACTTCATCAGGTACACCTTCTATCACATATCTGAGGGCAAGATTTTTGTTGCTAAATTCGGATCCTTTCTAGAGAAGGAGTATCTCTCGAAAGAAGTGAGTGGGAGGAAAGTAGAACTTGATGAGGTAACTGTACCTGTTCCCTTATTGGAAAGTTGTTCATCACAAGAAACCGTTCCCATGACAACTACAGCAATCAGTGAGGAAGCTAATGATATTGATCATGAAACTTCAGATCAAGTTACTACCGAACCTCGTAGGTCAACCAGAGTAAGATCCGCACCAGAGTGGTACGGTAATCCTATTCTGGAAGTCATGTTACTTGACCATGACGAACCTATGAACTACGAGGAAGCGAAGATGAGCCCAGATTCCGCGAAATGGCGTGAGGCCTTGAAATCTGAGATGGGATCCATGTATGAGAAAAAAGTGTGGACTTTGGTGGAGTTGCCCGATGATCGGCAAGCCATATTGTATAAATGGATCTTCAAGAGGAAGAGACGCTGATTGTTACTATCACAAAGCTCGACTTGTCGCAAAAAGGTTTTCGACAAATTCAAGGTGTTGACTACAATGAGATTTTCTCAACTGTAGCGATGCTTAAGTCTGTCCGAATCATGTTAGCAATTGCCACATTTTATGAAATCTGGCAAATGGATGTCAAAACTGCATTGCTTAATGGTTTTCTTAAAGAAGAGTTGTATATGATGCAACCAGAAGGTTTTGTCAATCCTAAAGGTGCTAACAAAATGTGCAAGTTCCAGCGATCTATCTATGGACTGGTGCAAGCATCTCAGAGTTGGAATATACGCTTTGATAAGTTGATCAAATCATATAGTTTTATACAGACTTTATGTGAAGCTCTGTATTTACAATAAAGTGAGTGGGAGCACTACCGCCTTTCGATAAATATATGTGAGTAACATATTGTTGATCAGAAATGATGTAGAATTTTTCCGAAAGCATAAAGGAGTATCTCGAAAGGAGTTCTTTAAAAGAAAGACCTCAGTAAAGATACTTACATATTGAGCATCAAGATCTATTGAGATAGATCAAGACGCTTGATAAGATTTTCAATGAGTACATACCTTGACAAGATTTTGAAATAGTTCAAAATGAAACAGTCAAAGAAAGAGTTCTTGCCTGTGTTGCAAAGGTGTGAAATTGAGTAAGACTTAAATCCCGACCACGGCAGAAAATAGAAAAGAGAATGAAAGTCATCCCTATGCCTCAGTCATAGGTTTTATAAAGTATGCTATGCTATGTACCAGACCTATTGTATACCTTGCTCTAAATTTGACAAGAGAGTACAATAGTGATCTAGGAGTAGATCACTGGATATTGGTCAAGAATATCCTTACTGAGGACTAAGGAAATATTTCTCGATTATGGAGGTGATAAAAGAGCCCGTCGTAAAGAGTTACATCGGTGCAAGCTTTCACACTGATCCAGATGACTAAGTCTCAATCTGGATACATATTGAAAGTGGGAGCAATTAGCTAGAGTAGCTCCGGGCAGAGCATTGTAGACATAGAATATTTGGAAAAATACATACGGCTCTGAATATGACAGACCCGTTGACTAAGCTTCTCTCACGAGCAAAACATGATCACACCTTAGTAAACCCTTTGGGTGTTGATCACATGACGATGTGAACTATGGGTATTAATCACATACATATGTGAATATTGGTGTTAAATCACATGGTGATATGAACTAGATTATTGACTCTAGTGCAAGTGGGAGACTGAAGGAAATATGCCCTAGAGGCAATAATAAAGTTATTATTTATTTCCTTATTTCATGATAAATGTTTATTATTCATGCTAGAATTGTATTAACCGGAAACATAATACATGTGTGAATACATAGACAAACATAGTGTCACTCGTATGCCTCTACTTGACTAGCTCGTTAATCAAAGATGGTTAAGTTTCCTATCCATAGACATGAATTGTCATTTGATTAACGGGATCACATCATTAGGAGAATGATGTGATTGACTTGACCCATTCTGTTAGCTCAGCACTTGATCGTTTAGTATGTTGCTATTGCTTTCTTCATGACTTATACATGTTCCTAAAACTATGAGATTATGCAACTCCGTTACACGGAGGCACACTTTGTGTGCTACCAAACGTCTAGCAACGTAACTGGGTGATTATAAAGGAGCTCTCAGGTGTCTCCGAAGGTACATGTTGGGTTGGCGATTTCGAGATTAGGATTTGTCACTCGATTGTCGGAGAGGTATCTCGGGCCCTCTCGGTAATGCACATCACTATAAGCCTTGCAAGCAATGTGACTAATGAGTTAGTTATGGATGATGCATTACGAACGAGTAAAGAGACTTGCCGTAACGAGATTGAACTAGGTATTGAGATACCGACGATCGAATCTCTGGACAAGTAACATACCGATGACAAAGGAACAACGTATGTTGTTATGCGGTCTGACCGATAAAGATCCTCGAGAATATGTGGAGCCAATATGAGCATCCATGTTCCGCTATTGGTTATTGACCGGAGACGTGTCTCGGCCATGTCTACATTGTTCTCGAACCCGTAGGGTCCGTGACGCTTAAGGTTTCATGTTGATGCTTTATTATGAGTTTATGAGTTTTGATGTACCGAAGGAGTTCGAGTCCCGGATGAGATCGGGACATGACGAGGAGTCTCGAAATGGTCGAGACGTAAAGATCGATATATTGACGACTATATTCGACATCGGAAATGTTCCGAGTGATTCGGTATTTTCGGAATCTACAGGAGAGTTACGGAATTCGTATTGGGCCTTAATGGGCCATACGGGAAAGGAGAGAAAGGGCCCAAGGGTGGCCGCACTCCTCCCCATGGACTAGTCCGAATGGACTAGGGAAGGGGTGGCGGCGCCCCTTCCTTCCTTCTCCTTCTCCTTCCCTTCCTTCTCTCCTACTCCAACAAGGAAGGGGAGTCCTACTCGGTGGGAGGAGGACTCCTCCTGGCGCCGCCTCTCTGGCCGACCCCTCCCCCGGCACCTTTATATCTGGGGGGGGGGGGCACCTCTAGGCACAACAACAATTGATCTCTTGATCTCTTAGCCGTGTGTCGGTGCCCCCTCCACCATAGTCCTCGATAATATTGTAGCGGTGCCGAGGCGAAGCCACAGGACGATAGAACATCAAGATCGCTACCACGCCGTCGCCGACGGAACTCATCCCGACACTTTGCTGGATCGAGTCCGGGATCGTCATCGAGCTGAACGTGTGCTAAAACTTCGGAGGTGCCGAAGTTTCGTGCTTGATCGGTCGGGCCGTGAAGACGTCACGACTACATCAATCGCGTTGTTATAGCGCTTCGCTTACCACGAGGGTACGTGGACAATACTCTCCCCTCTCGTTGCTATGCGTCACCATGATCTTGCGTGTGCGTAGGAATTTTTTTGAAATTACTACGTTCCCCAACAGTGATCTCATCCGGGACTCCGAACAAACTTCGGTCACCAAAACACATAACTCACAATACAAATCGTCATCGAACGTTAAGCTTGCGGACCCTATGTGTTCAGAACTATGTAGACATGACTGAGACACATCTCCGCTCAATAACCAATAGCGGAACCTAGATGCTCATATTGGTTCCTAGATATTCTACAAAGATCTTTATCGGTCAAACCGCATGACAACATACATCATTCCCTTTGTCATCGGTATGTTACTTTCCCGAGATTCGATCATCGGTATCCTCATACCTAGTTTAATCTCGTTACCGGCAAGTCTCTTTACTCGTTTCGTAATGCATCATCCCATAACTAGCTCATTAGTCACATTGCTTGCAAGGCTTATATTGATGTGCATTACCGAGAGGGCCCAGAGATACCTCTCCGATACTCGGAGTGACAAATCCTAATCTCGATCTATGCCAACCAAAAAACACCTTCGGAGACACCTGTAGAGCATCTTTATAATCACCCAGTTACGTTGTGAGGTTTGATAGCACACAAGGTGTTCCTCCGGTATTTGGGAGTTGCATAATCTCGTAGTCAGAGGAATATGTATAAGTTATGAAGAAAGCAATAGCAATAAAACTTAATGATCATTATGCTAGGCTAACGGATGGGTCTTGTCCATCACATCATTCTCTAATGATGTGATCCCGCTTATCAAATGACAACACATGTCTATGGTCAGGAAACTTAACTATCTTTGATTACCGAGCTAGTCAAGTAGAGGCATACTAGGGACACTCTGTTTGTCTATGTATTCACACATGTACTAAGCTACAAAAAAAGACACATCCATGACATTTTGGGCCGAACGAATTTTTTTCTGTCATACTTATGACATTTCTATGACGATAATTGTGAAAAAACCCGGTATCATCATAGATGTGGTGGGCTCCTACTTCTATGACAAAAAATCATGACAGAAAATGGGTTTTCATCCTGGGCGGGATGGAGACGCAGCTGCATGACATTCTTTGGACCGTCCATGACGGAAAAAACCATGGTAGAAGCGGGGGCGAGGACAATATGGGGGAGTTCCCGATTGATCGATCCCTTGCTGTTAACTGAAACCGAGCGATTCCTTCGCTATTGCTGCTAACTGAAGCCGATCGATGCTGCCTCTGGATGAACAAAGTGAGTGTTGTTGGGGTGGGGGGTTGGATGAATAGTTCCCGTGGGGTGTTGGATGAACAGACCCCATGGTAGTAGAGGCTGCTGTCGGCTGGATGAACAGGACCCATTGAGCCGGTTGGGGTGGATGAACAGACCTCGTGGAGGGCTAGATGAACAGGACTCGTGGAGGGCTAGATGAACAGGACCTCGTGGAGGGCTGGTTGAATAGTAGCCGATGGAGGGCTGGATGAACAGAGCCTGGAGGGGTTGGTTGAACAGACCCCGTGGAGAGGGCTGGTTGAACAAGAGCCGGTGGAGGAGCGGTGGAGGCTGATGAACAGAGCCCGTGGACTAACAAAGCAGGTGGGGGCTGAGGAGGTCGACGGTGGATACAAGAACTGTGGAGGTTGGAGGAGGTCGACGGTGGAGATGAACAGATCCGTGGAGTCCTGCTTTTGCGGTAAGCCACACCTCCCGGCGAACAGGACCCCTGCTTTCATCAGAAGGCCCAACACAAGTCTGCTTCTCCGCTTTGCGGTACGCCACACCCTCCCGATCAACAGGACCCTGCTTTCATCAGAGAGGAGGTCCAAGAGAAGTCCGCTTCTCCATTTTGCGGCACGCCGCACCCCTCCCGATGAACAGGATCTCTGCCACTGCGGCCGGTCGAACACAAGGCCGCTTCTCCGTTCTCTACGGCACGCCAGCCTCATTTCCATGGTTGTTCCGGCCCAAGCCGGTTGATCCCAATGAACAACACGCATTCCGCTGCTCCCGGCGAACACGACACATTCTGTTGCTCCCCATGAACACGAAGACGATTACGGTTTCTCCGCTCGACCCAGCCATGTACACGAGCCCTGGCCTTACGTATGCGTGAGTCGGCGTTCGAGACCCCGCTCGTATGTACGTATGTGGCCATATTTTTTGGCGTGTGGCCGTATGTACGTGTACACGATTTAGACGGGACAACGTGTACTGCTACGTGGGGGGCTCTACTATGACATGTGCCGCTACTTACTCGGCCACGGTTCCACCTCTGCACGGTTCATACTTGCAGAGAGACCGATCGACCAGTATGTACATACACGTTCCGACAAGACAGACAACGGTACTTACGCTTCGACCAGGTGGGTCCCAGCTGTCAGGGAGGATAAGGACACACTTCCTTGCGTGCGAAGATATAGCTGCTGGGTCCCAGCTGTCAGGGGGATATTTTTTTTGCTCGTAATAAGGACGCACTTCCTTGCGTGCGAAGATGTAGTTGGTGGGTCCCTGCAGTCAGGGGGAGAAAACATTATTTTTCAGGTAAAAGGATGCAGTTGCATGCATGCATCCATGGGCGCAGTGCGCCCCACCGCCGCCTCTCACGACAAAGGATCTTCGATGACTCGCTTGTTGACCACGCTGACCTACACCATGCCGAAGCGCATCAAGGCCGGTGGACAACGGTGAGGCCCAGATCGAACGACACTGAGATGGGGAAGACGCGCGGATTCGCAGATGGAGAGGAGTGGGAAACTTGACTTGTTCGGGTGCGCGGCAGCACTGCCGCCCACGGGAGACAGGAGCAAGAATAGAGGTTGAAGAAGGAGCACGGCTTTGGATTAACATCCAACGGTCGAGCTGCTAGAATCATTTGTTGATTAGGTTGACAAAGCCCTGCGTACACGTCTTCTTAGTAGGCCCACAAGTCAGCCACCAAATATGCCTGGTCCCAGCTGTCATCGGGAGGAATAGTTTTTTCGCATAACAAGGAGGAACTTCCTTCCGTACGAAGATACAACTGGTGGGTCCCAACTGTTAGGGGGAGGAAACAGCTTAATAAGGACGAACTTTCCTTGCGTGCGACCATGGACCTTGTCGTGGAATTGTCACGGCAGATGTCCTCGTGAAAGGACTTAGTCGCGGGGCCATCGTACGGGTTAACTTAGAGGGGTTAAAGCGGACGCAAAGACACAAGAGTTTATACTAGTTCGGCCCCTTCGATGAAGGTAAAAGCCTACGTCTAGTTTGTAATGGGATTGATGTGATCTCGGCGACTAGGGAGCAATAGCTTTGCCTAAGCCTCGAGTTGTAGTTGTCTGTCTCTAAACCGCCGCCGGGTCGTCCCCTTATATACACGGGTTGATGTCCAGCCGGTCTACAGAGTCCCGAGGCCGGCTCATACAAGTGTCCGGCTCGGTCTCTCCTTTCTCTTATCTTACAACACAAGTTACATGGTTATGGCGGTTTTACCATTATGGGCCCTAATTTGCCCTCGGCTCCCGGCCTCTAAGTTTCACGGCTAATCGCCACCTTCCGAGTCTTCGTGGGCTCCAATTATGGCTGAGGGTGAACTGCCCTCCAGGCGGTTTATATTCAGTAGTTACATCCCCAACATTAGGCCCCATATTGACTTGAACCTGTTCATGTTAATCTTCAACATCTTGGAAAACTCAATATCTTCCTTCATATTTCAGTAAACCGCCATCTGCTTAAACCGCCGTGACGCTATCCTCCGACCCCAAAGAACAGAGCATCTTGACGCCATCTTTATTGAAGAAGCCCAAACAATAAGATTCCTTCATTTAATACTATCCCGAAATCGAGGCGACGCCGCGCGCCATCCGCCGCTTTCAACTCCTCGATTCTCGCACCTGTCAATTACTCTGTCTCATTATAAATAGACCGAAGGCCCTTTCTTCTTCCTCCTTCCGCTTCTTCTTCCTCGCGACACCCCAGCTCAAGCTCCGACGCCGCCTCCGACCTCCAACGCCGCACCAACACAAGGTCGCTGCATCAACCTGGTTGTACCAGAGACTCTCGACGCCCTCCGCTGTCATGTACATCGTAAGGCCTCCTCATACCCTAGATCTGCATCTTAAGGCTCCTGCTCATATCGCTGCTCATAGGTGTTCATCCCTAGTCTCTTCATACCTGCTCGCCATGGCTTCTTAATCCAACCAGTAGATATATCTCGTATGTAGCTGCTCCGCCTTCAGCTTAGCACTTGCACATCTTCCTTTTATTCAGACCTCTTGATAGAACGCCCAACTTCCTTGCCCTTTATAAAGCTTGTATGGATCGCAGAAATTTTCCTCATCAATCTTCGTAGATCCAAATTAATTCCGCTCATGTGTGAAACCTGTTTCACAACACTTAGCAGATTTTCCAGTTCTGCCTCTTCCTCCTAAGGGCGGTTTAATTTTTGATAGCTAATCCGCCATCCTCCATTAGTCCTCGCTAAACCGAAATTGGAGCTAAATGCCAAACTGCCGTTTAGCATTGTATAATATGCCTGAACTGCTAACGGTGAACCGGTCTTTACTTTTCCTTTTGCAGCTTTTTTCTTCCGAATGGCCAAACAATTCTCAGCTTGCAATTGGGTCCGTCCAAGATCACCGAGACACAACTCAATGGATACGTCACCACCGCGCTTTAGCCTCCAAAATGTCCTTCATTGGCGTGTTCCGATGACGAATGCCCTCCGAACCTCAAGAAGGAGAAGTAATTGATTTATGCAACACTTAGACCGGGATTCAGCCCGCCCGATCAAAATTCTTCCGGATGTCCTCGCAAGTTTCCAACTCCATCCACAAGATATTGGTCCGAACTCCGTGTCCAATATATGCAATTTTCAAGTTTTCATAAGTCTACCTTCAAGAAGAACCATCTGTGGAGTTATTCCGGGATTTCTTTCATTTGAACTGCCATACTAAGTTTTCGGATGGTCCTAACACGGAGCTTGGTGGCGTTTCAATCCAGAAAAGGAAGGAAGTAGATTTTCCTCACGCAAAACACCATAGCCATCCGAAAGATCGAACCAAACCTGGTTCTATTGCCGAATACCGCTTCCTAACGGCGAAAACCCTTATCGGGTTAATCACTCACCGCTTAGCAACCATCACCCATTGCCTTTACGCTGACCGCCGCAGAACGGAAGAATTTTGCGCCCAAATTATCAAGCTCCGGCTCTAATGGCCAATGGCTTAATTGGTATTGACCTTGTTCGATGTTGGGTTTCTTGGGGCATCTTGCCATTAAGCCGCCGCCCGGATTGATGCATGAATACACCGGTAGCGCCAAAGACCCTCAACGACGCCATGAGCTACCAATAACTGAGCTTGAAGTTACCGAGGCAAAGGAAGAAGATGCTCGATGAACCGATCTCCGATGCAGCCAAACCGGTTGGCCCTGCTCGTTTCCAACAAACCGTCATGTAAGGCTTCGCCATCGCTTCTACCGATTGTAATGCCTTATTGATATATATTAATCCTTGTTAATTCTCGTGCTAAGAGCTCCTTTTGAAACGAACTAAACCGCCCGGTTCCTCGCAGTAAAGTCCAAGACCACCAAGAAGGCTGGTAAGAGGAAACCGCCGAGTCTTTCGAATCACGGAAGATGAAGATTCAGATGCGGAGGTAAAGCTTGATTTACTTTGTCCTTTTTATCATTCATCCTATTGATGCTATAATCCCTGTGATGATGCCGAGGCCAGCCATGCCGATCCCGTTGAGGTAATCCTTCTTCTTCCGATTCTGATCTTGTACCGTTAAACGAATTCGCCAGGCCGTCCGGAAAGTGAAAAATCTCACCCAATGCTCATTTGAATCCAAATCTTCTTTGAAGACACAGCAAGTGAAGAACGCCAGACGACCCAAGCACAGCGCCAACAAATTACGCCGTCCGTTTACTCGACACCCCAACCCGAAGCGCCGCCCGTGAGGTGATTTGTTCTCCTGAAAAGCGCTATCCTTGAAAGGTTTCTTCCGATGTCCTCTCAATTCGCCTCGATCCAATTATCGTGCCTCTTCCAACTCATCCGGCGGTTCATCAACCACTCAACCGCCTCCTCTTAAAGTTGCTGCTGGGTAAGCATATTACCCTTTCTTCTTTGCATTTGTCGGTTTATCATACTCTAACCCTGAATGTTGCAGCACCAAGGCTCGCTTAAGTAAGAAGGCAAAGATCCTTGACCCATCAGGACGTTGATCCGGAGAAGACTCCAGAGCATCATGGCGAAAAACCTGAAGTCGCTAAAAACAGCTCGCCGGATTTAACCAAAACGACAAGGTTAACTCCGCCAGAGGTTGAACCGACGCCCAAGTGGAAACATCACATCCTCGCTCCATCGAGTCCCGCAGCAGAACAGGTTTCAGCTTGTCGATCCGCCGAGCCCGGTATGAAAGCACCCAGCCCAGAAAGAATGCCAATCCGCCAGCCCGCCAAAGATGATGATGTCGTAGTGACGGCACCGCTTATACCGCCTCGCAATCCGTCGCCTATCAAAACACAGCGCCAAGGAAGAGTTTATCGCCATGAGTAAGGAGAAGGGAAAACTGATCTGTCACCTTATGACAATTTCTCCGCCTAAGAACTTCACTCCGCTTTCTTGAACCGCTCTACACAAGCCGTGATTTCAAGCCGGTCTGGTGAATCTTATGAAGGAGCGCTATGAGGTAAGGAGTTATGCCTCTTTGTACCTTTGTTATGTAGTAGCTCTCAAGGGCCGGTTCAACTTAGCATAGTTAAACCGACTATAAGTTGTATCACCGTAGCAAAACATGTTTGAGCAATTAGCCATTAGCCCCCAAGTGCCAAGTTGAATACCTGTATTGAGCTTGGGACTTCATGATGAAACAACTAACTTGATCCCTTTTTGTATCGAGTGAGATATGCCAACAAACCGACAACTTAATGACCTTCGTGCTAATCAAGACCCAACAAGCGTAAACCTCCAAGGCCAAGGATGAGTTGAAAACCGCTTTGATCACTATGGAACATCTCAAGGAGTGGTTTAAATCTGAGCAGGTCAACTGGAGACGGAGAAGGCCGGGTTGCAAAACGGGCGGAAGATGTGAAACAGTTTTAAACCGTGACAAAAGAGCTCACCGGACTAAGGCACCAAATTAACGCCATGACCTCTCGCGATCTTTGGTAAGAGATGTTTCACCAAGGTTTGTGATTACTATTCCGCTTTTGACATTTCCGCCGGTTTAACCTGAACTTTCTTAAACCGTATAGGGAAGCGACACTCATCCGGCTCGGACATGCGGAAGAAGCTCAAGGTCGCAGATACACCGATTGAGCAATCAGATACCGCACCCAAAGGAGTCATATGTGCGACGTCAGATGATAACACAGCTCGTTTTGATCAAAGACACGCTGGACCGCTATCCATGATCCCGACACAACTTGAAGAGTTGAAACGATCCGCGGCCTGGGATGGCACTTTATTGGCTCTAACTCGCGCCAAAGCATGGATAGCAGACCTTGATCCGCCGACATAGCCAAGGGCTTCCCCAGCGCCAAGAAAACGGCTAAGCTTTTGATAATGATGCCTCAAACGGATAACAAAGGAGATGCGCCTCCGGCGAAGTCAACTAGCAGCGAGGCCAACCCGGCGGTTTACCGCTCTTTCTATGATGCAAACAACAAGCGGTGGAAGTTGTCATTCCGGAAGTGCGTAACCTTGTTCCCCAATCCGTAAGCACACTTACGCCCCGACGCTGATCCGCTGAGCTTATAAGTGAAGAGGCTGTCTTTCAGGCTTTAACCCGGATTGATTGGTCCACCAATGACTTCCGCCATCGGGTGATGAGGAGGAAGAAGTTGATCCGACGCCAGACGACCCATCTTCTTCACGCCAACCCGCCAGAAGCTTAATCCGCAAGCCGGTTGATGCGCCGGTTGCTAGTCATGACGCCATTCAAAATGTTGGGCCTCTGAATGCCTTGTAATGGAATAGCTATCACTTTTGTTTTGAATATGCCTTTGTGCCTTCAATCGGCAACCTTTGCACATAGGTGCTGATACTGTTTGATTGAATAATCGAAACCTTCAATCTATATCACCGCAATACAAATTTAAATCGCCACGGCGGCTTGTGTCGCCAAACGGCTTGTGACGCTCATATTTATATATAATGAAATATTGAGGTATATGATCAAAATTTTGTGATACAAAAATACCTGCCAGCGTCGGGCATGAAGTTGGTTTAGCCAACCTTGAAGCGAGGTTGTATAAACCGCTACCGCCAAAGGATAAAACAGCTCCTGTGTTTAGAATGCCGGTTTACTATGTAAACCATGCCGGTCATGTGAAGCCCCTGTTACTCCACAATGGGATGTCAACAGAAATGTAAAGCCGAAAAGTTATCTCCGGATTAAAATAGACCGAATTCGCCAATGGACTGGTTGAACCGGTTTTAATAATAGTTATGAAAAAATACGGAAGCAAAGGCAATGATAAAACCGCTTGCAAAAAGAGGCTTTATCGAGCCGATCAATGGTGTTACCATGGTCGGACACCACCAAGCTCCCAATAAGGTGTAGCCATGGTTCAAGTCAGCCAGTCCCCAATCAAACCGTGGCATTATGCCGATCAAGTGGCGTGGCAATGGTTCGGGTTCACCAAGCCCCAAGTGACTCTATGACCTTAGGCCGATCAAGAGGCGGATCGGTTCAGACTTGACCATGTCCCTGCGATCCTGGTGGCTTTCGCTTATCAAAAGGTGTTGCATTGGTTCGGACACCACCAAGCCCCCAAGTGACATCCAAAAGCTTCAAGAGCAAGCTCAAGGGGTAAACCGAGGCCGCTTTTAAGACAACAACCCATGTACCCAAGCCGGATTTTTACGTAACGGATACCCCGCTTAGCCGAGGTCGGTTTATTGCTTTTATTCATAATATATACATTGTCATAATATGTACATAAGGAGAGCCGATGGCTCGTGTATAATAAGGTCAAGATGAGCTATGTTCCACGGTCCGTTGGTCTCCTCTTCGACGTGTGTGAGTCTTTATGCTCTCGAACATCAATCGATAGTATGACCCACAGTGATTCTTGTCGACCACAAAAGGCCCTTCCCAAGGTGGGGATAGCTTGTGCATATCTGTCTGGTCTTGAATGAGCCAAGCACCAAGTCTCCTTCTTGAAAGGTTCTCGTTCTAACCCGCCGACCGTGATACCGACGAAGATCCTGGCTGGTAAATCGCCGAGCGAGCAGCCGCCATATCTCGCTCTTCATCCAATGATCCAAAGAGTCCTGCCAGGTTGTCTCGTTATCCGCCTCAACATAGGCTGCCACACGAGGTGAGTCATGACGGATATCACTGGGAGGACCGCCCCGCCCATAGACCATAAAGAACGTGTGTATCCAGTGGATCTGTTAGGGTAGTATTTATACTCCATAACACGATGGTAGCTCTTTCTACCCAACAGCCCGGCCCCTCTCAGAAGGGACCATAAGCCGGGCTTGATACCTCTCAGATCTCCCGATTAGCTCGCTCGCTTGACCATTGACTGTGGGTGAGCTATCAAGAAACGCTGCCGGATGTGCTCACGCTCACAAAATTCCTTCATGGCACCTTTGGACAAATTGGTACCATTATCCGTGATGATACTATGTGGAAAACCAAACCGAAGATCACCCTTTTGATGAACTGAACCGCCGGGTCAGATCACACTTGCTAACAGTGCTCGCCGACCCACTTTGTAAATTTGTCAACCGCCACCAACAAGTGTGTCTTCTTGTCCTGGACCTTTAAAAGGTCCAACCATGTCCAGCCCCTAAGTCGCAAACGCCAAGTAATTGGAATCATCCTCAATTCTTGGGCCGTATATGAGCACGCCTAGAAAACTTCGCAACCATCACATCGCTCGACCAGATCTTTCGTGATCAAGATGGGCAGTCAACCAATAAAACCGTGGCGGAACGCCTTAGCCACCAAGGATTTTGAGCCGCATGGTGACCACAGCCTCGCTCGTGGATCTCATGCAATATTTCACAGCCTTCCTCGGGACACACAGCGCTGAAATGCCCCTCGACACACCGCAATGATGCAACTCGCCATTAACAATGGTCATAGACTTAGACCGCCGAACTATCCGTCGGGCCAACGCCTCATCTTCTCGTAACTCGCCTGCTCATGTACGCCAAATAAGGGAGCGCCCAATCCTGAATGACATGCAGGGTTGCCACCAACCGAGCCTCCGGATCAGAATAGCCAAATCTGCTTCATCGGGAGCTTGATCGACGGGTTATGCAAGACATCAAGGAAGACATTGGGCGGACCGTTTATGCTGAGAGCCCAACTGCTTAAAGCGCCCGCCGCTTCATTCTTCCGTCGATCCACATGGTCCACCTGATAGCCTTTGAAATGACCTGCAACAACATCCACCTCCCGACGATATGCAGCCATGAGTGGGTCTTTGAATCCCAAGTGTCGATACATTGCTGGGCCACCAAGTCCGAGTCACCAAGCACTTAACCCGCTTAGATTCATCTCCTTAGCCATCCAAGACCATGGAGCAAGGCTTCATACTCAGCTGCATTGTTAGTACAAGGAACATTAAACGGAGGACGAATAAAACTTGTCACCTCGTGGGGAAGTTAACACGACTCCAGCCCCTTCGAGCCTTCCAACCGGCTCGACCTGGCCAAAGTGGATGGTCCAATAGGTATGATCCGCTTTTCTTTAGGTGCTTGTAACTCCGCCCAATCATTAATGAAATCCACAAGTGCTCGATTTTGCTGCCGTCCGAGGCACATACTTTAAACCGTATGCCCAAGCTCTATAGCCCACTTAGCAATCCGCCGCCGCCTCCCGGTTCTCAGTATGATATCACCTGGGAGCTGAATCGACCACCGTGATGGGATGCCCTTGAAAATACTGCTTCAGCTTCCGCTTGCCATAAAAACTCCATACACCAGCTTCGCCAATGCGGGTATCTTTGCTTGACTCAATAAGCACCTCGCTGATATAATAAACCGGACGCTGAACCGATGCTCCTTCCCTACCTCCTTACGTTCTACCATTAATGGCCACGCTTAATCGCCCGGCATTAGCAAAGAACATATAGCGTATGGCTTTTGTCAATGGGAGCAGCGTAGTAAAGCGGTTGGCCAATTGCCGCTTCAAGTCCTCCAACGCTTCATCAAGCAGCCGGACCTGCATAAACCGATCTATCTTCTTCAAAGATCTCGTACAAAGGAATGGCCTTCTCCGAGGCGGCCGATAAACCGCTCAACAAGGCAATCCGACCCGCCAATCGCTGGACATCATTGATACACTTTGGCTTAGCCAGGGAGGTGATAGCTGTAATCTTCTCCGGATTAGCTTCAATCCCCCTATTGGACACAAGGAAACCCAATAACTTGCCTGCCGGAACACCGAAAACACATTTGGCCGGGTTAAGCATCATGTTGTACACCCGCAAGTTGTCAAAGGTTTCTCTCAAATCCTCAATCAGTGTTTCCTTCTTCCTTGACTTAACCACAATATCATCCACATAAGCATGCACGCTACGGCCGATCTGTTCATGCAAGCAATTTTTACGTTAACGCTGATAAGTTGCTTGGGCGCCTTGAGCCCAAAAGGCATAGACACATAGCGTAAGGCTCCAAAGGGAGTGATAAACGCTGTTTTCTTGGTCCTTAACCGCCATTTTGATCTCGATGATATCCGAATATGCATCCAAAAGCTCAAACGCCACAACCCGCCGTAGCATCAATAATCTGGTCAATGCCGGGAGGCAAAGGATCTGCTGGACAAGCCTTGTTAAGATCTGTGTAATCCACACACATGCGCCAGTGCCGCTTTTTCTTAAGGACCAACACCGGATTAGCTAGCCACTCGATGGAAAACTTCAACGATAAAACCTGCTGCTAAGAGCCCGCAACCTCCTCTCCAATGGCCTTACGCCTTTCCTCGTTAAACCGCGAAGAAACCGCTTACCGGTTTGTATTTGGGATCAACATTAAGAGTGTGCTCAGCGAAGTTCCTCAGTACACCCGCATGTCAAGGCTTCCATGCAAAATGTCCCAATTCTCACGGATGAACTCGATGAGCGCGCTTCCTATTTAGGATCCAAGTTGGCACCGATGATGAACTGCTTGGACGAATCACCGTACAAAGTCAACAAGTTTAGTCTCACCACGATTTAAACTTCAAGGCCGGATCGTGCTCAGTAGTTGGCTTCTTCAACGGGTCATATCCGCCGGATCAACATTATCTTTATAGTACTTTAGCTCTTCGGTGGCATAAACCGACTCGCAGAAGCCGCATCACCTTCCTCACACTCTAAAGTGATCTTGCGGCTCCTATGAACCGTTATCGCCCCTTTGTGACCCGCATTTTAGCTGCAAATAAACATAACAAGGTCGTGCCATGAACTTGGTGATAAGCCGCCGCCCAAACAGTATGCGGTAAGGACTTTGAATTTTCACCACTTCAAACGCCAATGTTTCCGATCCGAGTCATGTTCATCCCAAAGGCCACCTCCGTAGCTATTTTACCAACCGGATATGCCGACTTGCTGTGCACCACACCATGAAACACTGTATTGGACGGCTTGAGATGTTTATCTGTTAACCCCATACGACGGAAGGTCTCATAATACGTGATGTTGATGCTGATCCTCCGCCCATAAGTACCTTAGTGAACTTGTATCCTCCCACCTGAGGCGCCACCACTAGGGCTAGCTGACCCGGATTATCAACCCGGGGAGGATGATCCTCTCTACTCCACACAATAGGCTGCTCTGACCAGCGTAGGTAATGAGGCACGGCCGGTTCAACAATGTTGACTGCCCGCTTCTGAAGTTTTCGGTCTCGCTTGTCCAAGCTAGTGGTGAAGACGTGATATCTGTCCACCATTCAACCGCCTCGGATTGCTCGATAACCCGATCGCCGCTGCTGCTGATTGTAACCACCTTGGTTGTTCTCGATTGTTCGATTGTTCGCCGCCCGGTTACCATTAAACCCGGACCGAATTTCTCCACCATAACCCGGGCCGACCTCGAACCGCTGCCGGGCCTTGATCATACCGAAAGCATTAGAACTTTTGAACTCCTGCATAATGTAACAATCCTTCCAGAGGTGGTTTGTTACGCCCTTCGTCTCCATGCTTCGGACAGGTTGATTCAACACATAATTCAACCGGTCCGGATTGTGATTAGGCGCACCACCGGTTCGGCTGTTTACCCTTGCGCCGCTGGCCCTTGTCCCGCGCTGGTGTTGGCTACGGCCCATGTTACCATTCGCTTTACGCTTGTTTCTCCATTACCCGCCGAAAGTGATGCTGCCTGGCCTCGGAGTTGCTGTTCTGCTTTTCCTTCCTCGCTTCGCCCTCCTCCTCGACTCGGGATCCTTGGTACTATCGTAATCAGCATACTTCACTAAAACTCCCATGAGAGTGCCCATGTCATTGCAAAACGCCTCATGCACTCCAGCTTCAATTTTAAAGGTTTGAACCGCAGTTGCCCTCTAGGGTTAAGATTGCGTAATCAGCGCTGATCCGTCTCAAGAATGCGTAACTTCAAACGCGCGCACTCCAATGGGTTGTGGATTCCTCCGCCGACACAAGCCGCCAAGTCCACCACGCATATGGGCTGCTTACAGGTATCTTTGAAATTTGAATGAAACGGGTCCGTGAATCGGGTCCATGAACTGATGGAATTGGGCGGCAAGTTTTTCAACCAAGCACGGGCCGTGCCTTCAAGCATCATGGTGAAATACTTCGCACATGCAGCTTCATCCACATCCAGATCTCCATGGCCATCTCATAGCTTTCTATCCACGCTTCGAGCTAGATCGGCGTATAATTGGGCACCTTACGGCCCCTTGAAATCTTTGGGCAAGCGACATTGCGTAAAGCGGGACGAGGCAAGGCACCCCAAAGAGCTAGATGTAACCTGTGCTCGAAAATAGTCGGTCGAACCGGCGCAAGCTGATAATCCCGACGTCAGGTCGCTAACTCGCCTCCCCACGCGCTCTCGCCCGTCCACCACCTCTTGAGCGCTTGCAAAACCACCCGCCGGGTTGTTGCCGCTGGGTGCACCGCGCCGCGCATTACTTGATACGGCCGGTTCATCTGCTGGTTCGCTATAGCTCCGCTCGGGCGGGGTGGAGGATCCGATCACGGCTGTATGAATACGCTCGCTGGACCAGAGCCGCCCTAACTTTTGACCCGGCGTGTTTCTACCGCCTGTGGTGAATCGCCGATTGAATTGTTTCCAACCGCGCCGCAGCCGCAACAAGGTTATCCATCGGGTTGAGTAGTGACTGGAGGTGTTTGCACAGCCCGAGGCGCTACCGCATGATGGCGAGGTAGATCTATCACACGGGCTGAATCGGGCGCTCGCCCCAAAGCTTCCGCCCGTTCACCATCGGCAGCGAATTACTGGTCCTCGCTTCCCGGGTGTTGAAGAGGTCTCTTCCTCAAAACCAAGGGCAAACGGATCTGACTTTCTTTTCATGACTTCATGCGACGATTCTCGATCCAAAGATGAGCCTATAAGCTCACAAGATCCAAAGCGCCCGCTCGCCACCATCCTAACGCCCGCAGCTGCCGATCCGCTTTAGCCTGAGTGATTTGTTCCTTCACCTTGCAATCTCTGCATTATGCAGGTCTTGATCTGCCGAAGTTAGCTCTCGCCATGAGCACAGCCAATGCATCAAATAGTTCTCGATAAAACTTGAGCCGACGGGGCGACAGGCCTCCTCGCCTCGGCTGCCATCGCCATTGTCGAACCGGGCGACCATTGTCGCGGCGGTTGAAGAGTGAAGCGCCGCTTGTGTACCGCCATGAATATTCCAACCCGTTGGGCAGATCAAAGGGTCCGGAATACCGCCACCGCCGAACAACCCTCAATCTGGCCATCTTGCAACTGGTACAGATTCAGTTTCTCCCGCCGACGACTCATCATCCGAGTAGACGACGGTTTCGCCACCAGATGCTGATCCGTCCTCATAGTTTCCTCCGTGGATGACTCCCACTAAAGCACGCTGACAGCCGGTTTAGCCAGGCAGGTTTCGCCTACCGAGCCGCTCCTCGATGAGGTCGGTGTAGACGTCTGCTCAGCCCCGCTCACCGATCTTGCCGATGAACACGCAGTATGCTACCAAAGGGGACCCGCACCAGACTCAATCGAGCCGCCTCGGGCCCCAGCCTGCATCGTCGATGTAGAGCTTGCCACGACGACTCTTGGTCATCCGCCCACAACATAGCCTTCGAAGTCCTTTCGAACTTGCCCTCTAAGATCATCAAACCATCGCGGCGATCGCCCCACGGTGGGCGCCAACCGTCGTGGAATTGTCACGCAGATGTCCTCGTGAAAGGACTTAGTCAAGGGCCATCGACGGGTTAACTTAGAGGGTTAAAGCGGACGCAAAGACACAAGAGTTTATACTAGTTCGCACCTTCGATGAAGGTAAAAGCCTACGCCTAGTTTGTAATGGATTGATGTGATCTCGGCGACTAGGGAGCAATAGCTTTGCCTAAGCCTCGAGTTGTAGTTGTTCGTCTTTAGACCGCCGCCAGTCGCCCCTTATATACACGGGTTGACGTCCGTCGGTCTCACAGAGTCCCGAGGCCGCTCATACAAGTGTCCGGCCGGTCTCTCCTTTTCTTATCTTACAACACAAGTTACATGGTTATGGCGGTTTTACCATTATGGGCCCCAATTCGCCTCGGCTCCGGCCTCTAAGTTTCACGGCGAATCGCCACCTTCTGAGTCTTCGTGGGCTCCAATTATGGCTGAGGGTGAACCGGCCCCTCTAGGGCAGTTTATATTCAGTAGTTACATCCCCAACAGACCTCGTGGGTCCTAGCCGTTAGGCTCTCCATGTACAGTCCTCTTTCGATGCCTCTCGTTTGTTGACCACGTTGCGCCGAGCGCAGCGAGGAGGTGGACGACGGCGAGGCCCCAGACTAGAATGACCCAGAGATGGGGAAGACGCGACAGTGGAATCACAAACGAAGAGGAGTGGGAAACTTGACTGGTTCGGGTGCGGGGTGGGCCTACACTCAGCAGAGAATAACAGGAGGCGCGGAGTGGAGGGATGGCCTGGCCGTCGGCGGGGTAGCGTTTCGCTGCGAGGTGCGCAAAACAACGCCGCTGGACGCCGGAGGTCGGAGCAAAGCGGTCCCGCTCGGCACTGGGGAAGAAGACGAGAGATTGAAGAAGAATGCCGGCTGTTGGATGTAACCAACGCCTTGCTTAGGTTTCACCCATCGCCCACATGTCAGCCAGTCCATTTGTTTTTTTAGTCCATTTGATGGGCTGGGTGAAACAATAATGTAGCATCTATGCAGCCCATTTATATATATGATAGAATTTAAAGCCCATTTGCATTTTTCTTGAAATCCGCGGACTTGCTGGGCTGGGTGAAAATATCATGTTGGCTGGACGGAGAAATGTTATAAAACATAAACACATGATTGCACGCCTATTACTGCATTGGTCAAGAAAATCTTGCAAGCTTATGTATGCAATCACTAGGAGTTAACTTGCCAAGTTATATATAAACAATTATTATTATTATTTTGTAAGAACTTTCAATTTACGAAATAAAATATCATTTTAATTTGATGAGTTAATAGGATGTGTGGTATTATTATTTTTTAGGCTAGACGTGGGATAGTTGAGTTGGTTCTAGGGAGAAGTACTGGGAGAAAACTCAGTTTACATCCAAAAAGAAAGTGGAAGAAAATTAGATATAGGATTAATGGAAACAAAAAATAAAGGAAGTGGGAAGGTCTATAAAATGGTTGGACGAACGACATGTTTAACGGAACCTTATGTTGTTTCTATTATATATATATGTAATAAAATAAGATATAAATATAGGTACAGTCTTGCATTCTTATAGAAAACATAGGTTCAGTTTTGCCTTCTTATAGAAAAATAGAACTGAGCTGTGCGTCGTCTTGAAAAAAACATAACTTGGGCTGCTGATGTTATAGGCAAGCTAGGTTGGGAGGCCCCGAGGCCGCTTGATACTTGCTGGGTCCAAAAAAATGTTGAAACATGTCGTGGGATACCCATATTAAACAACAAAACCTAGGCCATGGACCTGGTGGACCCGGGACTGCCAGCCTCTCGACGAACAGTTGTCTTTCGATTCCTCTTGTTTTGCTGACCATGTTGGGAACGCCAGACGGTGGCGCCGCGACGAGAGCACCAAGGCGGAGGACGATGTCAAGACCTCGGACCGAACGAACCGGAGCGGGGGAAGACGCAGGCGGAGGGGAGTACGAGGGTTAACTTGTTCATTTGGAGGGTGGGCCGGTGGAGCTGCCGCTACCAGACAATGTGTGGGAGTAGAGGGATGGCTTGGCCAATGCCATAGGCCATGATGGCCAGCCACTGTATAGGAAGAGGATGAAAGATTGAACAAAATAAAGAAATACAAATGGATTGGTGGTTGGTCCCATATGTCTGTGCACGAGACCTGCTGGGTCCACCTGAGAAGGGGAATATGTTGGGAGGAAGGAGATTCAAAGCACGGTAGTCGAGTGAACTAGTTTTTTTTTGAAACAGACGAGTGAACTAGTTACATACATAAGCAAATATCCACTAAAAAAGCAAACATGTTAATGGGTTCTTAGAAGAAATATTTCGGACAAAACAGATAATTACGACACATAGGCTAATGCATGAAACACTCAGATGATAAAGGTGCTTATAAACAGATAAACTACAACATCTAGACCTTCCCGCACACTTGATCATGACGCTATGATCGTCCGTACTGCCGGTTACGGGAAGCGATGACGCTTTCATGTCCAAGATCCGCCTGCACATGTCGAGCATGTGTATGCGCCCTGGCCGGGTAGGTTATGTAGGCTAGATTCAGAGGTACCTCCCACGTGTTCAGGTCCTTGGTATCGTTGTCTTCTTTCATGTTGGCATAGCAGGGTCGGCGATGGTCTTGGCGAGGTCAACCACGAGTCCTTCTCCCGCCTCGCTGTCGGCGATCTTGTATTGCTTCGGATGTCGCATGCTTGTTGCACCAGATGGCCAAATCGTCGCTGTTCTTCCTTCTCTCCACTTTAGTGAAGGTGCACAATAGCGCCGATGAAACGAGCGTAATGCTCCGTAACCTCCGATGGCCCTAACAGTGGTAGACGAGAACCTCGTCTTGCACGCATACCTGGGCGACCGCGATCCGCTGGTCCCTGTCAGGAGATGAATGGATGGGCACAAGGTCTAGTCATGCGACCTTGTGCTTTCTCGTCCTGTAGGTACTGCTTGAACTCGGCGAGGCAGAGCTTCACTGAGTCCGGATCGTTGGTGTACATCACATTCAACTTGGTGCAGCCATGGGATTTAACGACGAACTCAAAGGTGAACTCCTTGCTGAAGTCCATATCCAGCAGGCTCACCCCTCGGTTCGCCATTGGAGTCTCTTCAAGTGAACGAGTGGATGGGCGGCGGCAGCAGTTCATTTTTCAGCTCTTGGGGAACTGGATTCAACAGTAAATTGAGCGTGTACAGGCGACAACAGTTGCTACCCCTCCCTCGCCCGCTGCACGCCCGGTAGAACATGCACCCTCGGCGCATTCAAATGCCTCCATTAAGAAACCTATTCCGACCACACGTCGGTTCACGAAATGGTCTCAGATTGGTACAGAATAACAAGTGTTAGTGGTCACTTTACTTAAATTTAATTAGATTTAATAGAGATTTATTCTTAAAACAAGCAATGGATTGGCTCGTTCTATCAGTGCCACAGGATCAACATGCACAACTATTAGAATTATTATTCTCAGGACACACACGATCAACACATTTGCCGCACTTCCACACAGATAATACTACGAACTTTGAACTGTTTGTTATGGTTGTTGTCCTCTGCATCATCATGCCGTGTTTCCCGGCTTGCAAGATTCAGAACCAACAAATAAGATTCAAATAATAAGTACATCAAAGATGCCTACACATCTCATTGATTCCCAGCTTTTAATATTTAGAACCAACAAATAAGATTCAAACAATAAGTACAACAAAGATGCCTACACATCTCATTGATTCCTAGCTTGCAAGATTCAGAACCAACCCATTAGAGCCTTTTGATAAACTGAATATCGATTAAATCCATCTTGGCTAGCCGTGTCATACAACCCAAGAACTTGGCTAATGCTCCCATCGACGGGTTAACTTTAGAGGGGTTAAAGCGACGCAAAGACACAAGAGTTTATACTAGTTCGCCCTTCGATGAAGGTAAAAGCCTACGCCTAGTTTGTAATGGATTGATGTGATCTCGGCGACTAGGGAGCAATAGCTTGCTAAGCCTCGAGTTGTAGTTGTCCTGCTCTAAACCGCCGGGTCGCCCCTTATATACACGGGTTGATGTCCAAATGGTTCACAGAGTCCCGAGGCCGCCCATACAAGTGTCCGCCTGGGCCTCCTTTTCTTATCTTACAACACAAGTTACATGGTTATGGCGGTTTTACCATTATGGGCCCTAATTTGCTCCCCTCGGCCCGCCTCTAAGCTCTACGGCTAATCGCCACCTTCCGAAGTCTTCGTGGGCTCCAATTATGGCTGAGGGTGAACTGCCTCCAGTATGTTTATATTCAGAGTTACATCCCCAACATTAGGCCCCATATTGACTTGAACCCGCTCATGTTAATCTTCAACATCTTGAAAACTCAATATCTTCCTTCATATTTCGTGAACCGCCATCCGCTTAAACCGCCGTGACGCCATCCTCCCACTCCAAAGAATAGAAAGCATCTTGACGCCATCTTTATTGAAGAAGCCCAAACAATAAGATTCCTTCATTTAATACTATCCCGAAATCGAGAGCGCATCACGCCGCCATCCGCCGCTTTCAACTCCTCGATTCTCGCACCTGTCAATTACTCGTCTTCATTATAAATAGACCGAAGGCCCTTCTTCTTCCTCCTTCCGCGCTTCTTCTTCCTCGCGACACCCCAGCTCAAGCTCCGACGCCGCCTCCCGACCAACGCCGCAGACCAACACAAGGTCACGTGATCAACCTGGTTGTACCAGACTCTCGACGCCTCCGCCGCCATACATCGTAAGGCCTCCTCATACCCTAGATCTGCATCTTAAGGCCCCTGCTCATATCGCTGCTCATAGGTGTTCATCCCTAGTCTCTTCATACCTGCTTCCGCCATGGCTTTTAATCCAACCGTAGATATATCTGTATGTAGTCGCTTCCGCTTTCAGCTTTAGCACTGCACATCTTCCTTTTATTCAGCATCTCTTGATAGAACGCCCAACTTCCTTGCTCCTTTATAAAGCTTGTATGGATCGCAGAAATTTTTCTCATCAATCTTCGTAGATCCAAATTAATTCCGCTCATGTGAAACCTGCTTCACAACACTTAGCAGATTTTCCAGTTCTGCCTCTTCCTCCTAAGGGCGTTTAATTTTTGATAGCTAATCCGCCATCCTCCATTAGTCCTCGCTAAACCGAAATTGGAGCTAAATGCCAAACCGGTTTAGCATTGTATAATATGCCCGAACTGCTAACGTGAACCGTCTTTACTTTTCCTTTTGCAGCTTTTTTCTTCCTAATGGCCAAATAATTTCAGCTTGCAATTGGGTCCGGCCCAAGATCACCGAGACACAACTCAATGGATACGCTACCACCGGGCGCTTTAGCTTCCAAAATGTCCTTCACATGTTCCGGATGACGAATGCCCTCCGAACCTCAAGAAGGAGAAGTAATCGATTTATGCAACACTTAGACCGGGATTCAGCCCGCCCGATTCAAAATTCTTCCGGATGTCCTCGCAAGTTTCCAACTCCATCCACAAGATATTGGTCCTAACTCGCGGTCCAATATATGCATTTTCAAGTTTTCAGTAAGTCTACCTTCAAGAAGAACCATCTGGAGTTATTCGGGATTTCTTTCATTTGAACTGCCATACTAAGTTTTGATGGTCCTAACACGGAGCTTGGTGGCTTCAATCCTAAGGAAGGAAGTAGATTTTCCTCACGCAAAACACCATAGCTATCCAAAGACCGAACCAAACCTGGTTCTATTGCCGAATACCGCTTCCTAACGGCGAAAACCCTTATCGGTTTATCACCAACCGCTTAGCAACCATCACCCATTGCCTTTACGCTGACCGCCGCAGAACGGAAGAATTTATGCCCAAATTATCAAGCTCCGCCTAATGGCCAATGGCTTAATTGGTATTGACCTTGTTCGATGTTGGTTTCGGGGCATCTTGCCATTGTCAGCCCCGGATTGATGCATGAATACACCGGTAGCGCCAAAGACCTCAACGACGCTATGAGCTACCAATAACTGAGCTTGAAGTTACCGAGGCAAAGGAAGAAGATGCTCGATGAACCGATCTCCGATAGCCAAACCGGTTGGCCCTGCTCAGGTTTCCAAATAAACCGTCATAAGGCTTCGCCATCGCTTCACTGATTGTAATGCCTTATTGATATATATTAATCCTGTTAATTTCAAAGCAGAGTCCTTTTGAAACGAATAAACCGCCCGTTCTCGCAGAAGTCCAAGACCACCAAGAAGGTCGGAAGAGGAAACCGAAGTCTTCGAATCACGAAGATGAAGATTCAGATGCGGAAGCTTGATTTATTTTGTCCTTTTTATCATTCATCCTATTGATGCTATAATCCTCAGATGATGCCGAGGCCAGCCATGCCGATCCCGTTGAGGTAATCCTTCTTCTTCCGATTCGATCTTGTACCGTTAAACGAATTCGCCAAGGCCGTCCGAAAGTGAAAAATCACCCAATGCTCATTTGAATCCAAATCTTCTTTGAAGACACAGCAAGTCAAGAACGCCAGACGACCGCAAGACAAGGCCAACAAAGTACGTCCTCCGCTTACCTCGACACCCCAACCCAAGCCGCCTGTGAGGTGATTTGTTCTCCGAAAAGCATCCTTGAAAGGTTTCTTCCGATGTCCTCTCAATTCGTCCGATCCAATTATCAGCCTCTTCCAACTCATCTCGCGTTCATCAACCTCAACCGCCTCCTCTTAAAGTTGCTGCTGCAAGTATTACCCTTTCTTCTTTGCATTTGTCGGTTTATCATACTCTAACTCCCTCAATGTTGCAGCACCAAGGCTCGCTTAAGTAAGAAGGCAAAGATCTTGACCCTCATCGTGGACGTTGATCCGGAGAAGACTCCAGCATCATGGCGAAAAACTCAAGTTTAAAAACAGCTCGCCGGATTTAACCAAAACGACAAGGTTAACCCGCCAGAGGTTGAACCGACGCCCAAGTGGAAACATCCCATCTCGCTTCCATCGAGTCCCGCAGCAGTAACAGGTTTCAGCTTGTCGATCCGCCGAGCCCGGTATGAAAGCACCAAGCCCAGAAAGAATGCTAACCGCCAGCCCGGCCAAAGATGATGATGTCGAGTGACGGCACCGCTTATACCGCTTCGCAATCCGGCCGCCTATCAAACACAAAGCCAAGGAAGAGTTTACCGCCATGAGTAAGGAGAAGGGAAAACTGATCTGCTACCTATGACAATTTTCCGCCTAAGAACTTCACTCCGTTTTCTTGAACCGCTCTACACAAGCCGTGATTTCAAGCCGGTCTGGTGAATCTTATGAAGGAGCGCTATGAGGTAAGGAGTTATGCCTCTTTGTACCTTTGTTATGTAGTAGTCTCAAGGGCCGGTTCAACTTAGCATAGTTAAACCGGACTATAAGTTGTATCACCGTAGCAAAACATGTTTGAGCAATTAGCCATTAGCCCCCAAGTGCCAAGTTGAATATTGTATTGAGCTTGGGACTTCATGATGAAACAACTAACTTGATCCTTTTGTATCGAGTGAGATATGCCAACAAACCGACAATTAATGACCTTCGTGCCAATCAAGACCCAACAAGGTAAACTCCAAGGCCAAGGATGAGTTGAAAACCGCCTTGATCACTATGGAACATCTCAAGGAGTGGTTTAAATCTGAGCAGGTCAACTGGGAGACAGAGAAGGCCGGGTTGCAAAAACGGGCGGAAGATGCTGAAACAGCTCTTAAACCGGTGACAAAAGAGCTCACCGGACTAAGGCACCAAATTAACGCCATGACCTCTGCGATCTTTGGTAAGAGATGTTTCACCAAGGTTTGTGATTACTATTCCGCTTTGACATTTCCACGGTTTAACCTGAACTTTCTTAAACCGTATAGGGAAGCGCGACACTATCCGCTCGACATGCGGAAGAAGCCTGGCGTCGCAGATACACCGATTGAGCAACTGATACCGCACCCAGTAGTCATATAAAGGTCAGATGATAACACAGTTCGCTTGATCAAAGACACCGGACCGGCTATCCATGATCCCGACACAACTTGAAGAGTTGAAACGATCCGCGTCCGATGGCACTTATTGGCTCTAACTCGCGCCAAAGCATGGATAGCGCACCTGATCCGCCGACATAGCCAAGGGCTTCCCCCACCAAGAAAACGCTAAGCTTTTGATAATGATGCCCTCAAACGGATAACAAAGGAGATGCGCCTTCGGCGAAGTCAACTAGCAGAGTGGCCAACCCGCGTTTACCGCTCTTTCTATGATGCAAACAACAGCGGTGGAAGTTGTCATTCGGAAGTGCGTAACCTTGTTCCCAACCGTAGTTAATACTTACCGACGCTGATCCGCTGAGCTTATAAGTGAAGAGGCTGTTTTCGTGCTTTAACCCGATTGATTGGTCCACCAATGACTTCCGCCATCGGGTGATGAGGAGGAAGAAGTTGATCCGACGCTGATTTTACCCATCTTCACGCCAACCCGCCAGAAGCTTAATCCAAGCCGTTGATGCGCCGGTTGTTAGTCATGACGCCATTCAAAATGTTGGGCCTCTCAATGCCTTGTAATGGAATAGCTATCACTTTTGTTTTGAATATGCCTTGTGCCTTCAATCGCAACCTTTGCACATAGGTGCCGATATCGCTTGATTGAATAATCAAACCTTCAATCTATATCACCGCAATACAAATTTAAATCGCCACTTACGGCTTGTGTCGCCAAAATTGCTTGTGACGCTCATATTTATATAATGAAATATTGAGGTATATGATCAAAATTTTGTGATAAAAATACCTGCCAGCGTTGGCATGAAGTTGGTTTAGCCAACCTTGAAGCGAGGTTGTATAAACCGCTACTGCCAAAGGATAAAACAGCTTCTTGTTTAGAATGCCGGTTTACTATGTAAACCATGCCGGTCATGTGAAGCCCCTCATACTCCACAATGGGATGTCAACAGAAATGTAAAGCCGAAAAGTTATCTCCGGATTAAAAATAGACCGAATTCGGCCAATGGACGGGTTGAACCGGTTTTAATAATAGTTATGAAAAAATACTAAGCAAAGGCAATGATAAAACCGCTTTAAAAAGAGGCTTTATCGAGCCGATCAACTGTGTTACCATGGTCGGACACCACCAAGCTCCCAATAAGGTGTAGCCATGGTTCAAGTCAGCCAGTCCCCAATCAAACCGTGGCATTATGCCGATCAAGTGGCGTGGCAATGGTTCGGGTTCACCAAGCCCCAAGTGACTCTATGACCTTAGGCCGATCAAGAGGCGGATCGGTTCAGACTTGACCATGTCCCTGCGATCCGGTGGCTTTACTATCAAAGGTGTTGCATTGGTTCGGACACGACCAAGCCCCCAAGTGACATCCAAAAGTTCAAGAGCAGCTTGGGTAAACCGAGGCCGCTTTAAGACAACAACCCATGTACCCAAGCCGATTTTTACGTAACTGATACCCCGCTTAGCCGAGGCCCGCTTATTGCTTTTATTCATAATATATACATTGTCATAATATGTACATAAGGAGAGCCGATGGCCTGTGTATAATAAGGTCAAGATGAGCTATGTTCCACGGCCCGTTGGTCTCCTCTTCGACGCGTGTGAGTCTTTATGCTCGAACATCAATCGATAGTATGACCCACAGTGCATTCTTGTCGACCACAAAAGGCCCTTCCCAAGGTGGGGATAGCTTGTGCATATCTGTCGGTCTTGAATGAGCCAAGCACCAAGTCTCCTTCTTGAAAGGTTCGTTCTAACCTCCGATCGTGATACCGACGAAGATCCTGGCCGTAAATCGCCGAGCGAAAGCAGCCGCCATATCTCGCTTCTTCATCCAATGATCCAAAGAGTCCTGCCGGCTGCCTCAAGTATCCGCCTCAACATAGGCGAGACACACCAAGGAGCAGCAGGACTTCTATGAGACCGTCTTATTGGATAAGAAGCCCATAGTTTGTGATATGAGGTGGGTCAACTGGACCTACATTCAGGAGAATGCAGAACACTATCTTGGAGTATATGACAGCTTCAGTGCTTGTGGAGTTGCAGATTTTGTTGGGCAGAAGCTCACAAACTGGAATGACGAGCTCATTATGCAATTCTACTCCATAGCACATTTCTATCCAGATGGCAGGATAGTTTGGATGTCAGAAGGAACGAGATACCAATTAACCACAGAGGAATGGGCAAGTCTAATCAATGCCCCAAAGGAAAATGAAGATGACTTGGACATTTATGCCAAGAAGAAGATGGGTCACAACTCAATGTCACAGATGTACAAGGAGATCCCAGATGATACACTTGAGTCTTTCAAGTTTGGATCAGTTCATTTTCTTCTGTCAGGGCTGCCTACGATCAACTGGATCCTAAGGCACACTCTGTTTCCCAAATCAGGTGACCACAACATGATTAGAGGGCATGCAATCAATTTGCTTCACATTTTTTATGTGCCTCAGAAATTCAAAGTCATGAGCCTCATAGTTGAAACTATCAAGAGGACAGCAGCAGACCAGAAGAGGAGCTGTGGATATGCCCCACAGATTCAGGAGTTGATTAACTCAAAGATGGGCACAGGAAAGTATCTGTTTGACAAGGAACACATGGTTCTCTATCCTGACTTTGAGGACAATCAAGTTCTCATGACTGAGAATGAACCATCATCAGTACACGCGCAAGAGAAGAAGGAGAAAGCAAGGAAAGAGAAGGCTGCCAAGATGCCAACTCAAGCAGAGGCATCTGAATACTTTATGAAGAACAAGCAGGAGCAGCTTGGTTACTTGATAGCATCAACTCTGCGGATTGAGAAGGGTTGGCCACCCTAACTCAAAACCAGGGGAGCCTGTAAAGAATCATGGAACAAAAATTCTATGATCTTGGTGTCAACGTAACTGAGATTCAGTCAGCTGTGGAGCAGCTACAGGATGACATGCAGGACAACGACTGATGCATTTGCCAGAGTGCCACGAGCTCAGAGATCAGCTGCAGAGCCAGTCACCAGAGTCACTTCATCAGCTCCAGCTACAGCTCCAGCGCAACCAGCTCCAGCACCAACTCCTTCAGCTCCTTCTACATCGACTGAAGCCTTCGTTCTTGGAGTTCTCCAGACACCACCACAAGAAGACCAAGCCTGAGAGACAATATAGTCCTATGCATTTTCTAGGAACTTTTTGGTAACTTGTTGCCAAAGGGGGAGAAAAATGTATAGATCATAGGCTTCGAGAGAGAGAGAGATTTGCTTTTGTTCTCTCTTGTCTTCTTGGTTGAACTTCGTTTGCTTTTGATTGCTTGAGATACTATGCTTTTACCTGTGAGACATTGATGATCATGTGTTTGATCATAAGCTACACTTATGCTTGTTATATGATATTTTCTTACTTATCCTTATATGATCATTCACTGTGCTTGGTGATGAGTGCATGTATTCAATCTTTATTATTTTGAGCGCTCCACCAAGATGTATGTGACATGGAAGAGTAACCCATGAGCCTAATTCCTTGTGCATTTGCAGTCCAAAGCAAATCTTAATATGCACACATTTAGGGGGAGCTCTTGCTTATCACATACTTCTCAAAGCGACGATGTTTTTCAAATTTTATTATCATTTGTCGAAGCTTTGATCTATATGTTGTCATCAATTACCAAAAAGGGGGAGATTTAAAGTGCAACTATCCCTAGGTGGTTTTGGTAATTCATAACAACATATAGCTCATTGAGCTAATGCTATTCCAAGACAAATATTTTAGGAAAGCTCAATGAATGGCATGGCATGGATGATGAAAGTGGATCCCTCAAAATATCAAGGACAAAGGATTGGCTCAAGCTCAAAAGCTCAAGACTCTACATTTTATATTTTAGTGATCCAAGATCACATTGAGTCTATAGGAAAAGCCAATACTATCAAGGAGGGATGAGGTGTTGCTTAATGAGCCTCTTGCTTCATGTGCTTAGTGATATGCTCCAAAACCCTCCACTACTTTCTCACATCCACATATGACCTAAACCTAAAGTCAAACTCGGCCCTACCGATTCTTTCTATCCGGCGCCACCGAGTTCAATTGTCATTGCCACTACCACAAACCCTAGGCAAATCGGTCTCACCGATAGGGATCTCGGTCTCACCGAGATGGGATTGTAATCTCTCTATTTCCCTTCGTAACGTTTCGGTCTAACCGAAGTGAGCGATCGGTCCCACCGACATTGCAATGTAAACTCTCTGTTTCCCTTTCGTAACTTTTCGGTCTCACCGAAAGAGCGAATCGGTCCCACCGAGTTTACCTGACCAACTCTCTGGTTAGCTAATTACCAAAATCGGTCTCACCGAGATTGTGTAATCGTTCTCACCGACATTACGTTATGTCCTAACCCTAACCATATCGGTCCTACCGAGTTGCATGTCAGTCCCACCAAAAACCCTAACGGTCACTAGGTTTACGAAATTGGTCCGACCGAGTTTGTTGATTCGGTCCCACCGAGTTTGGTAAATTGTGTGTAACGGTTAGATTTTGTGTGGAGGCTATATATACCCCTCCACCTCCTCTTCATTCGTGGAGAGAGCCATCGAACAAACCTACACTTCCAACTTACCAGCCCGAGAGAGAACCACCTACTCATGTGTTGAGACCAAGATATTCCATTCCAACCACAAGAATCTTGATCTCTAGCCTTCCCCAAGTTGCTTTCCACTCAAATCTTCTTTCCACCAAATCCAAATCCTGTGAGAGAGAGTTGAGTGTTGGGGAGACTATCATTTGAAGCACAAGAGCAAGGAGTTCATCATCAACACACCATTTGTTACTTCTTGCAGAGTGGTGTCTCCTAGATTGGCTAGGTGTCACTTGGGAGCCTCCGACAAGATTGTGGAGTTGAACCAAGGAGTTTGTAAGGGCAAGGAGATCGCCTACTTCGTGAAGATCTACCGCTAGTGAGGTAAGTCCTTCGTGGGCGACGGCCATGGTGGGATAGACAAGGTTGCTTCTTCGTGGACCCTTCATGGGTGGAGCCCTCCGTGGACTCGCGCAACCGTTACCCTTTGTGGGTTGAAGTCTCCATCAACGTGGATGTACGATAGCACCACCTATCGGAACCACGACAAAAATATCCGTGTCTCCAATTGCGTTTGAATTCTCCAAACCCTTCCCTTTACATTCTTGCAAGTTGCATGCTTTATTTTCCGCTGCCTATATACTCTTTTCATGCTTGCTTGAATTGCGTGAAGATTGCTTGACTTGCTTAAAGATAGCTAAAATCTGCCAAAGTCTAAAATTGGGAAAAGGTTAAGTTTTTGATTGGTCAAGTAGTCTAATCACCCCCCTCTAGACATACTTCAAGGTCCTACAAGTGGTATCAGAGCTTTGGTCTCCATTTGCTTTGATTTCCATAGCTTTTGGTGGTCATAGCGTTGGTTTCACAACCTAGGAGTGTATGGCGTCTAGCGAGGGAAATTATCACCGCAGAGGTCCTTACTTTGATGGCACTAATTTTGCTAGTTGGAAGCATAAGATGAAAATGCATATTCTCGGGCATAACCCCGCCGTTTGGGCTATTGTGTGTATTGGCTTGCAAGGTGAATTCTTTGATGGGAGAGAACCGAACCGTGAAGCTAGTGTGGAAGAGTTGAAGATGTTGCAATACAACGCTCAAGCTTGTGATATCCTCATGAACGGATTGTGCCCCGAAGAATTCAACAATATCAGCCATCTTGAGAATGCAAAGTAAATTTGGGATACTTTGATTGATATGCATGAAGGTACCGACTCCGTCAAGGAATCCAAGTTGGATGTGCTCCAAAGTCAGCTTGACAAGTTCAAAATGAAGGATGGTGAAGGTGTTGCTGAAATGTACTCTAGGCTTGCTCTTATCACAAATGAGATTGCCGGCTTAGGAAGTGAAGAGATGACCGACAGATTCATCATCAAGATGATCCTAAGAGCATTGGATGGAAAATATGATACCGTGTGCACATTGATCCAAATGACGCCAAATTACAAAGATCTCAAGCCAACGGAAGTCATTGGAAGAATTGTTGCTCATGATATGTCACTCAAGGATAAGGAGGAACTTCACAACAAGTCAAGTGGTGCTTACAAAGCCTCATCTGAAGCCCTCACATCATCAAGTGAGAAACAAACCTTCAATGAAGAATTGAGCTTAATGATGAAGAACTTCAACAAATTCTACAAGAGTAGAAGCAAAGAAAGAAGCTCTAAGTCAAGGTCCTACAATGACAAAAGATCTTCTAGTCGAGAGCGCAATTGCTACAATTGTGGGACACCCGGACACTATTCCAATGAGTGTACGGCACCCTACAAAAGACGAGAAGATTCTCCCAAGAGAAGAAGTAGAAGAGAAGAATCACCACCAAGAGAGAGAAGGAGTAGAGATGATTGTTATGAACGAAGACCCTCACGGAGAATCAAGGATTCAGAAAGGAAGGACAAGTCATCACAGAGCTACACAAAACAAAGACATCAAGCTCATGTTGGTGAATGGGTATCCGGCTCCGACTCCGACAATCACTCCGAGAGAAGCTATCACTCCGACTCCGAATACACTCAAGATGAAGGTGTTGCCGGTTTAGCACTTGTGTCAACCAACTCCTACGACATATTTGAATCACCAAATGAAGGAATTGGAAGATGCTTCATGGCCAAAGGTCCTAAGGTAACACTGCCCGAGTATGTTGATTTTAATAGTGATGAAGATGACTTGCTAGGTGATGATGATTTACTTGTTGACAACTCTAGAGATGAATACTATGATGAAACATCAATTAATCATGCTAATCAAGATGAAACGAATAACAATGATAAGGAGAAGATTGAGCGTCTAACTAGAGAACTAAACACTGTTAAGTTAGATGATGAAACTATCTTCGAAGATCATCGAGAACTTTTAAGGGCTCATGAAAAGTTACGCTTTGAAAAGCTCAATCTTGAGCAAGAGCATGAGTTCTTAAAGGCAATCAACGATGATCTTCGTAAGAAAAGTTCTTCTTACATTGCCAAGCATTTACTCTTATCTACTTACATGCCTCAAGTCAAGTCTAGTAACAAGAACAAGAAAGATTCTTCTTCTAGTAGTAACAATAACAATGCTAAACCCAATATTGTTGCTTCTAGTAGTTCTCTTGATTCCACTAATGATTCTCTTAGCCAAGTTACACTTGAGCAAGAAAACAGCTTATTGAAGGAATTATAGAGAAAGGTGTATACAAGAGCCTTGCGGGAGTAAGCAATTTGAGGAAATTGTGCATAAGCAAGGAAGGCACCGAAGAATCAAGGTGTTGGTTTTGAACGAAAGTTACAATGCCAATGGAGTTGAGTGGGAAGAAGATCAATACCCCAAGACGAAGTTTGTTCCTCAACTAGAGAAGTATGATCCTACTTCCTTCAAGGGAACACAAGCACAACATGATCTTCCACCACAAGACCACAAGAACAAAGGCAAGGACAAGCTTCAAGAGGATATTGATGCATTTGAAGAAGCACCTAAAGCCTTGGTCAAGTGGGTTCCCAAGACTACGTCAAGTTCTACTTCATCAAGCACAACTACTACACCAAGGATTCCCATCAAGATGATGTGGATCCCAAAGAAGAAGAACTAGAGAGTTCTTGAGGGTGACTCGCCAACATTTTCACTCATATCATTATGGCAAGGACAAGTGCAATCATCTTCCATATCTTGCACCAGTTCAAGGAGTCACAAACCCTCATGTTGGTAAGGCAAGGGAAAAGGTAACCTAATGTTTTCATGGACATCATTTTGTGTGTTCATCACTCTATGTCTATGGATATTCTTGTTTGTTCCTTGTGGGACTAACCCATGTAGGTATTGAAAGTGCAACTCACTCCAAAGGATTTCTCCAAAAGATTTACATCAACTTTGAGCATCCACATCTTCAACACCTACATGAAGTCATCATCGACAAAACCCAAGGTTAGTTTATCCCTCTAAGGGGGGATCTCACATCTAGGGGGAGCCTAACTCCAAGAATGAGTCAAAGAAACTCTAATGATGTGAACACGTAAATGCTTTATGTAAAAGTGGTAACCCCACTTGAGATTAAACGATGAGTATGACCTATGATCAAATGTTCTCATTTGACTCCTAAGTCAATATACTCATATATAGATGACCTAGTCATCGCCAATTGTTTGATAGATGCTAGAATTGGTTGTGCATGCTTTGGCACATATTTCATTTGTCATTTTATTGTGTGGGCATGTTGGTTGCATATTTTACTCATTCGAGGACATCCACTTGTTTTTTTGATTGATTGGGTTCTTTTTCTTTGGCCAAGTGGATGGACAAGAATGCCTAAGAACCTTCTCTAGCTATCTATGCTTTTCTCGTCTCAAACTATATTCATGCTACATCACAAAATTTGATCAAGTCAGATTCGAACCACTCTGTATGAGGAGCACTCGAGTCCCGATTAAATCATAGACTTAAACTTCCAAAACTTCTTTGTGCTTTTCGGTCTGACCGATTCCTCCATTTCGGTCATATCGAGATTACTAAGTCGGTCTAGGTTTTCAATCTCGGTGCAACCGATTTGAACTTTTCGGTCACACCGAGTTGCTGTAACTGTTAACAGCTATGCATCTCGGTGCCAGCTAGTTGTTCCACTCGGTCACACCGACAGTGTCGGGCTATATATTCACACGGGCAAATGTTGGAAAAACTTTCTCTGAAACTCCTCGCCCGCGCATAGCACGCTCTGCCTACTAGGTCTATGGATCATCGACTTCGTCGCCAGCCGCCCCCAGTCGCTGGTCTCCGCCGCCGTCAACGGAATTCTTCTCCACCGTTGCCGCCGTAGCGAGTTCACCGCCGAACTAGGGTATGAACTCGATCACAGTGCTATCCTCGTCTGATTCTCATCACATTGTGTTCGTAATGCATCTTGCCACGATTGAAACACCTCTATCCAGTCAAAACAATCCTTAGAATAGTTGTGATTCGAAAATTTAGGGTTAGGTTTCCGCCGAAACCATCTCGGACCCACCGAGTTGAAAAACTCGGTCCCACTGATTTGGCTAACGCCATTGCACTAGTAAGTCTCGGTCTGACCAAGAATTACAAATCGGTGTGACCGATTTTAGAACTTTGTCAAACACAAGCTGTCTCGGTGCCACCAAACTGTGACTCGGTCTGACCGAGTTCACTAGTTTAGGTTCCAAAACTGCTTCGGTATCACCGAGTTTAAAAATTGGTAGATCCGAAATGCTTTATGTGGAAAACTAAAACTAAGTTTTTTGAATCATTCTTTTGCAGAAATCTCTGAATTTTGTGATGCTCATCCACTCTACCTCATCTATAACTATTCACAGGGTCATCAGTCAGTGTGAGCAGCATGTCAGACCAAAGTGACAGCCAGAACAGGCCAGAAGAGCAGATTCACATGAGTGAGGGCACTAGTCCCTCTAGCAGCTCAGATGAGGGGAGTAGAAGCACTTCCAGCAATTTGCCCAAGGCTGCCACAAGGACAAGGAAGAAGAAGACCTCAGAGTCTGGGGATTAGGATTATGTGGCAGCTGAGGATGAGGCCAGTTCAAAGAAGAAAGTGCTCAAGAAGGAGTACAGCTCAACAGCAGTTAAGCCTGGAATGAAGATCAAAAGGCCAGCAGGTAGACAACCAATGTCCAAAGCCAGAGTCTCCACTCAAGCTTCTTTGGAATCCCAACCCAAAGAACCCGCTGCTGCTGAAGGAAAGAAAAGGAAGGAAAGGGTCACGAAGACCATGGCCAGAGTGATTGGGAAGCCTTCTATGATGGAGGAAGAGGAAGAAGAAGAGGTTGCTGAGCCAGCACCCAAGGCACAAAAGCTGATGGGTGATGCCATAAAATCAGGGGCTGCAACTTCAAAGCCAAAAGCTGCCCCCAAGCCCAAGAGTGCACCAAAGAGGAATACCAGGAGTATACCAACAGCTGAGAAGAACAAGGCCCCAATGCCTGAGGTTGATGCTGAGGAAGATGAAGAAGGGCAGGTCCTAAGGAAGCTCAAGCCCAAGATACCAGACCACAATGATGCTGATCCTGTGGCCGAGAATATGAAGATCAGGAGAGATCATGGGTTGAGGCTATGGAGAGAGTCAGATCCATATGCCACCAGGAGAAGGACTGCTGTAGATTACAGGTTCCACACCAAGGAGCAGCAGGACTTCTATGAGACCGTCTTATTGGATAAGAAGCCCATAGTTTGTGATATGAGGTGGGTCGACTGGACCTACATTCAGGAGAATGCAGAACACTATCCTAGAGTATATGACAGCTTCAGTGCTTGTGGAGTTGCAGATTTTGTTGGGCAGAAGCTCACAAACTGGAATGACGAGCTCATTATGCAATTCTACTCCATAGCACATTTCTATCGAGATGGCATGATAGTTTGGATGTTAGAAGGAACGAGATACCAATCAACCATAGAGGAATGGGCAAGTCTGATCAATGCCCCAAAGGAAAATGAAGATGACTTGAACATTTATGCCAAGAAGAAGATGGGTCACAACTCAATGTCACAGATGTACAAGGAGATCCCAGATGATGCACTTGAGTCTTTCAAGTTTGGATCAGTTCATTTTCTTCTGTCAGGGCTGCCTACGATCAACTGGATCCTAAGGCACACTCTGTTTCCCAAATCAGGTGACCACAACATGATCAGAGGGCATGCAATCAATTTCCTTCACATTTTTGATGTGCCTCAGAAATTCAAAGTCATGAGCCTCATAGTTGAAACTATCAAGAGGACAGCCGCAGACCAGAAGAGGAGTTGTGGATATGCCCCACAGATTCAGGAGTTGATTAACTCAAATATGGGCACAAGAAAGTATCTGTTTGATAAGGAACACATGGTTATCTATCCTGACTTTGAGGACAATCAAGTTGTCATGACTGAGAATGAACCATCATCAGTACACGCGCAAGAGAAGAAGGAGAAAGCAAGGAAAGAGAAGGCTGCCAAGATGCCAACTCAAGCAGAGGCATCTGAGTACTTTATGAAGAACAAGCAGGAGCAGCTTGGTTACTTGATAGCACCAACTCTGCGGATTGAGAAGGGGTTGGCCACCCTAACTCAAAACCAGGGGAGCCTATAAATAATCATGGAACAAAAATTCTATGATCTTGGTGTCAACGTAACTGAGATGCAGTCAGCTGTGGAGCAGCTACAGGATGACATGCAGGAGAGGAAGGGCAGGACAACGACTGATGCATTTGCCAGAGTGCCACGAACTCAGAGATCAGCTGCAGAGCCAGTCACCAGAGTCACTTCATCAGCTCCAGCTACAGCTCCAGCGCAACCAGCTCCAGCACCAACTCCTTCAGCTCCTTCTACATCGACTGAAGCCTTCGTTCTTGGAGTTCTCCGGACACCACCACCAGAAGACCAAGCCTGAGAGACGATATAGTCCTATGCATTTTCTAGGAACTTCTTGGTAACTTGTTGCCAAAGGGGGAGAAAAATGTATAGATCATAGGCTTCTAGAGAGAGAGATTTGCTTTTGTTCTCTCTTGTCTTCTTGGTTGAACTTCATTTGCTTTTGATTGCTTGAGATACTATGCTTTTACCTGTGAGACATTGATGATCATGTGTTTGATCATAAGCTACACTTATGCTTGTTATATGATATTATCTTACTTATCCTTATATGATCATTCACTGTGCTTGGTGATGAGTGCATGTATTCAATCTTTATTATTTTGAGCGCTCCACCAAGATGTATGTGACATGGAAGAGTAACCCATGGGCCTAATTCCTTGTGCATTTGCAGTCCAAAGCAAATCTTAATATGCACAAATTTAGGGGGAGCTCTTGCTTATCACATACTTCTCAAAGCAACGATGTTTTTCAAACTTTATTATCATTTGTCGAAGCTTTGATCTATATGTTGTCATCAATTACCAAAAAGGGGGAGATTGAAAGTGCAACTATCCCTAGGTGGTTTTGGTAATTCATAACAACATATAGCTCATTGAGCTAATGCTATTCCAAGACAAATATTTTAGGAAAGCTCAATGAATGGCATGGCATGGATGATGAAAGTGGATCCCTCAAAATATCAAGGACAAAGGATTGGCTCAAGCTCAAAAGCTCAAGACTCTACATTTTATATTTTAGTGATCCAAGATCACATTGAGTCTATAGGAAAAGCCAATACTATCAAGGAGGGATGAGGTGTTGCTTAATGAGCCTCTTGCTTCATGTGCTTAGTGATATGCTCCAAAACCCTCCACTACTTTCTCACATCCACATATGACCTAAACCTAAAGTCAAACTCGGCCCTACCGATTCTTTCTATCCGGCGCCACCGAGTTCAATTGTCATTTCCACTACCACAAACCCTAGGCAAATCGGTCTCACCGATAGGGATCTCGGTCTCACTGAGATGGGATTGTAATCTCTCTATTTCCCTTCGTAACGTTTCGGTCTAACCGAAGTGAGCGATCGGTCCCACCGACATTGCAACGTAAACTCTCTGTTTCCCTTTCGTAACTTTTCGGTCTCACCGAAAGAGCGAATCGGTCCCACCGAGTTTACCTGACCAACTCTCTGGTTAGCTAATTACCAAAATCGGTCTCACCGAGATTGTGTAACCGGTCTCACCGAGATTACGTTATGTCCTAACCCTAACCATATCGGTCCTACTGAGTTGCATGTAAGTCCCACCAAAAACCCTAATGGTCACGAGGTTTACTAAATCGGTCCGACCGAGTTTGTTGATTCGGTCCCACCGAGTTTGGTAAATTGTGTGTAACGGTTAGATTTTGTGTGGAGGCTATATATACCCCTCCACCTCCTCTTCATTCGTGGAGAGAGCCATCAGAACAAACCTACACTTCCAACTTACTAGTTCTGAGAGAGAACCACCTACTCATGTGTTGAGACCAAGATATTCCATTCCAACCACAAGAATCTTGATCTCTAGCCTTCCCCAAGTTGCTTTCCACTCAAATCTTCTTTCCACCAAATCCAAATCCTGTGAGAGAGAGTTGAGTGTTGGGGAGACTATCATTTGAAGCACAGGAGCAAGGAGTTCATCATCAACACACCATTTGTTATTTCTTGGAAAGTGGTGTCTCCTAGATTGGCTAGGTGTCACTTGGGAGCCTCCGACAAGATTGTGGAGTTGAACCAAGGAGTTTGTAAGGGCAAGGAGATCGCCTACTTCGTGAAGATCTACCGCTAGTGAGGCAAGTCCTTCGTGGGCGACGGCCATGGTGGGATAGACAAGGTTGCTTCTTCGTGGACCCTTCGTGGGTGGAGCCTCCGTGGACTCAGCATAACCGTTACCCTTCGTGGGTTGAAGTCTCCATCAACGTGGATGTACGATAGCACCACCTATCGGAACCACGACAAAAACATCCGTGTCTCCAATTGCGTTTGAATTCTCCAAACCCTTCCCTTTACATTCTTGCAAGTTGCATGCTTTATTTTCCGCTGCCTATATACTCTTTGCATGCTTGCTTGAATTGCGTGAAGATTGCTTGAATCTGCCAAAGTCTAAAATTGGGAAAAGGTTAAGTTTTTGATTGGTCAAGTAGTCTAATCACCCCCCCTCTAGACATACTTCAAGGTCCTACAAGTGGTATCAGATCTTTGGTCTCCATTTGCTTTGATTTCCATAGCTTTTGGAGGTCATAGCCTTGGTTTCACAACCTAGGAGAGTATGGCGTCTAGAGAGGGAAATTATCACCGCAGAGGTCCTTACTTTGATGGCACTAATTTTGCTAGTTAGAAGCATAAGATGAAAATGCATATTCTCGGGCATAACCCCGCTGTTTGGGCTATTGTGTGTATTGGCTTGCAAGGTGAATTCTTTGATGGGAGAGAACCGAACCATGAAGCTAGTGCGGAAGAGTTGAAGATGTTGCAATACAACGCTCAAGCTTGTGATATCCTCTTCAGCGGACTTTGCCCCGAAGAATTCGACAAAATCAGCCGTCTTGAGAATGCAAAGGAAATTTGGGATACTTTCATTGATATGCATGAAGGTACCGACTCCGTCAAGGAATCCAAGTTGGATGTGCTCCAAAGTCAGATTGACAAGTTCAAAATGAAGGATGGTGAAGGTGTCACTGAAATGTACTCTAGGCTTGCTCTTGTCACAAATGATATTGCCGGCTTAGGAAGTGAAGAGATGACCGACAGATTCATCATCAAGAAGATCCAAAGAGAATTGGATGGAAAATATGATACCGTGTGCACATTGATCCAAATGACGCCAAATTAGAAAGATCTCAAGCCAACGGAAGTCATTGGAAGAATTGTTGCTCATGAGATGTCACTCAAGGATAAGGAGGAACTTCACAACAAGTCAAGTGGTGCTTACAAAGCCTCATCTGAAGCCCTCACATCATCAAGCAAGAAACAAACCTTCAATGAAGAATTGAGCTTAATAATGAAGAACTTCAACAAATTCTACAAGAGTAGAAGCAAAGAAAGAAGCTCTAAGTCAAGGTCCTACAATGACAAAAGATCTTCTAGTCGAGAGCCCAATTTCTACAATTGCGGGAGACCCGGACACTATGCCAATGAGTGTACGGCACCCTACAAAAGACGAGAAGATTCTCCCAAGAGAAGAAGTAGAAGAGAAGAATCACCACCAAGAGAGAGAAGGAGTAGAGATGATCGTTATGAACGAAGACCCTCACGGAGAAGCAAGGATTCAGAAAGGAAGGACAAGTCATCACAGAGCTACACAAAACAAATACATCAAGCTCATGTTGGTGAATGGGTATCCGGCTCCGACTCCGACAATAACTCCGAGAGAAGCTATCACTCTGACTCCGAATACACTCAAGATGAAGGTGTTGCCGGTTTAGAACTTGTGTCAACGAACTCCTACGACATATTTGAATCACCAAATGAAGGAATTGGAAGATGCTTCATGGCCAAAGGTCCTCACACACCCCGAGTATGTTGATTTTAATAGTGATGAAGATGACTTGCTAGGTGATGATAATTTACTTGTTGACAACTCTAGTGATGAATACTATGATGAAACGTCAATTAATCATGCTAATCAAGATGAAACGAATGACAATGATAAGGATAAGATTGAGCGTCTAACTAAAGAACTAAACACTATTAAGTTAGCTCATGAAACTATCTTCAAAGATCATCGAGAACTTTTAAGGGCTCATGAAATGTTACGCTTTGAAAAGCTCAATCTTGAGCAAGAGCATGAGTTCTTAAAGGCAATCAATGATGATCTTCGTAAGAAAAGTTCTTCTTACATTGCCAAGCGTTTACTCTTATCTACTTACATGCCTCAAGTCAAGTCTAGTAACAAGAACAAGAAAGATTCTTCTTCTAGTAGTAACAATAACAATGCTAAACCCAATATTGTTGCTTCTAGTAGTTCTCTTGATTCCACTAATGATTCTCTTAGCCAAGTTACACTTGAGCAACAAAACAACTTATTGAAGGGAATTATAGAGAAAGGTGTATACAAGAGCCTTGCCGGGAGTAAGCAATTTGAGGAAATTGTATGCAAGCAAGGAAGGCACCGGAAGAATAAAGGTGTTGGTTTTGAACGAAAGTTCAATGCCAATGGAGTTGAGTGGGAAGAAGATCAATACCACAAGACGAAGTTTGTTCCTCAACAAGAGAAGTATGATCCTACTTACTTCAAGGGAACACAAGCACAACATGATCTTCCACCACAAGACCACAAGAACAAAGGCAAGGACAAGCTTCAATAGGAGATTGATGCATTTGAAGAAGCACCTAAAGCCTTGGTCAAGTGGGTTCCCAAGACTACGTCAAGTTCTACTTCATCAAGCACAACTACTACACCAAGGATTCCCATCAAGATGATGTGGATCCCAAAGAAGAAGAACTAGAGAGTTCTTGAGGGTGACTCCGCCAACATTTTTCACTCATATCATTATGGCAAGGACAAGTGCAATCATCTTCCGTATCTTGCACCAGTTCAAGGAGTCACAAACCCTCATGTTGGTAAGGCAAGGGAAAAGGTAACCTAATGTTTTCATGGACATCATTTTGTGTGTTCATCACTCTATGTCTATGGATATTCTTGTTTGTTCCTTGTGGGACTAACCCATGTAGGTATTGAAAGTGCAACTCACTCCAAAGGATTGCTCCAAAAGATCTACATCAACTTTGAGCATCCACATCTTCAACACCTACATGAAGTCAACATCGACAAAACCCAAGGTTAGTTTATTCCTGTAAGGGGGGATCTCACATCGAGGGGGAGCTTAACTCTAAGAATGAGTCAGAGAAACTCTAATGATGTGAACACGTTAATTCTTTATGTAAAAGTGGTAACCCCACTTGAGCTTAAACGATGAGTATGACCTGTGATCAAATGTTCTCATTTGACTCCTAAGTCAATATACTCATATATAGATGACCTAGTCATCGCCAATTGTTTGATAGATGCTAGAATTGGTTGTGCATGCTTTGGCACATATTTCATTTGTCATTTTATTGTGTGAGCATGTTGTTTGCATATTTTACTCATTCGAGGACATCCACTTGTTGTTTTGATTGATTGGCTTCTTTTTCTTTGGCCAAGTGGATGGACAAGAATGCCTAAGAACCTTCTCTAGTTATCTATGCTTTTCTCGTCTCAAACTATATTCATGCTACATCACAAAATTTGATCAAGTCAGATTGAACCACTCTGTGTGAGGAGCACTCGGAGTCCCCGATTCGTCATAGACTTAAACTTCCAAAACTTCTTTGTGCTTTTCGGTCTGACCGATTCCTCCATTTCGGTCATACCGAGATTACTAAGTCGATCTAGGTTTTCAATCTCGGTGCAATCGATTTGAATTTTTCGGTCACACCGAGTTGCTGTAACTGTTAACAGTCATGCATCTCGGTGCCACCGAGTTGTTCCACTCGGTCACACCGACAGTGCCGGGCTATATATTCACACGGGCAAATGTTGGAAAAACTTTCTCCGAAACTCCTCGCCCGTGCATAGTACGCTGTGCCTACTAGGTCTACGGATCATCGACTTCGTCGCCAGCCGCCTCCAGTCGCTGGTCTCCGCCGCCGTCAACGGAATTCTTCTCCACCGTTGCCGCCGTAGCGAGTTCACCGCCGAACTAGGGTATGAACTCGATCACAGTGCTATCCTCGTCTGATTCTCATCACATTGTGTTCGTAATGCATCTTGCCACGATTGAAACACCTCTATCCAGTCAAAACAATCCTTAGAATAGTTGTGATTCGAAAGTTTAGAGTTAGGTTTCCGCCGAAACCATCTCGGACCCACTGAGTTGAAAAACTCGGTCACACCGATTTGGCTAACGCCATTGCACTAGTAAGTCTCGGTGTCGGTGTCAAAACCGGCGGATCTCGGGTAGGGGGTCCCGAACTGTGCGTCTAGGCGGATGGTAACAGGAGACAAGGGACACGATGTTTTTACCCAGGTTCGGGCCCTCTCGATGGAGGTAATACCCTACTCCTGCTTGATTAATATTGATGATATGGGTAGTACAAGAGTAGATCTACCACGAGATCGTAGAGGCTAAACCCTAGAAGCTAGCCTATGGTATCATTGTTGTTCGCCCTACGGACTAAAACCCTCCGGTTTATATAGACACAGGATAGGTTAGGGTTACACAGAGTCGGTTACAATGGTAGGAGATCTACATATCCGTATCGCCAAGCTTGCCTTCCACGCCAAGGAAAGTCCATCCGGACACGGGACGAAGTCTTCAATCTTGTATCTTCATAGTCCAGGAGTCTGGCCCATGGTGATAGTTCGGCTATCCGGACACCCCCTAATCCGGGACTCCCTCAGTAGCCCCCGAACCAGGCTTCAATGACGATGAGTCAGGCGCGTTGATTGTCTTCGGCATTGCGAGGCGGGTTCTTCTCCAAATTCCATATACTTGTCGAATAGTGTCCGGCTTCTGATAAATGCTGCGCTCCTTGGCTTCTACGCCCAATAATGGCCATCTTCCACGTGTTTGAACGAATGCGAAAAGCCAGGGTATTTTTACACTTACCCCCCTAGCTGCTCAAATGAGCTGCCTATAAAAGGGGCGAGGGTCTAGATCTGAGTCACACCATCCCCCCTTCGCGAGCTTTCATCGGAGCGCTTCTGACCAAAGCCCATTCCATTATGGACTGTCGACGCGGCTCCTCCTCTCGCGCTCCCAGCCCTCAGCCTGGAAATTGGGAGAGATGCTCAGTCCCGCATAGCGAGCTAGTTATACTCCAAACCAAGGGATTTCTTCCCCCGGCCTTCATGGTTCCGGTTCGAGCCGGACTCGCCACCTACAAGGGCAGAAAGCAAGCGGAGAGTGTCCCCGATCCCTCAATAGGAGAGCGGGTATGCTTCATCTCTTATCTAGTAAGAGGACTCGGATTTCCAATCCATCCGTTTCTCCGGGGGCTCTTGGAGTTCTACGGCCTCCAATTGCACCATCTTACGCCTGCCTCCATTTTGCACATCGCGGGCTTCGTGGCCCTTTGCGAGCTGTACTTGGGCGTCGAGGCTCATTTCGCGCTGTGGAAGAGATTATTTTGCCTAGTACCCCGTTCTCATGAGGGGTCAATATATCAAGTGTGCGGAGCTGAACTATGGCGCATCGCCGGGACATGATATCTATCCGGAACCCCGAAGAAGGCTGTAACGCCCTCGATGCGGCTATATCTCCCACGTGTCGAAGCACGACTTAGAGGCATAACTGCATTGAAAGCAATGTCGCAAGTGAGGCAATCTTCACACAACCCATGTAATATATAAGGGAAAGAGATACATAGTTGGCTTACAATCGCCACTTCACACAATACATAAATAAACATCCATCATTCCGATTACACTCAAGGTCTGACTACGGAACCAAAATAAAAGAAGATACCCCAAATGCTACACATATCCCCGATCGTCCCAACTGGGCTCCACTACTGATCATCATGAAAAGACACATAGTAACGACCACGTTCCTCGTCGAACTCCCACTTGAGCTCGGTTGCGTCACCTGCTTTGGCATCGTCGGCACTGCAACTGTTTTGGTAGAATCTGTGAGTCACGGGACTCAGCAATCTCACACCCGCGAGATCAAGACTATTTAAGCTTATAGGAAGGATAGAGTTGTGAGGTGGAGCTGCTGCAAGCGACTGGCATATATGGTGGCTACATTCGCAAAAGAGAGCGAGAAGAGGAGCAAGGCACGGTCGTGAAGCTCGTAGCGATCAAGAAGTGATCCTGAACTACTTACATCAAACATTACTCCAACACCGCGTTCACTTCCCGGACTCCGCCGAGAAGAGACCATCACGGTTACACACGCGGTTGATGTGTATTTTAATTAAGGTCAACTTCGGGTTTTCTACAACCGGACATTAACAAATTCCCATCTGCCTCATAACCGTGGGCACGATTTTCGAAAATAATACCCTGCAGGGGTGTCCCAACTTAGCCCATTATAAGCTCTCACGGTCAACAAAGGATATTCCTTCTACCGGGAAGACCCGATCAGTCTCGGAATCCCGGACTACAAGACATTTCGACAGCAATAAAACAAGACCAGCAAAGCCACCCGAATGTGCCGACAAATCCCGATAGGAGCTGCACATATCTCGTTCTCGAGGCACACCGGATGGGCAAGGCGTCGGGTTGGCATAGACCTGGATTGTCCAGGGCGCGGACATCGCCAGTTGGGCCAGCACTCGAAGGAGCACTGGTCCGGGGTTAAAATAAAGATGACCCTCGGGCTCGCGAAACCCGGGGAAAAAGGCTTAGGTAGCAAATGGTAAAACCAAAGTTGGGCCTTCTGGAGGAGTCTTATTCAAAGCGAACTGTCAAGGGGTCCCATAAATCACCCAACCATGTAAGGAACGCGAAATCAAGGAACATAACACCGCACGACGGAAACTAGGGTGGCAAGAGTGGAACAAAACACCAGGCATAAGGCCGAGCCTTCCACCCTTTACCAAGTATATAGATGCATTAATTATAGCAGATATATTGTGATATCCCCAACAAGTAAACATGTTCCAACAAGGAACAACATCTCCATGTTCCAACAAGGAACAAACTTCATCTTAACATGCAACTAGCAACGCTATAAGAGGGGCTGAGCAAAGCGGTAACATAGCCAATCAACGGTTTGCTAGGAGGATGGTTAGAGGTTTGACATGGCAATATGGGTGGCATGATAAGCAAGTGATAGGCATCGTAGCATAGGCATAGCAAAAGAGCGAGCATCTAGCATAGCAAAGATAGAAGTGATTTCGAGGGTATGGTCATCTTGCCTGCAAAGTTCTCAGAGTTGTCGAAAGCTTGATCCTCGAGAGCGTTCTCAACAGGTTCCTCGTAGATGAACTCGTCTCCCGGCTCTACCCAAAGCAAGAACAAAAACAAAGGAACCACCATAAATCACGGTGCAATGCACAAGCAACATGATGCAAAACATGGCATGATATGCGAGATGTGATATGCAATGCGTATGCGCGCTCCGGAAGGAAAATGATGAACCAGGCATCAACTTGGCAAACCAAGTATGCCGCTGGAAAGATGAGATGATTTCGGTTGAAATCGATATAAAGATCACCGGAATCGGATGCACGGTTTGCAAATGACAAGCAAAACAAGAATGGCACAAATCTGCCATTAACAGCATGATACCACTTAGCAAGCAACAAGAAATTAAGCTACTGCACCCAAACGTACCAACAAAGCACATGGCAGTGATCTACTCAAGATGCTTGACAAAAGATGAACACTGAGCTACGGCTAAATCACAACATAACAGGTCCAAACAAGCATGGCAAAAGTGCAAAACATATCAGCTTCACAGACTTAGTGAAATTACTGAACATGGCAAAATCAGCATCAGGAAGCAATGTTCAGAGCAAGCAAACAACATGCTACAGGAACTTATAATAGCAAAACAAGGCATGGCATGAATCTACTCAAAGCATTGAACAAAAGTCCCTTACCGACCATAAGCCAAAAAGGATCAGAAAATATAATAACACCCATGTCAATATAGCAAGTTTCGTTAACAGATTCAGCAACAGGGCATGACACAAACAGATAACAAGTAGGCATCTTCGCAAGCTCGATGCACTCACTACAGAGCATTTCATGATAAACTAAGCATACATACATCAAGTAGACATGGCATAGAAGATATACATGGAAAGAACAACATCATAGCATACATGGATCAACTACAACAACCTTGGCAAAATTGAATAACATGTAAACAATCTGCCAGGAAACATTTTATAGCAAAAGTAGAGCTCGATTGACTCAAGCTATGACACTCCATAATTTCAAACAAAGGCATGGATGGATAGAGAATAACCATATGTTCAAAACATCCTTACTGAAGTATCTCAAAATATGCATGGATCTCTTGGTAGAATCAAGTTAACATGGCATAAAAATATCAGCAAAACAGGGGCTGAAATTAGCAACATCATGACACCTAGTTTGCATGCTTGTTCTAGTCACCACAGAGACCACAAAAATACATGGCATACACCCCTGGAAAGATGGCATGGCATATTACAAAACACATGTAGGACTCAAATTCATAGGATGTACACATCAATCATGGCAAAAATGACAAAAGTGCATGTTCTGTTAAGAAACAGAAACTAACATCACATAGCCTTCTTCTAACAGCATTTCGGGCACAAAGATGAGCTCAAATGAAAATGATGTAATGAGATGAAATGATCCACTCTTCGAGACGAACATTTGGACATATTACACGCACGAAACGGAGCAATATGCAGAGAGTTATGGCATGACAAAAATGCAAGAAATTAATCACAGAAAATGACAGAGGATTTTGGGGGGAGAAAGTCAACCGGGCTTGTGGATTTGAGATCCGCACGCGGATCGAGGACGGCGGCGCGGCTGCTCGCCGGAGCAGCGGCAGCCGGGACGACGACGGAGGAGGGACCGGTCGGAGCGGGCCGGGCGGAGGAGGAGGGGCGGAGCGGGCGGCGGCCGGAGCGGGCGCGGACGCTTGGCCGGGCGGCGCCGGCTCTGGGCGGCGGCGGACGGCGGCGACGGGCGGCCGAGGCGGGCGGCGCGCTCACGGCGGCGGCCGGAGCGGCCGGAGCGGCCGGGCCGGGAGGCGGCGGCGGCGGACGGCCGGGAGGCGCCGGCTCGGGCCGGAGGCGCGGCGTCTGGGCAGGGGCCCCTGACAGGCCAGGCGGGCTGGCGGCGGTCTGGCGACAGGCGCCACGTGCAAGGCGGCGATAAGCGCGGGCGGCGGCGCGATTCGTCGGCCGGACCGGACGTGTCCGGGGGCGCGGGGTGGAAGAAGGCTAGGGTTTGGACCCGGATTTGGACGGGGGAAGGCATATATATAGTTTCTGGGAGCTAGGAGAGTCCAAATGAGGTGCGGTTTTCGCCCACACGATCGTGATCCGGCGACGGAGAGCATGGAAGTGACTTAGATGGATTATTGGTCTGTTTTGAAAGGGTGTTGGGCTGCAACTTAAAAGAGGCTTTTGCGAGAGTGCGGTTAACCGTTGGAGTACCAAACGAGCTCCAAATGACCCGAAACTTGACCGGTGGTCTACCGGTGGTATACCAAGGCCACTTGACAAACCTCGGTCCATTCCGAGAAAGTTTAGTACCCGCTCACGGAAAAACGTAAAAGGGGACGCCGGGGGACATAGGAATGCCGGATTGCAAAACGGACAACGGGGAAAATGCTCGGAAACATGAGACGAACACGTATGCAAATGCGATGCACATGATGACATGATATGAAATGCATGACATGGAAAAAATGCAAAAAGAAGAAAAAACTCAACCACGGAGGGAATATCATATCACAATGCCGAAAATGGCAAGAGTTGGAGTTACAAATATGGAAAGTTACATCCGGGGCGTTACAAAGGCGTCCGAAGACTGGCCTTCGGAATGGTTTTACATGGAGGACATCCCGCTGCCGGATCCTGTTCGGATCGGCCTTCCGGAGTTTAGCAACGCTCCTCTGAAGAAGCACCTAAGCTGGCGCCCGTGGAGCCCCCAGAGGGAAATGACCGGGATGTCCTTTACGTGATGAGCCGAATAAGGTTCCTGGCTCATGCCGGATTGACCATGATTGGAGTCATGGCAATCTGCATTATGAGGGGAGTGCAGCCGCTCCAATATAGGGGCCACCCCATGTGGGATTTCAACGGGGAGGACGATGCCACCCGCCACGGCCGCAAAGGGCCGGGATCGGTCACCGAACTGGTGAAGATCTTGTCTGCCATGTATAAAGGGGATGAGGAGGATTTTCTCCGCGTCAACCCACTGAGCGAGTTTTCTTCGAACAATCCTCGAAGTTGGGTAAGCAAACATCTTTGTGGCCTGTCCGATCCATGTTCCCATGATTAAATATCTCATTTCTTGGTTTCTGCGCATGAACTGCGCCGGACTGTGGAGAAGATACACAGCCCGCCCCCACAACCCGAAGATCCAGAATGGTCCCTCGATCCGGCTTCCGAAGAGGATCTGGATATAAAGGTGGAGTTGATCGACGGGGTGTTCTACCAACTTAGCATCGACAATGCTTTGGTTGCCATTACGACCGATTACCCCGGAATACTTCCAGCCTCACAGGTAACTGAGACCAAGGTCCCAATACTCTGATAACGACCCATCCGTGCTAATTTCTTGATCACCGTATACCAATGGTGTTTTGCAGGGGGTACCTTTGAGGCAAGAAGCCGAGCCCGCGGCGGCTGGCCAGCAAGGGGCAGTACGGCCCCGCAGGCTAAAAAGAAGTGCGGTCCGGATCGAAACTCCGCCACAACGGTATGGCGTGTCACCATATTCCCAGGATTGATTCCTGGAAGGTGTACTAACGCCGTTGCTTTTTTCAGGAAAAAGAGCGCTCGTCGGACTGAGTCCGGAGAGGTTGCCAATCGAACCTCCGCCGGCCAGGCTTCAAAGCCGGGTCCGGAAGCGGAGGCGAGCACGAGACGTGCATCGGATGCTCCTCCAACAGAGGATGCCGACAAATTGTCTGCCACCAACTCCGAGGTGGAGAGCGCCATGAATCACAGGCGCCGCCGGACAGTTCTTCATGACGCGTGTTTCTCCCAAGAGGCCTTGAATGCCTTCAATTGGAGATCGCACCTCCGTGCCGCTCAAGATGGTCTAGCGAGCCACGGAGCAGTATGTAAAGGACATCTGGTGAGAAAATTTGATAGTTATATATGCGGTAGCCCCGAGACTTAAAATAGTTAGAATAACTGATTTAAGGATCATTTTTATCTGAGGATCTTACAAAAAGAATACCCGACTGTCAGGAGCTTGAAGAATGCAAGGCCCAACTTGAGGCCGCATTAGCCGCTCTGAGGGGAGCCACGGAGACCCCTCGGTAATATATGCTTCAAAAGATAAATAGTTTATGAAGTGCGGCGGTGTGTAAATCGACAAAATATTGCAGATGGCGCGGACTAGATCCGGACAAGCAACATCTCTTGCGCCAGCTAAATGCGGCGGCGTGCTTACTAGGGTGCGGAAGGAGAAAAATAACCTCAAGATGCCAACACCGGTGGGTGAGGAACTAAAAGATGTTCGTGCCCGGTTATGCGACTCTGTAAAGGAGAATCGGACGGCCGTTGCAGCATTTTCAGTAAGTGCTTGGCGAACTTTGAAAGAGTTCGGCGAGGAAGGCGACTAACATAAACATGTATATAGGTTTGCTCACAGTGTCGTCTGAAGAGGTGATGCCCAGTTCTTGGTGATCTTCTTCGAACTGCGTCGGCTACGAACGAAGTTCGGCAGGTGATGAAAGGCGTCGGCCAGGCCTTGTGGCCATCTATCTCCCTGCCCGAAGGCATTGGGGAGCTGGCAGAGCGGCTTCAAGGAGCACGGCGGCGCTTCCGACTATGGAAGATATTGGCCTGCCGTCAAGGCGCCAGGGAGGCCTGGGCCATGGTAAAGACGCGGTACACGAAGGCTGACCCAAACCACATGGCCGAGGTCGGACCTGTGGGGCCTGATGGGAAGGAAATCCCTGTAAGCTTAGTGTACGGCCAAGTAGAATTGGCCGCCAAGTATTCCCAGCAGGATTGTAAATTAGATAGCCTATTAGATGGCATTGAGGAGGAATACAATGAGTCGAGTTGACTATGTAATTAAATATGACATGAAAAATGTCTTCTAGCCGGATTGTAGATCGTTTGTCATAGCGGACCTTTTCGCCCGACCTCGGGACCCAATAGTCTGGAGTGTGTCCGAATACCTTCGTGGTTATATAAGAACCGGGGTATGCATGGAGACAAGGCGTAGGGGTCATTATTGCTGTATCAGACAAGTGCCCAACTAGTTATGTTATATTACATGGATAGTAAGAAACATCTTCTAGGGAGAATAGTTCCGTTAAGGGTTCCTTTCGCTGGGATGCATGCCCTAAAGTGCATGTCAAAAATGCTAAAAAAGCAGAAAATCATCTGGGGGCAGATGGATAAATAGTTAAAAATCATCTTTCAGTTCACCGACCGAATATTCCCTTAAGAACGCTAGCTTTCGGCTTCACCCAGTCTGAGGTACACATCCGGCTGACCCAGCAGTAACAATCGCAGAGGTGCTCCCTTTACCACCTAGCCGAACAATCAGGAATGTAGGGGTAAGCACAGGAGCCAGGCAACCCAGCTTGGCCAAAATTTAAGTCATATGATGCATATAATGGTGAATAAAAGGTACATGCGGAAGTTTGACACATGTGTTGGGCATGAATCCCGTATAAATAAGCTTCTGTTAAAGAAGCCCCCAGGTATAATGAGCGCGGAAAGTGCATAAAATATGTGCGAACAAAGCGCGAACGAGCCTCTAAAGGCTTTAAGAAGAAAGGGGAGGAAGGAGAGAAATAAAAGACAACAAAAATAGAAAATGTGACGGAGGAAGCAGACGAACTTGGAGTCCGGCGCTTAGGCGTAGAATCTTCGTAGACGGGCTGCGTTCCATGGGTTCGGCTTGAGTCGGTTATCCGATGCGTTTCACAGACGGTATGCTCCGCCGGTCAGGACTTGGTCGATGATGAAGGACCTTCCCATTTGGGCTTGAGTTTGTCCTTTTCTTGTCCGCAGCGTAGAACTAGTTCGCCAACATTGTAAGCTTTGGCCCGTGCTTCCTGCTTTGATATCTTTGAGCCTCTTTGTTGATAAAATCGGAACAAGCCTTTGCCACGCCGCTCCTCCTCCAATGCGTCAAACTGTCTTGCCGATCGAGCTCGGCTTCTCTTTCTTCATACATGCGCACACGAGGTGAGTCATGAATTATGTCGCAGGCAAGACTGCCTCTGCGTCGTACACCATAAAAATGGTGTGAATCCGTAGTACGATTCGGTGTGGTCCGCAGCCCCAGTACTGGTCGAGCTCCTCAACCCAGTGCATGTTAGATTCCTTGAGGACCGCACAGTCGGGTTTAATGCCGCTCATGATTAGACCGTTTGCTCGCTCGACTTGACCGTTGGTTTGAGGGTGATAGGCGAGGCATAATCGAGCTTGATGCCCATGTTTTTGCACCATAATTTGACCTCATCGGCCGTGAAGTTGGTGCCGTTATCGATGATGATCTTGTGGGGACACCGTAACGGTGCACTACCCCGATATGAAGTCTATCACCGGTCCGGATTCGCCGTTTTAACGAGCTTGGCCTCTATCCATTTGGTGAATTTATCCACCATGACCAATAGGTATTTTTGCTTGTGGGTTCCTCCCTTAAGGGGTCCAACCATGTCAAGCCCCTGCACATGAACGGCCAGGTGATGGGTATAGTTTTGAGGCGGTGGGTGGCATGTGGCTTTGGTTAGCAAAAAGCTGGCAACCGATGCATCGTTGGACTAAGTCCTGCGCATCTGCCCGGGCCGTCGGCCAATAAAATCCTATACAGAAGGCCTTGCCTACAAGGGCCCGGGCTGCGGCGTGGTGCCCACCCAGTCCGGCATGAATTTCAGCCGGGAAGTTTCGCCCTTCCTCTTCGGAGATACACCTTTGAAGGACTCCGGTAGTGCTTTTCTTATAAAGCTCTCCCTCATGGACTTTATAGGCTTTAGATCGCCGTACTATGCAGCAGGCCTCATTTTGGTCTTCGGGGAGTTCCTGCCTAGTTAGGTAGGCTAGGAATGGTTCCGTCCACGGGGCAATGACCGCCATTATTTCGTGGGCGGAGGGTGTTATCTCGGTGGCAGAGCCTCCAATTGTGTCAGAATGTTCGGCGTTAGGAAGTGCGGTTGGGTCTGGATTGTTATTGCCGAACTCCCCTTCCCATAGTACGGATGGCTTGAACAACCGTTACAGAAAGATGTTGGGCGGGACGGCATCGCGTTTTGCACCGATGCGTGCCAATATGTCCGCCGCCTGGTTGTTATCCGGGCTATATGATGAAATTGAGCCCTTGAACCGTCTTGACATTTTTAGGACCGCATTGCGGTATGCTGCCATTTTCAGATCTTTGGCATCAAAGTCTCTGTTTATTTGAGATATCGCGAGGTTCGAATCCCCGCGCACCTCTAGGCGTTTAATGCCCATGGAGACTGCCATCTGGAGGCCGTGCAGAAGGGCCTCATATTCGGCTGCGTTGTTGGAGTCCGTATACATTATCTGAAGGACGTATTGGACTGTTTCCCCGGTTGGGGACGTCAAGACGATGCCAGCCCCCAGGGCGGCCAACATTCTGGAGCCGTCAAAGTGCATGATCCAATTGGAGTATGCGCCGTACTCTTTAGGGAGTTCGGCTTCGGTCCATTCGGCCACGAAGTCGGCCAAAACCTGCGATTTGATAGCTCGCCGTGGCTTATAGGTTATGTCGAATGGAAGGAGCTCTATGGCCCATTTAACAATCTGGCCCGTCGCGTCGCGGCTGTTTATAATGTCGTTAAGAGGTACTTCGGAGGCTACCGTTATCGAACACTCTTGAAAGTAGTGTCGCAGCTTCCGGGATGCCATGAACACCGCGTATGCTATCTTTTGATAATGTGGGTACCGGGACTTGCATGGAGTGAGGATAGTGGACACATAATAAACCGGTCTTTGAAGAGGGAACCGGTGTCTGTCCGTTTCTCGTTCGACGACAAGCACCGCGCTGATGACTTGATGTGTTGCGGCGATGTATAATAGCATTGGTTCACCCATGTTGGGCGCGGCCAGGACCGGATTTGTTGCCAATATGGCTTTTATCTCTTCGAGTCCGGTCGTTGCGGCATCATTCCACTTGAAGTGTTCGGTGCGGCGGAGGAGGCGGTAAAGGGGTAACGCCTTTTCTCCCAAACGGGAAATAAAGCGGCTTAGAGCCGCTACGCATCCAGTCAATTTTTGTATTTGTTTGAGGTCTTTTGGAATATCCAATTGTGACAGAGCTCGGATCTTGGTTGGGTTTGTTTCAATTCCTCTACCGGACACAATGAAGCCCAGGAGCTTTCCGGCTGGAACGCCGAAGACGCATTTTTCCGGATTGAGCTTGATGTCATATTTTCGAAGATTGTCGAATGTGAGCCTCAAATCGTCTATTATAGTTTCGACATGCTTGGATTTGACGACCACGTCATCTACATATGCTTCCTTTGTTTTGCCGATCTGGTTAGCGGACATGTACGAATCATGCGCTGATATGTTGCGCCGACGTTTTTGAGCCCAAAGGGCATTGTGTTGAAGCAGAATGGGTCGTATGGAGTGATGAATGCTGTTGCAGCTTGGTCTGGCTCTGCCATCTTGATTTGGTGATAGCCGGAGTACGCGTCGAGGAAGCACAATGAGTCGTGTCCTGCTGTAGCGTCGATAATTTGATCAATTCGAGGGAGGGGGAAGGGATCCTTTGGCCAAGCCTTATTAAGGTCTTTGAAATCAACACATAGGCGCCAGGATTTGTCCTTCTTTGGTACCATCACCAGATTTGCTAACCAGTCCGGATGTTTTATATCTCGATGAATCCGGCTTGTGAGTTTGGCTAGCTCCTCTCCCATGGCCTGTCTCTTGGGTTCGGAAAAGCGCCGAAGAGCCTGTTTGACTGGCTTAAATCCTTTTAGGATATTTAGGCTGTGCTCGGCCAGCCGACGTGGGATTCCTGGCATGTCTGAAGGGTGCCAGGCAAAAATGTCCCAGTTTTCTCGTAGGAATTCTCGTAGTGCGCGTCTACATCAGGGTTTAATTGTGCCCCAATGGAGGCCGTCTTTGCAGGGTCCGTTGGGTGGACTTGGAATTTGACTATTTCATCCGCTGGTTTGAAAGAGATGGACTTGGATCTTTTATCAAGTATCACATCGTCCTTGTTCACCGTGGAGCGCATCACAATGAGTTCCTCGCCCGCTAGGGCTTCAGATAGTGCCTCGAGGGCTAGTGCGGCTGTCTTGTTTTCGGCGCGGAGTGCTATGTTCGGATCACTAGAGAGAGTGATGATTCCGTTAGGTCCGGGCATTTTAAGCTTCATATACCCATAATGGGGTATATCTTGAAAAATTGTGAATGCCTCTCGCCCTAATAAAGCATGATATCCGCTGCTGAACGGGGCCACTTGAAATGTGACCTCCTCGGACCTGTAATTGTCCGGCGAGCGAACACTACGCCGGTGTGATTTTTCTGTGCAGCATGCTTCCGGCTGAGGATTATTCCTCTAAAGGTTGTGCTGCTTCGCTCAATGCGGTTCCAGTCTATTTCCATTTTTCGGAGGGTTTCCTCGTAGATGAGGTTCAGTCCGCTGCCGCCATCCATGAGTACCTTTGTAAGGCGAAAGCCATCCACTATTGGACTGAGAACCAATGCGGTTGGTGCTCTGGCTGTTCGGAATTTGGGTTCATCACTAGCATTAAAGGTAATGTCCGTGTCGCTCCATGGATGTATTGTTGCTACTTGGTAGACTTTGGCAAGGTTGCGGAGTGTTTGTTTCCGCATGTTATTTGATGCGAAAGTCTCGAAGACTGTTAACACCGTACTGGTATTGCTGGGCTGGGATTCCGAAGCTAGAAGCTCTTCGCCACTTTTGGCCACCTGCCGTAGTATCCAACATGCTCGAAGGCTATGAGTTGGAGGGGCGCCCTCTGCGCTATGAATTTTGCAGGGTCCGTTTAGCCAACCCTCCAGTACGGTTCCGTACCCTTTATGGGGTTTTTGGTTTTTGATATTTAATCCAGGTGCTTGGTGATGATGCACCCTTTTAATCCGAACTAGGGATGTATTCGGGGCCGGATTATCCCAAAATTGACTTTCGGTTTTCCAAGCACTCTCCATCGCACAGTACTTTTGTACTATGGTCACCAAGTCATCCAAGCATGTAATTTCGCGACGACTTATGGCGTTTAGGATTCCTTTGTCCGTGCAATTATTGCAAAAAAGTGAGATTGCGTCCTCCTCTCAGCAGTCCTTTATCCTGTCCATAACCAGGAGGAATCTGGCCCAGTAATGATGTACTGTTTTAGTTGGCTCTTGCCGAATTCGGGATAGATCGCTAATGTTTGGGTGGGCGGGTGGAACTAGATCCGGAACCCTGTCCAATTTAAGACTCAGGGACCGAGAAGTTTCCGAGCTCGGAAGCTTGGATTTTTGAATACTATCCAATGAGTCCAACCCGCCGCCTGACTTTAAGTTCAGGGCTTGATCGACATCTGTCCCTATGCGGGAATCCGGCATGGAGGGATCGGGAATCCGAACGTAGCTAGTCCTTAAGATAGAAGAAGAATCGCCGCATTGTTCCTCTATCACAGCAACATGATGGGTAGCTTGGGGAGAGTTGATCTCTCTCAGATCGGTTTTAGGCCCGATCTGGTCGTGGTTGTGGCGACTTCGTATGGCGGCGCGATCAAGAGCTCGTTTACGGAGGAGAGCTTGATCGGATCTAACTATTCGGCAAGTTCCGAATTGACGTGAAGATTGGTTTTGATGACTCGAGAAGTCACCGTTGGCGCGACGGCCGTACTGGCGGTCATAAGAAAACCACCTAGCCGGAGAGTCTGGCCAGTGGCCAAGGCTCCTTTGGCGATAGTATCGTCTTTAAAGACGGGACGAGGCATCCTTCCTGACGGCGATGACACAGAGGAACTCTCAATGAAAGCACCAATGTCGGTGTCAAAACCGGCGGATCTCGGGTAGGGAGTCCCGAACTGTGCGTCTAGGCGGATGGTAATAGGAGACAAGGGACACGATGTTTTTACCCAGGTTCGGGCCCTCTCGATGGAGGTAATACCCTACTCCTGCTTGATTAATATTGATGATATGGGTAGTACAAGAGTAGATCTACCACGAGATCGTAGAGGCTAAACCCTAGAAGCTAGCCTATGGTATCATTGTTGTTCGTTCTACGGACTAAAACCCTCCGGTTTATATAGACACCGGATAGGTTAGGGTTACACAGAGTCGGTTACAATGGTAGGAGATCTACATATCCGTATCGCCAAGCTTGCCTTCCACGCGAAGGAAAGTCCATCCGGACACGGGACGAAGTCTTCAATCTTGTATCTTCATAGTCCAGGAGTCTGGCCGACGGTGATAGTTCGGCTATCCGGGCACCCCCTAATCCGGGACTCCCTCACTCGGTCTGACCGAGAATTACAAATCGGTGTGACCGATTTTAGAACTTTGTGAAACCCTAGGAGTCTCGGTGCCACCGAACTGTGACTCGGTCTGACCGAGTTCACTAGTTTAGGTTCCAAAACTGCTTCGGTATCACCGAGTTTAAAAATAGGTAGATCCGAAATGCTTTTTGTGGAAAAATAAAACTAAGTTTTTTGAATCATTCTTTTGCAAAAATCGCTGCATTTTGTGATGCTCATCCACTCTACCTCATCTATAACTATTCACAGGGTCATCAGTCAGTGTGAGCAACATGTCAGACCAAAGTGACAGCCAGAACAGGTCAGAAGAGTAGATTCACATGAGTGAGGGCACTAGTCCCTCTATTAGCTCAGATGAGGGGAGCAGAAGTACTCCCAACAATTTGCCCAAGGCTGCCACAAGGACAAGGAAGAAGAAGACCTCGGAATCTGAGGATGAGGATTATGTGGCAGCTGAGGATGAGGCCAGTTCAAAGAAGAAAGTGCTCAAGAAGGAGTACAGCTCAACAGCAGTTAAGCCTGGAATGAAGATCAAAAGGCGGCGGGTAGACAACCAATGTCCAAAGCGAGTCTCCTCAAGCTTCTTTGGAATCCCAACCCAAAGAACCTGCTGCTGCTGAAGGAAAGAAAAGGAAGGAAAGGGTCACGAAGACCATGGCCAGAGTGATTGGGAAGCCTTCTATGATGGAGGAAGAAGAAGAAGAGGTTGCTGAGCCAGCACCCAAGGCACAAAAGCTGATGGGTGATGCCATAAAATCAGGGGCTGCAACTTCAAAGCCCAAAGCTGCCCCAAGCCCAAGAGTGCACCAAAGAGGAATACCAGGAGTATACCAGCAGCTGAGAAGAACAAGGCCCCAATGCCTCAGGTTGATGCTGAGGAAGATGAAGAAGGGCAGGTCCTAAGGAAGCTCAAGCCCAAGATTCCAGACCACAATGATGCTGATCCTATGGCTGAGAACATGAAGATCAGGAGAGATCATGGGTTGAGGCTATGGAGAGAGTCAGATCCATATGCCGCCAGGAGAAGGACTGTTGTAGATTACAGGTTCCACACCAAGGAGCAGCAGGAGTTCTATGAGACCGTCTTATTGGAAAAGAAGCCCATAGTTTGTGATATGAGGTGGGTCGACTGGACCTACATTCAGGAGAATGTGGAACACTATCCTGGAGTATATGACATCTTCAGTGCTTGTGGAGTTGCATATTTTGTTGGGCAGAAGCTCACAAACTGGAATGACGAGCTCATTATGCAATTCTACTCCATAGCACATTTCTATCCAGATGGCAGGATAGTTTGGATGTCAGAAGGAACGAGATACCAATCAACCATAGAGGAATGGGCAAGTCTGATCAATGCCCCAAAGGAAAAGGAAGATCACTTGGACATTTATGCCAAGAAGAAGATGGGTCACAACTCAATGTCACAGATGTACAAGGAGATCCCAGATGATGCACTTGAGTCTTTCAAGTTTGGATCAGTTCATTTTCTTCTGTCAGGCCTGCCTACGATCAACTGGATCCTAAGGCACACTCTGTTTCCCAAATCAGGTGACCACAATATGATCAGAGGGCATGCAATCAATTTGCTTCACATTTTTGATGTGCCTCAGAAATTCAAAGTCATGAGCCTCATAGTTGAAACTATCAAGAGGACAGCAGCAGACCAGAAGAGGAGCTGTGGATATGCCCCACAGATTCAGGAGTTGATTAACTCAAATATGGGCACAAGAAAGTATCTGTTTGATAAGGAACACATGGTTATCTATCCTGACTTTGAGGACAATCAAGTTGTCATGACTGAGAATGAACCATCATCAGTACACGCGCAAGAGAAGAAGGAGAAAGCAAGGAAAGAGAAGGCTGCCAAGATGCCAACTCAAGCAGAGGCATCTGAGTACTTTATGAAGAACAAGCAGGAGCAGCTTGGTTACTTGATAGCACCAACTCTGCGGATTGAGAAGGGGTTGGCCACCCTAACTCAAAACCAGGGGAGCCTATAAATAATCATGGAACAAAAATTCTATGATCTTGGTGTCAAGCGTGGCGAGATGCACGTCAGTTGTGGAGCAGCTACTGGGATGACAATCAGGAGAGGAAAGGCAGGACAACGGCCGATGCATTTGCAGAGTGCCACGAACTCAGAGATCAGCTGCAGAGCCAGTCACCGAGTCACTTCATCAGCTCCAGCTACAGCTCCAACAAGAACCAGCTCCAGCACCAACTCCTTCAGCTCCTTCTACATCGACTGAAGCCTTCGTTCTTGGAGTTCTCGGACACCACCACGAAGACCAAGCACGAGAGACGATATAGTCCTATGCATTTTCTAGGAACTTCTTGGTAACTTGTTGCCAAAGGGGGAGAAAAATGTATAGATCATAGGCTTCGAGAGAGAGAGATTTGCTTTTGTTCTCTCTTGTCTTCTTGGTTGAACTTCATTTGCTTTTGATTGCTTGAGATACTATGCTTTTACCTGTGAGACATTGATGATCATGTGTTTGATCATAAGCTACACTTATGCTTGTTATATGATATTATCTTACTTATCCTTATATGATCATTCACTGTGCTTGGTGATGAGTGCATGTATTCAATCTTTATTATTTTGAGCGCTCCACCAAGATGTATGTGACATGGAAGAGTAACCCATGGGCCTAATTCCTTGTGCATTTGCAGTCCAAAGCAAATCTTAATATGCACAAATTTAGGGAGCTCTTGCTTATCACATACTTCTCAAAGCAACGATGTTTTCAAATTTTATTATCATTTGTCGAAGCTTTGATCTATATGTTGTCATCAATTACCAAAAAGGGGGAGATTGAAAGTGCAACTATCCCTAGGTGGTTTTGGTAATTCATAACAACATATAGCTCATTGAGCTAATGCTATTCCAAGACAAATATTTTAGGAAAGCTCAATGAATGGCATGGCATGGATGATGAAAGTGGATCCCTCAAAATATCAAGGACAAAGGATTGGCTCAAGCTCAAAAGCTCAAGACTCTACATTTTATATTTTAGTGATCCAAGATCACATTGAGTCTATAGGAAAAGCCAATACTATCAAGGAGGGATGAGGTGTTGCTTAATGAGCCTCTTGCTTCATGTGCTTAGTGATATGCTCCAAAACCCTCCACTACTTTCTCACATCCACATATGGCATAAACCTAAAGTCAAACTCGGCCCTGCTGATTCTTTCTATCCGGCGCCACCGAGTTCAATTGTCATTGCCACTGCCACAAACCCTAGGCAAATCGGTCTCACCGATAGGGATCTCGGTCTCAGCGAGATTGTGTAATCTCTCTATTTCCCTTCGTAACGTTTCGGTCTAACCGAAGTGAGCGATCGGTCCCACCGACATTGCAATGTAAACTCTCTGTTTCCCTTTCGTAACTTTTCGGTCTCACCGAAAGAGCGAATCGGTCCCACCGAGTTTACCTGACCAACTCTCTGGTTAGCTAATTACCAAAATCGGTCTCACCGAGATTGTGTAATCGGTCTCACCGAGATTACGTTATGCCCTATCCCTAACCATATCAGTCCTACCGAGTTGCATGTCAGTCCCACCGAAAACCCTAATGGTCACTAGGTTTACTAAATCGGTCCGGTCGAGTTTGTTGATTCGGTCCCACCGAGTTTGGTAAATTGTGTGTAACGGTTAGATTTTGTGTGAAGGCTATATATACCCCTCCACCTCCTCTTCATTCGTGGAGAGAGCCATCAGAACAAACCTACACTTCCAACTTACCAGTTCTGAGAGAGAACCACCTACTCATGTGTTGAGACCAAGATATTCCATTCCAACCACAAGAATCTTGATCTCTAGCTTTCCCCAAGTTGCTTTCCACTCAAATCTTCTTTCCACCAAATCCAAATCCCGTGAGAGAGAGTTGAGTGTTGGGGAGACTATCATTTGAAGCACAAGAGGAAGGAGTTCATCATCAACACACCATTTGTTACTTCTTGGAGAGTGGTGTCTCCTAGATTGGCTAGGTGTCACTTGGGAGCCTCCGACAAGATTGTGGATTTGAACCAAGGAGTTTGTAAGGGCAAGGAGATCGCCTACTTCGTGAAGATCTACCGCTAGTGAGGAAAGTCCTTCGCGGGCGATGACCATGGTGGGATAGACAAGGTTGTTTCTTCGTGGACCCTTCGTGGGTGGAGCCCTTCGTGGACTCGCGCAACCATTACCCTTCGTGGGTTGAAGTCTCCATCAACGTGGATGTACGATAGCACCACCTATCAGAACCACGACAAAAACATCCGTGTCTCCAATTGCGTTTGAATTCTCCAAACCCTTCCCTTTACATTCTTGCAAGTTGCATGCTTTATTTTCCGCTGCCTATATACTCTTTGCATGCTTTCTTGAATTGCGTGAAGATTGCTTGAATTGCTTAAAGATAGCTAAAATCTGCCAAAGTCTAAAATTGGGAAAAGGTTAAGTTTTTGATTGGTCAAGTAGTCTAATCACCCCCCCCCTCTAGACATACTTCAAGGTCCTACAGCGCGGCAGTTTTCGCGTAGGCGGTTTGACAAAGAGGCGAGGAGGTTGAGGGAGTAGCGGATTCAACTTACTTACTGTTGGAAAGGTCGAGCTATGTGATTTGATAGCGCGTTACTGCTGGAAAGACTTGTGATATGACTACTCACTATAGTCATGAATTACTGGCGGTACGACCGGGGTGATGCCCCCCTTCTGTCGGTGGGAAACGACACCTATGGGATCACAAGAATCCCTACTACGGTTGCTGGGGCGCGGGGTTGTGAGAAGAGCAGGGATAGCAGTCCACACAAGGATCGTTTACCCAGGTTCGGGCCGCGAGGGTGCGTAATACCCTAGTCCTGCTTTGGTGGCTATATTTCAGAGAGTTCTTGAGCTCTCGAACTAGCTATGGTAGATGCGTCATTTCAAAGAGCCGAATCCTTCTCCAGTACGCCATGGGCCTCCTTTTATAATCGAAAGGGGCTGCCAAAGTGGTACACAGGAGGTGGAAAGGCGTACAGTACTGCGAGCTTATCGCCCGTATTACAGGACAAGACACATTTAATGTGCCGCTGAGGTGTTCCCTAGCTTTATCGGGGACGGGAGCGAGGCCCGTCTCGTCCGTCGCCGCTCTTCCTCGCTTCGACACGCGCCCTGGCTAGCGCTACATGCGGCGCCATGTAGGTAGGCAGGCAGCTGAGGTGGCGCGGTGGTAGGGTCTTGACGAAGATCTGCATGTCGCCACGCAGGCGTGTGTTGAGTTGGTCTGGAAGCTGCATGTTGCCACACAGGTGCCTGCCCAGCTGGTTGGGCTGGCAGCTGCATGCGAATGGCGGTGGAGACTTGGCTGGTGCGGGCCTGGAGGTGGCCCTGCTGGCGCCTTTGGCGAGGGCGTTGCCGGGTGGCCCGGCAAGGGTCTTGTCGTGGCGTGCTGTCGTCCCCGGCAAGGATCTTGCCGGGGGTCTTGTGGCTCTCGTCGACAAGGATCTTGCCGAGGATCATTGTCTTCTATTCCTCATCTGATCTTGAATATTCCTTGTCTTCACAAAGATCTGCATGCCACCATGGAGGTGCCTCCCAAGCCCTAGCCCAATGTGGTTGATGGTGTTGGAGACCGTGGGCTCAAGGGTGGTGCGCTCCGCTAGTGTTGGACGAGCCGCCCCGACAAGGGCCTTGCCGGGGCCGTGGAGGCTGCCCCGGCAAGGGTCGTGCTGGGGGAACCTGCTTTGTCTCTCTGCTCTTTTGTGGTCTTGGCCTTGGCGTTGCTCTGGCTGTCTTGGGCTTCGGCTTCACCTCGGTTCATGCCCCCTGTTCTGCTTGGTGTGGCCGTGGGTGTGGTTCCGACTGTCCGTGCACAGGTAAAGGGGTACAAAGGTGCGCCCCTTCTTTTGTACACCGACAGGAGCCCCCGGGCCTGGGCCACACATAAGCACGACACGTTGTTGGGCCAGGCCCAAAATGATCTTGGCAAAGGGCGGTTTTACATGATGTAAAACTTTCGCCTCGCTTCCCATGACCTGCGCACGACGTGGAGAGTCGTGCGTGACGTGGGGGTCATGCGTGGGGCGGTTCCCGCACGCATGTGTCACATCACAGTAAATGGGCAGCGCGACCCGCACCTTCCCCATAAAAAGGGATAACCGTGGGCGCACTGTTCCTTTACCCTCCACGCAATCCCAATCTCGGAAGCCTCTGTTCTCCTTCCTCTTCTTCCCTAAGCTTCGCTCTTGCTCGCCGCCGTTGCGTTCCCGCCGCGCCCTGTTTCTTGCCCCCTCCCCCAGCCGCCATGGCGCCCAAATCCACCAAGGGCAAGGGAGTGGCCAAGGATGCCAGAGCGACGGAGTCGCCGGAGAGTGCGCTGGCGGTGCAGCAGACGCATGCCGCCTACTTCCCCTCGACAGTTGATGTGTTCGAGCTCCGGGAAGCCTTCAAGCCCCTGATGGGGGTGAAGACGGGGGGAGAGAAGACGGGGCACCCAGCCACGCGCGTCATCCCTGCCAACTGCGCCGAGGCTGCCCCGAATCGGTACCCTTTCTTTGTCGACTATTTCTCCTGCGGGCTTTGTCCTCCCTTCTCCGATTTCTTCAGCGACATCATGCACACCTATGGCTTCTACCTTCTGGATTTTACTCCAAATGCGGTGGCGTGCATGGCCTTTTTCGCGCATCTTTGCGAGGGCTTCGCCGGGGTGCACCCCAACACGGCGCTCTTTCGCCATTACTTCTTCCCTCGGATCCAAACAGGCGGCGCCATCTCTGGTTGAGTTACCTGGATCCCAAGGTCCAAGGGGGCGTACCTGGAGGGCGCCACGAAGGAGAGGTGGGAAGAATGGCGAGGCCGGTGGTGCTGGATTGAGGAGAAGGACCCGCTGAACTTTTTCTGGGTCCGCGATGAGCCGCCCGTTCGCCGGAGCGACTGGAGCGATCTCGACGCCGACGACGCGAAGCTCACGATCGCCACCACCAGGATCCTTCGCCTCACCGAGGCCGGGCTCACCCTTGAGATGATCGGGGCGGATTTCATCCGCCGCCGAATCGCTCCGCTACATAACAAGGGGAGGCCGACCTGGCTCTTCACGAACGCCGCAGACATCATGCGGCTTCGCCCTGGCCTTGACCACAACTTCACGGTGATGGGGCACGCTCATTTCTGCCAACGGCTCTTCCATATTGACGTGAACCGTGACGGTGAGGTCGAGCGGACCGGTAAGGCCGCGAGGGCCGCTGCGAAGGCCGGCAAGGTCACCAAGGGTCCCTTGTTCAAGCTGCCGGCGGGAGTGGTCCTGATGAGCAACAACTCGCGCCAGACCGACATCATTGCCATGATGCCGGACTTCAACGCGCACGGGCTCGACCCGAGCTGGGTCGAGCCAGAGGACATCAAAGTGCGGGAGTTCTTCGACACCTTGCACGAGGGGTATGTCACCGCCGAGCCGCGGCTCGTCCAGGACACCACCCAGGTGGAGCTAGACTACATCGCCGCAAGGGCGATGGAGGCGAAGCTCGCCGAGGAGGCCGGAAGCACTGGTGCCGTGGAGGACAAGGACGCGACGGCCACGGAGGAGGAGGAGGAGCTCGCCAGGTGGGCGGAGGCCGCTGGGGAGGCCAACAGCACCGGCATCGGGGCTCCAATTGTTGAGGATGCGGCCGACGAGTCATCGTCAGAGGAGGAGGATGAGGCTGCTGACCCCCCGGCCATGGGGAGAAGGCGAGTCCTATGGGGGCCACTTGGTGAGCCAGTCGACCCGTCAAGGTCATGGTGACAAAGTCCCGGAGGTGTCAGCGTGTCGGGGCGAGGGCTTGGCGAAGAAGGTGGCGAAGGCCGCGTTGGCGAAGAAGAAGGCATCTGCTTCCTCTTCGTCCAAGAGCGCGCAGACTCCGCCCGCCTCCCCTCCTCCAGCAGAGGCCGACATGGGGGTCACTTTAGACTTCGGGTCCCTCAGCCCGAGGAGGAAGAGGAAGGCAACAGAGGAGGAGGTGGACGACGAGTAAGTATCCTGCTCTTTCCCGTCATCTCTATCTCCAAAATGTGCACCGTTTGTCTTGACTTGTTTTCATATTTGCAGGGACGTGGAGACGCTGGCCCAGAGGGTGAAGAGGGCCAAGGCCTCGGCGGGCGGCTAGCCCCCGGCTGGTACTTCAAGGGCGCCACTGGTGGTGTTGAGCAGCCCGGACAGCAGCCCCCGGCGCAGCCCCCAGCGTAAGTTCATCACTCACCCCTCGTCGACATGTGTCAGGGGTATGATAAATTGGTGCTGACCTTGCCGTGTATGCAGGAGGAGAGCGGCAGCAGGAGGAGCCACAGAGTGCTACTCCCAACACGCCGCCCCCATCAACCACGCCGCCCCGAGGGGCGTCCTCGGCAAGGGCGCCAAGCACCGAGCCCACGCACATGGAGGAGGAGGAGGAGAACTTGGGCGCTGGTGGCTTTGCCTCGGCGCCAAATGTTGGCGGGGAGGGGACCTCTGCTTCCCAGCCCTGCACGGGTAAGCCGCTTGCCTTTCATCCCTGTTCTTTTTCTTTTCTTGCTGATTCTTGGTCTTGGCTTTGTCTCATCCCCTTCTTGGTGCCCAGATCGTCCGTTGGCGGACCAGGAAGACATAGACGCCATCATCGAGGACGTCGCCAAGGACGCCGCGGCAGAAGCAGAGAAGGTCGCCGCCGAAGAGTCCGCCAAGGTTGCGGCAGAGGATGCCGCTAGGCGGCCTGCCGGGGAGCCCAGCAAGGCTACTGCCGAATAGACCGACAAGGGGCCTGCCAGATAATCCGGTAAGGCCGCTGCCGAGGAGGAGGTGGTCGATGACCATCCTTCCTCATCCGCTGCCTCCGGCTCTAGCAAGTATCTGAGGGTGGGCGACGATCTGTTCGTCCACCTTCCAGGCGCGTCGAGCACCTGGGCACCCGTCGAGGGAGAGGTGTTCGACGACGAGGTGCTCGCCGCCACCAGGCTCGAGGTCATCGACGAGCCGGGCGTTGGTGGTGACGCCTCCCAGGAGGAGCGGCTCCTCCAGGCCATGGGTGCCATCTTCTGGAAGCTCCAGGCGCTCCACCGCGCCCGCCTGGACAAGGCCAAGTCTAGGATGGCAGCGGTGGACAAGGCGGAGGAGGATCTCAAGGTGCGCGTCGCCGAGGCGCAGACTTGGTTCCGCCAAGCTAGCGAAGAGCTGAAGGCCGCCCAGGGCGAGTTGTCCAAGCGCGACGTGGAGCTCACCATGAAGCTGGCCGACATCGAGAAGGCCTAGGAGACGGCGGAGGGCTTGGCCGCCACAGCCGAGGCCGCTCGGACCCAGCACCAGGCCACGCTGAACTCCCAGGAGCAGGACCTCGCCAAACGCGAGGCGGATCTTGACACCAAACTCCACGCCAAGGATGAGGAGGTGGAGAAGCTTGTCAGGCAGCAGACCCAAGAGCTGGAGCAGAGGCACAGGGAGGCGCTCGATGCCCAGGCTCTAGTTCATGCCGGCAAGGTGAAGGAGCTGGAGGTGGAGCGGGATGAGCTGAAAGACCAGGCCCTGAAGCTGACCCAGGAGAAGGACACGCTCAGGCAGGCGCTGGACGGAGGCGCGGCCGTCAGCAGGGCGGGGAACTCTCGAGGCCAACAAATCCATCAAGGACCTCAAGCTGAAGCTGGAGGGCCTTGAGGAAACATCCTGAGTCAAGGCCCGGAATAGACCTCAGCCAAGGAGCTGGGGACGAGAAGCAGCTGCGGAAGAGCAGGCCGCCGAGCACAAGGATTCCATGGAGCGTGAACCCTTTGGATCGGCCGTCTCGAGGGCGTCGCCGGCAGGATCACCGTGCAGCTAGTCGCTATGGGGATGCCAAATGTGAGTCGCCCAGGCGCTTGGGACCACCAATGCCAAGCTGACCCTGTTCTTCGAGTGTGTTCTCAGGGCCCTGGAGCAGCTTCACGCCAACCGGGCGGCCTCGCTGGCCGGCGAGGCCCGGAGGCTTTGCCAGGGCGCCATGACCAAGATTCTCACCAAGGTGACCTATGTAACTGGGTAGGCCTGCCGGTGCATAAACCCAGGGCGCCGTCTTGGGGACGGATCCCCATTGGCCTGCCGGCTGTGCTTGCTGCTGGGCAAACCACCTTACCGCCCTCAGCGCGGCCGCCCGAACTGTCGAGCTTGACTCGAGTCAGAATCGAGAGCGTTGCCAAGTGCGGAAGGCTACCCTGCCACTCTCGACGCGGCCGCTTGAGCTGTTGAACGGACTCGAAACAGAACAAGGGCGTTGCCAATTGTGGGAAGGCCCCTTTGCGTGCAGGTTTTCATACATAGGCAAGATCTCCGAGGATGATAACCTTATGTATAAAAGGAAATAACTCAAGGCTCTGACTGACTTAGCTTTTCTGTTGCCACGCTGGCATCCTTCACGTTCGCAGGCGGCGCCCTTTTCTCCTGGCCGTCTCCTTCTTGGGAGCCATGGCCATGAAGAACTACTAGGCCAAACTACTAGACCAGATTCTCACAATTGCGCACCCCCTACCTGGCGCGCCGAAGATGTCGGTGGGAAATGACACCTATGGGATCACAAGAATCCCTACTACGGTTGCTGGGGAGTGGGGTTGTGAGAAGAGCAGGGATAACAGTCAACACAAGGATCGTTTACCCAGGTTCGGGCCGCGAGGATGCGTAGTTCCCTAGACCTGCTTTGGTGGCTGTATTTCAGAGAGTTCTTGAGCTCTCGAACTAGCTAGGGTGGATGGGTGGTTTCAAGGAGCCGAATCCTTCTCCAGTACGCCATGGGCCTCCTTTTATAGTCAAAAGGGGCTGCCACAGTGGTACACAGGAGGTGGAAAGGCGTACAGTACTGCGAGCTTAGCACCCGTATTATAGGATAAGACGCATTTAATGCACCGCTGAGGTGTTCCCTAGCTTTATCGGGGACGGGAGCGAGGCCCGTCTCGTCCGTCACCGCTCTTCCTCGCTTTGACACACGCCCTGGCCAGCGATGCATGCGGCGCCATGTAGGCAGGCAGGCACCTGAGGTGGCGCGGTGGTAGGGTCTTCACGAAGATCTGCAAGCCGCCACCCAGGCATGTGCTAAGTTGGCCTGGAAGCTGGATGTTGCCACGCAGGTGCCTGCCCAGCTGGTTGGGCTGTCAGCTGCATACGGACGGCGGTGGAGACTTGGCTGGTGCGGGCCTGGAGGTGGCCCTGCTGGTGCCTTTGGCGAGGGCCTTGCCGGGTGGCCCGGCAAGGGTCTTGTCGTGGCGTGTTGTCGTCCCCGGCAAGGATCTTGACGGGGGTCTTGTGGCTCTCCTCGGCAAGGATCTTGCCGAGGATCGTTGTCTTTTAATCCTCATCTGATCTTGAATATTCTTTGTCTTCACAAAGATCTGCATGCCACCATGGAGGTGCCTCCCGAGCCCTGGCCCAATGTGGTTGATGGTGTTGGAGACCGTGGGCTCAAGGGTGGTGCACTCTGCTAGTGTTGGACGAGCCGCCCCGACAAGGGCCTTGCCGGGGCCACGGAGGCTGCCCCGACAAGGGTCTTGCCGGGGTAACCTGCTTTGTCTCTCTGCTCTTTTGTGGTCTTGGCCTTGGCGTTGCTCTGGCTGTCTTGGGCTTTGGCTTCACCTCGGTTCACGTCCCCTGTTCTGTTTGGTGTGGCCGTGGGTGCGGCTCCGACTGTCCGTGCACAGGTAAAGGGGTACGAAGGTGCGCCCCTTCTTTTGTACACCGACACCTTCCTTCCGCATTCTAATCTAGTGTATGACACGTCGACCCATATGCTAGCTCTCCCACATGTCGGCGAAGTACGTAGTAGTAAGAAGGAGCAAAGAATCATGCGGTACTACCTCCGTCCTGGTTTATAGGTCACCTTTGTAGTTTGTGCCAAATTTTGACCAAATATTTAGATAAAAAAATGTTAATGCATATCAAAAAAAATTATATCATTGGATTCGTATTTCAACATAGTTTTCAATGATATAATTTTTGTTAACATGCACGAACGTTTTGTTAGTTCAATCTATAGTCAAAATTTGACACAATATACAATGGGGACAAATAACAAGGACGGAGGTAGTATATACTAGTAGTACTACTACTCACGTCGGAGGAGTGCGAACCACGGCAGCCCAGTGAACCAGCAGTGCGAACCACGGCAGCCCAGTGAACCAGCAGTAGAAAACAATGTGGTGATATGGCCATAAAAAACAATGTTCTACGGTCCAGACTGTAGCATGTACAATACTACTCCTCTTTGTTTGGATCCCAGAGTTAGAGCTAGTTTGGGTTGAAATAGCCTCAAATTATCCAAGCAGGAGGGGTTAGTTTGAGCTAGTTTGCTCTAACCCAGCTAAAAAAACTACCCGGTGGAGAGGTTCTAATTGGGCTAGTTCTCCTCGGGCCCACTAAAAGAGAACTAAAAAAATCTCCCCTGCCCGCACCAGATCGCTCCCTCCGCCCCCCTCGCATGAATCCTCTCTGTTCCCCACCGGGCAACCCGCCCAAGCGTCGCTCCGCCGCTCGCCCTCTCTCTCCTCTGGCCGCCCTCTCCCTCCGGTCTCTGGCGCCCTCTCCCTCCGGCCATCGAAGCTCGCCCCGCTCCCCCTTCACCGGCCGTTTTTCTCCCTCTGTCATGCGCGGCGGCGGCGCATCTACCAGGGAGGTCGCGAGAGGGGTGAGTTTGTTCGTTCCTCCTCTGTCTCACAGCCATATCATTGATCGTGCTCGCTCTAGCGCTAATTCTGATTTGGAAAAGTAGATCCTGATTAAACATGGTATAGATTTGTGGTGCACACATGGAATTGTTTGATGTTGCTTGAGGAGGTAATAAATCTTTCTAGAGGCCCAAAGATTCAGTTCACCTTTCTAGGTATTTAAGTTTCAGGCTTGCATTATTTCTAGAGGCCCAAAGAATCAGCTCACCTTTCTAGGTATTTTAGTTTCAGGCTTGCATTATTTCTAGAGGCCCAAAGATTCAGTTCACCTTTCTAGGTATTTCAGTTTCAGGCTTCATTATTTCTAGAGGCCCAAAGATTTAGTTCACCTTTCTATGTATTTCAGTTTCAGGCTTGCATTATTTCTAGAGGCCCAAAGATTCGATTCGCAGTCGTCGGCAATGTAACGCCCTCGATGCGGCTATATCTCCCATGTGTCGAAGCACGACTTAGAGGCATAACCGCATTGAAAGCAATGTCGCAAGTGAGGTAATCTTCACACAACCCATGTAATACATAAGGGAAAAGAGATACATAGTTGGCTTACAATCGCCACTTCACACAATACATGAGTAAAACATTACATCATACAGATACAATCAAGGTCCGACTACGGAACCAAAATAAAAGAAGACTACCCCAAATGCTACACGGATCCCCGATCGTCCCAGCTGAGCTCCACTCTTGATCAAGCTGAAGCGAAACAACACAAAGAACAAGATCTTCATCGAGCTCCTCCTTGAGCTCGGGTGCATCACCTGCACGGTTTCATCGGCACTGCAAACTGGTTTTGGAAGTATCGTGAGTCACGGGGCTCAGCAATCTCACACCAGCGAGATCAAGACTATTTAAGCTTAAAAGGTAGGACAGGGCAATGAGGTGGAGCTGCAGCAGCGACTAGCATATATGGTGGCTACATACGCAAATGAGAGCGAGAAGAGAAGGCAAAAGCGGTCGAACAACTATGATCAAGAAGTGATCCTGAAACTACTTACGTCAAGCATAACTCCAACACCGTGTTCACTTCCCGGACTCCGCCGAGAAGAGACCATCACAGTTACACCGCGGTTGGTGTATTTTAATTAAGATCAACCGGGTTTTCTACAACGGACATTAACAAATTCCCATCTGCCACATAACGCGGGCACGGCTTTGAAAGTTCAAACCTGCAGGGTGTCCCAACAGCCCATGATAAGCTCTCGCGATCAACGAAGAATAGACCTTCTCCCCGGGAAGCCGATCAGTCTCGGAATCCCGGCTACAAGACATTTCACAGCAATAAAACAAGTCCAGCAAGACCTCCCGGCGTGCCGACACCCTGATAGTAGCCGCGCGTATCTCGTCTCGAGCCACGATCGGATAAGCTAAGCGTCTGGTACCGGCGTAACCCAAGTTGCCAAGGATGGTCCCATACGGTGCTCTAGTTTGGACCAACGCTTAGACAAGCACTGGCCGGGGGTGAATAAAGATGACCCTTGAGGCGCGACTCCCAAGGGAAAAAAGGCTAGGAGAGGCAAATGTAGAACCAATGTTGGGCCTTCTTTGGAAAAGTCTTATTCAAAGCAAACTGTCAAGGGGTCCCATAAATCACCCGACCGCGTTAGGGGCGCAAAATCCGGGAACATAACACCGATATAGCGGAAACTAGAGGCGGCAAGAGTGGAACAAAACACCAGGCATAAGGCAGAGCCTTCCACCCTTTACCAAATATATAGATGCATTAATTAAATAAGATATATTGTGATATCCCAACAAGTAAACATGTTCCAACAAGGAACAACATCTCCATGTTCAACAAGGAACAAACTTCATCTTCACTGCAACTAACAACGCTATAAGAGGGCTGAGCAAAGCGGTAACATAGCCAAACAACGGTTTGCTAGGAAATGATGGTTAGAGGTTTGGCATGGCAATGTGGGTGGCATGATATAGCAAGTGGTAGGCATCGTAGCATAGGCATAGCAAAGAGCGAGCATCTAGCAAGCAAAGATAGAAGTGATTTCGAGGGTATGGTCATCTTGCACGAAATCCATAAGGAAGAAGAACGAATCCATGAAGAAGACAAGCGGACGAAGTCGAGCGAATCCTCACAACTCGGAGCGAAACCGAAGCTAACGAAAGAAGCAAACCGGAAAGAAGCAAACAACATAGTAAACAACCAACACATAAACATGGCATGATGCACAACCAAGTATGATGCATGTCCGGTTTAAATAGCATGGCATGGCAATGTGCACGAACAACACTACAAGTTAAGTGGAGCTCAATATGCAACGAGTTGCATATTGATGAATTTCCTAACACTTATTTAGTTCTCTCTCGGTTAGGTACTCAACAATATTAAATGTTGATTATCATGGCAAGGGGTGAAGCACAACAAAACTACCTACTAGGCAAGTTTAAATGAGGCCGGAAACAACAAACAACAATTCCGGAAAATCCCCATATGCAAATATTTTAGATTCGGTCCTGTTCTGCCCTAAACACAATTTTAATGTTGTTAAACAGCAAAATAAAGTGGACCATGTCAAACTAGGCATTTTTCTACCCCATTTACATATAAAGAACATTTAATTCCGAGTTACGGTTATTTAGTTATGAAATAAATCATTTTAACATGGCATATTAGCAAATTAAAGCAAACATCAATATTAAACATTTAAATGTTGTTATCATGATGCGGATGACATGTGCAAGTTATGCAATTTTTATGAAAACGTTGACATGAGCATGATATGAAGCATTATGTCACCGTGGTGGAAGCAAGGGGTGCCACGGCAACGAATCCGAAAATGATGCCACGGCAACATATCGGTTCGATAACTCGATTGAGATATCGGTACAAAGGAAAGCGTGTGAGCGAGTCATGCAAGATGGTGGGGTGATCCCGGTTCCGGGTTCCCACGGAGCAGTGGCATGGCAAAGAGGGGCATCGCAAGGATGATTCGATCCGGTCGGTCATCACGGGTTATACCTTGAGCGTTCAAGCGGGACGGGTCGAGTTCGTAGGGAAGTAGGCGTTCACGGGTCGTCGAGGAAGTAGAGAAGTAGTGGTTCACGGCGGCGGTAGAGAAGTGAGCGTTCACGTTCGTTTGTAGTGGTACATCTCGTCGCCGAGTAGTTGTTCATGTCCGTGGATGTTAAGGGTCCACAGGGGTCTTGGTCGACGGTAGTGGTACATGTGACGACGGGGTACTTGTTGTTCGGTTTTTGCGTCCGTAGATGTCTGCGGCAATCGTAGTGGTACTTGGCGGTTCCATGTAGTCGAACTTGGCGATCCGAGGGTACTTGGCGCATCAGCGTGTAGTAGTCATTCTCGGGATCGTGGTCCTCGTGCATTTGCGACTCGGAAGAGAACTTGGCACCACGGTTGTTGTGTCCATGGACTGGGCGTCAGCGCTAAGCGAATCGGCATCGTCTTTGTGCGATGTCGAGGAAGCCACGAGGATGGCAGCGGCAGTAGAAGCGGTTGCGCTTAGGCGCCGACCAATGGGAGAAGCGGAACTTGGCGCTGGTAAATCGTCCTCGGGTGCTTTCGCCTGAAGCGAAACAGCGCGCCGGCAAGCGAAGGCAGCGAGACCAGGCGCGATCACGAGGCGCTAGCAACGGAACTTAGCGGCGGCGGAGGCAGGGCTTGCGGCGGCGTAGCGGATCACGGAGGTCCGCTTGCTGCGTCTTGAGGCAGAGGCTTGCGGTCAGCGCAGGCGGCGCTTGCTTTCGAGAGGTAGCGAGAGGGCGCGAGGGTCGACCGCGACGCGAGGACGGGCGATGGCGGTGGACTTGATCGTACTCGGCGAGGCGACAGCCTGGTCGGGGAGCTTCGGGTGTGGGGAAGGCACTGCTCGTCGTCCTCCGCTTTCGTCTGAAGGAGGCGGCAATGGCAGGACTCTGAGGCTCAGCGGGAGAGACTTGGCGCAGTGGTGGCGGGCTCGAGCAAATCCGGCGGGGCAGAGGCTGGAGAGGGCAGCAGCGGCTTGGCGAGGAAGGAGAGGTGGCTGGATCCGGACGAGAGGCGGCGAGGGCGGCGGTCAGCCTTGAGCTCTGCTCTCGTGGCGATGCCGAGAGAAGGAGGGTCGAGGGAGAGAGATGGGATCGAGGAGTGGTGGCGGTGACCACGCAGGAGCGAGAGGAGAGAGCTCTGGGGCTGGGATCGGTTGGGGCTAGGGTTAGGTTGGACTGGGCGGATGGGCCTTAGGGCAGGGTGGCTAGACACGACAGGCCGTGAAGCAGATGGGCGGCTGGAGGGAGGCGCTAGGTGGGCAGTGCCGGCTGGAGCTGCGGAGGCTGGCTCTCTCTCACTAAAAAGAAAAGAAAAGAAAAGCGAAGATTAAGAAAGAAAAGAAAGAGAGGTTAAAGGAAGAGGTTGGACACACGGATAATTTTCCCGGGCTCACAAAAATATGAGGAATTTAATTAAAATGCCCCAAGGATTTTTGGTGGAACTCCGGAAAATGATGAAATAAAAATGGCAAGGTGAGGAGACCAAACTTGAAGTGGAAAGGGCATTGGAATTTTGCAAGTGTGTTATGGTGATTCCAAAACAATGGAATATTTTTAATATAGCTCCCTAATATTGGGAGGATATGTTATAAAGAGAAGTCACCATGTGAATCCCTCGGTTTAAATGGATCGAGAAATCCATGCAATTTATTTAGAAGAGTTTTAAAAAAAATTAATGATATGATGGCATGATGACATGATGCAATGCAAAAACAAAAACGAACCACACGACAAAACTCGGAAACCCTGGAAGGCAACTGAAGCTCCGGTCTTGGGGCGTCACAGGCAAGTGGCCCTACTACCCATGCCGGTGTCGACCTCAACTCGCAAGCGCCGGCGTCGGAGGGGTTCCCGGGGCTTCGGCTCTACAGAGCCTTCCTCCAGAGCAACGATGATGAGCTCCTCCCTAGGTGCGTGAGGGGCTCCGGGCTCCCTCCCTATCGTGGATGACTTCCGTGATGAGTTAGCTCATGCTTTGTTTCATGAAGTGTATTTTTTTGCGAACCTTGATTAATGACTTGTATGTTTAAGTGAGATATCTCATTTGTATGGACAATGTAAAATTTATCATGTTTTGCATGCTTGATTTGTAAAGATGGTTCGCTTATGTCAATTGTGAGCGGGAGGAGGCCACACAAGAGCCAGCCACACCAAATCCGGCAGGAAATAGGGTCCAAAGTAGTCAAATGATTGAGAAAGAACATTTATTGTCAATCTAACCCTGCCATCCATACACCTATTTGGTTTAGAGTTAGGGTTAGAATCTAACTCTAACCTCTAACTGAGTTATAGTTCTCCTCGTCTCGGTTCATCGCGATCATACTTTCCCCATTCATGTGTTTTCAGTATCCTACGAATCAAAGAGGCCCTTAGACTGGTTTAGGTCTGGTCATTTTTTATAAACGTGTTATGTCCAAAATATAATGAACGTGCTCCGATTTCTATGAAAATAATCCGGTTTCATGTAGTAATTTATTTATTTATTCTTCTGCGGGGGGTTTGCATGTAATTCATGAGGTCTGAAATGTAAAGTACCCCAGCATATGCTCTGAATGGTGCATGCACTACGACCCACATGCTCTATGTCCCACATGTCGGCGAAAGGGAGCACGTGGAAATAGCATAGGAGTACATATAGGAGGATAAATGTGTGAAAAAATATGTACGGTGAAGCGTAGCTGCGGTTCGAAAAGGAGACCTAAAGTGATAACAGGTATAGGTCGCACACACCCAACTAGTGGTACTAGACATACGACTACTTTTTCCCTAAAAAAAGAGGTACGAGTGCTCAATACTCCTAATCTATCAACACGAGTCCCATCTGACAACAACGTCCATGCTAGAGCTAGCTCTTTTCCCTCGTTTCTCTCTTCTAATTCTAAACTCAGCCGACACACAGTGGGCGGGATGGGGATTTGCCGATGGCCGGTTTGCTCAACTGCGGCCCCACATCATAGTGAAAACATTATGACTGGAATAAAATGACATATACTCCCTCCGTTCCTAAATATAAGCCTTTTTAGATATTTCAAATGGAATACAACATACGGATGTATGTAGACATATTTTAGAGTGTAGATTCACTCATTTTGCTCTGTTGTAGTCACTTGTTGGAATCTCTAGAAAGTCTTATATTTGGGAATGGAGGGAGTACTATACTAATAAAACATTAAGGCCATGAGGTGATGCAGTGCTGGTTACAAGAGGAAAGAAGAAAGAGATGCATCCATCGACGACGTCCACCTCCTCGACTCGAGCGCCGACCCACGAGCGGCGGCTAAGTAGCAGCGACTTTCGTGGCCAGGTCGGCGTGCTACGAACAATGGAGTCAAAGATTCCAGCCGCTTGAAGAAGGCCAGCGTCTTTCTGTCTCGCTGGCCTTGTAGTGGCCTATGTGAGCGATTTCCTCGTGAGCGTGGATGTGCGGTCGATGGTTTCTTGCGTGGCGAGGCATTGCTTGCGGCGAGTCTTGACCTCGAGGTGCACATTCTTTGTCGCGACCTCCGGCACCTGCAGGGGCCACAGGGCTTGAAAGAGTTCATCATCATGGAGGCCGATGAGGTGGCAGGCAGTGAGGAGCACTGGGCGGCGGGCTGGAGCAGTATGGCAAGGTCGTCCATGGCGCTTCTTGTGAGGTGAACTTGTGGATGGATTGGACCATCATATGCGTCCATGCGAGGCGAAGCCAGCGTCGGCGAGACTCTGACGCTGGCGGTCACCGAACCGATGTGGAAACACTGCCTTTGTCTTGGGGTTGCGGGCGGCGTCTTGGATGATTTAGCACGACCATTGCGCTCGCGTCCATCGCCTCCATAGGTGCTTGTGGCTTGGTCACTTGGTCTTGGATTGGAGTGAGCGGTGTTGCATCTGAGACTAGGAGTAGATGGATTGGAGTGGTGGGCGCCTTTATATGAGAGTCCAAACTCTGTTGTATTCACATCATCTTTGGCTCTATTAGCTTCTCCAATTAATTCCCTCGCATGCTAATTGAGGATGCATCATTGACTGTTCAACGTCTCGGGAACCGCTACCCTCTCCCTCCTTGGCATTCAAGCACCTATGGAGGCGACTGCCACTCGCGTCCATCGCGTGTCAGGCTGGCCATAGTGGGGGTAACATGGTTATAGTAACATAGGAAGATACCGTAACATAATAAATGTTATGCTACTATGTGTCATGCATGGCAATAAATAAGACCACCTATGATACTAATATACTATGATACTCCTACTCCCCACTATGACCAGCCTCAGTAGACGTTCCCGTCAACGACGAGGTGCCTATGGTGACTTCATAAATTCAAGATGAGATATGCCGGCTAGTCTTTCGGAGGTGCTCATAGGGGTAGGGTGTGCATGTGTGCGTTCATAGAGGTGAGTGTATGCGTGTGTATATGAGTGTTTGCGTCTGTACTATGTTAAAAAACGTAAATGCGTGTAGAAAAGAGACTAGTCAGTACTAGTATACTCAATATTGTGCACCATGACCAAGGCAGAGAGGAAAACGAGATGACTACATATTTATTTACGGTGTAGATTCACTCATTTTTCTCCATATGTACTACTCCTTTAGGTTGTAGTCTAGTCACTTGTTGAAATCTCTAGAAAGGCAAATACTCCATTCCGGTTTACAGGGCTATACTAGCAGGTAGTACTACAATAGTGGGCTCAAATAGCAATTTTGTCTCATGCAAGAGCCTGGCTATATGCGTGCTCCAAGGTTCGCAATTGCCACGTTCAGGTTGCGCTTGGCTCTTCGCCTCTTCGAGAAGACGAACAATGATGTTACTATTTACTACATCCATAGTATCGAATCCACTGCTGCATGTCCGTCCACCGCGAGCGGGAGGGATAGCTTGTTGTAGTACTATAAGCAAAAGCATGTCCTCGTCTGCGAGCCACCGTCGCATGGGCGAGGGAGAAGGCGTGTAGTAGTAAAATCAAGCTTCTCCTCATTGTACGAGTTGACGCGACACATCATAGCACTGGCCCCACATGGTTGCCTCTAAACTTGGCTGAAAGACCCGCAATGTACAATATATTTGCTGCAACCTCTAACATTTACCCCACCACAAATTAAAATATATATTCCTGTCTTGACCGGATGAGCATGCAAACTACAATCACCAGGATGACAGGTAGGGCCAGAAGATTATTTTAATAAAAAAAGCATGGAGCCGACCCCAATGATTTTAAGCTTACAGGCACGATACACACTATCCTAGAGTACTCTACACATGAAACTACCACACGAGCGTCCGGGCTGCGCTTGGCTCTTCACCTCTTCGGGAAGTCGAACAGTGATGGAGTACTACTGCAGTGGAGGAGTACTACAGTATGCTTCTGGCCATCTGACACCGAATGAACTGTTGCATCTCCACCGCGTGCGGGAGGGAGAGTGTGTAGCGAAAGCTTCTCCTAGTCCTGCCAGCCACCACACTCATGGGCGAGGGAGGGATGCAGCTTCATTGACTTACTGCTCCTGCCTTTGCGTGTATGACAGGTGGGCCTAACAGGTGGGTGGCCCACCTTTCATGCAGCCAAAGGCAGGTGCGGTTAAGGCGAGAGGGCGTTGTAGTAATCAAACTTCTTGTTGTACGAGTTGACGCCACACATCAAAGCACTGCACTCGATATATTTCAATAATTTGCGTTTACCGATGCATTAATTACAATGCATGCATGCATGCCATGACTCTCCTTTTGATACTTGCATGTGTCGATTTAATGCACCTTGAAGTAGTATGAATATGTGATGGTAAAGCTTTGTAATGCCCTGGCCCTAAAGCGAGAGATGGTTGTGCACAAGGAGGGTGTGATCATGCAGACGGAACAGGACCCGACGATGGAGCTCTCTATGGTCTCAGTGGACCTCACCTTGCTCCACTGCCCCTTGTGCCTCAGCCCCTTGAAGCCTCTAGTGTATGAGGTTCGAATACACCTCGCCGTTCGGCTGATCGAGCAAGGTGCAGGTTTCTTGATTGATGTATTGTTTGATTGATTTGTGCAGTGCAAGGGAGGGCACCTGGCCTGCGCGGACTGCCGCGTCAAGTGCCCCGGGAACCAGCGGAGTGCCAGGAGTGCGAGCGCGGCACTGGCTTCGACGTGTGGAACACGGCGGTGGACGCCGTCCTCTCCTCGGTGAGGGTGGAGTGCCCGCACGAAGGCTGTGGGCTCTACGTCACTTACCACAATCTCGCCGATCACCAGAGCGTGTGTCCGCTCGTGCCCTGCAAATGCTCCATGCCCGTCTGCGGCTACGAAGGCCCGCCGCCGGCACATGATCCAGTACGGCAAGGTGCTCCAGCTGCAAGTGCCACTGTCGGAGCCACGACTCTTTTGGTTCACGGAGGAGGACGGCCGCACATTTTTCTTGGTCGGCACGTGCTCGACATCGGCGCGCCTATCGCCGTGTCGGTCATCTGCATCAGAGCGGGGTCGTCCCCACTGCCGCACTATGTGGCCAAGCTATGGGCGGACGACCCGCCAGGGGAGCTCAAAGGCAGGACCGGCGCCGTCAAGGTGGAAATGGAGGTGACAAGCAGCAAGGATCCCGGCAACGTCGTCGTGCAGGAGCTGACTGTCGGTGTCAAAACCGGTGGATCTCGGGTAGGGGGTCCAGAACTGTGCGTCTAGGCGGATGGTAACAGGAGACGAGGGACACGATGTTTTACCCAGGTTCGGGCCCTCTTGATGGAGGTAAAACCCTACGTCCTGCTCGATTGATATTGATATTGTGGATGTTTACAAGAGTGGATCTACCACGAGATCAAGGAGGCTAAACCCTAGAAGCTAGCCTATGGTATGATTGTAAGGTTGTTGTTCTTGTCGTCCTACGGACTAGAGCCATCCGGTTTATATAGACACGGAGAGGGCTAGGGTTACATAGAGTCGGTTACAATGGTAGGAGATCTACATATCCGTATCGCCAAGCTTGCCTTCCACGCCAAGGAAAGTCCCATCCGGACACAGGCGAAGTCTTCAATCTTGTATCTTCATAGTCTTGGAGTCCGGTCGATGATGATAGTCCGGCCAATGATAGTTCGGTGATGATGGTAGTCGGCTATCCGGACACCCCTAATCGAGGACTCCTCGGTAGCCCTGAACCAGGCTTCAATGGCGATAAGTCCGGTGGCGTATATTGCTTGGCATTGCAAGGCGGGTTCCTCCTCCGAATGATAGAAGATTGTGAACACCGGGATAGTGTCGGCTCGCAAAATAAATTCCACATTCCACGTAGAGAAGAATAATATATACACAAGTTCAATCTGCTGGCGTTTTTGTGGCATGGCGTCACACCACTACCAAGCCATTACTTGAATTGTTTTTACTCTACCACCTCGGCGCATTTAGCGGCGGTTTCCTTGCACGTCTTGTCGAGCGAGATCGTGTTTCCCCTTAATCTGGGATTCTCATCAATACGGACGTGGGTAACCCAACGCGCCATTGATGGTGGCGCAGGGGATAGCGAGTTTTACCGGGCGGTGGGGGGCGTAGACTTCGCCCACCCATATAAGGGATAAGATTCACCTTCTCACCTCGCCTTCTTCCTCCTTTGCTTATCCATCTCCCTTTTCGAGCTCCAGCGCCCAAGTTCGCGCATCTCGTCTCAACCTTCTCCGACCATGTCCGGGCGGGAGGTAAATGGTTGGCCTCCACCGTTAAGGAGGAGCACATCGTCAAACTGCTGTGGCGCGGATACCTCTCCGGCGACATCGCGCACCGGCTGCCCGACGAGGGCAGCTCATCCCACCCAGGCCCCATGAGAGGTCGTCTTTCTTCCCCACTTCCTCCATGGACTGGGCTTTCCACTTCACCCCTTTGTCCGGGGGCTCATGTTCTACTACGGCCTGGATTTCCATGATCTGGCGCGAACTTCATCCTCAACATCTCGGCGTTTATCGTGCGTGTGCGAGCCTTCCTCTGCATCAGCCCCACTTGACTTGTGGCTCAAGACCTTCAATGTCAAGCGAAGGTAGTGAAGGGCACTCAAGCGGAGTCTTGGGCGCCATGTTGGGCAAGATGCCCAGCGTCCTTTAGTTCGAAGGGCCTTCGTGGAATCCGTCAAGGGTGGCAATCGGGGTGGTTCTATATCACCGAGCAGCGTGACCCTACATGGGCGGCGGCCCCGAGTTTAGATCTGGTATCCCCACGCAGCTCACCTCACTGGAAAGAAGGGCTTCTGTGGGGTAGTTCGGAGGAGGCAGCGGGACTCAAGCATGTATCCGAAGCTGGTGAAGAAGCTCGGGCTGGTTAACGTGGTCCAAGTCATGCTCGTCCACGGATTCTCCCATGCCAAGCGGGCATTCAATCTGTGGGAGTTCGATCCGGAACAGCACCGGCGCTGGCGGGCTCTTGACCTGACGTCTGAAAGGCGCTGGAGGTGCTATTCAAAGGCGCGAAGCCCCGCATCCATGACGAAGATCGCGGTTTATTTCATGGCGCCAAGCCAGCGAGGTAAGTGATTCTACCCCTTACGGGACACTTGCTTTTCATAGTTTGACTCTATCTGGGTTTTAATTTCCCTTTTCCTTTGACAGGACTGGATGAGGAAGGCGGAGCAGATTATCTGTCCGGCTCCTATGCGAGAAAATCCGATGAGGCGCCCGTCTAAGCGGGGCTGCTGGTTCGGCACCCTGCGTGGTGCGGAGAAGAAAACCAGAAGGAGGCCACGGGTGCTCGAAAGAGTTCCGTTTTCAGGTGTCCAAGCGACTCGGGCGGACTCCTCCCAAAGCGAGGAGGAGAAAGAGGACTCTCTCGGAGGAGGAGAGAGGAAGAGGAAGGCTTCCCAGCGGGGGGAGGCGAAGGGTCAGAGGAAGGACTATTCCCGGACAGCTCCGCCAACATCAGCGTTGGCGAGGAAGAATGGCCTTCAAGGGCCAGGCCTCGGCGAGATCGTAAGTATCCAGTTCTGAATGATTTATAATTTCTTTTCTGCGTCACATAGTGTCATTACGATGCGCATGCTTGTAGTCCGGCGGTGATGATCTCCCGCTTCATCGGCGGGTCGTTGGCTCCGTCGGATGTAGACTCCATCCCGACCGCCTCCACCCCTCGCGACGCCGAGGGCGCGAGTGGGATCCAGAAGGACCCATCGGGGGGAGGCTCGAGGCGCCACAAGGGTTCCGAGGGGTCGGCGGCGGCCCTGCCCGAATGAAGGGCAAGACCGTGGCGCCCGGCGGCTTCCGTCAACCGGGCGCCGGGCAATTTGTTGGAGGCGCTGCAGGCGCTTCCATCGAGGAAGAACACCACACTATTATGAGTGCGGTGATTGAAAAGTGCAGCTTCGCCAAGGCGGGCTGACCGAAAGCTGCGATAGCCTTCTATCGGGCTTTGAGGTAAGAAGTTAAAATATGCAATGTAATACCGCATAGACAGTAGCCCCGATGCTCGGTTCGGTGTTGGAAGAAAAGCGGATGAGGATCTGAAAAAAAAGATATCTGTGAGGTTGCTAAAAATTATGTCAATATGGGTTGCGAGGCTGCTTCTTGACCTCTGCCGCCTTGGCTGCGGAGGTCGGTGCTTTGAAGCAGGAGCTCGGCGGTCCGAGCAAGAGCTCGGCAGCGCCGAGAAGCAGCTCGGGACAAAGAAGGTGAGTAACACCACTTTGAACTTGTACCTTCTGAGAAAAGGATTTAGGTTGCAACAAAAATAACAAGGATAACATGGGTGCTTTGTAGGGGCCACGAATGAGTGGCGACCACGAAGGAGGCCGTGTCATGACGAGCATAATCACGACCACAGGCAGGCAGAAGCGAGAAAAACAAGAGGGCGGGTGGCGGTGGTTCAGCAAAGCTCCGGGCTCTCATGGAAAAGCATGAGAGTTTGGGCGTGACTCAAAGACTTCGAGTCGAGCTTGCCTCGGCTCTCGAAAGTGTAAAACTGCCAAGGCCGATGCCCATAAGTCCCTTGAGGAGATTGAGTTGATGAGGAAGATAGCGGCGGGTAAGGCATTTTTCATGCAAAGCAAGCATGTGAATGTAAATTCGTGTTACTTACCCGAATTCGGAGCTCTCGAGGCGTTTGCAGATCTGCCTCATGGCGTGTGCGATGCCGCCGCATTCTACCGAGCCGAGGAGGAGCTCAGCGGAGAAGGTCTTACGGTCTCGGTATCTTTGAGGCGGCCATCCAGTGCCCCTAGCGACCAGGTGAAGCAGCTGGTCGAGCTTCCTAAGGTGGCGAGCAGGCCATGAAGGGCCTCATAGTCCGGTGTGGCTGGAGAGGCCATGCACAGGAACTACCGGCCTCGTCTGCGGCTGGTGGATCGTGCCCACAGGTGGAGGTTATCAAGCGCTCGCTTTGTATTGAAGGTGCTCGTCGGGCCCTTGCCAGCGCAAAAGGTGCATTGGGGCAAGCTGGATGCGGAGAAGCTAATCAGCAGCGCGCCACCGGCGGGCAAGGAATATCGTCGCCGAGATGTACTATAAGACTGTCTGAAGGGTGCCCATAAGATTGCGGATGAGTGCCCAGGGGATGTAATTATTGAGTGAATTCACAATGTGTTATCATGTGCGCTGAAAACTTTGTTCATATCGCTAAGCAACGCTTGTTAATTTAAAATATTACCTTACGTGGGGCCGTTTATTAAATCGAGAGATGGCAAGTCGTCGGCTTCAGCCCCCATGCCACAGTCTTTGGGGTGTTGGGATAAACTTGAGCACTCTTGTTCCCATTTTGGGTCCATCGAGGCGCTCAACACAGCGAACAAGGCAACGGACTTATAGTGCTTGAACACTCTCACTTAGCCATAGAATTCTATAATTTTAAATTTGGTGAAGCCCCTAGTATTCGGAGGACCGAATTGAGGCGCTATCACGCCTTCGGACATTATCCGAACTTCGCTCGAGCGGCGTAGGTCTTTAAGGACCGAAAGGACCTCTCGAACAGCGACCAGTCTCTCGCCTTATCATGACAGATCAGTTTAGCTTTCTCCAGGCGTTAACCCGGCTCAGCGAGGCGCAATCGCGATGGTTCTCCAGTGCTACCTTAGCGATAGAGCGGGCGTAAGGTGCCAAACATGGGGCAGGCAAACCCAACTATTGACCCAAGACATGATTGGAGCCGATTCATATAATGCTATAAGTTGAGGTGCCGCACTTGTGAAAGTGTTCGGACTTTATCACACCATAATGGGGAGAACATAAGCCCTGGTGTATTTGGCCGTACCAAAATGTCTGGGTGCAACATGTAAGTAAATGAACATATATATATATATATAAAAGGTAATGCAATTATGGGCAAAAAGTGCTGCATTTTATTAGAGAAGATATGCTATGAGTGTGGAATGATACAAATAGTGCGGAAAGCAAAGGGTTGGGCGAATTAAAGGCGTCTCCCTCGAGGGTAGGCAGCGAAATGTTGTATTTAACAAATTTAATGCTCGTGATGGAGACCACACGAGTGTTAAATGCGGCCTTTGTCCTTCCTGGCTGTTGCATCATGAGTTCGGCAGGTTCGCCGCGGACGAGTTCTGTATAAAAGAGAATAAAAAAAAAAAAAGCGACACACTTGGGAGCCCTGGTGTGGTCGAACCGCACTCTGGGTCTGTTGTGGTTGTGCCTTTCCCCTATGCCCATGGTATCTCCAAGGCGTAATTATGTCTGCGGAGAGTTTGTCTTACAATTTTGCGAGGGCTGGGGTTGAGGCCGCATTACTCTGGCGATGCTCGGGCGTGCGGGTGGTCTTGTTTGATGTTGCTCGAGCGCGTTTGGCGTGTCCGGTCGTTTAACGGCGGACTCGAAAATGCCTTAAAGGCTGCTCTGTACTTACGCGCGAGCGCTGTATGTTCCTCCGTTCGGAGGGCGTTCCGTGTTTCCATTGACCGTGATGACTCCACGAGGGCTGGCATCTTGAGCTTAAGGTATGCATAATGCGGCACCTCGTTGAATTTTGCGAGCAGCGGTTCGTCCGGCGAGCGTGATAGCCGCTCATGAGCGGGACTATGTCGAAGATTAACTCCTTGCTTGAAATTATCCGGGATCCGAAGACCACTTCGATGTGATGAGCAGTACAATTGGCCTCGACACCTGGTATGGCGCCTTTGAAGGTTGTCTTTGTAGGTTTAATCCTTGAAGGGTCTATGCCCATCTTGCGCCTTTGTATCACGATAAAGCAGGTTCGAGCTCTGCCGCCGTCCATCGGGACTCTCGTGTGGTGAAATCCATCGACGATTGGGTCTAAAACCAATGCGGCGAATCCGCCATGGCGGATCTTGGTCGGATGGTCTCTTGATCGAAAGTGATCGGGCAAGAGGACCATGGGTTGAATTTTGGGGCGGTGGCTCCATCGCGTATCGTCCCTTAGTGCGCTTCCGCTCCCTCTTGGGAATATCGTTGCGTATATCATGTTTACCGTCCGAACTTGAGGGAATCCCTTTTGTCCTCTGTTGTTCGGCGGCGGGTCTCTTCCTCGTCATCGTTGTGTAGCCCCTTGTCGCTGTTTTGGCGATTAATTTGCTGCTGCTTGAATACCCAACAATCTTTGTTGGTGTGGTTAGCTAGCTTTTCGGAGTTCCATGTATTTGACAGAGGCGGTCGAGTATTCGGTCCAAATTGGGCCGGGCCGGAGTGGTTCTTTTGAATGGCTTCTTCCGTTGACCGGGCTTGGAGCCTCGGAATCCGGCGTTGACTGCCGTATCCTCATTGCTATCGCCGTTAATGCGGCGTTTGTTTTGTTCGGCGCAACCTGCCATTGCGGTCCTTGGTATCCGGACTGCCGGCGTTTTTTGCTGAGGTTGTTGCTGCGAGCTAGCCAGCTATCCTCTCCCGCCTGAAGCGGGTCATTAGTGATGTGAGGGCTGCCATGGATTTGGCTTCTCTGTCCTAGGTGCGGGCCAGCCACTCGTCGCGGATGTTATGTTTGAAGGCAGCGAGTGCCTCGCATCCGGACGGTCGATGATTTGATTTTCTTTGTTAAGAACCGTGTCGAATTGCTGGCGATTAATGCGGCTGCTGGATTATGTGGCTTAGGTCATCTGCGTCCGGTGGTTGCGCGTCGTGCCACGGAAGTTGTCGAGGAATCGGCTTCCGGTCCTCCGACATCAATTGACTCTGCGGGCAGGCTGTTAAGCCAATGCCGAGCTGGTCCTTTGAGCTTGGCGGGAGATATTTGATGGCGTGAAGATCGTCGCGCGGGCCATATGTATATGGAGGAGATAATCCTCAATCAAACCGCGGGTCTGTTGTGCCATCGTAGGATTCGATATTAGCGGGTTTAAACCCTTGAGGATTTGATGATCCATTACTTCGTCGATGAAGCATAGTGGGTGTCTTGGCGCCTCTGTATTGAGCAATATCGCGGCGTAGCTCGAAGCGTTATGCTGCTGTGTTGGCCCGGCGGAGTAGTTGTATCCGTGCGACGGTATTAAATCGTGGGTTTTAGGCGCACGTGATCCATAGATAGATCTGGATTGTCTTGCCTTGTCCTCAATATATCTACATAAGTCGGTGCGTTCCCCGTGGCTTCATGCTTTTGAGCGATGCGAGTGCGGTTTTGGTGGAGGGCTTGCGCCTCTCTGTCGCGCCACGAGGTGGTCGGTCTGCCGTATTGTAATTTGGTGATGCAGGTTTATCGCTTCCTCCTCTAATCGGGGAGCAACTTGCGTTTTAGGTAACTTTTGGAGGGGCATTCAAGTTCATACTCTTGACGCGAGGACCTCGGTCCATCTGTCGGCCGATGGGTCTTGATCAGCTTGAAGCTGTTGCTGCTTTTCTTTAGGCTGTTTGCCGTGGCCATTAGCTGCGTCTGAAAGCAGCTCTTGTTCGACGGGATCCTCGGGCACAGCGAATTCGTCGTCGTCGAGGCTTGCCTCGTCTCCGGAGGAGGTAAGTAATTATCATCCTTGACCTCTTAAATGCCGCCCTCTCGTGAGGGCTTGCTTCTGCCTCCTCCTATTTGGATCGTCTTTGGAGGAGTTGTCTTCGGCACTTTACGGGGTGTTATTATCTCTGTGCGGAATCTCCATTCTTGCCGTGGCGGGATTTAAGCGGCGCCGCTGGCGTCGGCGCTTGGGCTGTTCTTGAAGGAATCGGCCTCCGTTGCTTCTTCGCCGTCCCCATCTTTTGGGGTGTCCACCATGTATATGTCGTATGGCGAGGTGGTCTTCCGGTGTCTGTAGGCCTTTGGTTCTTAGTAGTCTCCGGCATCGTCGTCCATACCGTCGATGTCTTGGTCGTAGTCGAATCGTCGGTTAAATCGTCGGCGGTGGCTCTGAAGTGGGTGGTGGGTGGGCTCTGAATTTCTTCGTCGTCCGCGTCCCAACCGTCTGGCGTAGTTCGGCGAGGGCTCTCGGATAGCGAGAGATGCTTTAGTGAATTTATAATATCGCCGAAGGCGAGTGTTGAAAAGATGTCCGCAGCGGTGAATTCCATGATCGGCGTAATCGGATTCGGTGGCGGTAGCGCAGGAGGTTGAGTCGGCGGAGAGTCCGGCACCTCGAGTCATGAGCTTTATGCGGGACAAGGTAATTGTTCGGCTCCATCGCCGTAGAAGATTTGCAGCTCTCGGCGTTGTCCAGCCATCCGTCCTCGATCCGGCGATCGGCTCCGGACTATGAGTCGGGCGGATTCGTGTCTGACCTCAAGGTGTTGTCCGGTGGCGAGTTAGGTCATGCCCATCGTGACAGTAGCGGCACGCTTCGGTGTGGCTCAGATCCATCGAAGATCAAGTCCCGCGGATATCGGCCGTGAAGTTTAGGCTTCAAACCTGACTTGGCGGCCGGGCGTAACTTCGATCTGCTCGGATGGCCAAGGGAGTTGGCCCGCGATGTGAAAGCCGCCCGAATCTGAAGATCTGTCCGGGGAAAAGTCTCACCCAGGACTGCGTCGTTGTTGATTGAAGAGGCCATCAAGCCTATCGGTGGCGCGACGGAGGAACTCTCAATGAAAGCACCAATGTCGGTGTCAAAACCGGCGGATCTCGGGTAGGGGTCCCGAACTGTGCGTCTAGGCGGATGGTAACAGGAGGCGAGGGACACGATGTTTTACCCGAGTTGGGCCCTCTTGATGGAGGTAAAACCCTACGTCCTGCTCGATTGATATTGATATTGTGGATGTTTACAAGAGTGGATCTACCACGAGATCAAGGAGGCTAAACCCTAGAAGCTAGCCTACGGTATGATTGTAAGGGTTGTTGTTCTTGTCGTCCTACGGACTAGAGCCATCCGGTTTATATAGACACCGGAGAGGGCTAGGGTTACATAGAGTCGGTTACAATGGTAGGAGATCTACATATCCGTATCGCCAAGCTTGCCTTCCACGCCAAGGAAAGTCCCATCCGGACACGGGGCGAAGTCTTCAATCTTGTATCTTCATAGTCTTGGAGTCCGGTCGATGATGATAGTCCGGCCAATGATAGTTCGGCTGATGATGGTAGTCCGGCTATCCGGACACCCCCTAATCCAGGACTCCCTCACTGACCTTCTTCACAGTTCCGCCCAAGCTGCTGGCCGGGGCTAAGCTGGTGTCCCTCCACATTCAGATTGACAAGCTCACGTCCTAAATGATTCTATAGTGCCTTCTGTTTATCTTAGTAATATGCTAATATAGGGGTTACCTCAGTCTACTTTAGCTTAAGAGATGGTGGGTTTTGGTGGCGATGCATCAATTACTTCGACATCAGATCAGCAATTAAAGTAATTTCCAATAGTCAAACGGATATTTTATGTCTGTTGGATATAAAGATCATTTGGGTAAGAAGTATAACAGCTTATAAGAAGTATAACAGCTTATATGCTTGTTTGCTTAGGAAGTGTTGCATACTTGTGTGAGTTGACGCGACACATCAAAGTAGTAGTACTACTAGTAGTACTCCCGCTGATCCTAATTTCTCTGCGCATAAGGCTGGTCATAGTGGGAGTAACATACTAGGTAGTAACATAGATGCCACTTAAGAAAAAACGATGAGGTGGCAAGTAATTAATGAGGAGAGAGGCTAATAGAGTAACATAAATATGTTACCATCACATAGCGCTTTCCAATGCAAAATGAGTCTACAAAGTAATAAATGAAGACATCTATGTTATCACATACTACCTTCGTCCTGGTTTATAGGCCACCTTTGTAGTTCATGCCAATTTTTGTCCAAATATTTAGCTAACAAAATGTTAATGCATGTCAACAAAAATTATATCGTTCACTACAAAAAAATACACTTCCGTGATGATACGTGTTTGTCACAGTAGGTCGCGTTTTTTGTCATGCATGTACATCCATGACGAATTTATGACAGAATCAAGATAGTCATACCTGTGATGTCGTAGAAGTGTTCCATGACATTACCAAAATTATCATCACGGAAGTGTCCACTTCCATGACGATAAATCGCGTCACGAAGTGCTTTTCGTCAAGGGTGACCGACCGTGGCATCCACCGTAACGGAACGCCGTTAAGCTATCGGGTCGGATTTTGGATCCGATAACCCGTTAACAGCCACGACCAATGCCAATTTTCCACGTGTAAAATTCTCATTGGCTGACGGATCCATGCGTCAGCTCCGCGTTGGCATAGGTGTCACTCATCCAACGGTCGAGATGGGCCTATGATATGTTGACACGTGGACCGGCCCAATAGTGGCCCACAAAGTTTAAATGGGCCGGCCCAACCGAAGGCGCATAAGATTTAGCGGACCATAATGGGCCAGCCCAGCTAAAGGCCCACAGCATTTAGCGGACCAAAATGGGCCGGCCCAGCTAAAGGCCCACAAGATTTTGCAGACCATAATGGGCCGGCCCAGCTAAAGGCCCACAAGATTTTGCGGACCACAATGGGCCGGCCCAGCTAAGGGACCACAAGATTCTGCAGACCATAATGGGCCGGCCCAGCTAAAGGCCCAACATTCTCTGTCAAACTGGCCCGTCAACGGCCTGTCCTAAACTTGCCATCAACGCGGCCCATGGTCGCCGGCCCGCTAACGATTCGCTAAGTAATTGGGCGAATCACGGCCGGTGTATTCGGCCTGTTAAAGGTCGGCTTCATTTAGGCCCATTTACAGGCCATCAAAACTTTCGGCCCATAAACGACCGTGAAGGATTTGGGTCATATTCGGCAATGTCTGACATTCGGCCTGTTAGAGGCCCACTATAGATTTGGGCCACTTTCTTCCTGTTGTCATTTTTGGCTTGATAACGCCGGACGTAAACCATGGGCCATATGTGGCCCAACGTCATATCGGGCCCATTAACGACCCATATAAAAATTACGATAATCTAGCCCGACCGAAGTTCCAGCCTGTTAAAGGCCGGTGTATTAGGTCGGCGCATTTATGACCCGTCCGAATTTGACTGTCAAAATCCGCGTCGTAAATGGGCCACCATTTCGACCTGCTAAGTCCAGTGGGTTATTTGGCACAATCAGGGCCCAATCTCACTTTCGATCTATTAAAGGCCCATGTTTTTTATGGGCTCGACATATTTACACCTGTAAACGGCCTATTTTTACTGAGGGACCAAATTATGTTTAGGCATGTTAAAGGCCCACTATGGGCACAGATCTACCAGAAAAATATGAAAGCTTATGCTGATTTAGGCCCAGATATTTTTAGTGGGCTACATGTCAATTTCAACCCGTAATCGTTTTTAGCCCAATTGGAGTGGGCCCAACGAATGTTGGCATGTTGGGATCCTACGAAGCTTTCGACCGAATACATTACTAAGATAAACCTACACTATTCAAAAATAGCGTCGTAATTACTGCAGCCTGGGGCATCATCATAAATGTTGTATCACAACAAAATAAATTCAACCATACAACAAAAGGCCTGTTGGCATAAAGTTTACTGATCCTTCGGATAAAAGCACCATCGGATGTATAGAAGCACAGATCATTTGACACTGAGTGCTAATGTTTCAGGCTGTAGAATCGATGGAGCAACACGATCTCCACCTTTTTCCGCCATTGCTCTTGAACAACGAAGCGAATGTCGATAGTCGGTTTCAAAACCATTCATATCTTGGCGACATTTCTCAACCACTATTCTTGTTTCGAAACAACGTCCATTAGGGATTGGACTTGTATGCGGAGCACAGATATATCACTCTGTCTAGCAGGAAGATTTTGTTCGATGGGCGATTTGGGCGAGGTTACCTTGACAACCAACCGAATTACGCGGGAAGGTGCTTTTTGCCTTTGTTAGTGGAGAGATCTTGGCCTTGCAGCAAGAGGTGACATTGTGCTGTAGTAGCCTCGTCACCTTCGGTGGTTGTGGCTGTTCAATCATTTGTTCCATAGCTTCACGAAAGTTTGAACTTGTAGATTAGTGTATCGGATAAGTTACTAATGAGACAAAACAAACAAAGTAGGTTAAACATTTATACATAACTTATTTTGGTGAACTCTTGTAATACATTAGCATGTATTGTAGTGCCAACTACATAATAAAATCACTTTGGAACATATGTCCATGTAGCATGCCTCTTGTATTGTCTATTTCCTCACATTCGTTGACATCTAAGGATAAAGAGACATGGTTTAAAGTAGGATGAACATAGTATGACATCATTCATATCATGGGCAAATAGATATAAAACAAACATCCTATTTTATCATTGTGTGCATGCGTGAACATAACAACTAGATTACAGATCAAGACCAAAAGAATATCCTTCATCTCTTTTAAACCATGTAAGGTGAAATGATACGTTAAGACAACTATGTATAAAAGTGAGCAGAGTAAGCGACATTGGCTGCAAACCAAGTAGTTAAATGAACACATCACAATACCAATCAGTTCAAGGCGGGAGGGTAAGGACTTACAACAATGGCTTGAACTGGTGTGCTCATGCCCTTCATCTTCTTTGGTGTGGCAATCCTTGAAGATTTACCTGCATTGGTTCAGGTTCTTTTTGGTCCATACGGGCTTTCCTCTGTATTTGGAACAAGTCAATATAGATATGATAATATGGCACAAAAAAAGAAGGAAGTAGCAGCTATTTACAAAAGCCTCGCGATGTGCAATATAGCTATGAGATCATGTTGTCTGTTGGAATTTCACTTTAGAGCGGTTGGTTTTGTTCTTCAAGCAGTTAGCCTAGAAGAAGATACACTTGTAAGGCACATACATAAATACAAGTTCAATATGTGGTGCGATCAAATACATATAGCCTACGATACTTTGGATCGGACCGGTGTTTAACGAGGGTTGTCTAGTCTTCATCGTATATATTCCTTTGGAGATGTTTGGGCGATTTCATTGTTAGCCTTGCCTTCAAAGTGAGATTTTCTAAGGTGGTACCGATCTTTGTCATGAAAGCGGTGAAAAACATGAGTGCATGCTTGTTTAGTTGCATCATCTTTTGGATCAACTTGAACCTCATCATTGAAAAAAGAATGTGAGTCTTATTAGGAGGAAGCTAGAAAGTATGGGAATGAGCAAGACAATATTACTAATTGTGATGAATAACATTACTTACGGATAAATGGTCAAGGAAGGTGTTAAAGCTGGGTATTGTCTTTCTCATTCTGTCTTTGGATCCATGTTGGGAGGATAGGTGCATGACACCTAATGGCAACGGATGCCTCTGATACTTACTTGGCTGACTCTATAGCATCACGTGGCCTTTTAAACCTGCCTCAAAATGGATCTCCATTCTTCCTCCTTTAGATTTTGTTAATCTCATCAAGCATTATCCACGATGTCATTTCCGTTTGCGTCGTGGTGCTAGTTCAACAACGAATATGGAAAGTGTTAGTGTACATCAAACTGTGAGAGTACATATAAAGGAGCATGCAAGCGCAACTTGACTCGGTCGGTACCATCTTGGTGTTGATGCTCATGAGGTTCATCTGATCTTGCCAAGTCTGTTGTGTCGTGATGCTTGAAAGTAGTGTTAGGTGTGAAGGCAGCTTGGGCGCCAGTTCGAGACAAGCGAGCGAGTAAGCTGGTTGAGATCTTTGATGCAGTTAAGCGGATGTTGCAGCTGGTGGAGCAGGTGATATTGTGTTTGTAGATTTAGCGGTGGACTTGGACCTTCTCTTGCACTATAAGTACCAGAGAATCTCGATGGCGAGAACCTTTTCGTTTCACCCGATGAGTAACAACACTCCCTACTATATTATTTTCCTTGCTCTTTTTGACTTTGCCATGTCAAGCTGTACCCACAACACAAAAGAATAAAATCACTCTTGAACTCATTGATGCATGATCTGAGACAAGCAATACTTTGATGTAAGACAACCGTATGAGGATGGAATATGTAAGAAAAATAGGATGACATGACATATTCACAGCTACGATGTGCAAACTAAGGAAGGATTTTCAAGAAAATAGAAGTAATGCAAGCTAGACACCATATGAAAGATGCAACCAGTATTACTCTGCCAAGTTAAAAGTGTCTTGTCATAAGTGGCAATTCGAAAAATTAGAAGCAGTACAATGTAGAAATCAATGCAAGATGCAACCACTATCAAACTGCCATGTTAAAAGCATCCAATCATGAGTGGTGATGCGGGATACACAACATCAGTACTTTGATGTAAGAACATGGTATGATAGATAGATGCGAGTGTATTCTAGACACTGAAAGCCATGTCATATGCACATGTATAGCGTATAAACTCAGCAGGTGCAATTTAATCAAAATAGAAGAAATACAGGCTAGACAACATATGCAACATGAAACCAATTATCACCTTTGTCAACTTAGAGCAAGCACTGCGATGGTGGAGTATGGGAGATGAACTCATCATGTAGACTTGGGACTTCAACTTCATTAGCGATGGCGAGGGGCAAATCTAGAGAGTCTCTGTTTGCGTCGGTGTGGAGGACCACCAACATCCCTAACTTACTCTTTTCCTTCCTATTTTCTGATATTGCCTTTTGAAGTCAAAACCACAAGAAGATGAATAAAATTAGCTCTACATAACTGGTTGATGCATGATACAGACGAACACTACTTTGATGTAAGGCAAGCACAAGATAGGAGGATGGAATATATACAAAAAAAGACAGCGTTTCATATTCACACGTACGATAGGAGGATGGAATATGTATGAAAAAATAGTAAGCGGAAGGCATTTCAACAAAATTAGAAGAAATGAAAGCTAGGCACCATATGAACATGCAACCAATATCACTCTATCAGGTAAAAAGTGTCTCGTCGTAAGTGCCATTTCAAGAAATTAGAAGCAGTACAAGCTAGAAGACAATGCAAGATGCAACCTACATCACAGTCCCAAGTTAAATGTGTCTTATGGGTAAGTGATCGTTGCAGGTATAAGTTGTAAGCTACGCAGATGCAATTCAACATAATCAGAAGCAATACAAACTAGACATCATACGGAAAATGCAACCACATATAACAGTTCCAAGTAAGAGCAAGCACCTGTGATGGTGGAGTAGGGGAGATGTGCTCATCATGTACACGTATGTTCTAGAAACAGGAACACGTGTCATATTCACAGGCATTATGTGTAAAGTAAGCAGATGCAATTCAAGTTAGAAGCAATACAAGCTAGACATCATATGCAACATGCAACCACATATAATAGTGTCAAGTTAGAGCAAGCACCTTGATGGTGGAGTAGGGGAGATGTGCTCATCATCTACACAGCTCGTTGGTTGTCCAGCCTTGTGTTGTCTTGCGAATCTTGTTGGGAGGATGGCGGAGTAGAATCTGTAGAGACCCCTGTTTGAGTTGCTCCGAAGGACCACCATCATCCACTGCCGGACTAATTTCCTTCAGCTGTAATGATTTTGCATTGTGAAGTCAAACCGATAAGAAAAAGGAATAAAATTCTCTCTTTAGAACTCATTCATGCATGATACTGATGAACACTACTCGGATGAAAGGCAAACACATGATGCGAGGATGGAATATGTATGAAAAACAGGATGGTGTGACATATTCACACCTATGATGTGGTAACTAAGCAGAAGGCATTTCAACAAATTAGAAGCACTGCAAGCTAGACACCATATGAAAGATGCAACCAATATCACTCTGCCAAGTTCAAACTGTATGGCGTTTCAACAAATTAGAAGCATTACATGCTAGAAATCATATGCAAGACACAACCAATATCACAATGGCGACTTAAAGGTGCCTTATCATAAGTGGTGATGCGGGATATGCAAGAATAGTAGTCGGATGTAGAAACAGGAACACATGTCATATTCACAGGCATTATGTGTAAAGTAAGCAGATGCAATTCAACAAAGTTAGAAGCAATACAAGCTAGACATCATACGCAACATGCAACCACATATAATAGTGCCAAGTTAGAGCAAGCACCTGTGATGGTGGAGTAGGGGAGATGTGCTCATCATCTACACAACTACATTGACTGTCTAGCCTTGCGTTGTCTTGCGAATCTTGTTGGGAGGATGACGGAGTAGAATCATAGAGAACCTCCCTTTCAGTTGCTCGGAAGGACCACCATCATCCAATGCCTTGCCAATTTCCTTCAGCTTTATTGATTTTGCATTGTGAGTTCATACCGACAAGAAAAAGGAATATCATTCGCTCTTCAGAACTCATTCATGCATGATCTTGTGAACACTACTCGATGAAAGGCAAAGTCATGATACGAGGATGGAATATATACGAAAAAATGGATGACTTGACATATTCACACCTATGATGTGGTAACTAAGCGAAGGCACTTCAACAAATTAGAAACACTGCAAGACACCATATGGAAGGTGCAATCAATATCACTCTACCAAGTTAAAATTGTCTCGTCATAGGTGGCGTTCATCAAACTAGAAGCAATACATGCTAGAAATCATATTCAAGGCGCAAACCAATATCACTGCCAACTTAAAGGTGTCCCATCATAAGTGGTGATGCAGGATACACAAGAAGAGTAGTTTCATGTAAGAACATGGTGTGATAGACAGATATAGTATGTACCAAAAACAGGAAAGCATGTCATATTCACATGTATCATGTGTAAGCTAAGCAGATGTAGTTTACACTAATTAGGAGCAATACGAGCTAGACACCATATGCAACATGCAACCAAATATCACACTGCCAAGTTAGAGCAAGCACCTTGGATGGTGGAGTAGGGGAGCGGAGACTTGGACCATGTAATGCACTATCAGTACAAGGAGAATCGGCGTGACATATTGACATGTATGATGTATAAAGTGTAAGCTAAGCACAAGGTGCTCTAACTTGTTAGAATCGATGCAAGCTAGAAACCATATGAAAGATGAAACCAATATCACTCTGCCAAATTAAAAGGGTGCCCTAACAAATGTATTTGACCAAATTAGAAGCAATACATGGCAACAGGCTAGAAATAATATGCAATATGCAACGAATAAAGGTGACTCATCGTAAGTGATTGATGCAGGATCTGAGAAGAGAGGTAGTTTCATGTAAGAACAAGGTTAACACATAGATGTAGTGTGTACCAAAAATAGGAAGGCATGTCATATTCACGGTATAGTGTGTAAACTAAGCAGATGCAATTTACCCTAATTAGAAGCATTACAAGCTAGACACCGTATGCAACATGCAACCACATATCACTGCTCGAAGTTGGAGCAAGCACTGTGATGGTGGTGTAGGGAAGTGTTGTCTTCAGTGCTGAGCAATGTTCAATATCTTCATTTAGGCTTCTTGTTTCTTGAGAATCATGTGGAGAGGATGAAATTGCATTCTTTATAAGAGTATTGCCTCTCATATTAACCCGCAGCGTGTTGTCTCATCATAAGCGATAGGCCGCAGGATACACAAGAACAGTAGTTTGATGTAAGAACATGGTGTGATAGGCGGATGTAGTATGTACCAAAAGCAGGAAGGCGTGTCATATTCACATGTATAATGTGTAAGCTAAGGAGATGCAATTTAACAAATTAGGAGCATTGATGAGGGATACACAAGAAAAGTAGTTTGATGTAAGAACATGGTTAATAGAAAGGCGTAGTATGTACCAAAAACAGGAAGGCATGTCATATTCACAGGTATAATGTGTTAACTAAGCGGATGCAATTTATCCTAATTAGAAGCATTACAAGGTAGACACCATATGCAACATGCAACCACATATCACACTGCCAAGTAAGAGCAAGCACTGCGATGGTGGTGTGGGGAATTGCGGTGATCAACTAGAAACTCGTTGACTATCTTCATTTAGCCTTGCTGTTTCTTGAGAATCATGTGGGAGGATGACACTACACTCTTTAAGCAGTAGGGTGTCTCACGATAACCACCGGTGACTGTCTCATCATAAGTGATTGACGAGGGATACAAAAGAGCATTAGTTTGATGTACAAACATGGTTAATAGACATATGTAGTATGTATCAAAAACAGGAAGGCATGTCATTATCAAAGGTATAATGTGTAAAGTAAGCAGATGCAATTTAACCAAATTGGAAGCAATACAAGCTAGACACCATATGCAACATGCAACCACATTTGACAGCGCGAAGTTAAAGCAAGCACCTGGGATGGTTGTGTGTGGCAATTGAGATCATCAAGCTGCAGAGCTCGTTCTTGTCTCCAAGCTCACGACCTTTGCACCCATTAGAGCGCTGAAACACTTAGTGCTTGTCTTCGAATTACACTGGAGCGACTTATGTCTTTTCTTTTCTGCATTCATCAACACCGCGTTAGAGTCTGAAATACCAATGCATAAAAAAACAATAGTGTGAGTATGGGTGAAGTGTGTGCACAATTAGTACAGTGTAAAGGTAGCAAATAGCAGGTCGGTGAGAAATAAATGACGGGAGACATATGATAGCTCTACAACATGCATGCCACACTAAATTACTACAGGATTCTATGAAAATAACAGTCGACTGAAAGCAAATAGGTCAGTCCATTTATTCTGCACCGTCCGATGTACAAAGAACGGGCAGATCACCTTCATCTACCTCCAGCCAGTCAGTGTTGATGATCTTCCTCGAAAGCGCCGGCGACCACGGCCCGATATTCCTCCCTGCCTGCGCCTCCCTCGACCTCACCGCACCGCCGTGCTTGGCACCGCCCCGGCCATCCATTCAAGCCCTGCCGACCTCCAGATCGGGCGCAAGCAGCTCCTGCGCCCACACCCCTATGATAGACACCGATCGCCGCTTCCCGGGGAATAGGCGGACTAGGTGCTCAGCGCGCCTAAGCGGGTGCTGCTTCTTTTAATTGCGTTTCGTGACCTTGAATTGAAATCCGGCAGACTCTTGACCTCTAGCAAAGGTGAAATAGTAAAGGAGAAACCTTGTGCATTTAGTATCACGAAGAAGATCACGATGAAGCGCTCAACTAGTTTCTTTCGTGGGATGAATACGGTGTGGCGGAGGCGTAAGATTTGCACGAATAAGGGAAGAGGATTACCTCTTTTCGCTGGCAGTGTTGTGTCCTCCTTCATTTTTCCGACGATCTTCTTGTTGTTCGCCGAAACCAGAAGTTGTGGAGGGCGGTGCAGCCTTGGCGAACCCATGGCCAAGTTGTTGAGTGTGGTGCGGTGGCCGTGTGTCGGCAGCGGGGAAGCAGATCCGAGGCGGCGAACGACGGCGTAGCGGGAACAGCTCCGGTGCGGTGGACGGTTGCTACAATGGAGCCGCAGCAGTGAGGCGCAGGGCGGCGTGGTCGGAGTGGTTACTGGTGCGGCGACGTCGGCGTCGGCGTCGTGGAAGCAGCTCTGCCTCGGCTTCAGCTGCTAAGTCCTTGAGGCGTTGCGGTTGCGGTTGCGTTGGATGACAACGTCTGGGTACCGGCTCGGTGTGATGGAGGAGGCGGCGGTGGATTGGCGCTATGGGGTGGAGGGCGGAGCAGCGGAGGAGGCTGGGGTTTAGCGGCTGGTGGAGAGGTGTTTTGGCGCCCACGAAGTATGAATGGGGAAAGCGGAGGCGGGGAACTAAGGGGAACAATGTTCGGTTTGAGGCAGCTTGTTTGAAATTTGGGAAAGTTACAAACTTTGCCCCATCTAAATTCAGACATATTGCGGGTTGGGGTAGGACAGTCATGTCGGTGTCCCAAATGTGGGCGGGATAGATTTGATCGGCGCATGGGTGTTTAGGCGCCCACGGCGTATGAATGCTTCTCGAGGCGGTTGAGGCTGGCGTCTTGGTGAAGTTACAAACCTACCCCGTTTAGACCTTTGGACATCGGGCCAATAGGCTACGGGCGAGTCAGACAGTAATTTCCTACCACCAAAACATTAGTCTCAGGCGGTTTGGGTGACCAGAGGCCTATTTGGCGCCGTTCAATATTTGGGAGCGAAGCATTAACATTTTCGGTTCTCTTGAATTGAACTTTCAGGATTTGTCAAACTTCACAAATCTTTACTCTTGAAAATCCTAAAGCTACGATTATTTTGGAATGGAGGGTACATTTGAATATACATTGTACAGTATATATTAAAAATATGCAACTTACCTCAGTTCATGCATGGTTCCAGATATAATCTCCTTGGTTGCAAAAAAAGTTAGACATGCGTATGAATATATATAGCATGTTCAAACTCACAACAAAGATTGATGCCCCCTTTTACATCTGATTTACAAATGCCATTATCTCGGGTTCAAATAGATGAATGCACTTCCTATGAATTGAATCTTGAAACCCCTTTATGTTGAATTAGACATGTATTCTATTTAAGTAGCTAGCAATTTGGAATGTATCCATGCAAGTGACAAATGTATAAAGTGCTTCACACTAACAACATGGAGTGCACTAATTAATGTTTATATATGAATTGCAAAAGCATCCATTGCCTGTATTTCAAACCGCTCTCACTCTATGGATCGATAATATGAAATAAACACATGCACATGCTAGAATTCAATAGAGTATGGGTGTACGATAGACTGATTTTCGTCCATACGCAATTTGCAAAATTCATGATCTCATCCAAAATAATAATGCCATTTATATTTTAATTTAATCGTAGAACCGCCTTTTACGTAGATGCACTATGCCTCGCCCGTTCTCACAGACGCGTTATATATCTCTCTATCTAGCATAAGTGCACACACTTTATATGCATCGGCATTTATCTTTCACACATGCTCACAATCTCTCTCAGGGTGTTGGGGTGTCTCACGCACATGCTCTCTCTGTTTCTCTCTCTCTCTCTCTCTCTCTCTCTCTCTCTTTCTGACTACTATGTACCACTCTTTTCACTAATCTCAGTTGGAAAACACTATTTCTCTCACATGCATATATACATATGCACGATCTCTACTAGCCCTCTATACGCACATATATGTGCCTACGTGTCTCCATACGCACATTATCTTTAGGCCTCTCTACTCACACATTGCCCCCCGACACACCTCTCTATTAGTAGTTGGCAGATATGATTTCATCATATCGTCATTCGTTAGGATATCCCCTGGTTGTTAGGCTGGATGGTATCTGAGGCAAAGTTTTACCCTAGTTGGATCGGACCCTTGCAGTTGAAGAAAGAGCCTACTCACGATCTGTATATTAGTGATAGGGGTGTGTACAAAGTACACGTGAATACCAGGCATTGTGCATGTGTGTATACTATTGAACTAGCCCCAAGCTTGTATAACATACTAAGGGCCTAGGGTTACAAATCATATATAGTCGGCCCGTGTTACGCCGAGTCCTCCACATGGGTCTTCGTATAACACGTCTCGGTCCAACCTATATGTGGCGCAGGATAGAACCGACCCATGAGTCTTGATGTTGACCCACCACAACTAGAAATGATGTGCCCACCACACCACACATGCAATGGGCCACTAAGAAAATAAGCATATACAATAGTACAACGGTATCTAGATCACGATACGTGTCCATATTTTGTTGATGACACTGACGGACTTTGCACTTGATGCATGCTCCGTATTTTGTTGACGACACTTACGGTCATTGTATTTGAAGCGAAAGCACGATATGGTCACTAGACTTCAGAATAAGCTCATCACGGTCACCACATACATTTTTTCGTGCTAACCAACATGTGGTTGGATGGTTAGAGGATAGTGGTTTCTCGATCCCACCAAGGTTAAAGTCCCGGTGCTCTCATTTATCTTGTGTTAATTTCAGTATTTTCCGGTGATGTACGTTCAGTGGGAGGAGACGTTCCACTCGACTACGAGGTACCTATGGTGACTTCGTAAAATCTCAAGATCATATATGCTGGCCCACTCTCTCGAAGGTGCTCATAGGGGTAGGGTTCGCGTGTGTGCGCTTATAGCGGTGAGTGCTTGCGCGTATATATGAGCCCTGCGTGCCTGCCATGTTAAACAAATACATGTCATGATTATACGGTCACTGGCTCACCCGTACAACTTCGTATTATGTTGATGACACAATCAATTGACCAGTCAAACATTCCACGCGGCGCAACTAGTGTTGCACCATCGAGGCGCGTAACCGTGGGGCCCACCTGTCAGCCAGTATATGAAAGAAAGAAATGGTAGTTTGAGTCTGTACTATGTTAATAAAATAGGAGTACATTTTAGGGTGATCATACGGTCACTGGCTCACCATACAGCTCTGTAATTTGTTGATAACACGATCAATTGACCAGTCAAACGGTCCACATTCAGCAGCGCACATTACCATAGGGCCCACCCATCAGCGCGTATATGAAGGACAAAAATGGTAATAAATTAGTTGTCGGTGGGTATTCGAAGTCTTGAGACCTCGGTTGGCGATCCTTTGGCGGTTGAGGCGTTCATTGGGCGGTGGGGTGGGGATCCCCGAGAGAAAAGCTCGGCACGCAGGGGCTAGAGGATGGCGGTCGGCGGCGGACCGTGATGGGGAGTGGTTTCGGGAGGCGGGCCGGCCACAGGCGGCGGGGCTGGTGGTTCGGCGGTGGTGGCTGGCGGCTCGGGGGTGGAGTTTGATGATAAGCTGGAGGCCCTTGATTTACGTATCCAACGGCTGGAAAATCTAATGACCAGAGATGAAAAAGTCGGTCGTGACATGTAGCCTCACCCTTGCGTACACATGCATGCACGCAAGACACGCACGCATGTAGGCGTGCAACAACGACACGATACACATAGCGCATACACGCACGCATTACGGCGTGCAACAACGACACGATACACATGCACTCACGAACACACGCACGTACGCACCCATGCATGCAACACTGAAACATACCCTTGCACGCACACAACACTCGCACGCCTGCATGCACACAACACACGACGTAAGACACACACCCAATCTATACGTGCATGCACCCTTTGTTAAGGACATGGATTGTTACGGGTATTAATCAATCTTACCTGTGATAGGCAGAACATTTATGTTTGCAGCGGTCTTTATGAATCACAACGTATCGAACGGGCTATCAGCATAGTAGGCTTATCTACATGAAAGAGATGACGTCACACTCAACGAACAATCGCCGGTTTATGAAATGCCCGCTTCTGACCGCCCTGGCCCACCAAAGGTTCCTCTGCTGTGCGCTGCCTGCGTTGGGTCACTGACATGCAGGCCATGCACCCAAAGAGCCCTGCGTCGGTGGAAGAAACGGCGCGGTGTCCTAGGTCGAGTCGAGGCGCCACTCGCGGCACGCTCGGCTGAACACGCCTCCGTGCCGCATTCAAACGCCTCCATGAAACCCGCCCATGTGGAAGCCGAGAAACCCACACGTCCGTTCATGAACGGGCCGGCGTTAAACGCAACGCTGGCCGAGCTCCTCCCGTCCACTGTCTATTTAATCTCCTATTTAAACGAGGCCAAACGCCAGCCAAGAATCGCACACCTCCGCCGCTCCCTTATCTCCTCCACCATTTTGTCCACTCTTACAATGGCTTACGAAGAGTAGTTATTTCGCATCCAAGCCGGCTGGGTAGCCCGCCGGATACGAGCTATGCAGCTCGCTGATCCACCTCCCTCCCCTCGCCCGACGGAGCCAGTTGCTGCCCCAAGTCGGCACGTGGTTCAGCAACTCGCCGCTCCAGGCCAGCTAGACGAGGGGCGGCGCACGGGCGTCGTTGCTGCCGTCCATGCCGCCGCCTCGTACCGCTACTCCCATTTTTATGGTCGAGACTCCCATGCCGGCGGCCGCGCCATGCAAGTGGCGACAGAAGGCGGGTGCACGGAGAACGACGAGTCGGTGGCCAGCGCCTCCGCGTCCACCGCCATCATCGAGGAGAAGTAGAACACGGGAGGCCGCCGCCTCTTGGGTCCCATGAAGTCCACCGCGGAGGCGACGCCGGCGTACACAGCAGGTGTCTTGCCGGATCCTTTTGTTGCGAGGACCTTCATCGACCCCACATGGGCTCCACGGAAGAGGGGAATGTTAGGATGAACTCAAGCCGGTGCGGGCCATGGCGAAGTAGTGGCTGGTGATGAACTCGAACCGGTGCCGACCACCATCATCTTACGGCACCAGCCAATGATATCAGTTGGGCAGTGGGGAAGCGAGCCGTCCTTTGTGCTGAAACATATACCTCCGGGGCTCCGGCAGTCCGTGATCGTCTTTGCGGACATGAGGAACACAAATCGATCGGTGGCGACCATTTAGGCCAGGTATTATATACCTGTGCTGTCCAGAGCTAGCACCGCGTAGTTCATTTGAATGTAATGAAATCCGTCATGTTTGTATGAAAATCCAGTATTTTATATGATTTCCGTCGTTGTTTATATGAAATATCAGTTTGTCTACGTGTTTGCGTGAATTTCGTCCGGTTGGTTGAGTTGCGTCATAATGTGTGCGGCTACGGTTGGATAAGCGTAATTTGCGGTCGCCGTCGGTCTGCTTGGGCGGCTCGGCGGCGTTGTGGGACAAAAAAACACAGCTCGTGTGAGCTCGTCTCCAACGTGCGCGCTGGAGGATGCATGACAGCATGAGCACCCGAGCCATTCCTCGTTCATCGGTGGCAAAGGCACCGGTGGACAAAAGGGTCGCCAATATTTTGGCTACCCCGGGCAAGATCTAAGCAGCCCCTCCCAACAGATTCAAATCCCTCGTTTGCCGTGGAATTTTGCCATGTGTTGTTTTCATGGACTAGCAAGATGCCCGTGCATTGCACGGAACATCAAGATGCATTTTTTTACAAACTCCCGCATGCATGCAAGGGATAATTAATGTCCTCCTTTGCTAGTACCACGAGGCAAACACCACTAATATTGCATCGACTAGTGTTAGTGGCCTTGTATATCTGCAAATTGTAATTTTGATAGTGGCCCCTTGTATATAAAAATGGAGGGAGAAAGATGAGAGATAAGGTGAGGAGGAGTGGGGCGTGGTGGTGACTGGTGGTTGGACTGGGCGGAGGTATGGGGATGGACGGCGCATTATGTCTAGGTTTGTATCTCTCTCACACACACCCACGTAGGTGGGGGACGTGCACGAAGAGAAGAGGTGCATGCACAGCGCACGTACTCCCGTCTCTTTCCCAACCACACCCGTGCGGGTACACGGTGGAGCTCATTTCTGTACGAATAAGGCAGCCCACGTGGTAATTTGGCACGTGTACTGGTTGTCCACTTGGTGGAGGGAGGATCGTCTACCACGGGTGAACAAACAAATTGAGACTTGATGTGTTATGTCAAATTAAAAAATAGGCAAACCATGTGGGGCCTACCTTAGAGGCAAGGCTCTATACACTGGAGTACTTTTGATGTGTCCCGTCAACTCGCAGAACGAGGATAAGCTTGCTTACTACGCCGTCTCCCCCGCCCACGGGCGCGGTTGGTCACAGGATGAGGTGAAGCTTGCTTGCGAGTAGTAGTAGTAGTACTACTACTACTGTACGCCTTTACGCCCGCTCCCTCGCCCACGCGCGTGGTGGCTCGCAGCACGAGGAGAAAATTTTACTACTCCCTCCGTTTACTCCTTGTCCCTACTACGTATACTTTGGTTAGTACTCCCTCCATTTTCTTATACAAGGCCACTATAAAAAGATACATTTTGCATCTATACAAGGCCACAAATAGTAATCGAGACAAAATTTACTTCTCCCTCCTTTCCAGTTTATGGCTCAATTTCAAAATCTTTCCAACCAAGGTAGATGATGAGTGGTCGAATTAATTTCGTAGTTTGCACAAGTAATTAGTACGCTCATTTTTCTCAAGAAATTATGTTTACCGACGCATTAATTAGAACGAATGCATGAATGACCACTAAATTTTCATGAACTTGTACATGGCATTTTTGCATATGTGGAGGAAAGAGAGGCAAGGAAAAAGTGGAGAAGTGGGCTCTCATGCAAGAGCCAACCTCTACTACATGGTGGAGCACTGGGAGAGGCACCTATATGGAGGTGGTCAGGAATCGGGAGACTCACGCCGGTTGTAGCGCCGCAGTTGAAATGATAATGGCAAGTCAAATCACGAGGCCTCGCCTGTCCAACAGTAACTCGCTGTCAAATCACACAGCCCTACGTTTGCAGCAGCCTACTCCCTCGTCTTCTTGCGTCTCTGTCGAACCGACTAGGCGGAACTGCCCCGCCGCCTACCGCGCAAGAAAAGCCCGCCCTCGACTTTTAAATACAACTACATCCGCTTAAGAATCCAATGATATACTTTTTGTGACATAGTAACTCATATTTAGTTCTCGCAAAAAAAACTCATATTTAGTTAGTCAAATGGATGACCTAGAACTACGTGCAGGCCCTATAAACCGAGACACCTAAAAATAAAAAAACCGAGATGGAGAGGGTAGTTCAGCAGGTATCTTTTTAGATCAATATAGTCGGGATTCATCAAGGAGCAAAACCAAGTGGTAGGCTACTCTCTGTCGTGTTGGCGTAGCAACTCAAGCAGGTCGATCCGCTGCGAAATGGTGACACACTTAACAGGACCCCTTTGGCCGACATGTGGCTCATCCACCGTCTTGTTCCACGTGCGATGCACCAAATTACAGTTCGAGCGGCGGTTGGAATTGGAGGCACCCCGGTCGTGAAGCGCGCGCATGATAGTAGAAAATGAGCGATGAGGGTCAAATCACAAAGCCCCACCTTTCCGCATTAATTTGGAGTCTTGGACAGACGAAGCAACCATCATTTCACTCTAGGGAGCAAGAGCATAAAGAAAAGGAAAACAATGATGCGTGCGGCAGCTACCTAGGGCACCCTAGGGTATGGGTCTCCACTCTGATCCTTTTTTAAGCGCCTCCACTACAAATCGGCTTCTCCTCGTCCTCTTGAAGAAAACCGATGATGAGTGCGGTGGTAGGGTTTGTAGGAGTACTACGATGTCTTGAGGTCACGTCGTAGTAAATGGGTTAGAGTCGACTCCTTAAATATGTGTGGGCCGCTTGGTTTTACGGGAGCGAGGCAGCATTTTGGGTTCGGGGACGGTGGAGATATAATGCGTACAAAAATTGTGGGCGTGGGGTTCGATAGGAAGGCAATGATGCATGGGCCTGCATTTTGATATACCGGGGCAGCGTGAAATTTGCTACTCTACTCAAAACTAGTAAGGTACACATGTATTGAACACATGAGATTTGAAACCAAATTATGAATAAATACACATTATAGCATGTAAAGCTTTGAGTCATATATGCATGATGTAGATGTTCTTTTAGTTCTTATAGTTCATCTCATTCAAAATCAATTAGTTTTATAAAAATGTTAAGATTCATGGGGTTGTGCATTGTAAATCATAAAGTAAAAAACAAATAATGGCAATTCATTTAGAGAAAATAATCAATTATGATACAGAAGATTCTAGAACAAAGGAGAAGTGCTTGTGTTTTGAGGTTTGTGCATTATGCTTAAGTTCAACCATGGAGTCTTCTAAATTGTACATGTGGTAGATCTGGTGGAATGTTGATGATATCCAACGTCCAGTAGTGCTCGGATTTGCCTATCTCTGCACTCTCGGGTTAGCTTCATCCAGCGACCATCTTTCAAAGTTATTGGCACACTATATAGTTCTTGTGCCATAGTTGCATGTTTTGGAAAAAAAACTACTAGTGGGTTGTACTATCTATTTAGGAATAGAAGATGTATACATGGAAGTTGTAGGGAAAGAGATGACGTGGAGCATCTCAATTCCTATGAGTAGGGATTGGAAAAGAGATGTCATTTGGTTCACATCATAGGAACTTTTCTATTGAATCTAGAGATGACATGTATCTCAATTCCTACGAGGAGGGATTAGAAAAGAGATGTAATTTGGTTGATATCATAGGAACTTTTCTTTTGAATATACGCTAATGTTTATTTTCCTTTGAAATTAAGGGAGTATAGGAATCCATTCATATGAACCAAGTGGCTCTAAAGCTATAGAAATGATATCATGTTTATTTCCTTTGAAAAATGTGGAGTATATGAATCTATTCCTATGAACCAATTGGATCTAAAGTAAAAAAATCCTATAAAAATCATATCATATAGAGTTCCTATGATATTCCTCGACACTAAAGGATGCTTGAAATTGTTGCGGGTGATACGATGGTCTTTCTTTGTAGACTCCTCACCCATCTTTATAGTTACCTCTCAGAGATGAATGAAATGATATATACAGGGTATTCTACATGTGCAATTTGGTACACGAAAAATCGGTAAAAGTTTGCGAGGTTCGAATTTTCAATAAAGCTATATGCTCTGCATTTCGGAACGGAGGGAGCATACGACAGTTGCTAACACTCACGTAGAAGATTTGTGTGTAGGAGGAGTGGCTATTCTGTTAAATGACATGGCATAACTGACACTGTCGGATGCCGATCTAACGGTTCTTACGGCGTTCGTCAAGAAAAGGCTTGTGGCGAACGTTTGTCGGATAATGATTTACGGACACATGCATTGCATTGATACGTGCCCTCCTCTCTCTCATGCACACGCACCCTCACGAGTCACGACTCTCCCGAGTCCTCTCGCAGACTCGCACGTCGCTCCCACCGTCTATCTGCAGGTAGACGTCACGCACATATGTGCTCTTCACACCCTACCCTCAGAACTTCTAAAAAACAAAAGACGGTGCGCACATTTTATTTTAGCTCACACGTCACACACTTATACTATTACTCTTGCGGCGAATGTTCTTTGGGCATAGTATATTGTACTCACATGAAGAGAAGCGGTGCACGCACGCACTAGTTCTCTCACACCCACTCGCGGGTACACGTAGGAGCTCATTTTTTTTTGAAGTTGGTTCAACAAAATCACTCCACTATATATAAAAGCAGGAGCCTTAGTGCTTGCTTTACTAGGGTTCCTCTCGTTCACTCTCTCATGCTCTCCAGATCTAAGAAAGACATAGGTGGCCACACACTCTCTCAGCTCACGGCTGGTCACAAATCCGGCCGGACAACCTCGACTGGGGCAGGGGTGTAGGTGCATCGTTCACGCTATCGTCGGCGGCGAGGGAGGAGACCAACGGCTGCCCGCATGTCCCGATCGGCGGCTGTGTCATTCTCTCCGAGAGAGCGCTGGCTCGGGAGGGCCTCCGACCCCTTCTTCCCCCCTGCGGTATTGTGGCCAAGATGTGTCCTCCCAACGCCGTCTTTGCCACATGCCGACGACCCTCAGGTATATATTCCTTTGAAACCTTCCTTGCTCTACTGCCCCAGCTCCCTTCGTGTGGATCCTTTTCTACTTCCGTCCGCTGTTCCAAAGACACCTAGACTTCTACTATTATTAGAAGTAAAGCTAGTTCATACAGTCGACTCAAAGCGTTGGTTCAAACAGGGAAGAAAGTGGGAAAGCTGTAGCATGAATCTAGGACTTCGTTCTAAGAGGAAACGGGGGAAAGTAGTAATATCTATCACTATTTAAATAACCGTATTTCGTATTTGCGCAAACAGGGATGTCTGTCTCTGTATCATTTCTATCCGCGCAATCAAAAGCACACACCTCAGTTTTAGTACAACTGCACAAAATGAGATGGCTATCCCTCGTTGTCGTCGTCTAACCTCCCATCTTCAAGGTATCCCTACATTGGTAGTAACTAAGGCAGAATGACCAACGCAATCTAAAAGAAGCTGATTCGTATGTTTTACTTCCTGATTGCAGTGCATGGACGAGCGAAAACAACTGCATCCTAGTCCGGAATGCACTTTCTAACAGTTCATCCATGGACCAAAGACTAGCTGGCACGGCTGCACGGCGGTTTTTTGGACAGGTGTGCGGACAAGAGGCATTGTGGTCTGCTTATTTCTGCAAATAGCGGTGCTTAAATTTAGTGGAATGCACAAGCATTTCAGCTGGTCGATACTTTGCATGGTTCGATTCAGCATTCCGGTGAGACCACAATTATAACTGGTTATTCGGAATGAGAGAACCTAACCACGGATGGTGGCAACAAGAAAAACCAGAGTGAACTCCGGAAATTTAAGCCTGCCGGGAGAATCCTTTGCTCGAGAGAAGCCTTTTGCTTGTTTTTTCCTATTTTTAAACCTTCTCACAACTTTGTCTTTTGCTGTGAACTAGTATATATTTGTTATGTTCTATGAATCCTTGAGATGTATAAAATTGCTTAACTTATGCTTTTCAAGTTTTTTATGAAGACGAGTTTAATGTGAGTGTTCCACATGAGCGCTGGACTAGCGTGTGAACGTTTGGAATTTATTACATTGTGGCCTCAATTAACTGCATGAACCACTGTAACAAGATACATAGTTGCTTATATGTCAGACTGCATGAACCCGTGATTGTTGATTGTTAGCTGGTCGATAGCCTAGTGTTGAAGCGAGCTGAGCCAATGTGTCGTGCTTTGCACAACTGCTTACAAGTGGGGTAACACCAACAGTGTTTACAAGTACTTATGTATACGTCGGCGCATGGTTCTCGAGCAGTGCTCTATTTCATCAAAACACACTGCTGCGTATGATAAACCATGACAACTTATGTCTTACCATGCCATATTCATGAAAAACTAGTGAGGACGCATCTGTTTTGGCAACAATTACGATGGTTCTCACATGATTCACGAGCACACAAAAGTAGCAGCGGTTCCCATAGACGGATTCAAGCAGTACTAGCCCAAGAGGGGTCGATAACAGGCAAGGTTCGGATAATTAGACACAATCCAAAGTACTATTAAACACTAGCTGGGGCAACTATTTCATGCCTCGATCTAATTTGGGCTGGACACAAGACGGACCTTGCCATGAACATCATCGAGGACGTCCCGCAGCAGCTCAATCCTGTGAACCTTCATGAAGACAACCTTGTGGCCTTTCCACTGATAAACTTGTTTGTGGAGGCATGCCACGTCATCTTCCTGCGTAACCTTGACAAGAACAGTATGCCTCACAAACGAAGGAGTAGCTTTGAACTTCTTGTGCTTCAGTACACCCTGGACAACACGCCTGACAATAGTGAGGCTGGAATACAACTCTTCATTGGTATAACTGCAAATTGCTTCTAGGATCCAACAGCCTAAGAACTCTGTTTTCCCAGTGCGTATATTCAGGTCGTCCACCTCATAGCGAGTGACATGTACAACCACACAATCATTGTCTGCATCAGGGCTCTAATTGAAACAGAAACAAATTCTATTACTTTTCAGTATAAGAAACACAAGTTATTTAAACCACTATGTATAGCATGGCATCGAAGCTAATAAAATTTTGCATTGTTAATCACCACATACCTCCTTTTCTAAAAAAAATCACCACATACTTAGATGAAAAACCACAATCGAGATCGGCAAAGAAGGAAATCAACTTGGGCAGCTCGGCGGGGGGGACACATCCTCGAAGGGGGAAAACTGCTCCTGCAGTGCCACGGGGGCTGTAACCTCAAACGGGGCGTTGACCATCTCAGTAGTGGCCGTGTGCGTATCTGGGGTCGGCTCGGTGGTTGCCTCCATCTTCTTGGAGCTCTCTGTCTCGTGGGGATCAGCCTCCCGCGTCTGCTCCAATTTCGGCAGATCTTTGCTGGTTCTCCTTGGTCCATCATGAAACCAGCGAATACTAGGAGACCACTAAAAGGAAAACACAATCGCAATGACAATGAAACAAAAAGAGAGTGAGGATCGATTCTTGCTTTGCAAAAGTTCTTTTTTCTCGAGCGAAAATATACCAACATCACGGATCCGCTTACCTTCCCTTCGTTCGGAGAGAAGAACGTTGGCGAGATGTGAGTGTTGCCTTTCTTGAAGACGGTGAGGAGAAGGGATTCAGCGAAGAGTGAAATGATGGTTGCTTCGTCCGTCAAACTTAGACTGCGGGGAGGTGGGGTTTTGTGATCTGACGGCTCGTTACTACAGCGCTTCTGACTGGGTGACTCTCCGCTTTGCATCTGCCTTCTAATTTGGTGGATGGCATTTGGGCCCTGTGGCTGCATAGCCCGCATGTCGGTGAACAAAAGTATAATGACATTCAGAGAGGGAGGCGTTTCAATGACCTAGGAGGAGCAGAAGCGGTAGAGTGTCTCCTTGTACTAGTAATAATTGTTTTTACGGGTGGCTGTAGAGTGTCTCCATTGTACTAGTAGTAATTGTTTATCTGGGCCCAAGACAAAACAACCCATCCACACTAGTAAATAGTAAAATCAATTCAAAAGCCCATATATTTCTTGAATGAGGCGCTACCCACACCCACACACCGCCCCCAAAAAACCTGGGTGCTCTTCTTCCTCCTCGCTCCCACCCACCTCACGTCAGCTCGCTCCCTCGTACCCCAAATTCCTCACCTCACTCCTCAGAAAACCCCAGCTCCCCTTCTTCCTCACTCCCTCTGAAAACCCCAGCTCCCCTTCTTCTTTGCTACTTTTACAACTAGGCTCGTCATTCGTTACTCTGCTCAAATCCGTGAGCGACGCGACGCCTCGAGGAAAATGGAGTCGGTGACCCCAGCACCAAGAAGATGAGGCTCCCGCCAGTGGCGACGCCTGTTGTACATCCCGCACCCGGCAGCGCGAGGAGAAGCGGCGACCCCATCCCCACTGGATCCCAGGAACCCGTAGAATCTCGGGTGGACCGCATCAGCGATCTCCGGGACGCCGATCCTTGGGAGATCATCTCGCTTCCCCCAAGGATTGCTGCCGCACCCAAGTCCTCTCAATTCGGTGGCGCCCTCTATGGCGCCTGTGCTTATAATCTCGATGTCGTCAGCTATCTCTCTTCAATGATTTTGAAATCCCAGAGCCATCATCTCCTCCCACCAGGGCTCCGTTCAAAGCCTCTGCATCCCTTCATGCTACCTAAGCAAGCATACCACGCCCTGCACGGTGGACGCCTGGCTGAAATCCCCTGAATTCACAGAACTACAGCTGCTTGAGTTCTATTATTCCCCTGGAAATCACATACCATATACCGAACGCCATGAACATGTGCCCTCAGCACCGATGTCCATCTCGCGGTTTTCCTCCTCTCTCCACACCGCCACCTTTGTGATGTGCTACCTACCAGACAATCTGGTACTAAACCTTCGACTCCCATTTCTCAAGAAACTTTCACTTGTGCGGGTTCGTATATCGGAGGCCTCATTGCACAGAATCATCCACTCCAGTTGCCCTGCGCTGGAGTGCTTGGTGCTTGTTTTCACAGTTAGAATCAGTTGTCTCCAAATAAAGTCGCCTAACCTTGTAAGAATTGGAATTTCTTTTGACGGAAGGCAGCTCATCATCCAAGATGCCCCTTCACTTCAAAGGTTGATCCTTGATTCTAGTTATTCACCGTTGCAAATAACCGTCCTCTCTGCGCCTAAACTGGACACCTTGGGTGTAGTACATGATCTCTGTGCTCATTTCAATATGGTGTTTGGCTCCACAGTTCTTCAGGTACTTTATATTATCATCTACACTTGTAACCATAAGCTGCATTTTAAATTTTTGCGCATAATTTATATATCATCTTGGAGTACACATTTTGTACTAATATTATGTTCTATGCTCAATGAAGAGTTTCTCCAAGGATGGCCTATCAATGGTGCTGGATTCTGTCAAGATCTTATATATCCAAATGAATAGTTTTGATCTGAACAAGATTATTGGCTTGCTGCAATGCTTTCCATGTCTGGAGAAGTTGTATATAAAGGTGATAATTTCACGCACATTGGAAGCCCGCATATAGTGTACTAGAATTAACCGTTCAGCTGTTGCTCTTTCGACACTCTTCTTTTAGACCTTAACTGTTTTCAATATTCATGTATATTTAGGCAACAAGACGGGGTAAGAAAGTTATATTCATAAGCATCGGGATTTTCTCACTTCTCATGAGATTCGATTGAAGACAATAACGCTAGAACGATATGTAGCCAACCATGCAAACACAAGATTTGTCACATTCTTCCTGCTGAATGCGAGGTTACTATTGTCCATCAGGCTTAAGTTTATCAGCAGCATGGTTTTGACGGATGGGTATGTCGAAGAGCAAAAAAAGGAGTTTCAGGTGGGCAAAAGAGCTTACGAGCGTGTCGGGCTTCTATTTACAACATATTATGGTCATAATCCAGTAAATTTTACGACCGGGATGTTCATTCTATGGACTGACCGATCCATTTGACCGTGATTGCCAAAACAGTCTTTGGAGTTAGATGTTGTTGCCCTTTTCAATCTGGGTTTTGTTGTAAACCTGATGAACAAACAACTAACCCTCCTGCTATTGTACAGTTTGTAAGCTGGAGTTAGATGTTCTTTCCCTTTTCAACTCGGCTGTGACTGTCATATTTTCTTTGAAACAAGGCAAATGGCTTGCCATTCGTTTAATTTATAGTGAAATGTTGTAACAAATCCCAACCAAGGGAAATAACATCACTCTTGCCGGCTGCTTGAGCTCACTGTGCATTACAGAAGCCAAGTGATTAGCCCCCACCAGCACCCACAAACTTATTTCAAACTAGCACATCAAATGGGCTGTAAATTTTCATAGGAAAGGCTGCATTACCGTGACAGATTTGGATTCTGAAGTTGGGACCCGCGAGGAAATAGCCTATCCAAGGTGGTGTCGACTTACTAGCCAGTCAACAAACTATTCTTCCTACCAGCCGTTGGATTGACATCCAACATCTGTTTGTATCTTCTATCTCTTGTCTTCTTCTTCCTCCAGCCGCCCAAACCAAACCACCCCGTCGGCTCCGCCTGCTCCCGCCTCCCATGGCTGGCTGCGCCTCCGCCGCCCTACCGTACGTACCCTCCAACATTGGCCAGTCCCTCCCTCTATTCCCCCACACATCCTGTTATTCTCCGGCAACGTCAGCCCCAACACGCACCCGCGCCCGAACCAGTCAACCCTCGTACTCCCCTCCGCCTGCGACTGGACCGGTGCATTTTCAACGGCTCCTGTTTGTTCCGTCCGAGGCCTCGCCGTCGTCCTCCGCCTTGCGGCCTTGGTTTGCTCGCCGTGCGTGGCGCGCCGCCCTCTTGTGTTGTCAACGTCGTCAACAACCGAGAGGAACAAGGAGATGATTGTACGTGGAGAGGATGACAGTAGGGACCCACAAGCGTCATGGCAGTACGCAAGCAAGTGCCTCTATAGTAAAAGCCCAAAAATATGGTTTCTCCTAATGGTTGGACATCTGGAGCTCACGCCATTGTCAACGTAGTCAATAAACGAGAGAATTACACTCACTGAGCGGGTGACACGGGGACCCAACAAGTCGCAGTTTTTTTTTAGGAACAAGCGGTTGTTATTTATACTAGTTTTAGCGACGGATCAGGGTAACAACGGGCTGTGCGGGGTGTGGCCCGTCTAGCTGTGGTTTTATTTATGTTTACCACATCATGAGCCCAGTTATGTTTTTTCCTTGCTGAAAATGGCTAGCCCAGTTCTATTTTTTAAAAGAAATACCCAAACAACGCCTACTTGCTTTATCGGCCCTGCTGGGCTGCAAATCTTTCAAGACGAGGAGAGTTTCATTCGGTTTGCCCAGAAATGGGCTGTACATTTTTAATACACATCAAACCAGGAATTAGTTTCAATTTTTTTTATTACAAGATCTTAAATTCCATTGATTTTATGCATGGACAATTATTTGGATTTTATATTTATATAAATTATTTTTCAAAATAGTTTGAATGTGAATCGATATTTGTGGATTAAAAACAGTTGACCGCACCGAAATAAGCAAAATTTCGTATACTTTTTAACCGTGGCCACAATATGGGGTGTAATGCTAACAAAAAGAAGATGGGCCCCAAAAAAATTCTTAAGAATTAGCAAATGGGTTGTACATTATTAGAAATAATGGCAGATGGGTTGTATGCTATTTTCCACAGATTTGAGGCTGACTTGTGCGCCTACTACAGGTTGATGCGTATGCTTTCATAAAAAAAGGTAGGCGCTGCATAGCATACATCAACTTAGTGAACACATCGAAGCGTTGATTGTTGGATGTCCATCCAACGGCTGTCGTGCTTCTTCAATCTCTGCTCTTCATGCTCCAGCCGCTCAAACAAGCGCCGGCGGGACTGCCTGCTCCCTCCTCCTGCGGCCGGCTATGCTGCCGCACAGGCCTCACGGCCCCACCGTACTCCCATCGCTGGCCTAGCCATCCCTCTACTCACCCACACATGCTGTTATTCTCTGGCGACGGTAGACGAACCAGTAAACCCTCGTACTCCTTCGCGTGGGAAACAACTGCCGATTATTCCCTGGCTCCGTGTCATTCTCTTCCTAGGCCTCGCCGTCGTCCACCGCCCTGGTGCTCTCGGCGCGGCCTGGTCAATGTGGTCAATGAACGACATCCATCGGAAGTGGGCTGTACGTGGAGAGGCTGACAACTGGGTCCATGGCCGCACGCAAGGAAATGCCTCCTTATTAGGTGCAAAATAATGATTCCTCCACCTGACAGCTAGGACCCACAGGAAGGGCCTCTGTATTTCGCGAAAAAAATGTTCCCCCCACTGACAGGTTGGACCCACCAGCTATATCTTCGCACGCGAGGAAGTGCCTCCTTATTATGCCCAAAAAAAATGAATACCCCCTGCTAGCTGGGACCCACCATATTGTTGCACTGACTTGTGGGCCTACTAAGTTGACGGGGCCGGAGGGCTTTGTCAACTTAGTCAATACTCCAGTGACCGTATGATGTCCATCCAACGGCCATAGTGCTTCTTCAACCTCTGGTCTTCTGCTCCAGCCGCCCAAAGCAGCGTCGGTCGTGTCGCCTGCTCCTTCCTCCCGTGGCCGGCTGTGCTACCGCGGAGGCCTCACCGCCTCCATACTACTCCCACCACTGGCCAGGCCATCCCTCCACTCACCCACACCCCCTGTTATTCTGCGGCGACGGCAGCCTCACACCGCAGCCGAACCAGTGAACGCTCATACTCCTCTCCGCGTGGGCATCCATTGTCACGTCTTCCCCGGCTCCGCGTCGTCCCCTTCCTAGGCCTCGTCGTCGTCCACCGACGTGGTGCTCTCGGCGCGGCGTGGTCAATGTGGTCAACGACCGACTTCCATCGGAAGAGTACTGTACGTGGAAAGGCTGATAGCTGGGTCCACGGCAGCCGCAAGGAAGTGCCTCCTTATTACGCGGAAAATAATTATTCCTCCACCTGACAGTGGAGACCCACCAGATGGGCCACCAGTATTTTGCGAAAAAAATCGTTTCCCCCTAACTGCTGGGATCCACCGGACGGGCCACCGTATTTCATGAAAATAAAACGTTCCCCCCGCTGTCAGCTTAGACCCACCGGAAGTGCCTCCTTATTATGCACAAAAAAAAATGAATACTCCCCCGGCTAGCTGGGACCCACCTTGGTGCGAGGATGACTTGTGGGCCTACTAAGTTGACGGGGACGAAGGGCTTTGTCAACTTAGTCAATATGAACGATTCTAGCTCCAGTGACCGTACGATGTCCATCCAACGGCCGTAGTGCTTCTTCAACCTCTGGTCTTCTTGCTCCAGCCGCCCAAAGCAGCACCGGTCGTGCCGCATGCTCCTTCCTCCCGTGGTCGGCTCTGCTGCCGCAGAGTCCTCACCGCCCCTACTATTCCCACCGCTGGCGAGGCCTGCGGCGACAAAGCAACCTCACGCCGAATCGAACCAGTGAACCTCGTACTCCTCTTCATGACGGGCTTCCACTGCCGCGTCTTCCCGGCTCGCGTCGTCCCTTCCTAGGCCTCGCCGTCGTCCACCACCGTGGTGCTTCCGCCTGGCGTGGTTAACGTGGTCAAGGGCGACTTCCATCGGAAGAGTCTTGACGTGGAGAGGCCGACACCTGGGTCCACGGCCACTGCCCAGTTTTTTGTGATTTGCCAAGTAAGTCGCTTTGTCGGGCCTGTTGGGCTGCAAATCTTTCAAGACGAGGAGAGCTTTCATTGGCTGGCGAGAATATGGCCCATCAAAAATGAGAAATTGGTTGTACATTTTAAAACACATCAAACCGCAATTAGTTTCAAATATCTTTTTTTTCATTTCAATATTTTAAATTACATTAATTTTTATGCGTGGAGAATTTGTTGGATTTTATATTGATATACATTTATTTTTAAAATCAGTTTGAATGTGAGTCGAAATTTCAGGATTAAAAACAGTTCGGACCGCACCGAAATATGCAAAATTTCATATAAATTTTTAGCCGTGGCCACAATATGGGCTGTAATGCTAACAAAAAGAATATGGGCTCAAAAAAACCTTAAGAATTAGCAAACGGGCTGTAAATTATTAGAAATAATGGCAGATGGGTTGTATGCTGTTTTCCACAGATCTGAGGCTTTCCTAAAAAAAAGGTTGACGCACAAGCAGTGACTGTTGGATGTCCATCCAACGGCCGTCGTGCTTCTTCAATCTCTGCTCTTCCTGCTCCACCCGCTCAAACAAGCGCCGGCGGGACTGCCTGCTCCCTCCTCCCCGTGGCCGACTGTGCTGCCGCGCAGGCCTCACGGCCCAACCGTACTCCCATCGCTGGCCTAGCCATCCCTCTACTCACCCACACCTGCTATTATTCTCCGGCGACGGCAGACGAACCAGTAAACCCTCGTACAGTCGTACTCCCCTCCACGTGGGAAAAAACTGTTGAGTCTTCCCTGCCTCCGTGTCGTCCCCTTCCTAGGCCTCGCCGTCGTCCACCGCCGTGGCTCTCTCGGCGCGGCATGGTCAATGTGGTAAACGACCGACTTCCATCGGAAGAGTACTATGCGTGGAGACGCTGACAGCTGGGTCCACGGCCGCAGCAAGGAAGTGCCTCCTTATTACGCGCAAAATAATTATTCCTCCACCTAACAGCGGGGACCCACCGGACGGGCCACTGTATTTCGCAAAAAAATCGTTTCCCCCTTGACTGTTGGGCCCCACCAGCTACACCTTCGCACGCAAGGAAGTGCGTCCGGGCAAAAAAACAAAACGATTCGCCCCCCTGACTGCTGGGACCCACCAGCTACATCTTTGCACGCAAGGAAGTGCGTCCGGGCAAAAAAAAATGATTCGCCCCCCCTAACTGCTGGGACCCACCAGCTACATCTTCGCATGCAAGGAAGTGCCTGACAGTCGAGACCCACCTGGTCGAAGCATACATAGCGTTGTCATTCTGGTCGCGAACATGTACATACATACTGGTCATTGTAGAGGCGTGTACGTGTCGTAGTAGAGGCGCGCACGTAGCATGTACACGCACGTCTGCCGCCAGGGTGCAAGAAAGAAAAATACGCCACGTATGTGTACATCTGGCGGGTCTCAACGCATACTCGCGCGTACGTATGGCCAGGGCTCGTGTACATGGCTGGGTCAGAACGGAGAAACAGCATCGTCGTCATGTTCATGGGGAGGCAACGGAGTGCGTCGTGTTCATGGGGAGGCAACAGAATGCGTCGTGTTTATCGGGAGGCAACGGAACGCGTGGGAGCCAACCGGCTGGGTCGGAACGGAATGCGTGGTCGTGTTCATCGGGAGGGCTTGGACGGAACAGGCGATGGAAGCGAGGCTGGCGTGCCGCAACGGAGGAAACGGACCTCCTACGTTTGGTACGGGGTCTTGTTGATCGGGAGGGGTGTGGCGTACCGCAAAACGGAGGAAATGGACCTCCTACGGTCGAAACGGGGGTCCTGTTGATCAGGAGGAGTGTGGTGTACCGCAAAACGGAGGAAACAGACCTCCTACGGTCGAAATGGGGGTGGAGGGGTGTGGCGTACCTCAAAACGGACGAAACGGACTTGTGTTGGAGCGCTACGGTCGAAACGGGGGTCCTGTTCATCGGGAGGGTGTGGCGATCGCAAAGCAGGACTCCACGGATCTGTTCATCTCCATCGTCGACCTCCTCCAGCCTCCACGGGCTACCGTCGACCTCCTCCAGCCTCCACGGGCTCCTGTTCATCCAGCCTCCACCGCGCTACTTCGCCGGCTCATCGCTCAACCACCCTCCACCGCCTCTGTTCATCTAGCCCTCCACACCACGGGTCCTGTTCAACCACCCTCCACGGGCACCCTCCACGTCTCACTGTTCATCCAGCCCTCCACACCAAGGGTCCTCTTCAACCACCCCTCCACGAGCACCCCTCCACCGCTCATGTTCATCCAGCCCTCCACACCACGGGTCATGTTCATCAAGAGGCAAACGCCACCGCTCACTTTTCATCCAAACCCCCCCGCAACACTCACTTGTTCATCCCACAGAGGCATCGATCGGCTTCACTTAGCAGCGATGAGCGGCGAATCGCTCGATCGGGTTCGATTAACAGCCATCAATCGATCGCTCGGGTTGAAGAACGCGTAGCCTGCAGTGCAATCACTCGGGTTCAGTTAGAGCCCAACGCCTCGCTCGGGTTCAGTTAGAGCCATCGCCTCGCACACACGCGCATATGTGTACGAGAGAAACGCGCATCGCTCGGCCCCCGACCTCCCACCGAAACCGGGAACTCCTCGAAATTTTCCTCCCCCTTGCTTCTACCATGGTTTTTTCCATCATGGACGGCCCAAAGAATGTCATGCAGCTGCGTCTCCGGCCCGCCCAGGACGAAAAGCCCATTTTCATCATGATTTTTGTCATTGAAGTGGGAGCCCACCACATCTATGATGATACCGGTTTTGTCACAATTATCGTCATAAAAGTGTCATATGTATGACAGAAAAAATTTCGTTCGGCCCAAAATGTCACGGATGTGTCTTTTTTTTGTAGTGGTTGGATTCATATTTCAACATAGTTTTCAATGATATAATTTTTGGTAACATTTATGAATGTTTTGTTAGTTCAATCTATAGTCAAAATTTGACACAATATACAATGGGGACCAATAAACCAGGACGGAGGTAGTACTGACACTACCCACTATGAAGGTAGTAACATAGACTAGTAATGTATGCATGTTAGTACTAGTCTATGTTACTATCCACTATGACCAGCCTAAGTCGAGGCGCAGATACCAAGGAGGGCCTGGTTGTGTCTATACTTGGACAACTCACATGATTGCATGCGCACCAGGCAGACGAAGCTCGTGTCGTGTGTGGCCCGCACATTAACCAAAACCTCGCGCCTCCAGCTTAGCTTCCGCATCTTAAACTTCTCAATCTCAAGGCCAAGGAGCAACGTGAAACCTATGATAAATCCAATCGGATGGTTGAGAACAGTTCAATTCGTAGCTACAAATGCGTGTGAGAGAGAGGACGAGTGCGTGCATGCACCTCTTATCTTCCTGTATAACGTACTAAACTCAGAGTACAAGTGTATGTGGGTGGCATCGACCTAGGGAGCTAGAGATGGTGCGCGCGAGAAGTCCCGAGAGATAGGTGTAATGCGTCTGGAAAAAAAAGACTAGTCTATAGCTCGCCACGAGGCTATTCTTGTCGAACGCCCAAATAACCGTAAGATATGTATCCAACGGTGCCAGTTATTGCACGTACAAAGCATTAGAAAAAGAACTACCGTGGCATATGCTACACCACGACCGAGAACATGTGCCCATGTTATGCCATCCGGAAATAGTGTTGCACTTCGAAACTAGAACCGTCAATAAATTTTGAGCTTGCGTCTCGTCACATTCCAAATTACTACTACCACGCTATATTTGATTGCAAACCTATTCACACCGATCACAACCTAAACGGTTTCCCACTTAGGAGCATATTAGTACTCGGTTATAAATACTACTATGCCAAGATGACTGCACATTCCTCCTCAACTCATCATCCACAAAAACAAACAAGTCATTCAGCATCCTTCCCTTAAATGCCGCCATGGCCAGCGTGAGTTCTGGGTCGAGAGATTACCACCAGGGAGAGGCAAGCATGGAAGCGGAAGCACGAGAGATGTCCCGCCTTACCGCGAAAGCAGCCGACATGTCCCGCCACACGGAAGTAGCACCACAGAGGTCCTGCCGCGCCGCCAAAGCAGCACGGAGGTCCCGCCGCACCGTCGATGCAGTAGACTGGTCCGGCCGCACCGCAGAAGCAGCAGAGATGTCCGACCGCGCCGCGAATGTAGCACAGTGTCTCCCAGGCCTTGGCGGCAGGAAAAAAATGTCTCATGGCGGCGATGATCGTCTCCAACAGTATCTATAAATTTTTTATTGTCCCATGCTATTATATTATCTGTTTTGGATGTTTAATGGGCTTTAATATACTCTTTTATATTATTTTTGGGACTAACCTATTAACCGGAGGCCCAGTGCAAATTGTTGTTTTTTTGCCTATTTCAGTGTTTTATAGAAAAGGAATATCAAACGGAATCCAAACGGAATGAAACCTTTGCGAGGATCGTTTTTGGAATAAACGCAATCCAGGAGACTTGGAATGGAAGTCAAGGAAGCAATGAGGTGGCCACGAGGTAGGAGGGCGCGCCCAGGGGGTAGGGGCGCCCCCACCCTCGTGGGCCCCTCGTAGCTCAACCGACCTACTTCTTTCGCCTATATATAATCATATACCCTGAAAACATCCAGGGGAGCCACGAAACCACTTTTCCACCGCTGCAACCTTCTATATCCGTGAGATCCCATATTGGGGCCTTTTCCGGCGCTCCGCCGGAGGGGAATCAATCACGGAGGGCTTCTACATCAACACCATAGCCTCTCCGATGATGTGTGAGTAGTTTACCACAGACCTTCGGGTCCATAGTTATTAGCTAGATGGCTTCTTATCTTTTTTTGGATCTCAATACAAAGTTCTCCTCGATCTTCTTGGAGATCTATTCGATGTTATACTTTTTGCGGTGTGTTTGCCGAGATCCGATGAATTGTGGGTTTATGATCAAGATTATCTATGAAAAATATTTGATTATTCTCTGAATTCTTATATGCATGATTTGATATATTTGAAAGTCTCTTTGAATTATCGGTATAGTTTGGCCTACTAGATTGATCTTTCTTGCAATGGGAGAAGTGCTTAGCTTTGGGTTCAATCTTGCGGTGTCCTTTCCTAGTGACAGCAAGGGCAGCAAGGCACGTATTGTATTGTTGCCATCGAGGATAAAAAGATGGGGTTTATATCATATTGCTTGAGTTTATCCCTCTACATCGTGTCATCTTGCCTAATGCGTTACTCTGTTCTTATGAACTTAATACTCTAGATGCATGCTGGATAGCAGTCGATGTGTGGAGTAATAGTAGTAGATGCAGACTCATTTCAGTCTACTTGACACGGACGTGATGCCTATGTTCATGATCATTCCTAGATATTCTCATAACTATGCGCTTTTCTATCAATTGCACGGCAGTAACTTCTTCACCCACCATAATATATGCCATGAGAGAAGCCACTAGTGAAACCTATGGCCCCCGGGTCTATTTCACATCATATTAGTTTCCTTTCAACTAGCTATTTCTGTCGCTGTTTATTTTGCAATCATTATTTTCCAATCTATACAACAAAAATACCAAAAATATTATCTTATTATCTTTATCAGATCTCACTTTTGCAAGTGGCCATGAAGGGATTAACAACCCCTTTATCGCGTTGGTTGCAAGGTTCTTGATTGCTTGTGCAGGTACTAGGCGACTTGCGTGTAGTCTCCTACTGGATTGATACCATGGTTCTAAAAAACTGAGGGAAATACTTACGCTACTGATACGTCTCCAACGTATCTATAATTTATGAAGTATTCATGCTATTATATTGTCCATCTTGGATGTTTATGGGCTTTATTAAACACTTTTATATTATTTTTGGGACTAACCTATTAACCCAGAGCCCAATGCCGCCATCGTTTTTCCCTTGTTTCAGTGTTTCGAAGAAAAGGAATATCAAACGGAGTCGAAACGGAATGAAACCTTCTGGAGAAGTTATTTTTGGAAAGAAAGCAACCCGGGAGACTTGGAGTCCATGTTAAGAAAGCAACGAGGAAGGCACGAGGCAGGGGGGCGCCCCCCCCCCCTTGGCGCGCCCTCCACCCTCGTGGGCCCCTGGTGGCTCTCCTGACGTACTTCTTCCACCTATATATATCCATATACCCTAAAACGATCGGGGAACAGGATAGATCGGGAGTTCCACCGCCGCAAGCCTATGTAGCCACCAAAAACCAATCGGGACCCTATTCCGGCACCCTGCCTGAGGGGGGATCCCTCACCGGTGGCCATCTTCATCATCCCAACGCTCTCCATGACGAGAAGGGAGTAGTTCACCCTCGGGGCTGAGGGTATGTACCAGTAGCTATGTGTTTGATCTCTCTCTCTCTCTCTCTCTCTCTCTCTCTCTCTCTCTCTCTCTCTCTCTCTCTCTCGTGTTCTTGAGGTGACACGATCTTGATGTATCACGAGCTTCGCTATTATAGTTGGATCTTATGATGTTTCTCCCCCTCTACTCTCTTGTAATGGATTGAGTTTCCCCTTTGAAGTTATCTTATCGGATTGAGTCTTTTAATGATTTGAGAACACTTGATATATGTCTTGCGTGGGATACCCGTGGTGACAATGGGGGATTCTATTGATTCACTTGATGTATGTTTTGGTGATCAACTTGCGGGTTCCGCCCATGAACCTATGCATAGGGGTTGGCACACGTTTTCGTCTTGACTCTCCGGTAGAAACTTTGGGGCACTCTTTGAGGTTCTATGTGTTGGTTGAATAGATGAATCTGAGATTGTGTGATGCATATCGTATAATCATACCCATGGATACTTGAGGTGACACTGGAGTATCTAGGTGACATTACGGTTTTGGTTGATGTGTGCCTTAAGGTGTTATTTTACTACGAACTCTAGGGTTGTTTGTGATACTTATAGGAATAGCCCAATGGATTGATCGAAAAGAATAACTTTGAGGTGGTTTCATACCCTACCATAATCTCTTCATTTGTTCTGTGCTATTAGTGACTTTGTAGTGACTCTTTGTTGCATGTTGAGGGATAGTTATATGATCCAATTATGTTATTATTGTTGAGAGAACTCGCACTAGTTAAAGTATGAACCCTAGGCCTTGTTTCCTAGCATTGCAATACCGTTTACGCTCACTTTTATCATTAGTTACCTTGCTGTTTTTATTTTTTCAGATTACAAAAACCTTTATCTACCATCCATATTGCACTTGTATCACCATCTCTTCTCCGAACTAGTGCACCTATACAATTTACCATTGTATTGGGTGTGTTGGGGACACAAGAGACTCTTTGTTATTTGGTTGCAGGGTTGTTTGAGAGAGACCATCTTCAACATACGCCTCCCACGGATTGATAAACCTTAGGTCATACACTTGAGGGAAATTGCTATTGTCCTACAAACCTCTGCACTTGGAGGCCCAACAACGTCTACAAGAAGAAGGTTGCGTAGTACACATCAAGCAGTTTTTGGCGCCGTTGCCGGGGAGGTGAGTGCTTGAAGGTATATCTTTAGATCTTGCAATCGAATCTTTTTGTTTCTCGTTTTATCACTAGTTTAGTCTATAAAATAAAACTACAAAAAAATGGAATTGAGTTTGCCTCATACGCTTCATCTTTTTAATATCTTTCGTGAGTATGATGGAAAAGAAAATTGTGACAAAGTGTTAGAAGAAGAATGCATTAAAATGTTTGGCACTAAATCTTGAATGATGAGCATGATTGCAATGTTGTTAGTATGAACTCCTTGAATATCCATAGTACTAATGATGATTGCACTAGTTATGATGAAAATGTCTCCTATAAACATGTCAATTTTTGTGGAGTGCATTGGGTTTGCAAGTACACACCAAATAGGGAAGATAGATATTGCAAGACGCATAAGCATTTAGAAACTAAATTGTTGCAAGAAAGGTTAGATGTTTGTGCTGAAAGATTCAATATTTATCGCCATCCTTGTGAACTTTGCAATGAACATGGTCATTTGAAGCTCCAATGCTATTTGTTTCATGATCAAGTCGTGTCCAAAAATTGTGATAACTTGATTACCCTTGAGCATCATAGAGAGCTTAGCCTTCTTTTGGGTTATGAAGAAAAGAAACGTATAACCAAGGGTATTCCAAAATTTAATCTCGATAAATTTCTTGATTTTGATCTAGAGGAAATTTATATGTATTGTGCGGTGAATTTCATTGAAAACCCTTATATTGCCAATTACATAAAGAAAAGAAAACAACTAGAAGATGAAGATAATACTAACAAAAGGGAAGAGACTTCCCAATATTATCCTATTATTTCTTATGATGAATCAGGAAATGAGGAGGAGCCTTCTATTCAACCAATCTCATTAATAAGGGGCTCCAAAAAGAGGATTGAACCCGCACATGACGTGGTGAAGAAGAAAAGAAAAAGGAAGAGAGGTAAAAAGATATCTCTCCCAAATAATGTTGCTCCTATTATTGTTGTGCCTCATGAAAATGAATCAAAAATAATTGTGGAAGATGATGCACTTGATGATGATCTCGTTATGCCTATTGCCTGTTGTGATGATTATGATTGGGAAGATAATGATACTCCTTATGATCTTGAAAATCTTTTTGGCACTTGCTTGGAAGAATATGATAATTGCTATACTATTGGTGCTATCCATACTATTAATGATGAGAGTGATCATGCTTATGATATGAAAAGGCCCAAGCTTGGGGATGCTATGTTTGAAGTAGATGATGTTTTTGAGAATATATTTGCTGCAATTAATGTTTGTCCCAAGCTTGGGGATGCTATGTCTAATGAAGATGATATTTTTAGCCTCTCAAGTTTCGATATGCAAATTTATAATGATGATAGCTTGCCTCCTACTTATGATGATTATATTTTTGAAAGTGGATTTGGAGAGGTCATGACTTTATTTAGTGATGTATCTACTATCGTGGAAGAGGTTTCAATTGATTATGATGAGAACAAAGTTGCTAGTTATGATGATTATTGTGATGAAACTTATGCTATAAAAAGTAGTGATGATTATATTTATAAAACTTGTCATGATTGTGATTACCCTTTTTCTGAACATTACTCTTTTAATGTGGAAACAATTTATAGTATTCAAGTCTCTTATGATACTCCCACTATTCCGAATGAGAAGAATTTTGCTTATGTGGAGAGTAATAAAATTTCTATGCTAGTAGATTATGAAAAGAATGCTTTAGGTGCTGGTTATATTGCTGAGTTCATTCATGATGCTACTGAAAATTATTATGAGGGAGGAATATATGCTTGTAGGGATTGCAATAATATCAAGTTTCCTCTCTATGTGCTTAAAGTTTTGAAGTTATGCTTGTTTTGCCTTCCTATGCTAGTTGATTATTGTTCCCATAAGTTATTTTCTCAAAAAATACCTATGCATAGGAAGTGGGTTAGAATCAAATGTTCTATTCATATTCTTCATGATGCTCTCCTTATGTTTCATTTTTTTATCTTCTATGTGAGCATCATTGAAATCATCATGTCTAGCTAGGGGCGTTAAACGATAGCGCTTGTTGGGAGGCAACCCAATTTTATTTTAGTTTCTTGATTTTTGGTTCTGTTTAGGAATAAATAATACATCTAGCTTATGTTTAGATGTGGTTTTGTGTTTTAATTAGTGTTTGTGCCAAGTAGAACCTTTGGGAAGACTTGGGTGAAGTCTTTATGATCATGCTGTAAAAAACAGAAACTTTAGCGCTCACGAGATTAGCTAAAACTTTTTGCTGGAGAGTGCTATTTAGTTGATTCTTTTTGCAGATGATTACTAGACAAATACCTCAGGTCCACCAATTTATTTTGTAATTTTTGGAGTTCCAGAAGTTTGCGGTAGTTACAGATTACTACAGACTGTTCTGTTTTTGACAGATTCTGTTTTTCGTGTGTTGTTTGCTTATTTTGATGACTCTATGGCTAGTAAAATAGTTTATAAACCATAGAGAAGTTGGAATACAGTAGGTTTAACACCAATATAAATAAAGAATGAGTTCATTACAGTACCTTGAAATGGTTTTTTGTTTTCTTTCGCTAACGGAGCTTATGATTTTTTTGTTAAGTTTTGTGTTGTGAAGTTTTCAAGTTTTGGGTAAAGATTCGATGGACTATGGAATAAGGAGTGGCAAGAGCCTAAGATTGGGGATTCCCAAGGAACCCCAAGGTAATATTCAAGGATAACCAAGAGCCTAAGATTGGGGATGCCCCGGATGGCATCCCCTCTTTCGTCTTCGTTCATCGGTAACTTTACTTGGAGCTATATTTTTATTCAACACATGATATGTGTTTTGCTTGGAGCGTCATTTTATTTTCTTTAGACTTGCTTGCTGTTTGAATAAAATACCAAGATCTGAAATTCTTAAACGATAGAGAGTCTTCACATAGCTACATAATTATTTAACTACTCATTCATCTTCAATTATATCTTTTTGGAGTAGTTTGTCATTTACTCGTGTGCTTCATTTATATCCTATGTGTAAATGGTTGAATGATTTGAATGTCATAAATCTGAAATTATATATGTTTCATATGCCTTTCCCATGGGGAGTAATGCCTTCACATATAAGAAGTAGAGGTGGTAAATTTATTGAAGGTTAGCAAACATTGTATTGGTCACTTGAACAATTCATGAAAGAATATTGAAGGAAGAGAGATTTCACATATAAATATACTATCTTGGACATCTTCTACGATTGTGAGCCCCATTAATTATTTTCAAACCTGAGCAAATTAGTTGAAGTTGGACAAGGAAGACAACATAATGAGTTATGCTTGGGTATATTTGTATATAAGTTATATTGTTATGGATCCTCTAACATGTGGTGCTTGCTATTTAGAATCCTTTGCTAGCCAAAATATCTGTACTAAGCGGGAATACTGCTTGTGCATCCAAACTCCTTGAACCAAGTTTCTTCTATGAGTGTCCACCATATCTACCTATATGCGGTATTTACTTGCCGGTAAATTTGCATGTGCCAAACTCTAAACCTTCAAATAATAATCTGTTTTGTATGCCCGAATCGCTCATGTAGCGACTAGGGGCTAGCAGTATCTTCCATGCTAGGTGGGTTATTCTCACGATGAGTGGACTCTGCTCATCATTCATGGGAAAATGGCTGGTAACTGGGATGACCAGTCCCATGATCAAAAGATCAAAATCAAATCAAAAATAATTGCAAACAAAACTCCCCCAGGTTTGATGTTAGTTGGAGGCACCCGTTGTTTCAGCCAATCCATGGATTGATGATTTTTGGTGGAGGGGGAGTAAAAATCTTTACCTTTCTGTTTGGAAACCGCCTATAATGTATTTAGTATGGAAGATATTGGGAACTCTTGGTCGTTATGTTGACAATGAAAGCATACCTCTCAAAATTATTTTCATCATGTTTTTGCTTCGAGCTCTGGCACCTCTGCAAATCCCTGCTTCCCTCTGCGAAGGGCCTATCTTTTATTTTTATGCATGAGTCAGTAGTATTCCTTCTCATTCCAACCTACTCTTTAGTTGGCAAGCATCATGTGATGGAAAGATCTAAGCATATATGGCCATTCAAATATATTTGAGCATGAATTATTATTGTTGACATTACCCTTGAGGTAAAAGGTTGGGAGGCGAAACATTAAGCCCCTATCTTTCTCTGTGTTTGATGAATACTATTTGCCAAAAATATGCTTTGAGTGGTAGCAATCATGGAAGACTAAATGATAGTTGAGTATGTGGGATTTGCTAAATCAAAGCTCTGACATAGACTCTTCCTGAAAATAAGATGAATTGTAATTGTTTGATGACTAATAACACGGTTTGTCAGTTTTCAAGAAGGTTTGTGATCTATACTTTAACATGTGAATAGTTTATTACTTGATCATGAAAAGTTCTATGAGTTGAGCTACTGTTATGACATATGATGATGCTAGAAAAGGTGATTGAAATTATCATTGATCAAACTTGTGCACCTGCTAGCATTCACACTTCATAAATTATTTCTTTTATCATTTACCTACTCGAGGACGAGCAGGAATTAAGCTTGGGGATGCTGATACGTCTCCAACGTATCTATAATTTATGAAGTATTCATGCTATTATATTGTCCATCTTGGATGTTTATGGGCTTTATTAAACAATTTTATATTATGTTTGGGACTAACCTACTGACCCAAAGCCCAGTGCCAGTTCCTGTTTTTTCCCTTGCTTCAGTGTTTCGAAGAAAAGAAATATCAAATGGAGTCGAAACGGAATGAAACCTTCTGGAGAAGTTATTTTTGGAAAGAAAGCAACCCGGGAGACTTGGAGTCCACGTCAAGAAAGCAACGAGGAAGACACGAGGCAGGGGGCGCGCCCTCCACCCTAAAACGATCGGGGAACAGGATAGATCGGGAGTTCCGCCGCCGCAAGCCTCTGTAGCCACCAAAAACGAATCGGGACCCTATTCCGGCACCCTGACGGAGGGGGGATCCTCACCGGTGGCCATCTTCATCATCCCGGCGCTCTCCATGACGAGGAGGGAGTAGTTCACCCTTGGGGCTGAGGGTATGTACCAGTAGCTATGTGCTTGATCTCTCTCTCTCTCTCTCGTGTTCTTGAGGTGACACGATCTTGATGTATCGCGAGCTTTGCTATTATAGTTGGATCTTATGATGTTTCTCCCCCTCTACTCTCTTGTAATGGATTGAGTTTCCCCTTTGAAGTTATCTTATCGGATTGAGTCTTTTAATGATTTGAGAACACTTGATGTATGTCTTGCGTGGGATACCCGTGGTGACAATGGGGTATTCTATTGATTCACTTGATGTATGTTTTGGTGATCAACTTGCGGGTTCCACCCATGAACCTATGCATAGGGGTTGGCACACGTTTTCGTCTTGACTCTCCGGTAGAAACTTTGGGGCACTCTTTGAGGTTCTATGTGTTGGTTGAATAGATGAATTTGAGATTGTGTGATGCATATCGTATAATCTACCCATGGATACTTGAGGTAACATTAGAGTATCTAGGTGACATTAGGGTTTTGTTTGATGTGTGTCTTAAGGTCTTATTTTACTACGAACTCTAGGGCTGTTTGTGACACTTATAGGAATAGCCCAATGGATTGATCGGAAAGAATAACTTTGAGGTGGTTTCATACCCTACCATAATCTCTTCGTTTGTTCTCCTCTACTAGTGACTTTGGAGTGACTCTTTGTTGCATGTTGAGGGATAGTTATATGATCCAATTATGTTATTATTGTTGAGAGAACTTGCACTAGTGAAAGTATGAACCCTAGGCCCTGTTTCCTAGCATTGCAATACCGTTTACGCTCACTTTTATCATTAGTTACCTTGCTGTTTTTATTTTTCAGATTACAAAAACCTTTATCTACCATCCATATTGCACTTGTATCACCATCTCTTCGCCAAAATAGTGCACCTATACAATTTACCATTATATTGGGTGTGTTGGGGACACAAGAGACTCTTTGTTATTTGGTTGCAGGGTTGTTTGAGAGAGACCATCTTCAACCTACGCCTCCCACGGATTGATAAACCTTAGGTCATCCACTTGAGGGAAATTTGCTACTGTCCAACAAACCTCTGCACTTGGAGGCCCAACAACGTCTACAAGAAGAAGGTTGCGTAGTAGACATCAGCTACTTTGCTGCATCACCCTTTCCTCTTCAAGAGAAAACCAATGCATGCTCAAGAGTTAGCAAGAAGGATTTCTGGCGTCGTTGCCTGGGAAATCTACGCTCAAGTCAATACATACCAAGTACCCATCATAAACTCTTCGCCCTCGCATTACATTATTTGCCATTCGCCTCTCGTTTTCCTCTCCCCCACCTCTGAAACGATTTTCGAAAACCTTTGCCTTTTCTTCGCCTTCTTCTCGTATGTCTTTTTGTTTGTGTTTCCACGTGCCTTCTATTTGCCTGCATCTTTTCTTGCTAAAAATCTATTGATATGGATCCACTTAAAGTGTTCTACTTGGATCACCTTCGATCCTTATGCGCTTGTGCTGAAACCCCAACTAGCCAAGTTGATGGGAAATCTTTAGATGAGCATGCTCGTTTTGTGCGTCACCGTTGGTCTGAAAAAGGGAGACTCTTATGGGATCAAATAAACAGATTGCTGTGTTATTATTGGAATCTTTGTGAAATTTATGATTTTACTTGTTGCTCTAAGAACCCTAAAAACACCTTCCCTACCTATGTGAGTTTAATGAAAATGAAATCTTATCTTCTTATGCAAAGAGTGTTTATAGTTACTATGGTATCGAACAAATTGAAGAATTTGTTGCTTTTAAGGGTGCTTATGAAGTTGCTTCTTTGATTGAAAAGTATGATATTACTCTCTACGAATCTGAAAATTTTGACATACTTAAATATTGCTATGAAAACTATGCTCATAATGTCTATGTCAAAGAATTTATTGAGAGAACGACTGTTGCTTTGGAAGAAAATAAAGATATGCATGATGTCACAACCCTAGTTCTATTAATACCTAGTGCTAGCATCTGGTGTTGCATCATGTTTAAAATTTCAGTTAAACCTGAAATGGGGATTGCCTAAACCCTAGCATCAAAGGAATCCACTAGGTTCAACTAAAATATTCTCTGTGAATCCAAATGGCTTTCAAAAATGTTCATCATTTCTGGAAAATGCTGGAAACATTAACCAGAGGTGTTGCACCTTTTTCCATGTCATATTTGGGCTCTGGATTAAATCATATGCTATTTGCAATTGCGCATTTAAATGCTATATAATATTTTAAATGCTCAACTAATTCTGAACTTAAGTGAGGGCTGTTGGGAATATTCCAAAAAGAGCCCATAATTATTTTCAGGATTTTTGAAAACGTTTCGGTATTTTAAATAAAGCCCGGAAGTTACAGAAAAATAGAAAACAGAAAACAATTTAGAAAGAGAGAGAGAGAGAACGCCTACCTGGGCCACTTACCTGGCCAGCCCACCTGGCAGCCCACTACTGTGCTAGGCCCAGCCAGCCACCGCACCGTCTTCAACCTCCTGCCAGTAGGCAGGAGGGCGTGTGTCCGACGCGCGCACGCACGCGCGAGGCCACCTCCAGCCCGCCTGCTTGCGCTGGACGCCTCCTGCGACGCCACGCACTCCCCCTGGACCCCCTGCACCTCTCCTCCCTCTTCCTCGAGCGCTCTTCCCTCCTCTGCCTTTCTTCCACGGCAGCCCGAACAAGCCGGAGCGCGCTACCGCAAACACCGCAGCCACCAGCCGCCACCTCGCCTCTCCAACGCGTCCCCGAGCTCCGCCGTACCGCCCTCGTCCTCCCCTTCGTCTCACGCGACCGAAAGAGTCCCAACGCGTCGCCATCATCGTCATCATCACCAACGGTCACCGGAGATTGCCACCGTCGCTCCATCGACCCCGACGCCTTCCCCGAGCTGTCGAGCACTCCATCAGACGCGCTGTGAGCTCCCGGTCACCTTCCCCCTCACCCGTGGCCTATTCCTCACCGTAGACGCTGATTCGAAGAAGACCGAAACTTGACGCCGCCGTGGTTCCTCACCGCCGTGGTCTGAGCCACCGCAGCTCGCACCCGCGCGTGTCACCATGCTCAGCAGCTCCGCAGGAAACCAACGCCACCTTCAGCTATCTCCCCAGCGCACCGCAGCATCGCGCCGCTTGAGCCCGAGCTCCGGCAGCCGCCGCGAGCCAGGTTCCGGTGAGCTCCGGCCACCCCAGCTCCAGCCGCCGCCACCGCTGGATGCGCGCGAGCGCCAGCAAGCCGTAGATGCAAACCGTTCGTCGAGCCGTGCCCTGTGCGGCATTTCCGAGTCGCGCCGCCCTATCTGACCTCGCCGGCGGCTAAACGCCGGCGGGTTGACCGCCTTGACCGCCGGTGGATTAGCCCCGGTTGACCTGGGGATTTGACCTCCCCTGGGTCTATGACATGTGGGCCCTGCCCGGCTAATCAATCTAGTTTAGGTGTATACTTAATTAGTTTGACCTAGGTTAGTGCTAATTAAACTAGGTTAGTTTAGTTAGACACTGACACGCGGGCCCCACTGGTCAGTTTGACCTGGGTCGCCTGCTGACTCGCTTATGTCATGTCGATGCAAAGGTTGACGCAATTATTCATTTTCGGAATTAGTTTAATTCTAGATAATTAGAAAATCCAGAAATGTGCCTAAACTTCAAAAATTCATAGAAATTCAACCGTAACTCCAAATAAGATAAATTATATATGAAAAATGATCATAAAAATACAATCTATCCATCTGTACCATTTTCATGCATGTTTGAACAACTTAAGTTGCTGTATAAGACAATTTGAATTAATGGCATTTGAAATGTCATATATGGAGTTTGAATTTGAATCTTGGATTCAAACCAACTCCATTTAACATGTTCTAGCTTGCATTAGCCCAAAACACATTCATATTGCCATGTCATGATCATGCATCATATTGTCGCATTGCATTGATTGTGTTCTTCCTCTCTTGCGGTGATGTGCCCCTCTCGATGAGCGACATACCAACGATGAGTTCGATGACACCGATGAAGAACTATATTATCTTCAGAAGTGCCAGGCAAGCAAAACCCCCTTGTTCATTCCGATGCAATCCCACTCTCTCGCTCCTGCTCTCTTTTACTGCATTAGGACAACAACGATTCAACTGTTACATGCTGCGGTAGATGAACCCCTTTATCCTCTGCATGACCTGTCATTCCACAGTAAATAGATGAAACCCACTACCATGAGTAGGAGTTGTTTGAGCCCTGATGTGCCTACTCATTCATGCTTATTTTTCATACCTGCTACTGCTTAGAGTTGAGTCGGGTCTGGTTCATCGAGGATGAACCAGAGGTGTGTGAACATGTCCTACTGTGTGTGAGCTAAGTGTGTGAACACGATTTGGTAAAGGTAGCGGTGAGAGGCCATGTAGGAGTACATGGTGGGTTGTCTCATTGCAGCCGTCCTCGGGAACTGAGTTCTGTGTTTGTGATCCATGAAACAGTTACTACCACACATTGGGATCCTTAATTGACTCTCTCGGCTTCTTAACCACCCTTGTTCTCTGTCCAGGAGTTGCAACTAGTTTCTGGTGTTTGTAGGATATGTGTTGGAGGCCGTGCGTAGCGCTGACCCTAGGGGTGGGCTATGATGCGGTAGATACACCGTGGCCGGTGTAGCGAATGCCCGCTTGGTATCTGGGAACCTGCACACATCGCTCAGGGCCGTTAGTGGAAACCTCGGCCGGACTCCCTGCGGATGGAACCCGAATAGGCGATAAACCTGGACTAGGGACTTGAGTGTTTAGGTAGGCCGTGGCCGACACCCTCGCTGGGCTTCCGCTGAAGGTTGCTGAGTACATGTCGTAAACGGCGATAAGTGGTGAGAGCGTGTGAAGAAGTACACCCCGCAGGTTAATATGATCTATTCAATAGCCGTCTCCACGGAAAAGGACTTCGGGTTGCCTATAACAGTTCATAGACAAGTGAAAGTGGATACTCTAAAATGCACAAGATAAGCGTGAGTGCTATGGATGGCGTTCTCGAGGGAGACGGGGCGGGTCCATAGTGTTGTATTGATATGGTGAATATGTGGACTCGCAGCGCCACCTCAAAAGAGTTACTTGCAATGTAGTTCAGATAGCCACCGAGTCAAAGCTGGCTTGCTGCAGTCAAACTCCACCACCCCTTTGTTGATAATGATGCATATGTAGATAGTTCTGATGTAAGTCTTGCTGAGTACGTTTGTACTCAGTTTGCTTATTTTATGTTTTGCAGAGAGACATCAGTCTCGCTAGTAGTTCCGCTTGGACTTTGACGTTTAGCTTGTTACCTCAGCTACGATCTAGTGCCCTCGGCAGGATGTGGTAGATAGTCAGGCTTCTCAGCCTTTTTCATTTGTAGATGTCTGTACTCAGACATGTTAAGCTTCCGCTTGTGCTTTGACTTGTATGCTCTGAGTGTTGGGTCATGAGACCCATGTTTGTAATATCTCGCTCCTCGGAGCCTAATGAATAAATATTTGAGTCGTAGAGTTATGTTGTGATGCCATGTTGTATTTACACATATTGAGCATATTGTGTGCATGTTTAAAATGCTTGGTATGTGTGGGATCCGACAATCTAGTTGTTTATCCTTGGCAGCCTCTCATATGGGGAAATGTAGTCTAGTGCTTCCTGAGCGATAGTAGTCCGCTACAGCCCGGTTCACCGGAGTCCTGCTAGCCCAGCACTACTGCTTTGGACACTTGACTGGCCGGCATGTGTTTCACTTCGTTCCTATGTCTGTCCCTTCGGGGAAATGTCACACGCTGATATCCGGAGTCCTGCCTAGCCCGCTACAGCCCGGGTTACCGAAGTCCTGTTAGCCCAGTGCTACAGCCCGGATTCATACGTTGATGACCGGCATGCTCGATGTGATTCATGTATGCCTGTCCCCATAGGTTAGCGCCGATTTGGGTTCACGACTAGCCATGTCGGCCCGGGTTCTCTATCATATGGATGCTAGCGACACCATCATATACGTGAGCCAAAAGGCGCAAACAGTCCCGGGCCATGGTAAGGCGACACCCGTGGGAATACCGTGCGTGAGGCCGCAAAGTGATATGAGGTGTTACCGGCTAGATCGATGTGACTTGGAATCGGGGTCCTGACACATGAATCTGTAGATAATGATGATTCCGATGATTTGATTGAAATGTCCCTTGATGAACATGATTCTTGCTATTCTTGTGGTCATGATGCTAATATTTATGAAGATGAATTTGCTATAGTTCCTTATGTTAAACATGAGATCGTTGCTATTGCACCCATACTTGGTAGTTCCTTTGATGAAAAGCATGTTTGCAATGATGTTATTATAAATTCTCTTAATGCAAATTGTGTTAATAATATGCAAAACCCTAAGCTTGGGGATGCTAGTTTTTCTATGTCTACTATTTGCTGCAATGATCATGATTGGGGTGATTCTTTTTATGATCTTGAAAATTTATTTAAGCCCCATGATGAATATGAGATTGATATTAGTGTTTGCAATAGTATTGAAAGTGGGTTTGGAAGAGTGTCAACTTTATATCCCACACATTTGGAGAATGTTCAATCTTATGGTATTTTTTATAAAAGTGGGTTTGGAGAGGTCATGACTTTAGTTAATGATAATCCCACTATTTTGGAAGAGTGTCAACTTTGCATGCATGTGGATCATGTTGAGAATATGTGATGTGATTGATAGCTATTTTATTGAATTTTGTCGGCGTTCTGGGAACGGGGGTCCCCAGACTTGCCTGCCTGCGGCCTGCGGCGTGGCTCAAAGGAGCCCCAGGACGGCCCATCTTCATCAATGCAAACTCAAGACCCTCGCGAGGGGCCAAGCCTCGCGGGGCGGACGACCAAGAGCTTACTCAGGCACGGCCTCGTCAGGCTGGCTCATGAGGAGGCGGAGAGTTCAAGGCAGGGTAGCTCGCGAGGTGCCCGTGACGCAAGCCATGACGACCAAGGGCGCCGGTCGGGCGCCAGCCGCGCAGCGTCCTCCTTTCCTCTTTGGTGCAAAGGGAGCAAGCGCAGGCGAGAGCATCAAGCAAAGGCATCCGTTTCGGTGCAACAAGACCAAGACCAGCCCCAACGGCTGGAATGCGATCATCGTGGAGCCCAAGCAAAGGCGTCATCACCGAGCCTTTGGCGGCGAGGACCAACTTTAGTCGGGATAAGTGTACCCGCTGTTCCCCTTCAAAATGGCCAATTGTTGGCGCCCTTCCCGCTCAATATTTGGGAAGAGGCCCAGGGCCTTCGTCTATATAAGTAGAGCTAGCCACCATAGTAGAGAGATCCCCCCGACGATCGGATAGAGGGGGAAGCACCCGAAGAGAGAGAGAGAGAGAGAGAGAGAGAGAGAGAGAGAGAGAGAGAGAGAGAGAGACAGAGACATAGACAGAGACAGACAGACAGAGAGAGAGAGAGAGAGAGAGAGAGAGACCCGAGCCTCAAGGTAGAGCGACGGGACGCCACTTAGCAGTTCATCGCATCCACCAAGAACAGACCCTCGCGAGGCTGTTCTTCCCGGTACTATTCCTCGTCAGCCCAAGAGGCAATCCACACACCACACACTAGAGTAGGGTATTACACCACGATGGTGGCCTGAACCAGTATAAATCTTGCGTCTCTTGTGCTGTTCTTGTTAGTAGTTTAGGTCCCTGCGATTCGGCGAGGTACGAGACGGTGGAGGGTTGGATCTCCGCGCGCACCCCAGAGTTCGAACCTTAAGGGTCTGCCGGAACCCGAAATCCGACATTTGGCGCGCCAGGTAGGGGTGCACCGGAATCTGCCTTTCGTCGCCTCGTTCTTCCACGACCACCGCAACCATGTCTGACACTCGTCGGGCTCGCGCCGAGCGCCGAGCCACCCTCGCCTCCCATGTCGCCCAGACGGCTCAAGTCGGCAGGCATCCTCGTCGTTCCCCGTCACCTGCTGTCAACGCCGCCACCGGCCCGGCGGGGAACGAGCAGCAAGCGTCGTCCCATTACCCGTCCATGATGCGGGACGGCCGCACCGCCACGCGTCCGCTCACCCCCGCTGGTTCTTCGTCGCGCGCGCCCCGCGCGGCCATGGAGGCCCGAGCTGCACTCATCGCGGCCAACGAGCTCCTGCGCTACCGCCCCGTCGACGACGTCTACGAAGAATGGCTCGACCGTGTCGCCGAGCTCGTCCGCGCTGCAGGAGGCGACCCCGCGCCGTCCGTCTCGCTGCACCGCACCCCGCCCCGCACGGACGATGAAGCTCCCGGGGCGCCTCAGCCACCTCCTCCTCAAGACGGCGCCCGGCACCAAGGCGCGCGGCCCCTGGGTGGAACCCGTTCCGCCAGGCGCCGGTGCGGCAAGAGCAGACCTGCCAAGAAGTTCCTCGCCCGCAAGAAGCTGCCCGAGCGCTCCCCGCTCCGGCACATCAAGACCCTGCGCTGCCCCCAGCCACGGCGCAGGGAGACCCACAAGACCAAGCTCTCCGCCGTCCGAGACCCCCCGCGGCCACGGCGGGCTGCCGCGCCTTCACCACCGAGCTGCGCAGCGTCGCGTGGCCCGCCAAGTTCAAGCCAGACCTGCCTCCACGCTACGACGGCACGGCTGACCCTACGGAGTTCCTCCAGCTCTACGAGCTGGGCATCGAGGCTGCCAACGGAGATGAAAGGGTCATGGAGAAATGGTTTCCCATGGCGCTCAAGGACGGAGCCCGCACCTGGCTCCTGAATCTGGCCCTAGGCACGATCTCTTCCTGGGCCGAGATGCGCACCCGCTTCATCGCCAACTTCCAAGGTACTCGCGACCGGCCACCCGCCGTGAGCGACATGCGCCGGATCAAGCAACAGCCAGGAGAAACCCTGCAAAAGTACATCCAGCGCTTCAACAACGCATGCCTCAAGATCCCCAGAGTAACGGAGGAGGCCATCATCTCTGCCTTCTCCGACGGCGTGTGCGACGTCAAGCTGAAGGAGGAGCTGGCAATGCATGAAGATCTGTGCACCTCCCTGGAGCTGTTCAACTTGGCGACCAAGTGCGCCAGGGCTGAGGAGGGGCGCCTCTCCCTCCTCAAGATGCCTGCCGTGGATCCCGAAGAGAAGAAGTCCAAGGCCAAGGACGTGAAGCGCAAGTGGGCTGCCGTGCTCGCAGCCGAACCAGACACCAAGCAAAGCAGTGATCAGCCCGAGTCTTCCAAGGGCAGCCGATACTGCGTGTACCACGACCTCCACACCCACAACACCAATGAATGTCAAGAGCTCCGAGCCGTGCGCGAAGGAAGGGTCGGCAGACGCCCTGAGCGCAGCGACCGGGGCTACGGCCGAGGAGGAGGAAGGAATGCAGGACGCTGGGAAGACCGCGGCCCGCGCCAAGGGTGGCGCGACCAACCTCGCGAGGACCGCTGGCAAGACCCACCTCGCGAGGGGGCTGGAGGATCAGCCTCGTGAGGATCGTCCGCAAGGGAACGCAGGCCTCCCTCCGCTGCCGCCGCCGCCAAGGAGAATCAAGACCGCCATCGACGAGGGGCTGGGGCTTCCAGAAGCGCGGCGATCGCTCGCATCCTGGGCGGAGCTCAAGCCCCAGCCTCTCACCGCATCTTCAAGCAGTTCGCCCGTGAAGTGAATGCAGTCCTCCCCAAGCTCGAGTCCACGCGCCCTCTCAGGTGGTCGGCATGCGCCATCACGTTCAGCTCGGCGGATCAGCTCAAGTGCGCAGCCGCAGCCGGAATTCTCCCAATGCTTTGCTCCCCAATCATCAGCAACGTGCTGGTCACCAAGACCCTCATCGACGGCGGAGCAGGGCTCAACGTCCTGTCCGTGGAGACATTCAACAATCTTCAAGTGCCCTACAGTCAGCTTCAGCCAACCAAGCCTTTCTCCGGAGTCACCGACGGCTCCACGGTCCCGATCGAGCAGGTTCGCCTTCCCGTCACCTTCGGGGCCCGCGACAACTACCACACCGAGCTCATCGACTTCGACGTCGCCCACATTCGCCTGCCGTACAACGCCACCCTCGGGTACCCGGCGTTGGCCAAGTTCATGGCCGTAACCCACCATGGCTACAACATCCTCAAGATGCCAGGAAGCGGCGGGGTTATCACGGTGCCCTGTGAAGAGAGAGATGCAGTGTGCTCCCTGGAGCGAGCTTTTCAGGCCGCATCGCTGGAAGACCTGCACCACAAGCAGCAGGATGCCTCCCGAGGCAGCACCCAAGAAGAAGAAGACACCGACCGCCCGGCTCTTCAAGAGACAGGCCCCTCAGGCCCTTGACCGGGCCAGGGGGAGCCTCCTTCCATCACATAGGAAAGGCGCCGCGCCTCCTCGGGCAGGGCTCGGGGCTCTCCTTGAGGGCCGCCGACCTCGCCAAGGTCTCGAGGAGGCGTTTGGGCACCACGGAGGCGTGTTTCAAGCACGTTTCGCAAGGAGCAAGACCAGGAGGACAGAACCTCAAGAGTTCATCGGCAAGGCCATCCAGAGCTATAGGAGTCAAGGGTCATGAGGGGCAGCCGCCGCCACTGCTGTGGCCCCCATCCAAAGCGAGGATGGTGGGTTCTTGTCTGCATCGACATACCAGGGCTCAACCGAGCCGCATCTCAAGAGCGCCTGCCCTCGCGAGTGGGACGCTTGCAGGGTCCGCCCACAGCTACGTGACGCATGCCTTATGGCTGCCAAACGCGGCTGCTGCGCACCAGCTGCCTCATGAGGACCATCCCGAGGCTCAAGAGGTCGAGCACGCCGCAGCCCTGGTGGAGATGGAGATGGCCCATGAGGAGCCGCCAGCGCCTCCGGAGCCTCCCGAGGCCCCTGGGCCTGGGGGCTCGTGAGGATCGGCTCCCGCAGCCCACCGAGTCTGCTACATCAACAACCCTTCAACCCCAACATCACCAGGTGACATCTGTAAGTTTTACTTCCGGCTGGGAGCGCCTTCAGGGCCGCATTATTCCCAGGCCGCGTGGGTCCGTCCCTGCGGCATGTATCCCTTTATTTCATGTCTTTAGCTTATCCTGTTGGGGGTGCCCCTCGGGCTGCTTCATCCCCAAGCCGCTCGGGCCGGTCCCAGCGGCATGTATCCTTCATGCGTTTTCCTTAGGATTATGCTCTCGTTCCACCATGCTTGTTATTTGGTGCCTTCTCCTGGGTGGCGAAATCTTGCACGTTAAAGGGGGGGTGCCTGAGCATCGCGACTCAGGGCTCTTACCGGCTCTCCGGCCCTCACCCTCTGGTCTTGTCCATGGCATCGCGACCTGGCTTGCCAGCGACGATAGAGACCAGCCCGAGAGCCGGGACCCGAGGACGTAGAGTTTCGCCATCCAATCCAGCTTGCGCGTTAAAGGGGGGGTGCCTGAGCATCACGACTCAGGGCTCCTACCGGCTCTCCGGCCCTCACCCTCTGGTCTTGTCCATGGCATCGCGACCTGGCTTGCCGGCCGACGGTAGAGACCAGCCGAGAGCCGGACCAAGACGAGAGCACCGCATCCGCCAATTTTGCAGGAACACACTCGAAGAAAAGGCCCAGAACCAGGCGCAACCCGCCTGGAGGTAGGGCCTCGTGAGTCCCGCGCTGGCTCACGGGTGCCCCGACACACCTGGCGAGGCCTCTCGCGCTTCTCCAAAGCAACTAACGACAGGACTAACGATCGCCCCGGCGAGCTCTTGTTCCTTTTGTGGTGAACCTGCAGGGTCTCTCCAAGGAGCATGAAACGACCTCGCTACGTAATCTCTCGTCGGCCAAGGCACAGGCCTGGCACCGCGCCAGGAAGCATCGTCCTAACCCTCGAGATAAGTCACCCTCCGGACATGCTAGTCATCGCAACACCATCCCCACACTCAATGCAACTCCGTGTTAGCAACGTCGCTCTCCTTTCTCACCGAACGATGGCTGCTTGAGCGCCAAGGGGGACCCCCTGAGCATCGCGACTCAGAGGCTCTTACCGGACCTCGGGCCGCTCACCTCCTGGCCTTGACCACGGCATCGCGACCTGGCATACCAGCGACGGCTGAAGCCGCCTTGGGACTGGGACCTGTCGGCGTAGAGCACCAAGCCCTCACGAGGTTTGAAAGGAAGAAACTGAGCTAGAACGGAATGAGCATCCCGCATTGCCTCATAACAAGGATCATATTGACAAACGAAGCTACAAATATCTTACAAGCCCCCGCGGGGTACATTCTTGGCTCCTCGCAGGAACAAAAGACGTGAATCCTAAGGAGTCCTATCTACAGGGACTACCACGGCAGACGCTATCATCAACAGTGGGCCACCCAGTCCAGAGCCAACCCCATCCAGATCAGGGGCGGCGACGGCCTGATGAGCTCGCCCTGCTCCGGGAGCGGCGCAGGCTCAGGGGCTCGTAGCTGTCGTCGCTCGTCTCCGGAGTCGCGAAGAGCTCGGCAGAGTCGCTGGGTCCTCCGGCGCCTTCGTCGCCTGAGAAGCTCCCAAGGGAGCGGGCGGTTGGCCTCTGTCTCACCACATCAGGACCCCGACCACCTCTCTCGGGGCAGCACTCCAGCCGGCGACCCTCCGCGTCGAAGAGCTTGAAGTACATCACCGAGCGTCGTCGTACCTGTGGATCGTGAGGGCGCCTCGTCCTGCAGACCCGGCAACCTCGCCCCAGCCTCGAGTCATGAAGACCTCGCCTGGGCACCATCGCAACCTACGCCTGTCGCGAGGGTGCCGCAGCCGGCGGCTGCAGCCAGAGTCGGGGCTCCTCACGGACGACGGAAGCGAAGAAAGAAGGAAGACGAATCCAAGACTTGGGAGGCGCGACGCTGGCACGAACTCCCGGCAGGAGCCCTCGGCGTGGACTCCAGGGGGGAAGACGCACACCTTCGTGACCAGCCGGCATCGTCGACGGCGCCGCTCGTGGCGCCCGGCGTCACCTCCTTTAGGGACACCAACCTGCGCATACAAGTGAAGAGGAAACCCTGGTGGCGGCCGCACGCGCCAGGGCACGGGTGCCTCCTCGCGCGCGCTCCTGCCCTGACACCAGAGAGCAAGCCGCTTCTTTGGGGGGAGCGGGTCAGGATCCTCTTGAGGAGCCTTTCCCTTCTCTTCCCTGGAGAACCGGCGGATCGGAGCCATGGCAACCAGACGAGACGAGGAGGAGGAGAAGCAGAAGGATAGACCGGAAGGGCGCGCGCCGTTCCGTACTTATAGCCGGCGGAGGCCAACCGTCGGCCTCCACGATCACCAGTCATCATGCCCAACTCTGCATGCAAGGACCTGTCGAAGCCGGGCGGTTACCAAGGAGTCGTGGGGGAGCAGGCTCCCACGTCCAATCAACCGCCACACGGCGCCCAAGGCCGCAGGCTGTTAGGGCCCACGACGCTTCGCACTTGCCCTTTCGCCTCTCTGCACGGCCAAGTCCGGGCGCGTCGTGGCCCCGGGGGCTACTGTCGGCGTTCTGGGAACGGGGGTCCCCAGACTTGCCTGCCTGCGGCCTGCGGCGTGGCTCCAAGGAGGCCCAGGACGGCCCATCTTCATCGACGCAAACTCAAGACCCTCGCGGGGCGGACGACCAAGAGCTTCCTCAGGCACGGCCTCGTCAGGCTGGCTCATGAGGAGGCGGAGAGTTCAAGGCAGGGTACCTCGCGAGGTGCCCGTGACGCAAGCCATGACGACCAAGGGCGCCAGTCGGGCGCCAGCCGCGTAGCATCCTCCTTTCCTCTTTGGTGCAAAGGGAGCAAGCGCAGGCGAGAGCATCAAGCAAAGGCATCCGTTTCGGTGCAACAAGACCAAGACCAGCCCCAACGGCTGGAATGCAGTCACCGTGGAGCCCAAGCAGGCGTCATCACCAGAGCCTTTGGCAGGCGAGGACTAACTTTAGTCAGGATAAGTGTACCCGCTGTTCCCCTTCAAAATGGCCAATTGTTGGCGCCCTTCCCGCTCAATATTTGGGAAGAGGCCCAGGGCCTTCGTCTATATAAGTAGAGCTAGCCACCATAGTAGAGAGATCCCCCCGACGATCAGATAGAGGGGGAAGCACCCAGAGAGAGAGAGAGAGAGAGAGAGAGAGAGAGACCCGAGCCTCAAGCTAGAGCGACGGGACACCACTTAGCAGTTCATCGCATCCACCAAGAACAGACCCTCGCGAGGCTGTTCTTCCCTGTACTATTCCTCATCAGCCCAAGAGGCAATCCACACACCACACACTGGAGTAGGGTATTACACCACGATGGTGGCCTGAACCAGTATAAATCTTGCGTCTCTTGTGCTGTTCTTGTTAGTAGTTTAGGTCCCTGCGATTCGGCGAGGTACGAGACGGTGGAGGGTTGGATCTCCGCGCGCACCCCAGAGTTCGAACCTTAAGGGTCTGCCGGAACCCGAAATCCGACAAATTTTCCTATGATCCTACATGTAATTATTATGACAGAGGAAAAATATGATTAGAAATTTTTCATGCTACTAAATTACCTCTCGTTATGTTGAGATTGCTATTGTTTCTTTCCGCTTCCTTGCATATGCTAGTTTTTGCTTGCTATGATAATTTGTTTACTTATAAGATGCCTATGCATAGGAAGTATGTTAGACTTAGATGTGTTTGTCACGTGTTCCATGATGCTCTCTTTGTGCTTCAATTCTTGTCTTTCATGTGAGCATCATTGAAATTATCAATGCCTAGCTAGGGGCGTTAAAACGATAGCGCTTGTTGGGAGGCAACCCAATTTTATTTTTGTTTCTTGCTTTTTGTTCCTGTTTAGTACTAAATAATTCATCTAGCCTATGTTAAGATGTGGTTTTATGTTTTAATTAGTGTTTGTTCCAAGTAGAACCTTTGGGAAGACTTGGGTGAAGTCTTTGTGATCTTGCTGTAAAAAACAGAAACTTTAGCGCTCACGAGATTAGCTGCCATTTTTTAATGGAGAGTGCTTTTAGGTTGATTATTATTGCAGATGATTAATAGATAAATTCCTCATGTCCACCAATTTATTTCGGAATTTTTGGAGTTCCAGAATTATACGTTTGATACAGATTACTACAGACTATTCTGTTTTTGACAGATTCTGTTTTTCGTGTGTTGTTTGCTTATTTTAATGAATCTATGGCTAGTATCGGGGGGTATGAACCATAGAGAAGTTGGAATACAGTAGGTTTAACACCAATATAAATAAAGGATGAGTTCATTACAGTACCTTAAAGTGGTGGTTTGTTTTCTTACACTAACGGAGCTCATGAGATTTTCTGTTTAAGTTTTATGTTGTGAAGTTTTCAAGTTTTTGGGTAAAGATTTGATGGATTTTGGAATAAGGAGTGGAAAGAGCCTAAGCTTGGGGATTCCCAAGGCACCCCAAGGTAAAATTCAAGGACAACCAAAAGCCTAAGCTTGGGTATGCCCCGGAAGGCATCCCCTCTTTCGTCTCCGTCTATCGGTAACTTTACTTAATGCTATATTTTTATTCACCACATGATATGTGTTTTGCGTGGAGCATCTTGTATGATTTGAGTCTTTTATTTTTAGTTTACCACAATAATACTTGCTGTACATACCTTTTGGGAGAGACACACATGAATCGGAATTTATTAGAATACTTTATGTGCTTCACTTATATCTTTTGAGCTAGATAATTTTGCTCTAGTGCTTCGCTTATATCTTTTTAGAGCACGGTGGTGATTTTATTTTATAGAAATTATTGATCTCTCATGATTCATTTATATTATTTTGAGAGTCTTTTAGAACAACATGGTAATTTGCTTTGGCTATAAAATTAGTCCTAATACGATAGGCATCCAAGATGGGTATAATAAAAACTTCCATATAGAGTGCATTGAATACTATGAGAAGTTTGATACTTGATGATTGTTTTGAGATATGAAGATGGTAATATTAGATTTGTGCTAGTTGAGTAATTGTGAATTTGAGAAATACTTGGGTTGGAGTTTGCAAGTCCCGTAGCATGCACGTATGGAAACCGTTGTGTAACAAATTTGAAGCATGAGGTGTTTCTTTTATTGTCCTCCTTATGAGTGGCGGTCAGGGACGAGCGATGGTCTTTTCCTACCAATCTATCCCCCTAGGAGCATGTTGTAGTGCTTGGTTTTGATGACTTGTAGATTTTTGCAATAAGTACGTGAGTTCATTATGACTAATGTTGAGTCCATGGATTATATGCACTCTCACCTTTCCATCATTGCTAGACTCTTCGGTACCGTGCATTGCCCTTTCTCGCCTTGAGAGTTGGTGCAAACTTCGTCGGTACATCCAAACCCCGTGATATGATATGCTCTATCACACATAAACGTCCTTATATCTTCCTCAAAATAGCCACCATACCTACCTATTATGGCATTTCCATAGCCATTCCGAGATATATTGCCATGCAACTTTCCACCGTTTCGTTTATTATGACACGCTTCATCATTGTCATATTGTTTTGCCTGATCATGTAGTTGACATCGTATTTGTGGCAAGGCCACCATGCATAATTTTTCATACATGTCACTCTTGATTCATTGCCCATCCCGGTACACTGCCGGAGGCACTCATATAGAGTCATATTTTGTTTTAGTATCGAGTTGTAATCCTTGAGTTGTAAATGAATAGAAGTGTGATGATCATCATTATTAGAGCATTGTCCCGTGTGAGGAAAAAAAAGAGAAAGGCCAAATAAAAAATAAAGGCCAAAAAAATAAATAAATAAGGCCAAATAAAAATAGGAAGGCCTAAAAAAAGAGAGAAAAAGAGAGAAGGGGCAATGCTACTATCCTTTTTCCACACTTGTGCTTCAAAGTAGCACCATGATCTTCATGATAGAGAGTCTCTTATTTTGTCACTTTCATATACTAGTGGGAATTTTCGATTATAGAACTTGGCTTGTATATTCCAACAATGGGCTTCCTCAAATGCCCTAGGTCTTCGTGAGCAAGCAAGTTGGATGCACACCCACTTAGTTTCTTTTGTTGAGCTTTCATACATTTATATCTCTAGTGCATCCGTTGCATGGCAATCCCTACTCCTCGCATTGACATCAATTGATGGGCATCTCCATAGCCCGTTGATTAGCCGCGTCGATGTGAGACTTTCTCCTTTTTTGTCTTCTCCACACAACCTCCATCATCATATTCTATTCCACCCATAGTGCTATATCCATGGCTCACGCTCATGTATTGCGTGAAAGTTGAAAAAGTTGGAGAATACTAAAGTATGAAACAATTGCTTGGCTTGTCATCGGGGTTGTGCATGATTTGAGCATTTTGTGTGATGAAGATGGAGCATGGCCAAACTATATGATTTTGTAGGGATGAGCTTTCTTTGGCTATGTTATTTTGAGAAGACATAATTGCTTAGTTAGTATGCTTGAAGTATTATTATTTTTATGTCAATATTAAACTTTTATATTGAATCTTTCGGATCTGAACATTCATGCCACAATAAAGAAAATTACATTGAAATTTATCTTAGGTAGCATTCCACATAAAAAATTCTGTTTTTATCATTTACCTACTTGAGGACGAGCAGGAATTAAGCTTGGGGATGCTTGATACGTCTCCAACGTATCTATAATTTTTTATTGTTCCATGCTATTATATTATCTGTTTTGGATGTTTAATGGGCTTTAATATACTCTTCTATATTATTTTTGGGACTAACCTATTAACCGGAGGCCCAATGCAAATTACTATTTTTTTTTGCCTATTTCAGTGTTTTATAGAAAAGGAATATCAAACGGAATCCAAACGGAATGAAACCTTCGTGAGGATCGTTTTTGTAACAAACGCAATCCAGGAGACTTGGAGTGGAAGTCAAGGAAGCAACGAGGCTGCCACGAGGCAGAAGGGCGCGCCCAGGGGGGTAGGCGCACCCCCCACCCTCGTGGGCCCCTCGTAGCTCCACCAACCTACTTCTTTCGCCTATATATATACTCTTATACCCTGAAAACATCCAGGGAGGCCACAAAACCACTTTTCCACCGCCGCAACCTTCTGTACCCGTGAGATCCCATCTTGGGGCCTTTTCCGGCACTCCACCGGAGGGGGAATCGATCATGGAGGGCTTCTACATCAACACCATAGCCTCTCCGATGATGTGTGAGTAGTTTACCACAGACCTTCGGGTCCATAGTTATTAGCTAGATGGCTTCTTCTCTCTTTTTGGATCTCAATACAAAGTTCTCCTCGATCTTCTTGGAGATCTATTCGATGTAATACTTTTTGTGGTGCGTTTGCCGAGATCCGATGAATTGTGGGTTTATGATCAAGATTATCTATGAACAATATTTGATTCTTCTCTGAATTCTTATATGCATGATTTGATATCTTTGCAAGTCTCTTCGAATTATCGGTTTAGTTTGGCCTACTAGATTGATCTTTCTTGCAATGGGAGAAGTGCGTAGCTTTGGGTTCAATCTTGCGGTGTCCTTTCCCAGTGACAACAAGGGCAGCAAGGCACGTATTGTATTGTTGCCATCGAGGATAAACAGATGGGGTTTATATCATATTACGTGAGTTTATCCCTCTACATCATGTCATCTTGCCTAATGTGTTACTCTGTTCTTATGAACTTAATACTCTAGATGCATGCTGGATAGCGGTCAATGTGTGGAGTAATAGCAGTAGATGCAGAATCATTTTGGTCTACTTGACACGGACATGATGCCTATGTTCATGATCATGCCTAGATATTCTCATAACTAAGCGTTTTCCTATCAATTGCTCGGCAGTAATTTGTTCACCCACCGTAATATATGCTATCATGAGAGAAGCCACTAGTGAAACCTATGGCTCCCGGGTCTATTTTACATCATATTAGTTTCCCGTCAACTAGCTATTTCTATCGTCGTTTATTTTGCGATCTTTATTTTCCAATCTATACAACAAAATACCAAAAATATTATCTTATTATCTTTATCAGATCTCACTTTTGCAAGTGGCCATGAAGGGATTGACAAACCCTTTATCGCGTTGGTTGCAAGGTTCTTGATTGTTTGTGCAGGTACTAGGCGACTTGCGTGTAGTCTCCTACTGGATTGATACCTTGGTTCTCCAAAACTGAGGGAAATACTTACCCTACTTTGCTGCATCACCCTTTCCTCTTTAAGGGAAAACCAGCGCATGCTCAAGAGGTAGCAGGCGACGACTCTTACAGGCGCATGCATGCGATCGTACATAGCCAGATGGATCAGATCTACGGCTGGGCAAGGTTGCAGGACAACATGAAAGCCTCGTTTGAACAGGCTACCGGTGTCATCCGGCAACTAAGGGAGGGCAATGAGAGTCTCCTGGCCGAGCGCGACCTACTGAGGGCGAAGATCGTCCGAAGTGAAGAGCAGCAGGAGGAGACCAGTGCCTTGTTGAAGAGGACCGACGTCATCGTCAAGAAACTTATGGACGAGAATGACATGCTCCGCATCAAGCGCCAAAGGCTGGTGGAGGAATCCGTGGATGCTCTCAAGCAGCATCTTGAGGACACGACAGAGCTCGTCACGGAGACTAGTTCCCGTGGCATGCAGCAACGCATCAAGAAAGTAGAGATCAACGAGCCAGATCGTTGTCTTCTTTCTTCTTTTTCCCTTGTGTATTTCGGGCGTAGCCGCATGTGGCTTTTCTAATTATCTTCCTAATTATGTAAGGAAATTATTATCCACTGTCCTCGTCCTTATATATTCATCAGTCTTGCTATAAGTCGCAGTAGATGCTATATAGGTCCGTCGGATCTTACATCAAGATCCGTGCAAAAAAATTCAGATTGTTTTCTCTCTCTTAAATCTCGGTCGAATGAGACATAGCCACGCCATTAAACAAAGGCTCGGGCACCATTAATGGAGACCTTGGGAGAGAGGTGGACGGCAGATGGAGGTCAAAGGGTTCTCCTCCCGATAAGCACGCGCAGGGGTCTGATCGCACGCCTCCCGTACTCAAATAGCTACCCCGCATGGCGCCTCCTAGCTAATAAAAAAAGGGGACGCGTGGCGGCACGTAAATGGTAAATAGAACACTCACGATTTCAATAATACTTGTGTTTCCGATTGTAACGTGACAACACTTGTTCCAAAATGACTTTGTTGATTGTTAATGTGTGTGCCTTCGCAAATCGGACTGCAAAATTACCACAACATGTTGGTGCCATGTCATGACACCAAGCCAAGTCTCATGATTTTCATGCGTGTTTTGGATTTACAGGAATTAAAAAACCAAGTTTCTCAATGTTTCTAGCCGAGCCACGATGCCCAGATGTTTGAATTTCATTCCCATTTCTTGCATGGGACCTAGAAATTTACCCGAGGACACACGTGTGATTTTTCAACCAACTTTGGTGCACTGGAGCATGTCCTTGTATTTCAAATTTGAATTATGCACACAAAAGGTGACACATTCCCTCTCAGAACAACGAGCCTTCTTGAGAGAAGCTCCGGTTTGCAAGAAACTTATACCAAAACTTGTTCCTATTCTACCAATTTTTTTACCATAGCATGGTAGTACCATGACATGACACCATGCCAAGTTTCATGATTTTCAGGCGTGTTTTGGATTTACAAGAATTTTAAAATCAATGTTCTCGGTGGAGCCACGATGCCCAGATGTTTGAATTTCATTCCCATTTCTTGCATGGTACCTAGAAATTCACTGAGGACACACATGTGATTTTTCAACCAACTTTGGTGCACGGGAGCATGTGCTTGTAGTTCAAACTTGAATTATGCACATTAAATGACGAGAAACTCAATTAATGTATAAAAAGGCCAAACGAACCCAGAATAATTCCAAAATTTAACAGGGCACTCATGTAGTTCTATGTTGCCTCTGTAAAGAAACTCAAGGGGGGCAGCGTATATTGTTTCACACTCAAAGGTGACACATTCCCTCTCAGAACCACGAGACTTCTTGAGAGAAGCTCCGGTTTGCAAGAAGCTTATACCAAAACTTGTTCCTATTCGGCCAATTTTTTACCATGGCATGGTTGTACCATGACATGACACCATGCCAAGTTTCATGATTTTCAGGCGTGTTTTGTATTTACAAGAATTTTAAAACCAAGTTTCTCAATGTTCTCGGCCGAGCCACGATGCCCAGATGTTTGAATTTCATTCCCATTTCTTGCATGGGACCTAGAAATTCACCCGAGGACACACATGTGATTTTTCAACCAACTTTGGTGAATGGGAGCATGTGCTTGTAGTTCAAATTTGAATTATTCACATTAAATGACCAGAAACTCAATTAATGTATAAAAAAGGCCAAACGAACCCGGAATAATTCCAAAATTTAATAGGGCACTCATGTAGTTCTATGTTGCCTCTGTAAAGAAACTCAAGGGGGCAGCGTATATTGTTTCGCACTCAAAGGTGACGCGTTCCCTCTCAGAACCACGAGCCTTCTTGAGAGAAGCTCCGGTTTGCAAGAAGTTTATACCAAAATTTGTTCCTACTCGGCCAATTTTTTTACCCCAGCATGGTAGTACCATGACATGACACCATGCCAAGTTTCATGATTTCAGGCGTGTTTTGGATTTACAAGAATTTTAAAACCAAGTTTCTCAATGTTCTCGGCCAAGCCACGATGCCTAGATGTTTGAATTTCATTCCCATTTCTTGCATGGGACCTAGAAATTCACCCGAGGGCACACATGTGATTTTTCAACCAACATTGGTGCACAGGAGCATGTGCTTGTAGTTCAAATTTGAATTACGCACATTAAATGACTAGAAACTCAATTAATGTATAAAAAAGGCCAAACGAACCCGGAATAATTCCAAAATTTAACAGGGCACTCATGTAGTTCTATGTTGCCTCTGTAAAGAAACTCAAGGGGGGCAGCGTATATCGTTTCACACTCAAAGGTGACATGTTCCCTCTCAGAACCACGAGCCTTCTTGAGAGAAGCTCCGGTTTGCAAGAAGCTTATACCAAAACTTGTTCCAAATCGGCCCAATTTTTTACCACAGCATGTTAGTGTCATGACATGACACCATGCCAAGTTTCATGATTTCTAGGCGAGTTTTGGATTTACATAAATTTAAAAACCAAGTTTCTTGATGTTCTCGGCTGAGTCACGACGCCCAGATGTTTGAATTTCATTCCCATTTCTTGCATGGGACCTGGAAATTCATCCAAGGACACACATGTGATTTTTCGACCAACTTTCGTGCACTGGGGCATGTGCTTGCAGTTCAAATTTGGATTATGCACATTAAATGACCAGAAACTCAATTAATGTATAAAAAATGCCAAACGAACCCGGAATGATTCCAAAATTTAACAGGGCACTCATATTGTTCTATGTTGCCTCTATAAAGAAAATCAGGGGGAGGCAGCGTATATCGTTTCGCACACAAAAGTGACACGTTCCCTCTCAGAACCACGAGGCTTGTTGAGAGAATCTCCGGTTTTGCAAGAAGATTATACCATTGTCCCAATTCAGCCAAAAATTATACATTGTACTCTGATTTGAATTCAACATAAAATGGATACAAATATTTGAATTGGAGATCGTATGTTACATGTAGTTCATAGTGAAATATGATTACTGCTATATGCATGTTTTTTGTTATCAAGAGAATATTTAAATGATTGTATAACTTGACAACAATCGTATTCAAATAAGGAAAATTGATTCAAATTTAGTCCATATGGTAGACGACAATATATATGTTCATAGGGTGGAGTAAAATGTTCATATATGATGGAAGATCAAAATGTAGGACTACATCCATTATAAACTGCAAGGTCACTTAACGATATATTCGAATTCAACATAACGTGGATTCAAAAATTGAAATTTGAGATCATGGCATTTGTAATCATATAAAAAGGGACATGACTCTTTCTTTTGGTGGGAATTGATTTGTTTTTTGTTGTTGTTGAGGGAAGTGCGAATCGATTTGGTACTGTACAGGGTAATCTTGTTCTCCTGATTTTTTTTACGTTTTTCTTGTTGTTTTTTCAGTGACATTTATAGCAATATAGTAAAAGGGGACATGACTCTCTTGTGTCTTGTATGATTTTTTTTGTACACGTTAAGTTTGTTCTGCCGAACAAGGAATCCGCGCCTTGTTATCCTGAAATTTTCAAGATCGAGCATCTTTTGTCTCATTTGCTTTGAAACTCCCGCCTCTTCAACCCGTGCCACGCCTTGTTATCCCAAAATTTCGACGCGGGCGAAAACTCCCTCCTCATTCGAAATCGGTCCCGCAGCCCAGACACGCGAAACCCCCCTTCTACCCCTCAGCTGGAAATGTCGGCTCGACGTCGCGGTGTCAAAATCGGTGGGGGTACGCTGGTAACTTGCCCTACATTTCGGACAAGCGCGTCCCTAAGCCATGGCTCCCCCTACCTTCCCCTTCGTCCCCCCCATTCGTACACCGAGGCTGCCAAAACCCGCGAAACCCCATGCTCCTCCGTCGGCCTCCCGACCGCCGCCCAGCGGGAGACTCTTCTCCAACGACGTCGTCCACCACAACAGCTCGCCGTCCTCATCCACCGCACCGGATGAGGATCCGTTGTCGATCTCGTCATCCCGCCGGATCAGCCGCCCCATCCTCCACCTCCAAGGAGCTGCCTCGATGTTCGCCTTGTCTATCGCGCCACCTCCATGCCCACAGCGCCGTCTTGACCTGCCCCACCAGAACCAAAGCACCCTCACCAATTCCTCCGATGAAGCCAAGGCCAACTCGGCGCCACCAAGGCGGTTCAGCACTCACCGCTGCATTTTATCTTTTGTTCGATCTCATGAGGCTGCCAGTGCTCGATACCGAGAAGCCATGGCGGGTCTCCATCGACGGCACCGTCGCCGGCCACTTCATCCACGGCATCTCTCCCCCATGTCGTTGCTTCCTCGGCGGCGACTTCCACACCGGCACTAGCTGCAGCTGCTCCAGCTCTCGCTCGCGCTGCTACTGCTGCTGCTCCGGCTCTCGCTCGCGCTGCGGCTCTGTTCTTGCTGTCGGCCGCGCTGCTGCACTGCTCTTGCTTTCGTTCGTGCTGCTACTCTGCTCTGCTATTGCTTTCGGTCGCGCTGCTGCTCCGCTCTTGCTCTCGTTCGTGCTGGTGCTCTGCTCTTGCTCTCGCTCACGCTGCTGCTGCTGTTGCATGACCTCTGACAGCTACAGCAGTTGCTGCTTTAGCACTCGCTCATGGTTCTGCTGCATGACTTGCTCTCTGCTAGTGCGTTTCCCGCTCGAGTGTCTGCTGATTTAGATCACTGCTTCTCTGATACTAGTGCTTGAACGCCCTCAACATCTATTGCAATGCTCTTCTACTAGTTCAATTAGTTTCAATAATAAAATTCAGTTTCGACTGTAAAGTTCAGTTTCTTCAGTTAAGTTCAGAGTAAACAGTGTTTACAGCATCTGTCAAAGCGGATTCGGCGCGGCTGATGCGTTTTACATCTAGCACTTTTTGGTGATGTGTTTTACATCATCTATTGCAGATGATATTAGAGTCCCACTTCAAATTAACGTTGTCTATCTTGTCCTGCTTCAGCCTCGCCGCCGTACACCTCACCGGAGCTGCTCCAACGACGGAACCGTCCATCACAGCGGAGTAGTTAGGCCTGCAAACGAGTCGAGCTCGAGCGAGTTGGAGTTGGCTCAACTCAACTTATATGAAAATTCGAGCGACCTCAAACTTAGTGAAGCTCATGATCGAGCTGTAGAACATGACTCGTGCTCAGCTTGTAACGATCTCGAGTCGATCTCGAGCTAGTTTTGAGCTACATGAGATAGTAAAAAATATAAATCTATGGATGAATAACAAAAAAATTAAGGTGAATATATTGGGAACCTTTGCCAAAAATATAGAATATTTAACACATAGTCGACCACGTGCCATAATTAGGCCTAAATCTTCTCTGCACTTAATTAAGTTCCATGTTCCTTGGTAAATAAAATGAAGAAAAATTATGGACAACATGTATGATAATAAATTATCTTATTTCCATTTATATATGGCATGATTATTTAACATAATTATATTCTATCGAGCTATCGAGCTAAATCAACCGAGCCCAACATTGGCTCAAGATCGGCTCGTTTCTCGGTCGAGCTACATAAAGTGTTAAAACGCAGCTTGTTTCTTTTCGAGTCGATGTCGAGTCGAGTCAAAAAATGAGTCGATCTCGAGCGGCTCACGAGCCTCGAGCTTTTCTTGCAGCCTTGGAGCAGTACCTGATGAAGTCATGTACATGGGGTAGGGTCATAGACCTGCCCAAAGGTACCCTCTACAAGGACACTCGCAAGAGAAGCGGCCTTCCAATCGACCTTGTAGGTTTCCACTCGACAGATTCAAAGACACTCGACCATGAAGACCCACTCGACCACCAGGAGTCCAAGAGCCCCTCGGTGCCCAAACGGTCTGTAGTTAAATAGTCTTTATGATCATAATGACACTTTATGTGGCGTTACAAGAACGCCTAGCCTTAACGCACCTTAAACCCTCTTTCGTGGGCTGGCTGGGGTCTGGCACACTCTATAGAAGCCACCCCCTCCACGGTAGAAGGGTTCGCACCCTGTAACACATACGCATATAATCCGATCGACCGCCTCCGGGCTCCGAGGCGAGGGCTATTACTTCCTCCGAGAAGGGCCTGAACTCGTAAATCCCTTGCGTATACAACTACTCCATAGCTAGGATCTTGCCTCTCCATACATACCCCCATTCTCTTGTCGGACTTAGAACCACGACGGTTGGCGCCCACCGTGGGGCGGTGTTCTAGCGATTTGTTGGAGAATTTGGGATTCTTCGATCTCCTACATCATGGTTTGGTGGAGTTCGGTTGTGACGCCACGAGATCCGTCTCGGTGCGCTCACGTTAAATCGCCGACGACTCCGCTTAACCGGAGGCTCCACTCGGCGTGGGACGCGCTCCCGTCCGGGGCGGCGACTTTGCGCGATGTGTCCGTGGCGTCCTCCTGCGGCAACCGTCGACCCAGTATGGGTCGGCTCCTGTGTCGTCTTCGCTCCCAGTCTCCCACCGGTGCAAGCGTTCCGGTCGGTCGAGGCTTCAGCGGTGGGTGAGGCATGCGGTGGCCCGCCAGTCGGCCACCCCCCAAGTCGCGGCGATCGAGCCCGACGAATCTCTCTACGGCCTGTTCGACTGTCGGCGGCTCCGCAGAGACTGCGTCCGAATGCGATAGCAGTGACCCGGTGGCAGAGGTTCTGATGGTCGATGGACCATGCAGTCCCCCCGGATTCACCCGCACCAACGGAGGTGGCGGTGGAGGCGGTCCGAGCAAGCCCATGAAGAGTACCTGCCGAGCCCCTCACTTCGCTCCAGAGGAGGAGCTTCGCCCGTCGGAACATGGGTGCACTTCACACTCCTATCGTTGGAGAAACCCCGAGGCTCGTGCCTTGGAGGATGCGCGCAGCCAACCTGGCTGGCGCACTTTCCTGGAGAACCTTCAGCGAGTGCTCGATGAGCGCGCGCGACCAAGGGTTCCACAATCCAGTCGACGTCAGCTCTTTCAACCGCCAACTCAGGTATATCAAACTCCGATTCAGAATTTAGCAGCTGCCGCCCGTATAGCAGAGCCAATTCAGCCGTCCCAGTCGGAGGCGGATAGAGGTTTGCTGCAAATCAGAGATCTGCTCCGGGCGGCAGGAGATCAAAACTCAGTTGTATCACAGTCGCGGAACAGGATTCACAGCCGATCCGTCGCTGCGAATTCAGTCCAGTCGGCCCATAGTCCGAGATCGCCCCGAGGCATGAGGAGCGTGGGGGCGGCGTGATGATCGATACAAGGGCGCGGCAGTATGAGCACCGATTCGATCGCAACGATCGACGTCGAGTGCCCTCCTCCCCAAGGGGTGGATCATACGCCTCGGCAGCAGGACGACGACGCCAAAGACAAGTGTTGGGCGAAGAGTTCCAGTCGACCCCAGGGAACCAGGCTTTGATGCGAGATCTATTATCGTTCAAGGTTTGGTCGACAGGAACAGAGCTCACCGAGACGGCCATGATAGATATGTTCCCTCCAGCAGCAGAGTTCATGTCTCGGGACCAGAGTGTTTCAGCAGAGCCATCGAGCGCGGTGATTCCTCCCAACTTCAGGTTGGCGGTGGAGTCGATAAGTTCACTAGTGAATCCAAGCCTGACACTTGGCTTGAAGATTACCGAGTGGCTGTTCAGATCGGCGGTGGCAACGATGAGGTAGCCATGAAGCATTTGCCTCTTATGTTGGAGGGTTCAGCCAGGGCATGGTTGAATCAGTTAGCACCCAGCAGTATTTACACTTGGGAAGATCTTGCCCGAGTGTTTGTTAGGACATTTGAAGGAACTTGCAAACGACCAGCAGGATTGACGGAGTTGCAATCGTGTGTGCAAAAGTCGAGTGAAACTTTGAGAGATTATATCCAGAGGTGGATCACTTTGCACCACACGATCGAGAACGATCGATCACCGAGCGATCTGTGCCTTCAAAGAAGGTGTCAAGAACGAGAGAGTTGAGTTTGAAATTTGGTCGAACCGAGATATGACCCTGAGTTGGATGATGGAGATTGCCACCAAGTATGCAAATGGTGAAGAAGAGGATCGGCTCCGAGTGGTAGATACAAATCGGCCGCCAATGAGGCCGGCGGAGGAAATTCAATCGGAAGCGAAGCGCAAAGCCGAGCCACCGCTCCGGAGAAGCCTTGGTGTGACCCGAGGAAAGTTCAAGGGGAAACCCAAGGGTCCTTGGAACCCCAAGAAGGTGAAAGACCAGGATGGAAACGACGTGTTGGATTTGCCATGTCATATTCATACAAAGAAAGATGAAGAGGGTAAACTCATTTACCCGAAACATACCACTCGATAGTGTCGGCTCTTGATTCAGCAGTTCCAAGGGAAACAGCTCAAGGATAAGGATAAGGAAACAGAAAAAGTTGAGGACAAAGATGGCAGTGATGATGGATATCCCCAGGTCAATTCCACCCTGATGATTTTTGCTGACGTCGAAAGCAAAAGTCGATTGAAGGTTATCAATCGGGAAGTGAACTTGGTTGCTCCGGTGACTCCCAATTATCTGAAATGGTCCCAGACCGCCATCACATTCGACCAGTCGATCACCCGACGCACATTGCCACCCCGGGAGGCAAGCATTGGTGGTCGACCCGGTTGTTGAGGGCACTCGGTGACCAAACTCGATGGATGGTGGTAGTGGCTTGAACATATTGTACGGAGGCGTTGAAAGGGATGGGCATTCCGATGTCCGGACTCGATACCGAGAACATGAGCTTCCACGGAGTCATTCACGGAAAGAAGGCTGAGTCACTTGGCCAAATTGCTCTTGATGTAGTTTTGGTGATTCAAGCATTTCCGGAAAGAAAAGTTGACCTTTGAGGTCGTGGATTTCAGAGCGCTTATCACGCTATTCGGGAAGGCCAGCTTATGCATCGTTCATGGCCCGACCATGTTACGTGTATCTTAAATCGAAGATGCGGTACCAAGGGCGTGATCACCGTTACGGCAACCGGAAGAAGGCGGAAGAGTGCTTCAGAAAGGCTCTAAGATCGCCGATGCTCGGTTGGCGATGGTAGAGCTACAAGATATCGAAACTGCAGATCCGAGTGATTTGTTGCGAGCTAAGAAGCCTGCACTGAGTCAGCATTTGATCGGTGGTGAGACGAAACAGGTTCACATTCACCCGACCGATCCCAATGCTGCTCCGACCAACATCTCAACAACACTCGACTCAAAATAGGAAGAAGCGCTCATCCGGTTCCTCCGTGAGAAGCGGGACATCTTTGCATGGAAGCCTGGCGACATGCGGGTGTTCCTGTGGAGCTGGCTGAGCATCGCCACGAGTCGACCCAAAATTCAAACCGGTTAAAGAATATCTTCGGCGGTCCGCCGTCCAGAAGAGAAAGGCCATTGGCGAGGAGGTGGCTCGGCTCTTAGCGGCAGAGTTCATCCGTGAGATCTACCACTCTGAGTGGCTCGCCAATGTCGTCATGGTCCCCAAGAAGGACAAGTCATTGCGCATGTGCATCGATTTCAAGCATATCAACCGGGCCTGCCCGAAAGATCATTTCCCTCTTCCTCGCATTGACCAAATAGTCGACTCAACTGCGGGATGTGAGAGGTTGTCTTTTTTAGACGCCTATTCCGGGTACCATCAGATCTATCTGTATGGACCCGATGAGATTAAAACAGCGTTCATCACTCCATTCGGGTGCTTCTGTTATGTCACCATGCCATTCGGTCTCAAGAATGCGGAGCCACATTCATGAGGATGATTGAAGTGTTTGCTCACTCAAATCAGTCGGAATGTGGAAGCGTACATGGATGATATAGTGGTCAAGTCACGAAAGGGTTCGACCTGTTGGTGACCTTGCTGAAACATTTGCCAATCTCGGGAGGTATGATATCAAGCTTAACCCATCAAAGTGTACATTTGGAGTTCTGGTGGAAAGTTACTCGGTTTTCGTTTCGGCGAGGAATCGATGCTAACCCGAAAAGGTTGGCACCATACTCGAATGAAGCGCCTCTGTGCGTGCACGGCGATGTCTAGAAACTTATTGGATGCTTGGCCGCTTTAAGTCGATTCATCTCTCGCCTCGGTGAAAAGGCATTGCCTCTTTACCGACTGATGAAGAAGTCAGACAAGTTCGAGTGGACTCTAGAAGCTGATGCAGCGTTTGCAGATCTTAAAGCTCTGCTCTCCACGCAGTCGGTGCTTGCTGCCCCAATCAGCAAAGAGCCTTTGCTGCTTTACATTGCAGCCACTGGACAAGTCGTCAGTGCCGTACTTACGGTCGAGCGGGAAGAAGAAGGAAAAGCCTTCAAAGTTCAACGCCCAGTTTATTATCTTTCTGAAGTGCTGACCCCATCAAAGCAAAGATTCCCTCACTATCAGAAGCTTGTTTATGGGATCTATATGACCACAAAGAAGGTTGCTCATTATTTCTCCGATCATTCCATTACAGTCGTCAACGACGCCCCATTGTCGGAAATTCTTCATAACAGAGATGCAACTGGTCGAGTGGCAAAATGGGTGATTGAACTCCTTCCCCTTGATATCAAATTCGAGGCAAAGAAAGCCATCAAGTCTCAAGCAATAGCCGACTTCCTCGCCGAGTGGACTGAACAGCAGCTTCCGACTCAAGTTCACTCGGAGCACTGGACTATGTTTTTTGACGGTTCCAAGATGCTGAACGGTTCTGGTGCACGGGTTGTATTGGTTTCCCCCCGAGGAGATAGGCTCAAATATGTTCTCCAGATTCACTTTGATTCTTCCAACAACGAAGCAGAATATGAAGCACTCATGTATGGGTTGCGCATGGCCATTTCACTCGGCGTCCGCCGCCTTATGGTCTACGGCGACTCGGATCTGGTTGTTAATCAAGTGATGAAGGAGTGGGATGTCATAAGCCCAGCTATGACAGGTTATTGTAATGCAGTGAGAAAGCTGGAGAAGAAATTCGAGGGGTTAGAGCTTCATCATATACCCCGACTGAAAAATCAAGCTGCGGATGATTTGGCGAAGGTAGGATCCAAGAGGGAAGCCATTCCTAGTAATGTATTTTTGGAGCACATTCATGCACCATCAGTGCAGGAGGATCCTTTTACAAAAGAAGCCCTGCAGCAAAAGAGTGCCAATGATCCGACTGAAGTTGAGGTCCCAGCCGTGGTCGACCTAATTATGGAAGTTGTGGTCATCACTCCCGACTGGACAGTGCCGTACATCGCATATATTCTAAGGAAAGAGCTCCCAGAGAATGAAGAAGAGGCTCGACAGATCGTCCGACGATCCAAGGCCTTTACAGTGATCAAGGGACAGTTGTTCAGAGAAAGCGTGACTGGAGTTGGCCAGAAGTGTATCACGCCAGAAGAAGGTCAGATAATTCTTGAGGATATCCACTCGGGGACCTATGGCCATCATGCGTCCTCTTGGACCATTGTGGCTAAAGCATACCGAGCGGGATTTTACTGGCCGAAAGCAAATGAAATGGCAAAAGAAATAGTTGACAAGTGTGAAGGATGTCAGTTCTATTCCAACATGTCGCACAAGCCCGCCTCAGCCTTGAAGACCATTCCACTCGTCTGGCCCTTCGTTGTTTGGGGATTGGACATGATTGGACCGTTGAGAACTGGCAGAAGCGGCTTCACTCATTTGCTAGTAGCAGTCGACAAGTTCACCAAGTGGATCGAAGCCAAGCCCATCAAGAACCTCGATGCATGCACTGCTATCAGTTTCATCAGAGAGTTGATATTCAGATATGGAGTTCCGCATAGCATCATCACCGACAATGGGTCAAACTTCGATAATGACAAGTTCAAAGCCTTCTGCGCCTCTCAAGGCACGCGGGTCGACTATGCTTCAGTGGCTCATCCTCAGTCGAATGGACAAGCGAGCGTGCAAACGGCCTCATTCTCAAAGGGCTGAAACCACGGTTGATGTGTGATCTCAAACACGCAGCAGGAGCTTGGGTCGACGAACTTCCATCAGTTCTCTGGGGATTGAGGACCACTCCTAATCGGTTGACTGGGAGAACTCCATTCTTCCTGGTCTATGGAGCTGAAGCAGTTCTGCGAGTGACCTGCTTCACAATGCGCCTCGAGTCGAACTATACTCGAAGAAGAAGCGGAACAAGCCCGGCAAGATGCGATCGACCTCTTGGAAGAGGAGAGAAATGGCCCTGGTCCGCTCGACTATCTATCAGCAAGACTTGCGTCGATTCCATGCCGAAATGTGAAGAGTCGAGCCTTCCAAGAGGAGATTTGGTCCTCGAGTGGATCAACAGAAACCACATAAGCTCGCTCCCACTTGGGAAGGTCCTTCATCGTCACAAGAGTTCTCCACAGCGGGCGTATCATCTCTACAGCGTTGATCGCCGGATCGGCGAGCCTCGAGCTTGGAGCGGAGCTGCTCCGCCCTTTACACTTAATACTCACTCGGTTGAGATGTAATAGAAGTACTTTTGTAGTTTGTTTATCTAAGACAAGAATGTTATAATTTTCCCGATGATTGTTATTACTTTTTGTTGAAATTTCCCCGATGGGTGGCTTAGTTGCGAATCCGGTTAGCCTAAGTTTGTAAAAAATCATTTCAGTGGCGAGCAGTCTCTCACTCGGGGGCTTAGCTGCGAATCCGCTCGCCTAAGTATTCAAAATCCTCTTGAGTGGTGAGCCAGTCTCCCACTCGGGGCTTAGCTGCAGTCAAGTACTCGCCTAAGTATTCAAAATCCTACCGAGTGGTGAGCCGGCCTCCCACTCGGAGGCTTAGCTGCAGTCAAGTACTCGCCTAAGTATTCAAAATCCTACCGAGTGGTGAGCCGGCCTCCCACTCGGGAGGCTTAGCTGCAGTCAAGTACTCGCCTAAGTATTCAAAATCCCACCGAGTGGTGAGCCGGCCTCCCACTCGGAGGCTTAGCTGCAGTCCAAGTACTCGCCTAAGTATTCAAAATCCTACCGAGTGGCGAGCCAGCCTCCCACTCTAAGGCTTAGCTGCAGTCTAAGTACTCGCCTAAGTATTCAAATCCTACCGAGTGGTGAGCCAGCCTCCCACTCGAGGGCTTGCAACAGCCCAAGGATTCGCCTTAACATCCAAAATAATGAAAATCGCAAGGACGACGAGGTGCAGGTCATTGCTGCCTTCTCCTTCAAAGCTCGCCATAAAAATCCTACCAGTGGAGAGCAAACCTCCCACTCGGGGCTTAAGCTGCAGCCAGTGCTCGCCTAAGTAATAGAAATCCTACCGAGTGGAGAGCAAACCTCCCACTCGAGGGCTTAGCTGCAGCCCAGCGCTCGCCTAAGTAATAGAAATCCACCGAGTGGAGAGCAAACCTCCCACTCGGGGCTTAAGCTGCAGCCCAGCTCGCCTAAGTAATAGAAATCCTACCGAGTGGAGAAAACCTCCCACTCGGAGGCTTAGCTGCAGCCAGTGCTCGCCTAAGTAATACAAATCCTACAGTGGAGAAAACCTCCCACTCGGAGGCTTAGCTGCAGCCAGTGCTCGCCTAAGTAATAGAAATCCTACAGTGGAAGCAAACCTCCCACTCGGAGGCTTAGCTGCAGCCAGTGCTCGCCTAAGTAATAAAAATCCTACCAGTGGAGAGCAAACCTCCCACTCGGAGGCTTAGCTGCAGCCAGTGCTCGCCTAAGTAATAAAAACCCTACAGTGGAGAGCAAACCTCCCACTCGAGGGCTTAGCTGCGGTCCAGTGCTCGCCTAAGTAAGGAATTCATCCCAATCCGCAAGGACGACGAGGTGCAGGTCGACTGTTACCTTCTCCTTCGGAGCTTCGCCACAAGTACAACGTGCGGTCCATCCCAATCCGCATAAGGACGACGAGGTGCAGGTCATTGCTACCTCCTCCTTGAGCTTCGCCACAAGTACAACGTGCGGTTCATCCCAATCCGCAAGGGCGGCGAGGTCGATCGCGATCTGTGTTCCATCTCTACCTGCAGGATAGATGAAGCACAAGTCATTTGGAGTTTCAACGGAATATCTTCGAATGAGGAACAAAGTTCTCTCGAAGGCAAACAAAGCATGTTAAAGGATAAATCAAGTTGGGATAAGCGTCCCCACGGATCCAAAGGTGCTCGAGCGTTAAGCACATTAAAGTTTATCGGTTACAAAAACCACTCGGCATTCGAGGCAAATTTAAGGTGGGACGTAGAAGTTTTTACTCCTCGGCGGAGGACTGAAGGTGCAACAAACTGGTCGAGGTCAATTCCGTCGGCAATACGGGTAGCAGCAGCGATGAAAGTCTCCATGAAAGATCTGAAGTCGTGCTTCCTGGTGTTGGCAACCTTGAGAGACACCAGCTTGTCCTCTCGCGCTTCCTTGCAGTGGACACGAACCAGAGATAGAGCAACATCAGCACCACACGGCGAAGACTTTTCCATTCTTGCACTCGACTTGGAATCTCATTCGATCGAGTCATCGAGATTCAAGGTCATTACAGGCGTCGATCGGCGGAGAGTCGAGTCGATCCGCGACACTGCAAATTTCAGTCGAGCAAGATAATCCACCACGCTAGCAACGAGAGAATCCAGTCGGGGCACATTCATAGCAGCTTCGTCCTTCACAGGAGAGTTGATGGGGTCCAAGCTGGTTTCCACTCGACTGGTTTCTTCTTCAAAGTTTTGACAGAATTCTGAAAACACAGCTCAGACTCAAAATAACGATCATGTGATGAGCCGGTGATAGCAAGACAGTCGGGTAAAAGAGATTACCTTCAAGCATGAGAAACAGCTTCTTGGCGAGCCCTCCAAGATAAATCTCCAGGTCATTTCGCTTCCCCGTCATTTGGCCAGCCATGTCAGACAGAGCCTGTCTTGTCGTTCTTCAGACGACTAACTTCCTTGTTAGCCGCGTCAAGAGCGGCTTTCAGCTTGGCATTTTCATCTTCAAGTTTGTCGACTGAGGCAAGCTTCTCTTCAATGACTTTGTTTTCTCCAAAGCCGCCTATACATACCTCTACAAGGTCAAGGTCCTTCTTCTTCAAAGTCTCTTCCGGTTTATCGCAAAGCAACAATGAGAACAGAGTTGAGAATGAACAGAAAAACAAAGGCGTCGTCAAAAGTTCTCACCAGCCATACCTTTTGCTTCATCCTTTGCCTACGCAAATTCTCCCGAGCAAGCTTCAAATCGAGGTTGAGCTGGATCTGTTTGTTCTCTAACTTTCGATATAACGAGCCACAAGCTCACAAGATTTCTACAAAGAGTCAACCAACGAAAGACATCAAAGACAGATCACTTCCGAGTGATTAAGGAAAAATAGTAGCATTTCTAAGACTACAGTCGAATCAAAACATTCCACAGTAGTCTCGGGCACTACACCCAGCGGGTGCACTCAGCGATGCTCACTGGTTTTACCAATTTGGTTCGATCGATCGACCAAAAGAGGCAAAAGGTTATGTGTCGTGGTCAGCGCGATAAAAAAAAACAACACAGTTCTTTAGACTATAGTCATTGCCTTGATCGACCATAGTCTCGAGGACTACACCCGGTGGGTGCACTCAGCGTGCCCCACGGTTTTCTGGTTCCATTCGACTTGGTCCGTCCAGGTTGAGTGAAGAAGTTCACAGCATAAAGACTATAGCCGATTGCACGCGATCGACCATAGTCTCGGGACTACACCGGTGGGTGCACTCAGCGTGCCCCACAAAATTCAATCGACACACCCACCCAATGGGTGTACAGATATAAATCTTGAGAAAGAAGCAGTTTGGTAGCATATCCTAACAAAGCAAGCAACGATCGACTTACTTGGACATTGCTCGGAGAGCTGAACTAGCATCATAGGCGCTGGCTAGCCTCTCGGACCGCTTTCACTTGCTCCATCATGATCCCTGCTCTGGCGTATGGCCTCCTTAGCAGCACTCACTTGGTCTTCGGGACATGGTGTATAGCAAAGAGATGGTGGATCAGCGATCGGACGAAGTGGGTCGGGCACTTGTCGTGATACAATGAAGACACGAAGCTCGAGTGGGGTTGCCTCCCTCGAAACCAGCGTCTCGGGGAATCGCCTTGTTGGAGCAGCCTTGCCAGCGAGCACTCTCTTGTTCTTCCTCTTCCTCAATGGCGCTTCCTCGTCATCGTCGGGGAGATCAATGATGTGAGGCGGAACTACAAGAAATATTCAAAAGTAAACATGGAAGTCCAATCGACTAAAAGCTCAAGTCGACTAAAAGCGAAACCTCAGAGATCATACCAAGGTTGGAGGTGGCAGCATCCTCCATTTCCTGATCTTCGTGCTTGGCTGAAGTCTCGGAGGTAGCGGCACTGTAGATTTCAAGAATCGGCTGATCAGTCATCAAGTCGACCAAAAGTTCACTCATGTTGAATAAGGAAATACAAGGTTCTGTTTGTTACCCGGAGATGGTGGGGATGACCATCCGCATCTTGGGCAGGGCCTTCGCCGGCTTTGACGACGTTGCTCGAGGTTGCTTCGGCGGTTTCTCAGTCGGCGCAGGGGAAGTTGTCCTAGGTCGCTTCGTCGACTGCCCAGTGGGCACAACAGCTTTACCGCGCCCGGCCGCCGGGTCATGTGTCAACTTGGACCTTCCCTCCGAGCGAGGAGGATCGACGTCTTCCTCCTCTTCCTCCTCCTCCTCTTCATCAGAGCTGTCATCCCCCTCATCCTCCTCGCCGTTGGACTCCCATTCCTCCTGACTTTCACCTCCACTTCCTTCTTCTTCTTCGACTGTTTCCTGCGCCCCGTTGGGCATCGAGTACATCTCAGTGGTGACCTAGAAGACAACAAAACAAGGCGAAAGTCAGTCGATGAATTGGCATCTAAGCAGAATGAATGTAGCGAATCACGATCGAAGATAAGTGGTTGTACCTTGTCTACTTCGTAAGTCTGGTCGAGTGGTGGAATCCTCCTAGCTCCTTGAGGTTATCTTTGTTTCTGTGATGGCAGTCATCCACTTCACCGAGTGGCGTCATCGACCTCCTCTGGATGGACCGAGTGGTATCATCCGTGCAGTACATCCACATCGGATGACCTCGGTATTGGAGTGGTTGAATCGCCGTCGGAGGAAAACCTCCGGAGATCCATGCGGTCACCCGTCGCGAATGAGCTGGACTACGCGCTCCATCAGCAATTTTACTTGGGCCTTCTCCTCTGGTAACACCTTGGGGAAGATGGCTTGTTCACTCGACTCATGGAGAAAGGAGGAGCCGGTCGATTGCCCGGTGTCGGCTGGTCTTGGCGATAGAACCAGGTCATTGCCACCCTCTAACCGAGTCGGGGAGAGTCATAGCCGGAAGGCGCTCTTCCCCTCATCTGGACCCCGAGTCCCCACACATCTGGATTACTTGGGTTCTCTCGTCATTCGGGTTCATTTTCTTCACCGTCCGAGGCGACGGTGAATATGTGTGAAGAGACCCCGGTCGATCGACAACCCAAGAAGTTTTCGATAACGAAATGAAAGCAGCAAGGTAGACAATGGAGTTGGAGTGAAATGATGGAGTTGCGCTCCAAAAAGTTCAGAAACCCCGGAAAAATGGATTGGTGGCGAGAAAATCCCGATCTCGTGGGTGGCGGAGAACGCACTCACCCTCTTGAGGCTGCGGTTGCCACTCCGTTCCGGAAGCCTCGCCGACCCATGGGGATCAGTCCTTCATTGGCCAGATCGGTGAGGTCCTTCTCGGTGATGGTCGGCGGATCAATCTCCTTGGACCCAGCCTTGCGGCAGTTTGGACCCTTGAAGAGGATCCACCCGACTAGGCGCTCTCCCTTAGCCTTCGCGCCGCCTTCTTCACCCGTTCGAGGCTGCGGTCTTCTCCTTCACCATGGTTGCCGGCGAAGCAAGTATCTGAGCTGCTTGGCTGGACGGCTAAAGCGCAGCGAGAAGGTTTGGAGGCGGAGGAGGAGAAGATTGAGGTCGCCTTGTTCAAAATACCTTGTCCGGCGCTTTATATGGGGCGCTTCGAGTGGCTGACCGGTAGGCCGAGCAATCCCGTCAAATCCCCATAGCGGTAGCGCGCCGCGATCGTGGCGAAAAAGGCAGCGCAAAGATCGTCTTATCCCATCCGAGTGCCGTAGTTTTCTCCGCTTCGTGCGCTTCCCAAAATTCAGATCCCGCGACATCCGCTAACCGCGGAGCAACCCGTCAGATAGCAGATTTCCTCAGATCCGTCGCTCGGAAATCCTCAAGTTCACAGAAGTTCACTAGACAAAACGTGAAGAATGGATCAAGGCGACTGAAAGAGAAGTTGATGCCATCACTAGAAGGTCGTTGATCCAGAGTAAGACACACTCGCAACACGAAGAACAGGTCGGAAAGATTATCAACTCCTTCCTCACTCAAACCTTGATCCATTCAGGGGCTAATGATGAAGTCATGTACAGGGTAGGGTCATAGACCTGCCCAAAGGTACCCTCCACAAGGACACTCGCAAGAGAAGCGGCCTTCGATCGACCTGGTAGGTTTCCACTCGATGATTCGAAGACACTCGACCATGAAGACCCACTCGACCACCGAGGAGTCCAAGATCCACTCGGTGCCCAAGCGGTCTCGTAGTTAAATAGTCTTTATGATCATAATGACACTTTATGTAAGGCGTTACCGATGTATAGCCTTATACGCACCTTAAACCCTCTCGCTTTCGTGAGCTGGCTGGGGTCTGGCGCACTCTATATAAGCCACCCCTCCACGGGTGAAGGGTTCGCACCCACGTAACACATCGCATATAATCCGTCGACCGCCTTCGGGCTCCGAGGCGTGGGGCTATTACTTCCTCCAGAAGGGCTGAACTCGTAAATCCCTTGCGTATACAACTACTCCATAGCTAGGATCTTGCCTCTCCATACCTACCCCCATTCTCTTGTCGGACTTAGAACCACGACGGTACCCTCGGCGCCGTTCGAGGCCTTAGATCTTCTTCCCGCCTCAAGCAGTCACACTGACATCACCATCCTCCATGTCCAACCCAATGATGCTGAGGTCGACAAGGCTATGCCAAAGAGGTTGTACACTCGTTGCATCACTTTGTTACTCTGCATTCATGTGGATCCTTTGCTATGGAACTACTATGGTACTACTATTCGTTCATTTGGTTAGGAGTGGAGTAAAGCAAAACTGGAGGATTTTTTTTTCCTTTGGTGTCTATTTCAAAGAAAAAACATAGGAATTTTAATATCCAGTTGGACGTCCTTTTCAAATTAATATGCATGAAGAACAAGACTAATTGCATTACTGGCATAATAAGATTCTTGCTGGTTACAGATAGCTCCTCTGAGGAGGATTCAGAGACAGATGACCAGTCGTATCCCCGAGGTGCATGCTCTAACTTGGCAGGGTTATATTGCCCATATGATGCATATGGTGTCTTGCATTGCCATACTATCTGCTTAGATTAGACATGCTTTGTGTGAATGCCTCCTGTTTGCTTTCTATATCAGATATGTGAATTATGCAATGCCATGTTTTTCAGCCAATTATCATATATGTGAATTATGCACTGCCATGTAGCCAGGCATCATATATGTGAATTATCTCATGCCATCTTTTTTTCATTACGTATTCCATTTGTCAACAATCTGTGTATATTGAACTACTCTTCATGCGTATCAGACATTTGAGCCGGTTATGGAAAAATCAGGAGTGAAAACAAGGTCTTCAGAGCTGGCAATGGTACCTATTGAAGCATATATCTCGATGGTTACAGGGAGCTCCTCAGAGGAGGATTCAGAGACAGATGACCAGTCCTATATCCCACCTGAGGTGTATGCTCTAAGTTGCAATGTTTATATTTGTCATATCATGCATATGGTGTCTTTCATTGCTTAGTTTAGACATCATATGCACAATATTGAATTCCATCTGCTTAGTTTAGGGATCATACATGCTAGTGCCAGCTGCTTAGCATATGAATCAATTATGTCAATTATATCATGCCATCCTGTATACTTAGACAACATTTATGTGAATTATTTCATCCCAACCTATTTTAGAAAGACATCATATAGTTTTTTCATGTCATCATGTTTAGATACTCATCATATGTTGAATTATGCCATTATATCCTGTTAAGTTATCCATCATATATCTGAAACTATGTCATGTTATCCTGTTTAGTTAGGCATCATATATGTGAAATTGTGTCATGCTATCTGTTTGGTTAGACAACATATATGTGAATTACCACATCATCTATCATACAATGTTTATGCGTTCAATTTCTTTTCTTGTTTATCAGCCATTTGAATTGGAGGGTGTGATGGCGGTATCAAAGGAGCAAAAACCGTTCTTCACAAAAGCAGTGCTACCCGTCGATGCAAATAGAACCATGGTTGTCTTGGCCACAAACTAGCCCGTCACATATAATCAAGACTCTTCAGTTGCACACTTACCTTTGTTGGGCGGAAGAACCAGCTACAACCCATCTAAACCCAACCCCAGCGGATAGTAAGCCACTTCTAGTTGACAAAGCACCATGTCCACCACAGAGTACCCCCACACGAGCAGGTTGTAAAGCAACTGCAGTGCCCAAAGCAAGAAGACCACCACAGCGAACCCAAACTCCATGTTTAAAGCAGAAGAGCCATTTTTCTCAGGTCAGATTCCGTAGCTATGGTCCATACTCCTTTGCTGTTGCATCACTGTATTTACACATACCAACTACTTTCGAATTTGAAGGATCCAATTGAAACTCCAATGGCGCAACAGGTATGTTTTAAACCTATTTCTTTAACTGGATTGATGTTCTAACTTCTTGCTCTATGTTGATTTCAGTTTCAGTTGTATAAAAAGTTATGTTCTCATGTGATGCACATTACAAGTGTTGCTAATGTTGTGTAGTTTCTCACACTTATATTCTGTCTATGCTGTTGTGTCATAAAATATATGAGTTGAACTGTGTCTCTATCTTGATTTGGCAACATAAACTAGAATGATATGGATAATACAGTGACCATAGTACATAGATATATGTTTGTTTCATGCTGTTATCCTGTCTACCTTACTACTAAACTAGTTTACCAAAATGAGTTTCGTATGCTACATGGTAAACCTATGATGTGTCTGCTTGTTTCTCTTGTAGTATGCAAACAGAATATTGGAGAAGAGCACCCCACTATGCAATGGTAGAGAAAGTAATGCAGATAAGGTTCAAGATAGTGAGACAGCCCTGTTGGCCTCCAAGAAAGGTGATAAAAACGATCTTGTAGACAGTGAGAAAACCCCCACAGTCCTGCGCTGATGTAGTGTTCGAGTTACTAGCGATCACTGGCACAAGCTCTTCAAACTCGCTGCTGAATCACTTGACTTCTTGATCTGACTACAAGCTGAAAGGCATCGATCAGCTATCTTTGTGGCAAGAAGCGAAGGACCGAGGAAGTCCTGCAGAATTTAGATGCATACTTTCTTGTGCAACGACAAGTCTTTGGAGGATTTAAGCGCCAAACAAGAGAAAGTTAATAAGCTTGCTAAGCATCTTACCAGCATTATGGGTACCCAGGATATTGTTTCTTGAGCTCTTCTGAAGTGGTTTCAGTTCTGGACTTGTTTTGTTGCGGCGTTTATTTGCGCTGGTCACCAACTTTACAACCAGTGTATATGATATGTTGCTTTGTTCCCTATATTTGCACCGGTGGCGAACTTTGATGCCCAGTGGATGTAATGTGTGTAACAGCCGTGATAGCCTAGCGTAAGTTTCTTGCTTATTTATTTCCTTGTTGTCTTGTTTATTTCTTTGCTTGTAGTCAATCCAGTTCTTTTTCTGTGGTTTGCTAGTGGCCGCAATAACCTATTTTTTAAAACTAGGCCACAATAACCATGGGCTACATATTTACTGTAGTCACCATGGGCCTCCTACGGGCAGTAGAAACAATGGGCCTTCTAAGGGCCGTAGAAACAATGGGCGTTATACGGGCCGTAGTATCAATGGGCCTTCTACGGGCTGTATGATCGATCGGCCAAACATGGGCTAACAAGGGACCGCATTATGGGCCTTGAATGGGCTAGAGTTGGAAACGTCCGTTCATGGGCCGACCATAACGGGCCGTCATTAATCGGTCGTGGAGGGAGTCCTGGATTAGGGGGTGTCCGGATGGCCGGACTATAGCCTTTGGCCGGACTCCTGGACTATGAAGATACAAGATTGAAGACTTCGTCCCGTGTCCGGATGGGACTTTCCTTGGCATGGAAGGCAAGCTTGGCGATACGGATATGTAGATCTCCTACCATTGTAACCGACTCTGTATAACCCTAACCCTCTTCGGTGCCTATATAAACTGGAGGGTTTTAGTCCGTAGGACGAACAACAATGATACCATAGGCTAGCTTCTAGGGTTTAGCCTCTCTGATCTCGTGGTAGATCTACTCTTGTACTACCCATATCATAAATATTAATCAAGCAGGAGTAGGGTTTTACCTCCATCGAGAGGGCGAACACAGGTAAAACATCGTGTCCCTTGTCTCCTGTTACCATCCGCCTAGGCGCTTGATTCAGGACCCCTACCGAGATCCGCGGTTTTGACACCGACATTGGTGCTTTCATTGAGAGTTCCTTTGTGTCTTCATCCTTAGGCCCGATGGCTCCTCCGATCGTCAACGATGATGCGGTCGAGGTGAACTTTTCTCCCGGACAGATCTTCGTATTGGCGGCTTTACTCATGGGCCAATTAAACAGCCATCTAGAGCAGATTGAAAGCTTCGCCCTGGCCATCAGGTCATATTTGGAAGTTTGAACTACGGTGGCGTCGCGGAGACTTGATCTTGACGGGTTCGAGCTACAGCCAAGCGTGCCGCCTTTATCACGAGGGCATGATCTAGCTCTGCCGCCGAACAGTGTCCTGGAGGCCGCACCAGTGTCCGCTCCGACCCTTAGCTCGGAGCCGACTGCGTCGATCGAGGACGGATGGCTGGACACCGCCTCGGGGACTGCGATCTCTATGGCGGTTGAACCGTACACCTACCCTGTCCTTTGCGAAGCTCGTGACTCCAAGGTGTCGGACTCCGAACCTTCCGCGCCCCTGCCAATTGAATCCGATTGGGCGCCGATCATGGAGTTCACCGCCGCGGAAATCTTTCAGCACTCACCCTTTGGCGACATCCTGAATTCACTAAAGTCTCTCTCTTTATCGGAGAGCCTGGCGGACTACGGTCGGCAAGGTTGGGGCAGCGGACGATGAAGAAATTCAATGCCCACCCACCACCCCCGTAGCCACCGCCGATGATTTAACCGACATGCTCGACTTCGACTCGAAGACATCGGCGGTATGGGCGGCGATGTAGGAGAGAACATGAACCAGCACCTATAGGGCGCGGAGAACCACCTCATCTCACGATGTATACATGGTGGATACACCTAAAGGAAGCGACGACGAGGAACAGCGGGGCGCTCACGAAGGATCATTCCTCGAAGAAGCAGTCAAAACAGCGGCGTGGCGCGCTCAAAGTCCCGCCTCGACAAAGACAACAGCCATACAGACCCAGCCATGGAGCAGGGCGAACCGGTGGACGACGAACATGCTATCGAGCAACCGTCCGAACAGGACAACCTGGATAAACAACCCGTCCCCGGCGAATATAACAGTCCGGACGATCTCACGTCGGACAAGTTGCTGGAGCAGAAGAACCTCCACAAAGGCTCGTCGCCATTTGCGTAGCACGAAAAAGCGAAGCGGAAGCTCAAAACAGCGGAAGATGCACTCAGAATCAGATGGAGCAAATTACTCAACACCATGAACAAATCGGCGACGATCGCCGAACAAAAACTACCCAAAGCAAAAACTACTGCCCGAATTTGATGAGGAGGCCGTGAACCCCGCAATCAAAAACAAGGAGGCCACCGGTCGAATGGGCGACCCCATGGCAAGCAGAGGCGGTAAATGGCGCGCACACAAGCCGCACGCGATCCGCTGAGGATTCGCATCAAAAGATGGCCCGATTAGATCTATCTACGGGCCAAGAAAGCAAGCTCTAGTAAGCAATGCAACACATCAAGTATCCGAACATCATGGTACACCTAAATATAGGGGTGCCGCACACCCTATGTTTCACCGATGAGGTGCTGGATTATAATTTCAGCGGGATTCAAGCCCGTAAACATAGAGGCATCTGACGGAATAACAGACCACAGAGTGCGGATTGAGGATTACATCCTCCACATACACATGGCTAGAGGAGATGATCTCACGCCATAAAATACTTGCCCCTCAAGCTCAAAGGGCCAGCCCGGCATTGGCTTAAAAGCCTTCCGAAAACACCATTGGAAGTTGGGAGGAGCTCGAGGATGCTTTTGGGCAAATTTTCAAGGGACCTATGTCCGACCTCCGGATCTTGACGATTTAAGTCACATAACTCAACAACCGGAGAGTCAGCCAGAAATTTTGGAACAGGTCCCTTACTAAAAGAACCAAATAGTCATTGTCCAGGACGCGAAGCCTTAGCAGCTTTCAAACACAACGTCCAGGGCGAATGGCTCGCCAGACACCTCGGCCAAGAAAAGCCAAGAACAATGGCCGCATTAGCAAGACTCATGACCCGCTTTTGCGCGGGATAGGATAGCTGGCTGGCAAGATGCAGTACCAGCGACCCAAGTACATCCGAAGTCAGGGATGGAAACGGGAAACCACGACGCAACAAGGACCAGCGTCAAACCAAGGGAAACAGCCCGAAGAGCACGGCAGTCAACGCCGGATTCAAAAGCTCTCGGCAGAATCATAAAAAGTTGCCCCTTAAGGATAACAGGGACGAGCTATCTAACTTAAACAAAATCTTGGACAAGATATGCCAAATCCACAGTACTCGGGAAGCACGCAAACCATACCCACAGATTGTTGGGTCTTCAAGCAGTCCGGCAAACTCAACGCCGAACACAAGGGCTCGACACACCAGCGAGGGCGATAGCGAACCCCACAAGCGAGCACCGGAAAACAAAAGAATTTCCCACAAGAAATCAAAACAGTAAACTCACTTCACGTGACAAAAGGGAAAAATAGAGCGGCGCCCATAGAGTGCAGCGCCATACGGCCTATCCCGGAGGAGTCCGCCACTTGGTTGTTAAAACCAATAACCCGACCATCAGGATTACTCTAGAAGTATACGGAATGCAGGTTGGACTGCCTTGATATTAGATCCGATAATTGGCGGACTCCAATTTACACAAGTCCTAATGGACGGCGGCAGTGATCTAAACCTGCTATATCAGGACACAATCCGCAAAATGGGGATAGACCCAACCAAATTTCGCCACGGCAACACTTCCTTTCAAGGGGTAATGCTAGGCCCATATGCCCATTGTACGGGCTCCCTACGGCTAGAAGTTGTGTTCGGCTCACCCGACAACTTCCGCCGCGAAAAGTTAACCTTCCACCTCGCCCCATTTACAAGTAGCTATCAAGCACTATTGGGACGCGAAGCTTTCGCCCGCTTTAACGCAATACCGCATTATGCATCTCTTACACTTAAAATGCCCGGTCCACGCGGCATCATCTCGTTAAAGGGAAACATTGAGGGTTCCTCGAGTCCGGAAAATTGTACGATTGCCTTGACAGCCACACAATAAACCGGCTTCACCAATACAAGCACTTAGACAGGTCGTCCAGACCCCGGACACGGCTGGACGAGTCCGGCGTAAACATACAAGGGCTTACTAGACGCATACCCCCATACAAGGGGCTCCGCGCATGCACAACAAGAGACAATAAAGCTCAATTTTATTCATTTTTTGAATTGTACTTCGTTTATTTAATATAACGTACATTTTCGCACGATCTTTTTCAACTAAGTTCCTCTCTTTTACAGATGAACACCGTGCTACACCCGTCCAGGATACGGCTGCGCGGAGACACGGCGCAGAGCGTGCGATGAGGGACCGTTGCAAGATTCTTTTCAGATTAAGACCCTGCGTAAACCTTTTTATTGTCTCTTGTTGATACATCCCCGGTTTCTTGCTATAACCGAGGAGGAGGCTGGCGTTTTGGCATAGGCCACGTCGATTTTTTTGCGATACCCTAGACACCAGGGGCTTATTACAAAGGGCGTTGTTCGGCCCGTTTTCATAAAGACCGAATACCTTAGGGAGTGTTCGGCATCTCGAGTTAGGCCTTATATGCATCAGCTCTGAATCATGTCTTTGGTCAAATGTTGGGTTTGCCCGGCTCCTGTGTTTTGCTGCCTTATGTTCCGCTCTATAGGCTAATGCGGCACCAGGAGAACTACTGTGATTGTGCCCGGTTCGCGAGCAAGCACCTCGAAGATGAAAGCCGAAAACTGACTGTCATGATATAGCGTGAGACTGGTCAACCACTCGATGACCGCTGGAATCTTTAGAATTCGTCGCATTGACGAAGGGCGTTTCGGTCAGCACATCTGGCGCCCGAATTCGGGTGAGCGCGGTGCCCCTAGGGGCTATATAGTAGCCCCACTATCGAACTCCTATGGCTAAGTGAAAGTGATAAAGCATTATAGTCCGGTTGCCTAGCTTGCTGCGCTATCACCTCCTTTGTAGGACCAAGGCGTTGGATCAAGTATGAAAAGGCGCTTTCTGCAAACACCCCCGCATTATATGCGTGGGGGCTGAAGCCAAAGACTGCCATCTTTCAGGTTATATACACATATACCTTAACGGCCGCACAGGAGGTATTTTAATTCTTGAAGGAACAAGTATAAAAAGCTTTTATATTCCATCGAAACATTGTTTCACAATAATACATGTTATTCAAACATAATATCCTTCGAGCACTGCCTCTCTATTAAACGAGCGCCCTGCAGAACTTCCTGAAAATAGTGCTCGACAGGTACTCGGCTTCCGTCCGAATCTTGGGATGCAACATCGGTGGCCTTCGTCACCGCCCAGTATGTCTTGACATGGGCAAGAGCCATCCGTGCACCCTCTATGCATGCTGACCGCCTCATTGCTTTGATATGCGGCACCGCACCAAGGAACTGCTGCACCAAGCCAAAATAACTCTTCGGCTCGGGCCTTTTCGGCCACAAATGAGTCGCGACATCCTTCATGGCAAGTCCGGACAATCTATTCAGCTCCGCCCATTCGGCCAAACGATCGGTTAATGGAAGTGGACGCTCTGGAGTACGGAACTGCGACCAAAAAAGCTCTTCCATCTCGTGATCCTTTTGATCTCCGAAGTGTTCGGCGCGTCCATGCACTCGCCGCCAAGTCGAGATATGCATCCTCCGCACTCCACAGCCGGTCCAACTGAGCATATTTAGGATCCGTGAACTTCCTCCACAGCAGAAAGGGCTTTCCAGCCGCGATATCTCCGGACTGACGTAGCTCCTCCTTCATAGCTCTCATCGCAGAGCAAGCATCCTTGGCCTCGGTGGTGGCCTTCTTTAGGTCCTCTTGCTCCGCTCGACCTTCTTTTTCAAGAAGCTCGCAGCGGTCGGTAGCATTCTTCAACTTCACGGCCATCTCGTCCATTTCCTTCTTGCTTCGGAAGTGAGCAGCCTGTTCGGCTTTTAGCTCTTCGGCCGCCTTTAAGGCAGCCGCATCACTTTTTCTGGCCTGCTCCTTGGCTCGGGCAAGCTCCGCCCAAAGGTTCTCCATGGCAGCGGCACCATCTGCATCAAGCATACATGTTGTAAGGCACGGGCATCAAGCTCCCTTACCAGGTGTCCGTGGAGAAACTGCATACCTTATGACTCGTCAAGCCGCTTATTGACAAGCGCAATGTCGGCATCTGCCACATCAAGTTGCCGCTTTAGTTCGGCAAATTCATCAGTCCGGCTAGCCACTGGACGCTCCGCCACCTACATAGGAAGGGCGACATATTATAGTTGGGATTATGATCCTCGGCACACTGTCATTTTTGACAACGCACCGAGTCTCAGGGGCTACTATCTACACAGGGCGCATCTTATATATGCGGAACCGTCAAAAGGTACATCATTGCACGTACCTCAAAACCCGTCAGTAAACTCCTGGCGGCCTCGTACAACCCGCTTTCCGCGGACGAAATTTTTTCAATCACCGTACCCATCAATGCACGGTGATCCTCTGAGATAGACGCTAGCCCGAGCAGATCCTTCAACTCCTCCGCCCGTGCACCAGGAGGTGCGGACTCGTCGATGGCCTTTTGAAGGCGGACACGGAGGGCTTTGGGGGCCCTCGACCACCCTCCGCCCTGCGGATTCGGAGAAACCCTCCATGATGACACCTCAGGATCGTCCGCCTCGCTAGGCGGTACGGCAGGGGGAGGCATTCCGCTCTCCATCATCTCCGAACGAAGATCCCCTGAAGCCGAGCTCTGCTGAGAAGGGCTGAGATCCGAACTACAAGGTAAAATTTCGGTCATCTTCAGAAATAAAACAGGGATGTCTCTTATTTTAAAACTCCCCTCTCTACTTACGGCTCGTTGGAGGGCTGATCTCCTTGGGGAAATAGTGCGGCCGGGGCATCTCCCGACGCAGGACCCTCTGGCAAAGATTTCTTCCCCCGCTTTGAGGCCTTGGTCTCCGGATCTTCAGAGGCGGTCCTCTTCTCCCCTTGGATGGAGGGATTCTCGATCCCTCCTTTCTTGATAACCTCCTTAGCGGAGGCAGTAGCTTCCTTGTTCCCCCCCTTCGCCTTCTTCCAAAGGCACTGACCTCCGACATCTTGGTTAACACGGGATCCGGCGTGGTCTCAGGGAGGGGGGCCGGACACCTGATCAGTTTTGCTTTCGCTATCCACTCTTGTTTAAGGACAACTCTTTTAAGGGCAAGTTTATGATAAATATACGGATAGCGTGTCAAAGTGCAGGACTACTTACTTGAGTATCCGGGCGATTGCAGCTCAGACCTGTGTCCTCGGTCAAGTCCGGACACATTGCTTGTGATCCGAAGAACAGTTTGTACATCTCCACGGGCGTTGCGCCCATAAAATGTTGGAGAGCTCGTGGTCCCTCCGGATTGAACTCCCACAGGCGGAGGGGGCGACGTTTGCAGGGCAGGATGCGACGAATCAGCATGACCTGCGCTACTACGACCAGATTGATCTCTCTCTCTCTAGGAGGTCTCAAATATGGCCCTGCAACAAGGGCACTTCCTTGGACGGCGCCCAGTCAAGCCCTTTATTAACCCATGACGCAAGCCATGGTGGAGGACCCGAGCGAAAGGCAGGTGGCGCCACCCATTTGGTGCCCCTGGGAGCTGTGATATAAAACTACTCTTGTTGCCATAGACTGAGCTCCTCTTGAAAAGAGCCCTCGGGCCATGAAGCGTCAGCATTCTTGCTTATAACAGCCCCTCCGCACTCTGCCTGTTGCCCCTTGATCATCTTTATCTCCACGTTGAAGGTCTTGAGCCACAATCCGAAGTAATGCGGAGGAAGGCTTCGCATACGACGATGAACGATGAGATGTGGAGGATGGACTCCGGGTCCAAGTCGTGAAATTCCAGCCCGTAATAAAACATGAGCCCCCTCATGAAGGGGTCCGTCGGGAAACCTAGCCCCCGAAAGAAGTGAGATGCGAACACCACGCTTTCACCGGGCTTGGAAGTGGGAATAACCTGCCCTTGGGCAGGCAGCCTATGCGAGATTTCGCCGGTTAGATACATGTCATCTCTTAGCTTTAGGACGTCTTCTTCCGTGACGGAGGAAGGCATCCACCGCCTTGAAGGTCGGAGCGGACATCGTCGAAGGTCAAGCGCTGAATCTGGAGCTTTGGGTGTTGGAACTCGGTAGGGGCGGATTCGATTGAGATTGAGAAAAGGGCGGGGCCTTGGTCTCTTTATAAAGAGGTTGAATACCAGGAGCCCTCCCGTGGCCGTTCGGGACTCGCCTTTGATAGAGGAGGCGTGCTAGCGGCACGGCCCGGGTTACTACGCCCGTATTAATGAGAATCCCGGAATAAGGGGACACGATCTCTGCTTTGACAAGACGTGCCAAGGAAACCGCCTCGCTAAACACGTTGAGGTGGGACAGTAAAAATGATTCGAATAAAGGCTTGGTCGTGGTGTGATATCACGCTGCGGAATACGACAGCAGATTGAACTTGTGTAAATATTATTCTCTCTTCGGTGGTATGTCGAACTTATTTTGCAGAGCCGGACACTATCCTTGTGTTCAAAATCTTCTATGAAGTATTCGGAGGAGGAACCCGCCTTGCAATGTTGAAGACAATATGCGCGCTGAACTCGTCGTCATTGAAGCCTGGTTCGGGGGCTCTGAGAGGAGTCTGGATTAGGGGTGTCCGGATGGCGGACTATAGCCTTTGGCGGACTCCTAGACTATGAAGATACAAGATTGAAGACTCCGTCCGTGTCCGGATGGGACTTTCCTTGGCGTGGAAGGCAAGCTTGGCGTCTGGATATGTAGATCTCCTACCATTGTAACCGACTCTATGTAACCCTAACCTCTTGGTGCCTATATAAGCTGGAGGGTTTTAGTCCGAGGACGAACAACAATGATACCATAGGCTAGCTTCTAGGGTTTAGCCTCTCGATCTCGTGGTAGATCTACTCTTGTACTACCCATATCATCAATATTAATCAAGCGGAGTAGGGTTTTACCTCCATCGAGAGGGCCCGAACACAGGTAAAACATCGTGTCCCTTGTCTCCTGTTACCATCCGCCTAGGCGCTGATTCGGGACCCCCTACCGAGATCCGCGGTTTGACACCGACAGCCGTATTTGATGATGATATGAAAACGACCCAATGGATTAACGGGCGAAAGCGGGCCATTGTAACAAGGCTGAATTTGGCCCTAGCGAAAAAGGCCGATGTGGTCGTAACTAACCGGGTGCTAGAAATGAGCCCAAGAATAAATGGGCCCTGAGAAGGCCGAAAGATAACACGGCTTGGAAACGGCCCGATGGAATAATGGGCCGTTAATGGGCATAAAGCCATACACTGTTCATTACGGGCCAGTTTCACCACGGGCTGTTAATGGGCCAAGAGTTACAAAGTGCCTCATATGGGCCAAAAGACGTCATGGGTCAGACATGGGCCGGAAGTTACAGCGGGCTGGAATCATATTGGACGGCCCAGATGACGCTAATGGGCCTAATTCAGATAGGCCGTAACGGGCCCTGGGTTAGCGGGCCGTAAATGGGCTATGTACAAACAGGCCGTTAACAGGCTTCCTGTGGGCCGGCCCGCTATCTTTTGACCAAGTCAAACGGGCTGGCCTTTTCACCGAAATGGGCCTCTGTTGGGTCGTGCCATGTGTTGAAGTATCATTCACGCATTCTGTCCAATGAGTGGATGACATCTGTCCCAACGGTGAGCCGACATGTGTTTACTCGAGCCAACGATAATTTTACACGTGGAAAATCCCCATTGGTCTGGGCTGTTAAAGGGTTATCGGATCCAAAACCGGACCCAATAGCTTAACGCGACCCGTTACGGTGGATGCCACGTGTCGGTCACCCTTGACGAAAGCACTTCTATGACGCATGATTTATCGTCATGGAAGTGGACACTTCCGTGATGATAATTTTGGTAATGTCATGGAACACTTCTACGACAGCACAGGTATGACTATCTTGATTCTGTCATAAACTCGTCATGGATGTGCATGCATGACAGAAAACGTCACCTACTGTGACAAACACGTATCATCACGGAAGTGTTTTTTTTTGTAGTGTAAGTTTCTGGTTAATACAATTCTAGCATGAAGAATAAACATTTATCATGATATAAGGAAATATAAATAACAACTTTATTATTGCCTCGAGGGAATATTTCCTTCAGTCTCCCACTTGCACTAGATTCAATAATCTAGATTACATAGTAATGATTCTAACACCCATGGAGTCTTGGTGTTGATCATGTTTTGCTCGTGGAAGAGGCAACATTAAGATTCGTATGTATTTTGCAACATTAAGATTCGTATGTATTTTGCAAATCTCTATGTCTCCCTCCTTGACTTGATCGTGGATGGAATTTAAGCGTCTCTTGATGTGTTTGGTTCTCTTGTGAAATCTGGATTCCTTCGCCAAGGCTATTGCTCCAGTATTGTCACAAAATATTTTCATTGGACCCCATGCAGTAGGTATTACACCTAGATCAGATGTGAACTCCTTTATCCAGACTCCTTCATTTGCTGCTTCTGAAGAAGCTATGTATTCCGCTTCACACGTAGATCCCGCCACGACGCTCTGCTTGGAACTGCACCAACTGACAGCTCCACCATTCAATATAAATACGTATCCGGTTTGTGACTTAGAGTAATCCGGATCAGTGTCAAAGCTTGCATCAATGTAACCATTTACGACAAGCTCTTTGTCACCTCCATAAACGAGAAACATATCCTTAGTCCTTTTCAGGTATTTCAGGATGTTCTTGACTGATGTCCAGTGATCCACTCCTGGATTACTTTGGTACCTCCCTACTAAACTTATAGCAGGGCACACATCAGGTCTGGTACACAACATTGCATACATGATAGAACCTATGGCTGAGGCATAGGGAATGACTTTCATCTTTCTCTCTATCTTCTGCAGTGGTCGGGCATTGAGTCTGACTCAACTTCACACCACAGGCAAGAACCCTTTCTTTGACTGATCCATTTTGAACTTTTCAAAACATTATCAAGGTATGTGCTTTGTGTAAGTCCAAATAAGCATCTTGATCTATCTCTATAGATCTTGATGCCCAATATATAAGCAGCTTCACCGAGGTCTTTCATTGAAAAATTCTTATTCAAGTATCCTTTTATGCTATCCAGAAATTATGTATTATTTCCAATCAACAATATGGCATCCACATATAATATTAAAAATGCTACAGAGCTCCCACTCACTTTCTTGTAAATACAAGCTTCTCCAAAAGTCTGTATAAAACCATATGCTTTGATCACACTATCAAAGCGTATATTCCAACTCCGAGAGGCTTGCACCAGTCCATAAGTGGATCGTTGGAGCTTGCACACTTTGTTAGCACCTTTAGGATTGACAAAACCTTCTGGTTGCATCATATACAACTCTTCTTTAAGAAATCCATTAAGGAATGCAGTTTTGACATCCATTTGCCAAATTACATAATCATAAAATGCGGCAATTGCTAACATAATTCGGACAGACTTAAGCATCACTAGGGGTGAGAAGGTCTCATCGTAGTCAACTCCTTGAACTTGTCGAAAACCTTTCACAACAAGTCGAGCTTTGTAGACAGTAACATTACCGTCAGCGTCAGTCTTCTTCTTGAAGATCCATTTATTCTCTATGGCTTGCTGATCATCGGGCAAGTCAACAAAAGTCCACACATTGTTCTCATACATGGATCCCATCTCAGATTTCATGGCCTCAAGCCATTTTGCGGAATCTGGGCTCATCATCGCTTCCTCATAGTTCGTAGGTTCATCATGGTCTAGTAACATGACTTCTAGAAGAGGATTACAGTACCACTCTTGTGCGGATCGTACTTTGGTTGACCTATGAGGTTTGGTAGTAACTTGATCTGAAGTTTCATGATCATCATCATTAGCTTCCTCACTAATTGGTGTAAGAATCACTGGAACTGAGTTCTGTGATGAACTACTTTCCAATTCGGGAGAAGGTACAATTACCTCGTCAAGTTCTACTTTCCTCCCACTCACTTCTTTCGAGAGAAACTCCTTCTCTAGAAAGTATCCATTCTTAGCAACGAATATCTTGCCTTCGGATCTGTGATAGAAGGTGTACCCAACAGTTTCCTTTGGGTATCCTATGAAGACACATTTCTCCGATTTGGGTTCGAGCTTATCAGGTTGAAGCTTTTTCACATAAGCATCGCAACCCCAAACTTTAAGAAACGATAGCTTAGGTTTCTTGCTAAACCATATGTCGTGGTATTCTCATGGGGGGTGCTAGACGACATATGCCACAAGGTGGCTTCGTGTGAGGGCAAGACTGCTGCCGGAATATCCAGGGACGGGTATGCGAGTAGCACGCGCTAGTTTACCCAGGTTTGGGGCTCTCCAGAGAGATAACACCCCTACTCCTGCATGTCTGAGTATATTCGGTATGTATATCTGGTACAAAGTGCTCCTGGAGCTGTATCTAAGCTCAGTGCCATAGGCATCTGGCTTTGCATATGTCTGTGGCATGGTGGTCGTTGCCTCTGGCCATATGGGTGTGCTTGGGCATACTTGCCCGTGGGAGTGGATGGATGGATGACTGGCTAGCTCTCTTGCTAGCTAGCTTGCTTGTATGTGTGTGCGTGAGAGTCAATCCTCCATGGATGGATGGATGTGTGCCCATATATATAGGCATGGCTAGCTTAGAGAGTAAGCTATGTGGTGGCATGGGCAAGGCATGGTGGGGTGTCATGCTTGTCCCCTGGGTCACTTCATAAATAGTGCCAGGGGACAAGTGACACTGTACATGATGGCTGGGGTGAGGCGTGAGCAGGTGTCGAATGCAGTCGTCACGTCGGTCGCGTCGAGCTGCGATTGACTTGAGCAGCCGGCTGGTTGGAGCGATCGGCAGCCAGCGATCGGCCAGTGGAAGCGATCGCAGCCGGCGAGGGCGGGCGGGGAAGTCGGCAGCCCGGTGATCGGCGAGGTGGCAGGCGATCGGCAGCCAAAGAGCCGACTGGTGGAGTAGTCAGCCGCCGGTGATCGGCTGGCGGCGGGAAGTCGGCAGCCAGCGATCGGCTGGTGGAGCAATCGGCAGCCAGTGATCGGCTGGTGGAGCGATCGGCAGACCAGCGATCGGCCTTATGGGCGATCGGCAGCCCAAGCAGCCAAAGACGGCCGGGTAGTTGGACTGAGGGGCTTTGCTAGCCCCAATGTCTTGAAATATCGTCTTGTCGTCTTCGGGATACCCGTCGCCAATAACTCCGACACCATAGTTCATATGGTGTCGTCTCAATGGATTTAGATGGTGCCCTATTTAATGTGAATGCAGTCGTCTCTAAAGCATAACCCCAAAACGATAGTGGTAAATCGGTAAGAGACATCATAGATCGCACCATATCTAATAAAGTACGGTTACGACGTTCGGACATACCATTACGTTGTGGTGTTCCGGGTGGCATGAGTTGTGAAACTATTCCACATTATTTCAAATGAAGACCAAACTCGTAACTCAAATATTCACCTCCACGATCAGATCGTAGAAACTTTATTTTCTTGTTACGATGATTTTCTACTTCACTCTGAAATTCTTTGAACTTTTCAAATGTTTCAGACTTATGTTTCATTAAGTAGATACACCCATATCTGCACAAATCATCTGTGAAGGTAAAAAAATAACGATACCGACCGCGAGCCTCAACACTCATCAGACCGCATACATCAGTATGTATTATTTCCAATAAGTCAGTTGCTCGCTCCATTGTTCCGGAGAACGGAGTCTTAGTCATCTTGCCCATGAGGCATGGTTCGCAAGCATCAAGTGATTCATAATCAAGTGATTCCAAAAGCCCATCATCATGGAGTTTCTTCATGCGCTTTACACCACTATGACCCAAACGGCAGTGCCACATATAAATTGCACTTTCATTATTAACTTTGCATCTTTTGGCTTCAATATTATGCATATGTGTATCACTACGATCGAGATTCAACAAAAATAGACCACTAATCAAGGGTCCATGACCATAAAAGATATTACTCATATAAATAGAACAACCATTATTCTCTGATTTAAATGAATAACCGTCTCGCATCAAACAAGATCTAGATATAATGTTCATGCTCAACGCTGGCACCAAATGACAATTATTCAGGTCTAATACTAATCCCGAAGGTAGATGTAGAGGTAGCGTGCCGACGGCGATCACATCGACCTTGGAACCATTTCCGACGTGCATCGTCACCTCGTCCTTAGCCAATCTTCATTTAATCCGTAGCCCCTGTTTCGAGTTGCAAATATGAGCAACAGAACCAGTATCAAATACCCAGGCGCTACTACGAGCATTAGTAAGGTACACATCAATAACATGTATATCAAATATACCTTTCACTTTGCCATCCTTCTTACCCGCCAAATACTTGGGGAAGTTCCGCTTCCAGTGACCAGTCCCTTCGCAGTAGAAGCACTCAGTTTCAGGCTTAGGTCCAGACTTGGGCTTCTTCCCGGGAGAAGCAACTTGCTTGCTATTCTTCTTGAAGTTCCCCTTCTTCCCTTTGCCCTTTTTCTTGAAACAAGTGGTCTTGTTAACCATCAACACGTGATGCTCCTTCTTGATTTCTACCTCCGTAGCCTTAAGCATCGCAAAGAGCTCGGGAATTGTCTTTTCCATCCCTTGCATGTTATAGTTCATCACGAAGCCTTTAAGCTTGGTGGCAGTGATTGAAGAACTCTGTCAATGACACTATCATCAGGAAGATTAACTCCCAACTGAGTCAAGTGGTTATGGTACCCAGACATTCTGAGTATGTGTTCACTGACAGAACTATTCTCCTTCATCTTGCAGCTATAGAACTTGTTGGAGACTTCATATCTCTCAACTCGGGCATTTTCTTGAAATATTAACTTCAACTCCTGGAACATCTCATATGCTCCATGACGTTTAAAACATCTTTGAAGTCTCGATTCTAAGCCGTAAAGCATGGCACACTGAACTATCGAGTAGTCATCAGCTTTAGCTTGCCAGACGTTCATAACGTCCGCAGTTGCTCCTGCAGCGGGCCTTGCACCTAGCGGTGCTTCTAGGACGTAATTCTTCTGTGCAGCAATGAGGATAATCCTCAAGTTATGGACCCAGTCCGTGTAGTTGCTACCATCATCTTTCAACTTAGCTTTCTCTAGGAACGCGTTAAAATTCAAGGGAACGGTAGCATGGGCCATTGATCTACAACAACATGGATATGCAAAAACTATCAGGACGAAGTTCATGATAAATTAAAGTTCAATCAATTAATCATATTACTTAAGAACTCCCACTTAGATAGACATCCCTCTAGTCATCTAAATGATCACGTGATCCATATCAACTAAACCATGTCCGATCATCACAGGAGATGGAGTAGTTTTCAATGGTGAACATCTCTATGTTGATCATATCTACTATATGATTCATGTTCGACCTTTCGGTCTCAGTGTTTCGAGGCCATATCTGCATATGCTAGGCTCGTCAAGTTTGACCCGAGTATTTTGCATGTGCAAAACTGGCTTGCACCCGTTGTATGTGAACGTAGAGCTTATAACACCCGATCATCACGTGGTGTCTCGGCACGACGAACTGTAGCAATGGTGCATACTCAAGGAGAACACTTGTACCTTGAAATTTAGTGAGGGATCATCTTATAATGCTACCGCCGTACTATGCAAAATAAGATGCATAAAAGATAAACATCACATGCAATCAAAATATGTGACATGATATGGTCATCATCATCTTGTACCTTTGATCTCCATCTCCAAAGCACCGTCATGATCTCCATTGTCACCGGCTTGACACCTTGATCTCCATCGTAGCGTCATTGTCGTCTCGCCAACTATTGCTTCTACGACTATCGCTACCACTTAGTGATATAGTAAAGCAATTACATGGCGATTGCATTTCATACAATAAAGCGACAACCATAAGGCTCCTGTCAGTTGCCGATAACTTCTACAAAACATGATCATCTCATACAACAATTTATATCTCATCATGTCTTGACCATATCACATCACAACATGCCCTGCAAAAACAAGTTAGAGTCTTCTACTTTGTTGTTGCAAGTTTTACGTGGCTGCTACGGCCTTTTAGCAAGAACCGTTCTTACCTACGCATCAAAACCACAACGATTTTTTTTCAAGTGTGTTGTTTTAACCTTCAACAAGGACCGGCCGTAGTCAAACTCGATTCAACAAAAGTTGCAGAAACTGACACCCGCCAGCCACCTGTGTGCAAAGCACGTCGGTAGAACCGGTCTCATGAACGTGGTCATGTAATGTTGGTCTGGGTCGATTCATCCAACAATACCGCCGAATCAAAGTAAGATGTTGCTGGTAAGCAGTATGACTATTATCGCCCACAACTCTTTGTGTTCTACTCGTGCATATCATCTATGCATAGACCTGGCTCGAATGCCACTGTTGGGGAATGTAGCATGCAATTTCAAAAAGTTTCCTACGATCACACAAGATCTATCTAGCATAGCAACGAGATGGGGAGAGTGTGTCCACGTACCCTTGTACACCGAAAGCAGAAGCGTTAGGTTAACGTGATTGATGTAGTCGAAGGTCTTCACGATCCAACCGATCCTAGTACCGAACGTACGGCACCTCCGTGTTCAGCACACGTTCAGCTCAATGACGTCCCTCGAACTCTTGATCCAGCAGAGGGTCGAGGCTGTCAGCACAACGGTGTGGTGATGGTGACGGTGATGTGATCTGCGCTGGGCTTCGCCTAAGCACTACGACACTATGACCGGAGGCGTAAACTTTGGAGGGGGGCACCGCACACGGCTAAGAACAATTGATGTGCCTTTTGGTGCCCGCCGCCCCCGTATATAAAGGAGAGGAGGAGGAGGCCGGCCAGGGGGCTCGCGCCATGGGGGGAGTCCTAATAGGAGTAGGATTCGCCCCCTCCCCCCCTCCCCTTTCCCTTTCTTTCACCGGAGGAAAAGGAAGGAGAGGAGAGGGAGAGGAAAGGGGTTGCACCTCCTCTTGTCCTATTCGGACTCCCTAGGAGGAAGCGCCCCCCGCAGGCTTCCCTCTCTCTCCTTAGGCCCATGTAGGCCCAACACTTCCCGGGGTTCGGTAACCCCTCGGTACTCCGGTAAAATACCCGAATCACTCGGAACCATTCCGATGTCCGAATACTACCTTCCAATATATGAATCTTTACCTCTTGACCATTTCGAGACTCCTCGTCATGTCCGTGATGTTATCCGGGACTCCGAACAAACTTCGGTCACCAAAACACATAACCCACAATACAAATCGTCATCGAACGTTAAGCGTGCGGACCCTACGGGTTCGAGAACTATGTAGACATGACCGAGATACATCTCCAGTCAATAACCAATAGCGGAACCTGGATGCTCATATTGGTTCCTACATATTCTACGAAGATCTTTATCAGTCAACCGCATGACAACATACGTTATTCCCTTTGTCATCGGTATGTTACTTTCCCGATATTCGATCGTCGGTATCCTCATACCTAGTTCAATATCGTTACCGGCAAGTCTCTTTACTCGTTCCATAATGCATCATCCCGTAACTAACTCATTAGTCACATTGCTTGCAAGGTTTATAGTGATGTGCATTACCGAGAGGGCCTAGAGATACCTCTCCGATACTCGGAGTGACAAATCCTAATCTCGATCTATGCCAACCCAACAAACACCTTTGGAGACACCTGTAGAGCATATTTATAATCACCCAGTTACATTGTGATGTTTGATAGCACACAAGGTGTTCCTCCGGTATTCGGGAGTTGCATAATCTCATAGTCAGAGGAATATGTATAAGTTATGAAGAAAGCAATAGCAATAAAACTTAACGATCATTATGCTAGGCTAACAGATGGGTCTTGTCCATCACATCATTCTCTAATGATGTGATCCCGTTCATCAAATGACAACACATGTCTATGGTCAGCAAACTTAACCATCATTGATTAACGAGCTAGTCAAGTAGAGGCATACTAGGGACACTCTGTTTGTCTATGTATTCACACATGTACTAAGGTTCCGGTTAATACAATTCTAGCATGAATAATAAACATTTATCGTGATATAAGGAAATATAAATAACAACTCTATTATTGCGTCTAGGGCATATTTCCTTTCTTGAGTTTGCATTTGGCTGGGATGCGCGCTTGGGTCTGCTGCTACGAAGTGCGAACGCCCATGTAGCATAACTTAATGATGGTTGGTTTCTTTTGTATGAAATGGAGCCTGAGCTGGGACTGGGAGCCACTTTCCCCTAAAAAATGAGGTATGCTTGCATGAGATTCACGTGTCGTGTCGGCCGATTTCACGCTTTAAAGGGCACGTACGCGCGATGTATCGTCCCGATCGTACATATAAGGTAAATGGGTGTCGTCTACTGAAGCATGTATGTATTTTGGTCTTTTACAAGAACCTAGTTGGGACTACCACTCCGTCACGTTCTCCTTCGATCTAGCTAACCTGATGACCGGCTCCTCGCTCTCTGTTTCGCAAGCCAGGGACATCATGAGACCTTTCACGATGGACGAGATCGAACTTTCTCTCTGGGTATGAATGACAATGTTAGTCCCGGCCAGGACGGCTCTGTTCGTGCATTCAACCTAGTCAAGGAAGACCTACTTAATAATATTCTAAGTGATTTTCATAATTTTTCGGCCGACTTGTGGGCGCATCAACAAAGCATATATTGTGATGCTGCCTAAAAAGTTGCTAACCAACCTGAGAACTATAGAACAATCTCCCTCCAGAACTGTGCGGTCAAGATTGCGTCCAAATGTTAGCTAACAGAGCGCAGGGTTTCATGCTTGATCTTATTCACAAAGGCCAAACAGGTTTTACAGGGGTAGAGGAATAGCTGATAATTTCCTCCATGCCGTTGATATCGTTCAATCTTGCTTCGAAAGGAAAATCCAACCATTGTTTTAAAGCTGGACTTTCATAAAGCTTTTTTTTTTTTGAGAAAACGCAAAAAGTTTTTGTGTTTCATTTCATTGAAAACTAGAGGAGTTCAGTACAATGTCCCATGAGGGGAAGATACATGGTGATTGTTTAGTGTACGTCCCAAGTTGTCGGTAACAACATTCGGAGACCGAGGGCTCTAGCCCTAGACCATAGGGTAGCTTCCTCCTTGATGCGTGCGGTGGGTTGGAGGCAGAGGGGATGGTGCCATCGAAGACGCACGCGTTCCTTTGCTTCCAAACCATCTAGGGGATCAGAAGCGCGGTAGAGGCAAGCGCAGCGCCTTGGGGGTGGAGTGCTTGGCGATTTCCCACCAACTATCGAGGGTTGCGTCAGGCTCGGGGGGTGCACGTCAATTGCATCCAGGCGAAGATATCTTGCCATACTTGACATGCAAAGGGCCAGCTGACAAGGAGATGCGAGATGGTTTCCATGGCCTAGTCGCATAGGAGGCATTTGGGGTGGTGTTGCAGTCCGCGGTCTAGCAGCGATCTTTATTGGCCAACCAGTGGAAGAACTTGACGCGAGGAGGCGCCCAGCTCTTCTAGATCAGTTTTCAAGCATCGCATGCTGTGAAACCGTGGAAGGTGGCGCTGTAGCAAGAACTAGCGGTGTAAATGCCATCGGTGCTCCTCTTATAGGTGCCCACAAAGCTTTTGACTCCGTCTCTTGGGATGCTATGACTGCTATTTTACTTGCCACACGCATCCCTTTGCTTTGGGATCGCTGGATCAACCTCATAAACAACACTGCAAACTCTGCTATTCTGCCAAATGGGAAACATGGCCCGTGGTTTCCTTGCCGGCGTGGGCTAAGACAAGGAGACCCTCGGTCACCCTTCCTTTTCATTATGGTCGCTGACATGCTCCAACGCATGATCATCCATGCCTCTGAATATGGCATGGTTACTCATCCTCTCAATAACTCTTTGTCGTGTTCGTTCCTTCAATATGTGCTGACGACACATTGATAGTTCTTCTAGTGGTTGCGGAACAACTTCATCACCTAAAACGGCTGCTCTTACAATTTTCTGAGGCCACCGGGCTCTCTATAAATTTCCACAAAAGCACTTTCTCTCCAATTCACGTCGCCCCGGCTACCTCTCATAGCCTTGTTGAGATCTTAGGATGTCTTGTGGCCGGTTTCCCTCAATCTTACCTAGTTTGCCATTCTCAACTTCCAAACTAAACATTTCTGCTTTCTTTTTTATCATTGATAAAATTGATTGCCGCTTGGCGGGTTGGCGGGGTCTTCTGCTTACATTGGCCGGTAGGGCCATCCTCGTTCGTGTGGCTCTTCGTGCCCTTCCTATAAAACCCTTTAACAGTCGCGTAATGTGCGCACTCTCGCGACGTCCACGTCGGCACTGGGCGCTGTTTACTGTTTCTCGCGTACAAAAGCAAATCTGGAGAGATCTGTGGCTGGCCAATCGGAGGGAGAGGGATACGCGCTGCTCAATCGCGCTCGTCCACACGAAGCTTCCTTCCCACCCCACCTCGCTTCGTCGCTAAGAATGGGAAAACTTTGTTTTTGCCACTCTAGCTTTTGCCCACTTTGCTTATGCCACTCTAGAATTTAAAATTTCATTTTTGCCACTCTTAGCTTTTAAGAATATATCAAATTTGCCATTCAGTGGCAAAAGCAAAAATTTCAGAGTGGCAATTATGATACATTGCAAAACCTAAGAGTGGCAAAAGTGAAATGAAAAATTATCTTTTTGCCACTAAATGGCATTTGTGATGTATTGTCAAAAGCTAAGTGGTTGTTTGGATACCGTGAATTAGATGCCAGATTTTGAAAAACCAGTTTTGGGAGAATTTTTAGGAAAGCCAGTTTTAGTTAGTTTTTCTGTTAAGATAAGTATATACAATTTCTTGTTTGGATCGAGAAAAAGTAAAATCCGATTATGTAGCTCTTCGTTCGGGAAGCAACAAGAGCCTAAGCACACGAGTAGTAATATTATGTACAGATTCCATGGAGCTTGGATTTGATCTTCACGATGCACTCTGTTGGTCACCCTGAAGGCCGAAAGTACTAGTGTGCATACTCATTCGACCGCACGCAGTTTGCCATGGCAATGGCAAGCACTGACGCCGGGCCGTCCGATCACTGTGCAAATGGTCTCAGCTGGGAGAAATTGTTGTCCAGCTTTTGGAGCCTTGAACAACTAGAAGAATAAAAAGGCCCTCCGGCGTGCGGCTGTTGAAGCCGTCATCATGGCACCGAGGAGGTCCCGTTGCTCGCGCCCGGAGCAACATGGCGCCGTCGATGTTTTCGTAATCGTCACCATGGGCGCTGAGGAGGCTGCTCTGCTAGAGTTGAGAACAACACGTCGCCGTCAATGGTTTCGTAGCCATCATCATGGATCCTGAGGAGGTCGCGGCGAGAACAACATGCCGCGTCCATGGTGTCGCAGCCGTCATAAAAACATGGGTGCCGACTGCCGAGGTGGTCGTGCTGCTCGCGCTGAGAACAACACGCCGCCGTCGATTGTGTCGCAGCTTTTGCCATGGGCGTTGAACAGTCCGCGTTGCTCACGCCAGGAACATCACGCCGCCGCGGGTGGTGTCGCAGCTGTCACTATGGGCGCGTGGAACAACACGCCGCGGCGGGGCTTGTAGGTTACTGCCAGCGGGAGGAGCTCAGTCGCTCACCACGATGAGGGCGTGGAGTCGATCCCTTGCCATCTACTCGTACGTACAAAACGGGTATATAGAAAAACGACGATTAGTGGTTTTTCTAAAAACTCAGTTTTTGGGTTTTTGGAGAACTGAGTTTAACTTATCCACGATTTAGTTGGATAACCCAAACAAGGTTTTAGTTTGTTATAACAGATTTTGTGTTTAAACAGAACTAGTTCTCTAAAAACCAGCTATCCAAACAACCCTAAGAGTGGCAAAAGTGAGATGCTAAATTCTAGAGTGACATAAGCAAAGTGGGCAAGAACTAGAGTGGCAAAAACAAAGTTTTCCGAAGAAAGAAAGAGGGAGACAAACACCTCCTCCCTCGACACGCTCCTCGCCCGCCGCCCCGACCTCGATCGCACCGCCGCCTCCCCGCTCCACTCCGCCCCGCCCCGCCGCTCCTCTCGCTCGCCGCCTCCGACGCCGCCGCGCTCAACGAGTCCTCCTCCACCGCCGCGCTTGCCGAGGCGCCCTCCTGCCGCGTCCGCCACCTCGACGCGGCGCACTCGCGCGCCGAGTCCACCCTGGCCCGCGCCGAGGCCGCGCTTGACCGCTCCCGCGTGCTCGACGCCGTGCGCCGCGCCCTGGCCACCGACGACCTCGCGGCCGCCGCCACTGCCGCGCACGAGTTCCTGGCCATCGACGCGCGGTTCCCCACCGACGACAACCTCCGCCGCGACCTGCACGACATAAAGCGCCGCCTCGAGGGGCTCGCGCGGCGGAGACACTCCGCCGCGGTCGACGCCCAGGACCACCCCGTCGTGCTGCGCCTTGTGCGCCTCTTCCCCCTCCTCGACCTCGCGCCCGAGGGCCTCCAGGTCTATGTCGCCTACCTCAAGAAGGTCGTTGCCCTCCGCTCCCGCACAGACTTCGAGCACCTCACGGGCCTAATCTTTGCAACCCAGCTTATCTCGGAGCGCCCTGATTTCGTTGGCTGCCTTACCCGTCTCTTCAAGGATATTGTGCTCGCCGTTGAGGAGAATGACGCGGCGTGAGCTACGGGGTGAGGATGGTGTCGCCTACGCCATCATCGAGCTGCAGGAGGAATGCGACTTGAGGGGCACCCAGATCCTTCGTCGTTATGCTGATTACCGGAAGCTTGCAGTATTTCGTGAAAATGGTTCAGTTCCCTAACTTTGTGTTGACGGAGGTATGTGATTCAGTCTCGTGAGGAGTTAACAAGCATACTCGTTTATATACTGTCACATGTAGTGCTAATTTTTACCCCATTGCTAGGTCTTCTATCATTGTTTAACATTGCCAAATGCAACAACTAAGCTCTCAGGTTTGGGACCTTCACTATTTTCTGTCGCTCAATGTAATAATCAGATTTGTCATATTGTCATGCAGTCCTAACTTGACATGTGTAGATTTGAAATTTCAATAGATTCAAGGAACTCTTTCAGGAGTTATATGAAGAGAATGGGACGTACAAGTTCAAGGAAAACTCAATATGGTCAATGCTAATTTGTACCAAATTTTGATCACTATAATTTTGCTGGAACCACATTTAACCCGTACATGATTCACGCATCTATCAACACCGGTTGACTGATAACATAGTGCATCCTTTTGTCCTCCAAATGATATAGGAGGCAGTCAAGTTTCATCTTCCAATTTCTGTGATATTTGAACCTATTAGGATGTGTGCATCGACTTTCAACACAAATATGTGATCGGTTTGATTGTGCACTTCATTTGATAGGTGGATCAATATTACTAGCTGAAACTCATAAAAACCCATAAACGTCTTTCTTATAAAATGGAAGATGGATTGGAATTGTCATTTATGCAGTAGCTCATGATGACTACTTCATTTGATATTCTCTCTCTGACTCATGTTTTCCCCTGAAATAGCATGACACCTATAGTATTCAGATATTCTCCATTGTTATAGTTATTTGAATTTCAACTCTACTTTGCTACTTTGTTAATAGGTTGAAGCTATAGGTCAGTCAACCACGTTGTTAAAGCATGAGCGCTCAGTGTCATCTCCACCGGTTGAGTGGCAACGTTGAGGTGCTGCTAATATTGCCGCTGCTGAAAATGGCGGTGCTACTATGTGGTCAGGTTATTTTCTGCTTTCATCAAGATGAGGATAACGTGACTGTTTGTGTGTGTGCCTGGTTGCAGGAGACGTTAAATTAGCTAGATCTGCCATGTGTGTTTGCCGGAGATGTTAATCAGCTAGATCTGCCTTGTGAACTGGGGCAGAGGCAGCTTTAATTAGGCCTATATCCAAATCACGCATGCATGCATGTTGTATCTCCTATAATTTTTTTTTGAGAATAGAGATAATGTCTCTGTGTTATGTTCAAGTTCTGTAAGAGTATTGGAGAGGGTTCCTGGATGGTTCGGGAACTCTTTGTGATGGCTTGGTATACCTTATCCGTCAGTGTTGCATTCAAACCTGTCAGAATTCTTTTTCGGGAAACCATTTTAGTCAGATTTTGAAACGATAATATATTTATACCAGAGGCTAACACATTTGGTCTGAATTTGATAGGGAGCATGCACCATCCATTATATTTATGGATGAAATTGACTCTAATGGATCTGCTACAATGGAGTCGGGATCTGGCAATGGTGATAGCGAGGTTCAGCGTACTATGCTTGAGCTTCTGAACCAACTTGATGGTTTTGAAGCATCTAACAAAATTAAGGTTCTTATGGCAACGAATAGGATAGACATATTGGATCAAACTCTTCTGAGGCCTGGTCGTATTGATAGGAAGATCGAATTTCCAAATCCTAATGCAGATGTAAGTGATGCAGTACTCACCATAATTAATTTAATATTGCTTGATCATATCAGTGCTAAGTCTGAATTATCTATTCTTTCAGTCCCGTGGTGATATTTTGAAGATTCATTCGAGGAAAATGAACTTGATGCCTGACATTGATCTGAAAAAAATTGCTGAGAAGATGAACGGAGCATCAGGAGCAGAGCTAAAGGTATGTATTGTTGCCATTATAAGCGAGCATCTAAATTTTTAATATATTTGTCTTGATAAACTGAAAAAATATTCGGAATTGTACAGTGCTAATAAGTTACCATGTAGGCGAGCACATACTACAAAACATCTATAATCTGTTGCATAATGTCCCCTGTAGCTTCTGCAAAAATCCAGGCCCAGTTGCCATTTTTACCCATGCTAAAATGCTATAAACTCAGAACCCTGTCCTGGTAGCAAGTAGCAAGTTTTTACCATTGAGGTCTTGACTTTACCAATGTATTGGCCTGTATTATGTTTCAAGTAGAGTGCATCAAACCATACATCATGAGTGAACTCACTTTGATATATCATCAGGCGGTCTGCACAGAAGCTGGAATGTTTGCCCTCCGCAAGAGAAGGGTGCACGTCACTCAGGAGGATTTTGAGATGGCTGTGGCAAAGGTGATGAAGAAGGATACCGAGAAGAACATGTCGCTGCGAAAGCTATGGAAGTGAGGCCCTCGTTTTAGCATCTCAGCTTTTGCTGGCATGCATCGGTGGATTAAGCTTATAGCGGCACATTTGCCAGATGAGCTGCGGGTTTCTTGAACCGTGTTGACAACTGTAACTTGCAGTGCCTTGCAGTGCCTCATCAGGGTTAAATTTCTTTATTGTGTTATATTATGAGACGTGAGATGGGAACCGTTCGCTTGCTTGTAATGTTTGCTGCTTTTCATTCCCACTATTGTTACCATGTTGATCTTTTTTTGTTAATTAAGAGGACTGTATGCACTATGTAAGCATATAAATGGTTTTTCTCCTATCGTTTTTGTTTACATGATGATAGGTTCTGCAATTTTGGAGTTAACAAATGTGCTTAGGTATCTGTATATTGGTCACTCCCCGGTCATTGTTGATTGTTTTCCGTCATGAATACTCATACTTTTTCAAACTGGGAATTAGTTTTGTAGTGCAGATTTGTGTTGATATGCCCTACATATCGAGTTCATCGTCCAAGCACCTCTTGCGGAAAGAAAGAAAAAAGTCTTTGTTTGGTAGTTTGCAGATGCAAGCCCTTCTGACTGCTAAAGTTTGTAATTTAGAGATAAAAGGAGACAACTCCTTGGTTGCAGTTCTGATCATAGGCTTGGTATGATTCTCTTGTGATTCAGATTTTTAGTCGAGGAACCTTGGCTTCTTGTTGGGTCTATGTAGTAAAAGTCTAGTGGTTATCATTCATCATCATCACCAAATGATTTCATTTTGTGGATGCTTGAGTTTAGAAATATTTGTCTCACTTTTCATCATCGACGTACCGTGAGTTGTTCATATGAGGGAGTACATTTCCAGCAATGCATTTTCTGTTGGTCCTGTAAGAGTAAAATATACTCATGGTACTCGAACTTGTGCCGCGAGTTCACTTTGGTCATCGTACACAGAAAGTCGGTTAATACGGTCACTATATATAAGTTAAGGTGATTATACGGTCACTGACCTGCCGTATAGTGTCATATTTTATCCATATTGACCAGTCAAACATGCTACGTGACCATGTACTCTCTCTCCTCCCATGTGAGACCCACCTGTCAGTGGGTGGAGGAAAGAATCAAATAGGAGAATAAAATTCTGACGGAGCGGGGGATTCGAACCGGTGCACAACATGCATGCGATAGCCAACTGAGCACCGGATGTTTTGTATCTTAATGCAGAGCGACAGTTTTTTTTATACAAATAAGAACGCACGCACGCAGCAACACATGACGTGCACGCAATATATTTTGCTTTGCTCGCCGTGGTTCACAGATATAAAAAAAATGCAATTTTTGTCGGAGATGGAAGATGATTTTGAGATGAAATTCGAGCATGTAGTTCTTTTTTTCGTTCAAATGCTTGTCTTTAGAATGTATGTACATATTTATACACACAAAACAAATTTTCATGAAGAAACATGAGAACTGTATATACATACAAAACAAATGTATAATAGTTTGTAAGGCATCTGTGAAAAAAAAATGTGGGAACATATTTATACATGCAAAACAAATTTTTTCCGGAAAAAAAAGCACACAAAACAATTTTCCAAGAAGAACTAATTGCAATGGGAAAATAATTGCAACTACAGTATATAATTTTATGTATCCATAAAAAAATAATTTTATGTGCACAAAAGCACCGCTTCTATATTATCTGGTAAGTGCAACGATGCAGGAGCTCTATGTGCTCCCTCGAAAAAAAAGAAGCTCGATCTATGTGGTTTCTCAAAAAAAAATGAAAAAAAAGAGCTCTATGTGCGCCGTGGATCTTCTGTGTGCATGCATGCATGCATGTGACCATTATTGTATAATAAATGCTCGCACTGTTTGCAGCGACCAACTATTCTGTGTTCGGGTGGCTAGCGCGGGGTTACTTCAGTGTGAAGCTCGAGGTTCAAATCCCCACTTCCCCAGAATTTTATTCTCCTCAATTCTTTCCTTCATTAACTGACAAGTAGGTCCCACATGAGGAAAAGAGAGCATGTTTGACCAGTCAACACAAATACGAAGCTATACGGCGGGTCAATGACCGTATAATTACCTTAACTTGTATATAGTGACCGTATTGACCGACTTTTTATGTACGATAACCAAAGTGAACTCGTGGTACAAGTTCGAGTACCGTGAGTGCATTTTACTCGTCCTGTAACTACTATACTACTTTGCTTAGCTTGAACTTGTGCATGTAACCTCAAAAGTTGCCACTGATCAGCTTTGTCTATAACATGATTATCTAGCTACATGTGTTCCATCTCTCTTGTTTTGTTCTATTACAGATGTCACTTTCTTCACTAATCATGATTATTAGCATAAAAAGGACAGTGGAAGGGGCGCCACCTACCTAGCACAGCAGAGCTTTCGCTCAAGCGGCGCACCAAGGGTGCGCCCCAACCACTAGTATATGCTATGAGTGTGCTGCTGCTGCTAGTTGGGACGCTCCAGGAAATTGGCAAACGTCGTTGTGCATTTTTCTGGTCTTGGCAAGACACCACTACGGGCAGACATGCAAAGTGGCGTGGGACCTTGTGTGTGCTCTGTTTTCGAATGGGGTCCATATGAATGTGTGCCTTCTCCTCAGACACCTTTCTAAATTCATGACTCTGGCTCCATGCCTGCTCCAAACTACATCGTTAAAAAGTATGGATGGTCACCTATTTATGATTGGATGATTGGGGTACGTTGGGCAACGCCACCACGCCGGTTTGGTGCGATATTTTCAAAAGCCTGAATTTCTTCCGGTCCATCGCCTTTGTTAAAATCAGCAAGGGGGCTACCACCTCTTTCTGGAATGATCTTTGGCTACCCAACCACCAAACTACCCTTGCCTGCCAATTTCATGCTCTCTTCTCACACTCCAACAGACAGTCTGCCTCCACTGCTTGGGTGCTTGCTTCTCCGGAGCTGAAACTCGATCTTACCCCTAGATTATCTCATGCGGCGAAAAGTGATCTGGCTACATTATGTAGTATTATGGCTTTGGTTAACTTGAATTCGCTGGTTCCGGACAACAGGGTGAGCAGGCGAGAGGGCAAGACCCTTCTGACAAAATTAGCATATAAAGTGATCTGGCATGACCGACCGACCAACTACAATATGGAAGAACTATGCGCCGAACAAACGCAGAATCTTCATTTGGCTACACAAATATCGTGTTTAAACCAACGAGAGGAAACTTTGTAGATCAATCGCTACCTCTTATGCTTGCCTATTGAGCGGCGCCTGCGATAGCATTGCACACCTTCTCCCCGGCCGTGCCTTGCTTTGACCTCTCTGGGACGAGCTTGACAACCTATATGATGGCACGCCCAGCAGCCTTGGTGACGACTGGCTTTGGGTATCTGATGGACAAAGTTCGCTCTACTGTTCTCATTGCAATTCTCTCAAACACCTAGAAGCATTGTGCTATGATTTTTCGAAATGAGACTCTTCACCCACCACATTGCTAGGGTTGCGGCTGATGACCTGGCGCTATGGTCGCACAGATGCAAGAATATCCAATGACAAGCTCTACATCGGGACTGGGGTTCTATGTTGTCACACCTTGATGTGAGATTTTAACCTTCATGCAATTTGCCTTTCTTTCTTTTCCTCCCCTCCCCCCCCCCCCCTAACTCAAATCATTGTATTATCTCTGTTTGAGTAATATAAGGTTCTGGCCGGCGTAAGCCTAACGCTGGCGAATCAAAAAAATACTCGCTCAAATTGGACCTTAAATTCTTTCCTGGTCCGAGGTCAAATGATGCATCTTTGTGGGTTTCGGTTTCTTCAATATCAATCTGAAACCTTGTTTCCTCGTGAACGAGAATGGACAACTTAATTGTTTCTCGGGCCTTAACTGATATGCTATGTTGAGCCTATATTAGAATTGGATTTGGTATTATAAGTTACATGTTGAGATGCTCTAGTTTGCTATTTTGTATTGTAACTTATCATGTATCTATGTGACCCATACAAAACAATATGCGACAGTGGATCAAACATTCAAGCTTTTGTGAGCATCCAAAGTTTTTTTTTATTACAAATGTTTAACAAAAGTATAAGGTTTATGTATGGTGGGTGTATTATGTCCATCTCCAATCTCATGGATTGACATCAATATTTAGAAAATGGGTGCCGTTTGCAATCACTTGAGATGGAATTCGCCATGGAAGAGATCACATAGCTTTTGTATGTTATATCTTGCCTTAGTGATATTATATAGAGTTAAATAATTTTTGTATCAAAATAGCTGGAATAGCTCAGTTGGCTAGAGCGTGTGGCTGTTAACCACAAGGTCGGAGGTTCAAGCCCTCCTTCTAGCGAGTATTTTTTCACTCTAATTATAGCTATTGGATTAATATATTCTTTGCTCCGGTCATGTCATGTGCTTATTTCAACATAAACCCAAGATTGTTGAGTAATCTATTTATTTTGAATGAACAGAACATTATGCAGGACTATTGTACCTGGAGATTTTTAGTACGTATTGAACATTTGAACTGCATCTTTAAATTTGCGATGATGAATAGTATGGTACTGGTATGCTATCTTGATAGTTGGTACAGACACTAAAGTGTTGTTGCTTTTGCCATTCAAATTTAACTACATAGAACTAGGACCCTTCTGTACGGAATTTCTGGATCTAGTCAAAACAAACTTTTCTGCATGTAAGGACCATACTGCAGTTCAGTTAGTTCAATCTTTACCATGTTTCGCCTGTGTATATGCAAAATACATTTTGTTATATTTATGGTTGAAGAGAAGTGTTGGGCGATGCTAACTACAGTGTCAAGAGATGCTTGCATTGTCTTTAACTTACTATACATGTTACAATACTATTTACTGGATTCCATCACTCATGTCTTTACTTTTTAGACATGAATAATGGATATATCAGATCATGATCCCTCTACAGTCGTATTTGTCCAAAAGAATTCTTGATTTGGCTGTCACTGCCTGTGGAGTATGTCATCTAGTGTTGTCGAAGAAATGTCAAGAATAAATGAATGTGTATGTTGCTTCTCCCAAAAGTGGAAGCACCACTTTTTTTAGGTGTGTTGTTTCCATGCATTATAAAAATGATAGGTATGTGAGGATAAACATTGGTGGATGTGGGCCTTTACAGATACCTTTTATTGGTTCTTATGGGCCTTCTCTTCCTTCAGATGCATCAAACACTCTGCATGTTGAAAGTCTCCCATCCAACCGTACTAGACCGGAAATTACACGTATCTTTTTATGCATATGATCTCTTGCTGTTTTATTTTAAGTTTATTTGTCATTTTGTTCATAACTGAACTATATTTTATGTTTATGTTCGTTCCAATTTATGTCTCAAATTTTTCTTTTGTGTTTTTGTTTTCGCCACTCCTTGAGTCTTGCTTCTCTAGACATATTTTGCCCTTTTACCGGGTTCTCTGAAGGCTGGTCAAAGAAGATATAATAGTAGATATGTACTACCTCTGTAAACTAATATAAGAGCGTTTAGATCACTAAAATAGTGATCTAAACGCTCTTATATTAGTTTACGGAGGGAGTAATAGCTTATGTTGTCTTAGAAACTCCTGCCCCAGTGTTTTCTGTCATGAAGTCTCTGCGAGGTGAATATAACATTTTTGTCAGCCTAAGTTGTGTCTTACATTCTAGAAGTAATAAAATGGAAAGGTCCATTATTGCTAGATCACTCATGGCGTATGGTTATCTGGTTGGCCAAAGTGTGGGGGACACAACTGTGGCAATTTTAGCTAAAGAGCATGACAAGTGGGCTAGGTGACTAAGTGTGTATGAACTGAACACAATCGATCTTGCATTCTTTGCCTGAGTAACCAACAACAGACAACATCTTTGGACAAAACAGAATTTAGCCTATCTTCAAGATAACCACCTAAAAAGAGCACATGCAACATGCCATGTCATGGTCCTTGCATAATTAACAATAAAACTATGTTGAGCGAGTATTGGTCATGTATGTCGAACAAATAACCTGCAAAAAGAGGCATCATATTTTGCTTCAAGCCCACAACCGAATAAGTATCAACTTCATGCTATACACTGACATATTTGAAAATATGTACTATACATAGTTGGTACAGCCACTGAAGTACTGTTCGTCTCTGTTTTTCGCAGACGCGGAGATGTCCATGAACTCGTGTCTCTGTTTTGCAGACGTGGAGATGGAACAAACTAAATCACACTTGTCGAAAATTAACTGAGACCTGCAGGTGTTGATTCAAACTTCAGTCAGCTATGAGTATTGCCCTGCTGGTGCTAGAAGCAGTTGGTGTCTTGCTGCTCTGTGGCAGTGTTGTATGCAACACAGTTGCTTGGACAGTTGGAGGCTCATTTTAGTGTAACTGAAAAGTGCTACTGAAGTATGGAGAAATTGCTCACTAGAGATAGCCTGGTTAAAATACATTCACTTCCTGATTTATCTTATCTGTTCTGTGAAGAACCAGAGCATTGCATGCATTTGTTTTTTGGCTGTGCTATTGCTACTGAAGTATGGAGAAATGTGAGTACTTTGACTTGGATTAACCCAGATGTTACATACGAATCCATTGCTAGATGGTGGGTTAGTAACAAAAAGCACTGAGCTATAAATCTTCTACATTTAGCAAACTCTCTGGGCTCTTTGGAAAAATAGGAATGGCCTCTGCTTTAACATAAGTTCCGGGACTAATTTGCAGGTGATTCTGAGAAGCATTGCGGTAGCATGCTCTCAGTGGGCGATCTAGTGCTCAGGGCTTGCAAAAAAAAAAAAACGCGTGGTGGAAATCATTGCATCTGTCTGGTTGCTGGCCAGGAGCAAACCTCCGATGATGTGGCCGGATCTCGGTTGAGGAGGACAGCCTCCTGGCTGAAAACCTCCTCGGCGGCAAATTTGCTGTTAAAGACTCTGAATCTTCAGACTGGGAGGCCAACATAGCTGGTCTGGCGAATTGTGCGAAGGAATCCTCTCTGAAGCTGATGGAAGATGGCCTGAGGTTCAGGATTGCGCCTGGAGCCTGACTGAAGAGATGTTTCCTTGCCCTGTTCGCTGGAGGTTTCAAAGTTGTAGTGTGTGCGCTGTTTTTTTTTTTTTTTTTTTTGACATGGTGTGCGCTGTTGACTGTTGTATCCCATAACTCTGTCCGACAATGTTTTTGTTTTCCTTTTTTGGATTTTTGACTGGGCTGGGCGCTCCGGCCTGCAGCCGCGAACAACAATGGGCATATCATACGTCTATTCTTGGCAGTAAGCAGCGTTGATTTATCTCTGAAACCAATCCCATTTTTCTTTTGTCTTTTGATTTTCAATCTTTCAAAATTTTAAATTAAGTTCCATTTGCATATTCATATTTCTGGTGATGAGGACTTTCAAATGAGATCCATTTTGATTTATTTTTTTGATGAGTTTTTAAAATTTCATCAAGTTTCAACTTCTGAAACTTGGTAAGAACGACCGACCAAATCGTAAGTTACAAAACATGTGACTGACCAAATCATAAGTTTTAAGTTTCAACTCTGAAACTTGGTATGAACCATCGACAAATCACAAGTTTTCGAGCCTGTGACCAACAAAATCATAAGTTTCAAAAACAAAAATGATCCAACGACTTTGCAGATCGCAAGGCAGTCAGGCGGCTGGCACAGCTAGGTAGGTGCGTGCCCTTACGAATTTTCGGTGTCGACATGACAGGCACACGCTAAAACCCTGAGCCATTTGATTCCTCGTGAAAACATGTGCTCTGCTCGAATCGTCGACGAGAAAAAACAAAGAATGTGAAACTAAACCCTGGTGCGGTGGAACTAGGGTGCACTTTGTCCTACTCATATTGACAATTGTAATTTATGAAAAAATTTGTTAATGAAATGCATAAAATCACTATGGTTCTTTCAAAACACTCTTCACCAATATAGCATTATTGTATCATTTGTTTCGGTTGTCATCTTCATTGTTGATTGTGATGTGCCCCTGAGCACAAGAGGTCACAACTCCTTGAACTTCCCGTCTCGTTCGATCTATAGTGGCTCACGTACCATCGACTCCATCAATTTCATCCATCCGGATTAAGGATGGCAATGGGTAAGGTATGGGGCGGGTAAAGCAATACTATACCCATACTCGTCTAGTCAATGGGTATAAAATTCTACCCATATCCGTACCCATGAATATGAAACTTTACTCGTACCCATACCCGACAGGTACCCATACCCGTTGGGTACCCAAGGGGTAGATCAAACACTACACAAGTTAGCGTATTTGACAAAAATACATTTATCTCAACTCAATAACAGATAGATGAGTACAAGACAATTATCTCAATTAAAATTGACAACTTTAACAAAGGTTAGAATGCTCACGACACACTTCACCAAATAACACCCGACAAGTATCTAACTTGTCAGTATAAACGGTAGGGTATGGGTATATTCATGGGTACAAGGCTATACCTGTGCCCTACCTATGACTTAATGGGCAGGGTATGAGTACTATCCATGGGTATAAATTATGTCCATACCCTCCCATGCGGGTATGATATCCACGGGTATCCGTATCCATGGGTAAAATTGCCATCTTTAATCCGGGTGTATCCTCTTCCTCACTCCAATGTCCTAAAGAAAATCAAACTTATGGTTCCGAGACGAAGAAAAAAAAATTATGCCTAGCTATTTTAGATGGATAATGGATATTTGAAGAGTGGTGATGCAAGTACGCACCTCCTGGGGGGTTGGTTTGCTCAACAGAGCTCGGATAATCCACGTATAATATAAGAAGTACGGTTCGTATCGAACACAATTGTGCAAGGTTTTATTCGGATCACAAGAGGGTAAGAATGTGGCCAGCCATACACATGACAAAAAAAAAACATAACTACTGGATCAAATTGGTCTTGTTGTAGCACCTTGAACTTCCTAAAATATACAAGAAACACAAAACGATATACTAAAACTAGTGAGAAAATGCAGACACTCATGTCTTTACACACCGTGTGATTTATGAAAATACAATAAGAAGTATTAGTGAAAATATAGATAATAAGATGTGCTTCTAAAAAGAAATTATACAATGTAAAAGCAGATATAAGTCATTGTGAGAGAAAAAAATATGTTTAGCAAATAAGCAAGGGAGATAACTACTCCCTCCGTTTCCAAATATTTGTCTTTCTAGCCATCTCAAATGGACTACAACATACGGATGTATGTAGACATGTTTTAAATTATAGATTCACTCATTTTGCTCCGTATGTAGTCATTTGTTGAAATCTCTAGAAAGACAATTATTTAGGAACGGAGGGAGTAAAAGGTAAACACAGCAACATGCAAGTCCAAAGACTTTTTTTTTTTTGAACTGTGCAGGTCCAAAGACTTAGATAGCAGAGAGAAAAGGGACTAGTGGAAGGACCTGTTTGTAATGATAAGGAACAATGGAAGGACATTAAGGCCTGGCCGCCTGGGTGTATATCTGCAAGATAGCAGGGGCTGTCACGCAAAATTAAAAATTCTGGACGGTGAAGACCTGATGAGAAGAAATGGGACTGAAGGACCTGCCTGTAGAGAAAAAAACAGCATGGAAGGTCACAACTGCTGAAGAAGAAGGACGGGGGGCTATCTGCAAGATTTCAGGGACCAGCGCGCAAAATCGCGAAAAAATTAGGACCATTTCTCGATTTGTGCGTGTCATCCTTGCGCAGGGGCCATGCTAATCTTCTCTGTATCGTTCCAATTTTATCGGATGTCCCCGAAGGGACGATGATGGTGCAAGCGCAGGGCTTATAAACCGGTCGAAACGCGTCCCGCTGCGCGAGGTGGTACTAAACCTGGCTTCTTCGCTGCGTTTCAGCAAGCACCTGGAGCGCCGGATGGCACCAAACGGCCAGTGGGCTGTATCCTCGTGCAGACTGGCTCCTCCTCGGCCGGCCCACTTAAGGCCCAACTTGAGGAGCCGAGCCGGAACGTTTCCCATATGCGTATCCTCATGCCTCCAAAAAAAAAAGACACAAATATGCGTATCCTCATGTGAGGTTCATATGTCGACCCCTCAAAAAAGAAGAAGAGTGAGGTTCATGTGTCAAGTGTCATGTCGATTGCCACTCAAAAAAAAAGTGCCACGTCGATTGATTTCATGCTTTTGGGGCACGTACCTGCGATGTATCGTCTCGGCCGTACATGTATAGTAGAGTACGTACATGGGTGTCGTCTACGGCAGGCATGTATATGTGGTTGTTTTTCACGTGAAGAAAGCTGCTGTTGCTGGTGGTGGTTGTTGATGGAGTGAATTCCGTCCGTGGACGGTTCTGTGCTTCCGGAGAATGTATGATGTGCACCGATTCAATCTGTGCACCCAATGCATCGGTAGATTCAGGACCTTTAGGTGAAAAAGTAATGGACCAGATTTTGATCAAAAGTTGGACTATACCTTTTTATGCACAGATAACCTTGCAATTTGTACAAATTAACCCGCACTCCATAACACACACTCCAATCAAAATAGTTTACTTTTTTGCTTCAGACAAAAAAGGCGTCATATATTTTAAACTAAATGTCTGATTTCAAAACCATTTTGACTACCATTTTTACTTGAAGAGATCTTTGCATCAAAATCAATATTGAGTATATTTTTGAAAAATATTTTTTTTGCTTTGAAATTTAACTTAAAACTTGACCAGACATTTACACGTTTTATAATTTGTCCGTGAGGAATATCTGCACCTTTCACACACGTGTGTCCTACGTACACAACCTTCAAGTACATCAAATTCCTAGTCAAGCTTCAAAGAAGCAAAAAATAATAAATTTTTGAAACATGTTCGACATTGATCTTATTTCAAAGATCCCGTCGAGACAAAATTACATTCAAAATGGATCTTAAATCGAACATCCCGTTCAAAATATATGAACCATTTTGTGTTTGGGCAAAAAGATAATACATACAGATTTTTTATGGGAGTGTGTGTTGTGGAGTGCGGGTTAGTTTGTACAAACTGCAAGGTTGTCTCTGCAAAAAGGAATAGTACAACTTTTGGCCAAAATCTGATCCATTACTTTTTCATCTAAGGGTCCTGAATCAACTGGTGCATAGGATGCGCAAACTGGATCGATGCACAGGATACATTCTCTGTGCTTCCGGTACACGGACTGGGCCGTCCAAGTCTAAGGCATCATCGGTCGTACTCGTACAGAGAGGCTGCGCTGGCTCTATGCGCAAGTAGTAGTGTATCTGAAAGCGCATTGAAACGGTTAGCTAACCAACGATATGCATCAGAAATTCACAACAACTTCAGTGTCCTTGTATGTTATGTGCGTGATTGATACTACTCCTTCTTCCGTTCATTTTTATAAATCATTTCAGACAACTGAAATTGAGCTGTTCTGCACGCCATCTGAAGCGTCTACAACGCTTTATAAAAATGAACAGAGGAAATACTATAGTCGCTTTGCTAGCCTAGGCACCGTGCACGTACCATATCATGGATTACACGTACATGTATGGATGAATTGCATATGTCTCCGTCACCTTGGCAGTTGGCACCACTGCCGCGCTGTCTTTTCTGAAGACGGCAGTGAGCGGTTAGCATTTGCTTGCTTGCTCGTGCAGTGCACTCGTAATTAACGAGGGCCCTCAGTTTGGGAGTAAACTAAAACATTCTAACGAGGTGGGGCGAACCACACCTAATCTTATATGGTGTCAGATACCCCACACCGTTTCCTCCCCTCGCTCCCGTGCTGCTCGCTGAGCGGCACCTGGGCGCCCTTGATCCCCAGTCCAGCTCCTCCCTTCCCTCTACCCTTCTCGCCGCTGTCGGCAGGCGTCGGGGCTGTCCGGCGGCGCGTGGTCGCGGATCTGGACTTTGGCCTGCGGTGGTCTCCTCAGATGCTATGGCGCCTCCGGCGGCGTGGCCGCGGCTCGTCGGCGTCTCCGGTCTGCTTCCCCTAGTGCAACGACTCGGCTATTTGAGGAGTTGCGGTGGTCTACAGTTGCGGCGTCCCCGACGACGTGCTTCGGCCACCGGCGGTGCGGCTCCAGATGCGCTGCTCGCCGCCCTCCTGTTGGCTGGCTCGGGCCGGCCGTGGGGCTCCGAGGCGGCTTCCGACGAGCCTGGCTCTGTCAATCTCCAAATCTAGCGCCTGCGGGCCATTACGACTGATGGGCTTTGGCAGGCCTCGTTCATTCGTTGGCTTCTGGTAGCTGGGTTGCGGCTGGATCTGCCCCGGCATGCTGCCGGCGAGGTTTGAGGTGGCTCCCGTGCGGTGGCAACGCGATTGCTGCGAGGGAGGTGAGCGGGTCAGCAGAGTGCGGCACTTGGGGGTGGTGTCCGAGGTGTTCCTGGTGAAAACCTTCCCGGTTGTTGCCGGTCGGCGGCGGCGGCGCCTGCGGGCGTTGTTTCCCTCCTTGGAGGCGTTGTTGTGGAGATCTCCGACCTTCAACCCTCGGTTCAAGATCTTCGAGTGAAAGCCTAAGGCTCGTCGTTGGCTCGGGCGACGGCGTCGTCCTCGTCGAATCCTTTCTTGGGGGTGTCGCCTTGAAGACACTTTGATCCTGTTTGCGCATTCCATAAGCTGGACGCTCACGACATTGCGGTCGGCTGATGTCCGTCAGGCGATGTGCGCGATTGGCGTTGCGACCTGTGTGGCAACGACAATGGTGATGAGTGTAGCTGGGTCGCGGCTTGTCCTTCTGGTGTCGAAGGTTCAGGGCGCCAATGGGCGCGCCTATGCTGGTTTTTTGCTGTGACAGAGAAGTCGGAGCTGCGGGCGGTGGCGCCACTGTGGAAACGATGACTCCATGAGGGGGGTTTTCCAGCGGATGGTGCCCTTGGGATGTGCGCTGAGCTAGGTCGATGCGAGGCTTGCAACTTTCTCCTGTGAAGCTTTTCTTTAAAATCGGAGTTGCCATGTCCTCGACGCTTCGGTCGACTGATTGGCACCTGTGGCCAGGTCCGGTCATCTATATGTGCTCCATGTGGGTTGTATCTAGGTTTTCGCCCGGTTTTCCTCCTATTAACTGGACAACTCTCTTCTTCTTAATTAATGAAAATGGTAAATCTTGTGCCTCGTTTTAAAAAAAATCGTGTTAGATATGGAAGTTATATCATGTCCCGCAAAAGTCAAATTTTTTATATTGCGTACGTTACATGGCACTCTCCTATGCCGGCAACACTCGCTAATAGACACATGAAGGTTTCGCCCTTTTGCCCTACTTGCTCTCAGGGTGTAGAATATACGAAGCACATGCTTTTCCTATGTACTAAAGAAAAGGAGGTTTGGAAGAGGCTAGGGATGGATGAGATTATTGATAGAGCTTGTGAGGTCGATCGTGCTGGAGAGGCGATATTGAAATACCTTTTACTTCTTTCAGATCAAGATATGCGTATTATAGGGTACCAAAATGTACGAGAAATAATAGCTATTTCAGTTTGGTATCTATGGTGGGAAAGACAGAAATTAGTGCATAAGGAATTAATTCAGAATGCAGCTCAGATATCAATAGGGATCATAGCCCTTATATACAACTTTATAAATGCATCATCTTCAAAGGCGTCCATGAAAAAGGGGGGTTGGCACTGTCCTCCTAGGGGTTTCGTGAGGTTTCGTGAAACTCAATGTTGACGTCTCCTTTGACCATGACATGCTGAAGGGTACGATCGGGGTAATCTTGAGAGACGACAAAGGTAGGTTTATTTCAAGAGCAAATGAAAAGATCGACTACCGCGCGGATGTTCTGATGGCAGAAGCCTTATCTCTCAAATTTGACATAACATTAGCGCAAAGGGCGTGAGATAATTGCCTAATCATCAACTCAGGCAATCTAGAGGTGATTGAGACCATGCAGGACGGAGGATAGTTAGCAGGTGCGGCGGGTGGTAAATTTTTATGGCTATTTTCACTATGCATGTGATTTTATCATGACTAGATTCAAACATTATAATAAAGAGGCAAATAAAGTAACACATGAACTTGCTAGATTAGTTAGATTTTCTTTGACTTCGGGTTGGTTCGAGGAGCCTCTCAATAAAATTGTAATGATCCTTATAAACGATGCATTGGTTATTTCTAATGAATAAAGTTTTGATTTAACTCAAAAAAGAAAAAACAAGGGTCCTCAGCACAGCAGGCAGGCGGGAAGAGTCTTGGCCTAAATCAAGTGTGTCGACTGGACAGGCACGAAAAGCCCCGGTCCATTTGATACCTCGTGAAAACACGTTGCTCTACTCGAATTGTCCGTTGACGAGAAGAGGCGAAGAAGGAGAAACTAAACCCCGGTACGGTCTTTGGCTGCTCGTCGGCTTCAGAACAATCATCGCCAGCTTCGAATCCCTGAAAAAGCTGTAGCGCCGTTGATTCAGCCTTCGTGGCAACCATGCACCTCGCCTGCACGCGCTACACGGTCCATGACAGAAACCTGGCTGATTTTTCCTCCGTGACTTGACTGGCTGACTGTGGCTCCGGTTTGGACTTTGTTCATGGACCGGGCGAAATCTCTGCACGGCTTGTTGATGCTGGCAGCGACTACGTATGTGGGTGCCGTTTCTTTTTTGGCGGCGCTGTCATGGTCCTGATCATGTCCCTTCTCGAGCGCCGGGGAAAACCCTTGTTCCGGCCCTCCGGAACAGGCGGCAGCGGCGTCACGGCGTCTTTACCTTCATGAAGGCGCCGCCTTGGCTGCCCGCGGAATCCTCGGAGCTAGAGTTTGGAGCGTCTTGCTTTTGGTGTGGGTTGCCCTTTGAGACGTGGGCCTCTAGGGCGCTATGTATGCCATCGCGGCGCATCCTGCACGTCTTCTTCTTCAGGCCCGGCTAGGTCCTGCCATCCACCAACCGACTCTTCTAGGCACTAGTGGTGGGAGGTACGTCGATCTAGTTAGTTCCGCAGTTTGCTCGGTGCCCCCATCTTCTTTGCTTTCTTGGCTAGGGATAGGGCAAGGCAAGTTCTCTCATTCTCGTTTATAGTAGGTGTGGTTCTAATCCCATGGATTAGCGTGGTGTGTTTTTTCTTTTGGCATTATACTCAAACTGTTGATGGGTCTCTTCACCCTTTCTTTTATCAATATATGATACCCATGCTTGCGTGTATTCGAGAAAAAACTGACTGGCTGACTAACTGATTAACCAACTGCTGACTATAAGGTGTCAATCTATAGCTAACACATATAGTCACTCATACAATAAGGTTAGCTCTGAGATTAGTAGTACTTTTTGACATCTTCATTCTATCTCTTTCCTCATATTTATTACATCTGTTTTGGAGCACCCATATAATCAGGCTTTTGCATAAGAGCCCATTCTTTTTATTTTTTCATGTCTCTCTTTCACACAGGTAAAATTATCATGTAAGCAGGCTATAAGCCCATTATTATACTTGCTGTAAGCCTACATAACGCATACATACACGCATACACACACGGAGCCAAATCGAGAGACCGGGACGGCGGCAGCGGCACGAGGACGAGGGCAAAGCGAAAAGCCCCCGTTGCGGTCCAAAGTGCGACCCAAAGCCGGCCGGCTGTGGCCACGAGAGGGAGCAAAAGAAACTCCGGCAGAAACCTTCTTTTTTTGGTTTGTTTACCTGAACTCCGGCAGAAACCTTAGCCTGGAAGCCAACGCCCCCGCGACCGGGCGACGTTTCTTCGTCGGTCGGTACACGGCAACGAACGGATTTGTCAGTCAGTCACTCACCCCCACCCCTACCGGACCGTCTTGCATGCCACACCACATCGTAGCTACTACCATCTTGTTAGGCAGGTGCTAGTAGACACTAAGATCTAGACATGGTAGTGCTTTCTGTATTTTCTGATCGTAGCATGAAGGCGTTCATGGCGCACTGTCGTCTCGTCGCCATTTCTTTTTATGCTGGTACCTCGCCGGCCGGCACCGTTTCGGTTTATTATCTCTAGTGTGCTCCGGCTGCTCTGCATCCCACGAAAGGGAAAGGAGCCAGCAGTACCATTTTTTATTTTTAGATAGAAAAAAAAAGGAGTAGTACCGTAGCAGTTGTCTTTCTGCAGGGCGGATTAATTAGAAGACAGTAGTACGTACTGAATTAAGAGACTGATTAGAAGAGAGCAGTACTCTGTGTAGCGTGCGTGCAAGCTTCGCATACGCCGTGGACACGGCCACAGAGGACACTACAGAGAGGTGCGGTTGTGAAGCACCGTACGTTCCCTAAAAAAAGAAAGCACAGACGAAATTAAAAGATAATAATAAGAGAAAAGGGAGGAGTAGGCGGCAGGGTGCCCCAGCTTCGCCCGCGCAGAGATCCTCTCTTCCCTCCGAAAGCAGGACACGCACGGAACACAACGGGCAAAGGCTGCTAGTGCACTAGAGTAGGAAGCAGTAACCCTCATCAAAAGCAGTACTGCATGCCACGCCATGCCCTGTCCTCCTCCTCTTGCATGCCATGCCACACCAGCGCCACATCCTAGATATCCCTCTGCCGGCCAAGCCAAGCATACTGGATAGACATTGATTGGGATTTATAGACGCCTTTTCCCTCACACAGTGCGCACATCATATCAAGAATCAAGAAGAAGGGACCATCATCAGAGGATAAAGGAGTGACCAAGTCAGGGGAGGGAGCTAGGATCAACAAAGTTTCATTTGCTCGATCAGAAAGAAGGATTACAGCAGGAGGGAGGAGTTGCAGGCAGCACGAGGGAGCTGGCCATGGTGTCGCGGGGGAAGGAGGAGGAGGCGGCCGCCGGGTGGGAGGGGGAGAAGGAGGGGGAGATCGACTACGTGTTCAAGGTGGTGGTGGTGGGCGACTCGGCGGTGGGGAAGACGCAGCTGCTGGGGCGCTTCGCCAAGGACGAGTTCTTCCTCGACTCCAAGTCCACCATCGGCGTCGAGTTCCAGACCCGCACCCTCACCCTCCACCGCAAGCAAGTCAAGGCCCAGATCTGGGACACCGCCGGGCAGGAGAGGTAACCTCACCTCGTCTTCCTCCTCCAGCCCGCTCGCCTAGTTAGCTCTGTCTTCTACGTACTACTGTTTTGAAATTCTCGATCGCGAACATGCAATCCTCGTTCCCGGGATACCAAATTCTGGGCGGCACACGCGTAGTTTCAACTTTCAGCAAAACGTACGTGACGTGCTGGTCATCTCGTCTTAGCGTTAGCTGCCCGATCGACACCCTCGGCAACAATCTCTTGTTGGTGCCAGAACAAGCACGGAAACTTTGCTGCATACAAAAACACTTGATTTTTAGCACCACCTTCTTTCCAAAGCTTAGTTACAAAAATATTGGGTGGGTCTGTTGTTCTGCCAAGGACAAACAAAAGTTTGCGTACGTGTTTTCCGTATTTGGCCGCGTCCACGCATGATTAGTGGAGTACATGCTGCCAAGAACGATTAGTATTTTAGCCGGAAAAAAAAACGATTAGTATTTTGGACCAGTTGCTTCTTTCTGGATTAGGGGATCGGTCGATCGACGCATGATACCGGTCGGCCTCATCCCCCATCACATGCATTTAATCCGGTGATCACCAAATGGATCAGCGCAGCACGCAAGCGATAAGATGGAAGTGCTGAGTGGTAGGCAGCTTTCGTCTTTGGGGAAGGAAGAAGGCGAAAGCTACGGCTGCATTGAAATGCGACGGCCACGTACATGTCGATCCTGCTGCTGCTAGTAAGGACGATTCTTCAGACCACTAGAGCACGCCGACCTCTGAAAGAGATCTCTTCTCGAAGGAGAAGAAAGAAAATCCTACTGCGCCTTTTCCTCCTTTCTAGGAATAGACCATCGGCGTAGTGGGGCGATCATACGTGCCCCAATTTGCGCCCGGATTATGACCTCTTTTGTGCACGTAACGCCCGCAGGAGCTTTAGAGTAGTAGAGGCATGATTTTTATTTACATGATTCTTTAGATGTTGCGTACGAGCCTATAGAGCAGATCCTGTTCAAGTAAGGTCGTACGATTCTTTAGATGTCAATGGAGTTGTTTTTGTGACATGGGTACATTTTGTTCTATTTGCCAAGATTTCGCTTTAAAAGTCATAGTTTCTAGAAATCTTGAAAATTATGAAAATACTTATGGAGGAAGGTCCATCAGATAGGAACAGGCCCCTACAAACTAAAATAATTTATGACAATTGGTGACCCGTACGTAAATCAGAAATGAGTGCCATACTAAAACCTACTACTAACCTAGAGTCCAAGTTACAAAACTTGTGCTGCAAAAAAAGGAACCATTTTATGAATTTCACGCTAGTAGTGATTTTTCATCGGATTTTTTAAGACTTCATTTAAAAGCTTATTTGTGCCTATGACTAGAGTACCATTTCTCTACATATTATTCTATCTAGTTTGAAATAGCTGATGTTTTGTTACATTGTTATGTCGCACAACCTCTGTATTACTTTTACAAATATTAGACCGCAAAACTGTTTACTATCTCTGACAAATACACTATTATTGACATCAAACTAATCTAAGCACACTTTTATTAATTGTTCGTCAAAGATTGAATCTGTTTACCAATGTGGCAACCACATGAAGCTTCTATTTTCTTAAAGAAAAAAAATAAACATCACATTCGTGAAAAAGAAAAGACATCAAAATGACCAGGTCCGCATAGACTAAGCATCGGCGAAGAACGCTTTCAAGTTAGTTGAGAGTTCAAAAGTGAACAGCCTCGTGCTTAATTCTAAGATTCTGTTAGGACCGCTTGTGTGTTCTAGGGTCAAAACTGAACCGGGAGCAAAGTGCAGGGTTCAATAGTCAATGCTGGACTTTTCTTTTCTTCCAAACCAAAAAAAAAAAAACGTAGACTTTTCCAAACAAGCTCTGATATGCGTGTGGCCAAGGAATTTTCCTCACAAATTCGAGCACATTGACATGTTGAAATGTGAAATGTTTGACTGATTTTCTTACAGAAAATAGAGTGTGTGTCACTGACAATTGAGCATGCGCGTGTGTGGGGAGCAGGTACCGTGCGGTGACGAGCGCCTACTACCGGGGCGCGCTGGGCGCCATGGTGGTGTACGACGTGACCCGGCGCGCCACCTTCGACCACGTGCCCCGCTGGGTGGAGGAGCTCCGCGCCCACGCCGACGGCTCCACCGTCGTGGCGCTCGTCGGCAACAAGGCCGACGCGCCGGCGCACCGCCGCGAGGTGCCCGCCGACGAGGCCGCGCGGTTCGCCGAGGAGCAGGGGCTCTTCTTCTCCGAGGCGTCGGCGCTCACGGGCGACAACGTGGAGCGCGCCTTCCTCGCGCTCCTCGAGGAGGTCTTCGCCGTCGTCTCCCGCCGGGCGCTGGAGCTCGACGAGGCGCGGCGGACGCGCAGCGGCGGCGGCGACGGCGGCGAGACGCTGTCGCTGAGGGGCACCACGGTGGACCTGCACGACCCCATCATGGAGACCAGCGCCATGAAGAAGACCGCCTCCTCGCAGTGCTCCTGCTCGTGACCGGCGGCGACATGATCGACAACCTCGGCCGGTGGTGCCGTGACAGAGACACGAGCCGTGACGTGCAATGATTCATACCGTATTACACCATTCGTTCCCGAAGACAGAAGAAGTTTAGACATGTAAAGCATTTGTTGTACATACATTGTGATAAGAGATGGTTGGAGTCATTTGCCTCTTCATATGTGAGACTGAGATTGATCAGAACTTCTTTCCCTCCCAAAGTTTTTTTCTTTTGAGGGGACCTCCCAAAGCTCATTGACAGGGCTGTTAGGGATGCATGGGATTCACACGAATTTCGCAGAAAACAGCAACTCAATTCAAACAACAGTGAGGCTAAGTTCGAGTGTTCGACATCCGACTATCCGAGAGAGATCTAGCACACCTTCATACAGGCAAAAAGTAGAATGGAAAGGATATGGAGATTTTCACAAAACTAGTGCAGATATTTTTATCCGTAAGGCCCCGCTTGGTTCCTCGTTTTGTGGCCTAATACACCTGTAAAATATACCCCTGTAAATTAAAAACAGATGGGCCTCGCGTTGGTGCTTGTCATGTCGTTTATGGGCTGTAAATTTTACACCGGTTTTCCTGTTTACACCTGTATTAGGCCGGTATCCAATACAGGCCACCTCCCGACGTTTTTCCCCACCTCGCCTCTCGCTCGAGATCTAAATCGAGGTTGCGCCGCCGGGAGGCACCGATGTCTACGAGGGGGTGAAGCGACAGCGTTCACGACGGCGACGTGTTGAGGCGCCGAAGACGTTGGCCAGGACGGGAGTTAGGCGCGTCGACGACGGTGGCTCGCTCCTGGCCGCGACGGCGACGGTGACTCACTTCTGGCCGCGACGGCGACGTTGGCAGGTAGGCGTGATCTGACCGTGACGGCGAATCTCTCCTCCTCCTCCAAGCTGCCTCCTCTGCTCCACCAAAGTATCCTCCCTTCTCCTCCTCGTCCTCTGCTCCCCTTCCCCGTCCCTTCCCGGTCAGCCGGCGGCGGAGCACTCCTCCAAGGTGATGCGGCCGTCTTGCTTGGCGAGGGGTGCTGCTTGGTGATGATTAGCCAGAACCCTCCTGCCAGTTAACAGGTGCTGCCAAAGTTTCACAAAATTTCAGTTTCGTAGGGCGTAGGGTAGTTAGTTCCGTCAGTTGAAACCTGGAACCAGCTGCTACAACCGGATTGAAACCTGGAGCCAAAGCGCAGATTACAATCGGATTGAAGATACAACCCTGCGGAATGTATTCTCTTGGAGGCCGGTATAATACAGGTGTAACATATTACAGGGGTGGCGGAAAAACTACATTCCAAGCGGGGCCTAACGCGCATCATTACAACTCATCGCAAACTGCAGTCGTATGAACAACGACAATGTCGTAGTAGCAACTAACAACTGACAGGTCATTTCCTGCTCAATCTTCTTCTCCTTCAGATGGTAGGTCTTCCTTGAACCATGTGTAGAGTCCTCCGTCCAGATGGAACACGTTCTTGTAGCCGTTTAGGACCAGCAGGTACGCCGCTATCAGAGACCTGCCAGAGTCAAAGCATAATCGACCGGGTTAAACATCTGTGCTCACAAGTGGATCTATTAAGACCCCGTTTTCTTCTTAAAGCTGCAATTAAAGGACTAGACAATGATTTGAGGATGTCTATTCAAATTACAGGAATGACAGCTGCATGGCAATTCTCCAGCTGCCATCATGAATTTGCATGAATTGTTACAAATTTTAAGTTCATGGCACTGCAGATGCCAGAAATTAACACTGCTGGTTCTCAACTATGATTTACCAACCTGAAGAAAATATAATATCTATATCTCAATGGTCAAACACATCAAGAAATAAGAGCAATCCAGAAATGGGGGAACGAAGCATAAACTAGCAACTGGGATTGACTACCACTCAACAAGTACTAGCCCCCTCAACTTTGCTGCATACCGATGTGCAGTACGGTATGGGTTGAAAATTGTGTCTAGCCTTAGCCTGACTGAGTATGCTCAACGCAAAGCACATGCACGATACTGAATTTGGTGCATTTTACACACAAAACACTTTGCAGATTTCTTTTTAGAAAGAATGCTGTTAGCACCCATTCATGGATAGTTTTTTTTTTCCAAAACACTTTGAAAAACGACCGGTAGGGAAAGAGCTTATATTTTTTTTCGAAAAGGAGGTTCAACCCCCCGGCCTCTGCATCGTATGATGCACACAACCATCTTTATTAAAATAGTTCTCGTAATAATCACAACAGACACAAAAGATAAACAAGGTTGAAACACAACTGGCCAATAACAGGATTAAATGATTCAGACACATGACCTATCATTGGATCGCCATCCAAACCGATTGAACGTGTCCTGTGCTACGATCTCCCAATAGAGACAGAGACCGTAGCAGAGAGCAGGGGAAGAGCCTAGCGGCATTTAGTTAAGAAGAGGCTGTGAGAGACTGAATTCTACCAGTGAATATACCAGAATGGTTAATTCCGCCCACTGAGATTCGAACACGAGTCGGCTCGAAGATGACACTGCCCTCCCACTACTTGGCCAAGAGCACATCCACAAATAGCATTGTTTTTCATACTTTGCTAATTTGATTGGTCGAATAACTGGACTAATTTACAAATATCATCTTCTTAATATCTTAAACAGTCATCTATGCTTGTTCACAGGATAACATATTAGTAACAGTATAGAAAATCAATCATGACCAATCGACCACCAGTGTTGACAGTAAGGAAATAGCCAAACAAAACCCACGACAACAGAAAATTATATTTTAATGCTTAGATTGGTTAGAATAACATCATAACAAAATATGCACAGATCTCATATCACGGAAGATGCAAGAAATTTTGCTTAAGCCAAATCACATTAATAAACAGTATCAGCAGTTCAGCACCTTCATGACAATTAGAAAAGGACCGACAACCCATGGAAATCAAACAAGTTTACCAATAAATAATATATGAGCAACATAATATACCTAGATTGCTTCCCATCAGGTAGATTCTGTGTTGGCTTCATTGTTCCTCCAGCTGAACATGCTACAATTATCTTTGAATCTTTATTAAGTTTTTCTTCAACACCTGCACAAAGATGACATATGCGTCTGATTGCCGGTACATGTATAAATGGTGAGGACGCAGCAAACAGAAGTAAAGAACACGGTACGTACTTTTTATGAACTCGGGATTCTCTTCTGTTCCTGCAAATATGCCGAAGAAAGCAAATGCTGCCCTCCTTGCAATATCCCATGCTGTCCACTCCTTTATTAATCTGTATATTTGTACATTAACAGCACCAGGTGGGTGAGCCTGCACAAAAATAAATCCATAACTGTGGTGAAACTTTCCCAGATTGAAACATAAAATTCCATTATATGAAGCGGCACATACTATAAGAAAACAAACTTTGACAATTTTTCAGGCATCATTGGAGAGGATTTGGTCACTGTTAGCCTTTTAGGTACTACCAAGCAGACTTTTAAATTTATGTTCGGCTATTGCAACAGCAACATATATTATATTTCCAGTTATTATATTAATGTGAATTGTATTCAGCATAGTGTTGTTGATTCAATACACCATCATTGATACACACACAATTTGCTTCAGCTATGCTTTCGGGCTGAGTTTCTGCCCTAAATCCAAGAGCTTGAGACAGCAGCTATAAGATACCTGTTTGAACTCTGCTTCTGGTCTGACATCGAGGATTACAAAGTTGTTTTCGTTTTGAAGGCGCAATGCTTCCTTCACATCAACACTACGTACCTGCAAAAACAAACAAGAGAAACACCTCTGATGTAAATGACGGCTGCTAAGCATAGAATGCTCATCTTCAGTCAACAATTAAATTAAGCGAATAAACATATGAATCAACAGGAATAGGTAGATAAGTCCTCATAAATGTCAAAACGGGCCCTATTTCACCTATAATCTATAATTGTTCTACAGCTACACATACATATGTTACTCTAACCCTCTTCATAAGACTTAAGGTTAAGAAGTTCGCAGCAACCTTCATATATGTTTAATGCAAAAATAGTTAACAGTCAGAATGGAGGTTATTACCCGCTTCTCTACTAGGAGTTGCCGTTTGATCTTCCATTCTTCTTCAGCTGCAAAAAAAGGGGGTAAACATGCCAAGATAGCATCATGCATAAACAGAGTAACGAACAGTTCCATATCAAGTAAAAGGAGCCAAGCGTATTCACAGTACCTGGAGATTTCGCAGTCTTAGTGGCAGCACATGTTATCCGCAGCGAGCGCACACCATGCGCCCGGTAATGTTTTGCCGCCTCTAGTGGGCGCCAAGAATGACCAGATGAGAAGTCTGAGCTGGAGGATATCCTTGACGAGCATGGAAGGTTGGCTTTCACTATGGAGCTAGCTGCGATCATCGTGGTCATGAGATAAAGAACAGCAAAACTTGGGGGAGAATCAGAAGAGAGCCTAGCTAGTCCTAAGGCTGCATCCTGTTGCTGGAAGGAGATATTTTTTGGATGTGCAAGTGTCCAAAGGACCTAAATGGTTCTGGATGGGATGTCCCAGCATATCTGAACTAGTGGTTGAGGTTGAGCAAGTGTTGAGATGGACAATCTGGAGTCTGGCTATGGGCTTGCCCTGACCCCACAAAACAAATTCACCATCAATCTTTTATTGGAAAAACTTACCACTGCTTTTCTCTTGCCATGAAGTAATTTCTGGTGTTTGGCTCATACAAATTTCTAGCTTTCCACAAATAAAATGGAACAGAAGGACACAGCAGCATTTCACTAAAATCCAACTCTTTATTAGGTACTCACCAATTACCACCTACAAATGTGAACAATAAGGTACCCAAACAGATTTGCTCCCTAAAACCCAAATCATCGACTAAACAAGAGTACACCAAAGTCCAGAAAATGGAGGCCACAAAAGTTTCAATTCAGAACACAAACAAACGAAACCATCACCAGTTCCCCAGTGAGCTAAGCTTAGTGCTCATTCGCTCCAGTATCCATTTTCCTTCTCATCCTCCTCCTCGCCCTCTGCTTCACCAATCTCCATTGACGCCTCCTTGAACCGCTTGACATCCTCCAATGCCACCTTCCGGAACAACCCAATGTCCACTGCACCTGCAACCATATGGTATCCCCTATGCTTGAGCTGCTCAGCTGGGTCATTGGGCATCGCAAACCCACCCAAGTAAGCAGCATTGGTTTTCGGAGCAGCGTCCTTCTTCTTCCTGGCCTCCAGCACCTTCCTCTCAGCCTCCCTCAGGGTCGCTCGCACCTTCCTGTTCCCGGGATCCCACAGGTACCCCATGCTCGCCGACAGGTCGAGCGGGCCCATCTGGACGACGTCGACCCCTTCGACAGCGGCGATGGCGTCGATCTCCGCAACGCCGGCGGCGGTCTCGACCTGGCAGATGATGAGGGTGTCGTCCTCGCAGCGGGAGAGGTAGGAGTCGTCGAGGCCGTAGGCGGATGCGCGGACGATTGGGTAGGCAGCGCCACGGACGCCGCGGGGCGGGTAGCGGCAGTGGGATACAGCCTCCGCGGCAGCGGCCGGAGACTCGACGGCGGGAAGCATGAGGCCCGCGGGGCCGAGGTCGAGCGCCTTCTTCGCCCAGACGGGGCAGGCCTCCGGGAGGCGGAGGACGGCGGGGGTGCGGGCGGCGTCGAGGGCGCGGAGGCAGGCGAGGGCCTCCGTGATGCCGCCCGGCCCGTGCTCCATGTCGACGACCACGTAGTCGTAGCCGGCGAGCGCGGCGATCTCGGCGAGCGTGGGGGAGAAGGAGAGGAGGAAGAGGCCGTAGAGGGTGTCGCCCGCGGCGAGGCGGGACTTGAGGGACGGGACGGGGGCGAGGAAGTCGGAGGCCGCGGACGCGGAGGCGGAGATGGCCCCGGCGGCGCGGGAGCGCCTGCCGGGGAGGGAGAGGCGGGGTGGGGTTCTGGGCTTGGGTTTCGGCCCGGGGAGGAGGTGGGAGACGGACGTGCCGACGGCGACAGAGGCGGCCATGTGGGCCGATCGGAGGCGGGCGGCGGCTTCTGGTGGTCGGGGGATCTGCGACTGACGAGGCCGGCGGCGGCGGCCGGGGAGTGTGGGTGGAGTGAGCGAGCGTCGTGTCACTTGTCACGTGCCGCGTGGATCTGGCTCGGCTGGATCCGCGGCGCAAGCGCTGCCGTCGGATTTTGGCGGTCCTCGGTGCGATCTACGTAGAGCAAATGTCCAACAGCTCCCCTGAAGAAAATGGTTGGTAACCTAACCTGATCGTTGTCCTTCATCTATCCAATACTCCCTCAGCCCGTAATACTATAAGACGTTACTAGAACATGAAGGCGCGCTTTGCTGCGCCCGCCCAACATTGACGACAAATAATTAAATTATTTAGCAGTAAACCAGATGGGGACAATCATCTTAGAAATATAGGGAAGACATGTTTCCAAGATAGCAGTTTGAATTCGAGTTTTCACAAATAAGCAAAAAACCTATAACGAGCAATGGTTGTTAACAGTGCACCTCACTCATGCACTAAAACCATGACAAATCACAATACCAACGGCGACACAGATGGACAATTAAGCTGAATTCTATTAAGCAATATGTAGATATTTGGATCTGACTTCGCCAGGTAGTAAACAAATAGATCGACTAAAAACAAATTTGAGTTAATTGACGCCTCATATTAGCACAACATTATTCCTTACACTGCATTAGCCACACAACAGAAGTCAGATCCGAATGTCATGATATGGATTTATTGCTGCCGTGGTGACCATAATTTGAGCATAGAGAGGATCTCATCATCCGGAGAAGTAAAGGTAAGATTAGGTAGAGATGTGGGATCATGGGCAACCCATTCAGCTCAAAATCGCAACCTCTCATAAAATCACGAGGCATACTTATCTATCATATTATCTTCATCAAATAGCTACACAAACCAAAACCTGGCACGCCATACAGATCAAGGTCATTGCCAACAAGAAATGGCATGGCTACCATTTACTTCCTCTTCCTCTCTTCAATCCAGTCAGTATCTGCTATGCTGTAGCACTCAAAAGGTGAAGAAAATTTGATGACCATCGGCTCATGGTATTGGAAAGTGAAGAAAATAATTCACTAAAGTTATACTAAATCACCTACACTTATTTTGGGATGGAGGGAATATAACATTAACATACATTCCTAGCTCCAAACTATCACACCATGCTTGCCTTCCAGTTTGGTCGGAGCACTTTAATGACATTCTTAGCTCCAAACACAAATGCAACATTTTGTTAAGTAATGCAGGCATCTACATGGCCCTCATTGCCGAACTAATCACAACTGATTTCAACTTCACTAGTGTCCTACACTACTTGTCAAAAACAGGATTCATACTCAAAAGCTTAAAAACGATAGATCAAGCAATCTGCACCTCAGTCAAGCTTTCTTAATAAAATTAAAGCCTAAATCTTGCAAAAGTTAGAAAAAAGATTGCTAAGACATGGGAACTCAACCTGTACACTCCACGTAATATAGTACTTTCAGGAATACTTGGCTCAACAACACAAACATCTACTCTCAGGAATTAGTTGTGCATATATGCTCTCAACAAAGGGGCAAACACTTGCACGAATAAATTGTGTGTATAAATACTTTGGAGTAATACGTAGATACTTTAAAAAAATAGTGATGGAAACAAACATTGGTTCACATCTATTAGAGTCCAGTAAAGGATAAAACATTGGCATCACTTGATCAACGCAAAAATTAATTCCAAGATGGTCAAAATGAGGCAAAAATCTCGCGCAACTGGAATCAAATCCATGATCACTTGGACAATTTCATGCAAACAGCAGATAGAAAAAATCACATACTATTTCTATGAATCCAAACATGAATTCTAAAATCACATAGCTATGTATATTCTTAATTTTAGTACCTGTTCTTGGCCAACCTCATAAGGATCTTCTCACACGGGATTTAAAACTGAACTCACCTCTCCATCAATGAAATAGGGGTAAAAAACTTAACAAGAAAGAACACCCCCGCCGTCACCACCCGGAACCCGCCCATGAAGTTTTCCTGTCCAGACTGAGAAAACAAGGAAATAAGAACGGGATTCCACAAGAAAGGACAGCCAACCTAAGCAAAAATAAATGGAGGCCGAGGAAATCAAAGGAAAACAATTGGAACCCTAACACATATATAGAGGAATCAAGTGAAAAGAGTAGTAGCGCACCTCCATTCCGAGCAGGGGACGGCCAGGACTGTCTCGCCATTATTCGGTCGCCGCCAGGATGAAGATGAACGCATCCAGGCTCCAGCGTATGAAGAAATCTCGAGAGGACCTCGTTTACCCACTTTTCTGGGCCTGTTTACGCTTTTCCCAGTTGGCCCGATTAAGGAGCAACCGTCCAGGTCGGCCTGCGGAGCAGCAGCCCGGTTACGGTGGGCTGAGCTGGTTGCGCCCGTGGCGTGGTAAAAAACGCAATGCATGGGAGAGAGGTTCAGCGATCTGCAGATCTGGAGCGTTCAGTACATGGATCCAATGGCTGACGAGTTCAAATCGCTGTGGAGGGGCGTGGGTAGCTCCGTTTTACTATTTTTTAATTAGGATTAGGATTTCGTGCGACCGAAGAGTTTTTCTCCCGTACAGGGCGATCCCAAGGCGACTAGGGTTTCGCTGGTCCGCCGCCGGCCGCCTCTTTTGCCGCCCGGGGCACCTATATTGGATCTGTTTTGTGCTCGGACGGCTTGACCAAAGGAGCATATTGTTAAGGTGAATTTGAAATTAGGTGACGAAGTTGAAATCCTGCCCATCTTTGATTGGACAGTTTTCAAAAAGATCGAAGGCCTCCCTGGAGGAGGATTATCGGGAGTAATGAAAATCGTCGCTTGGAACTGTCGTGGTATGCTCTCATCTACGGCAGTTCGGGAGCTCTTGGATCTTCAAGGACGGAGAGCAGATGTGGTTTTCTTGTCTGAATCACATTTGAATAATGCTAAGGCAATTGAGGTGAAAAACAAGCTAGGGTTTGATCTGCTTCATATCGTGGAGAGTGATGGCCGATCCGACGGCCTCGTCATGTTTATAATCTTCCCAATGAAGTGGTTCTGAACTTCTCATCGCCAAACTTCATAGATGGATTTGTGATGAATGGCAATTCCGTTGCTTGTCGTCTTACGGGGTTTTATGGAGAACCAAGCTGGGAGCTGAAACATCAATCTTGGACGGCTATAAGGGATCTAAACAAGAATGCCAATGGACCCTGGATAATCTTAGGGGACTTCAACGAGATCCTCGTGTCCAGCGAGAAAGAAGGAGGTAATGTGAGGCCTAATTAGTATATGCAAAATTTCAGAGATTGCATAGAGGAATGTGAGTTGCAGGAAATTATGTACTTGGGAGATCCATATACCTGGAGTCGGGGCGTCATTAGAGAACGGCTGGACCGGGCTCTGTGTAACGATGTGTGGGCGAGTAAGTTCCCTTATGCTACAGTAATTCATGAACATCATGTACATTCAGACCACAGGCCACTAGTACTGGACACGAATTACTTTGAAGCAGCCATGACACAACAGGCGAGAGGTGGACGTAGGTTTGAGGCATATTGGTTGCAAGAGGAGACAGTGGAGGAAATTGTTAAGTCAGTTTGGCAGCGTGCTAGTACTGCAGGTATTGGACCCGGTTTGGCTACTCGTACAAAGGCAGTGAAGGACGACCTTGATCAATGGGACAGAGAAGTGCTCAAAGGTCCTAAAAAAAGAATTAACAAGCTAAAGAAGAAGCTGGAAAAACTGAAACGTGGGCAGCTCACATGTGACAGTAGAAAAGAGATGAAAGAGATCCAAATTGTGATTGAAAATTTACTGGACAAGAGGAACTTTTGTGGCTTCAGCGTGGGAGAGTCAATTGGTTGTTACATGGAGACAGAAACACTTCGTTCTTTCATAGGGCGGCTTCTGCTCGTAAAAAAATAAATCGTATCAAGAGATTGTTGGACGACACAGGAGTGTGGAAAGAAGATATAGGTGATCTAACACCGATAATTTCTGAGTATTTTTCTGGCCTCTTTTCTTCACAAGTACATGCGCCGAATGAGGATGTGTTGAATCGGGTGCATGGTAAGGTGACTGCTGAAATGAATGCCGGACTGATGGCGCCGTACATAGCGGAGGAGGTGAGAAAGGCATTGTTCCCAATAGGTGACCTAAAGGCCCCTGGCCCGGATGGATTACATGCCATTTTTTACAAGCGGTTCTGGCCTATGTTAGGGGAAGATTTGATTGGGGAGGTGTTGCAGGCAGTAAATTCTCGTGTTATGCCAGAAGGGTGGAACAATACTACCATTGTCATGATCCCAAAGGTACACACCCCTGAAAAGGTTACACAATTCAGGCTCATCAGTTTGTGTAATGTGGTTTATAAGGTTATCTCGAAAATGATCGCTGCTAGACTAAAATCCTTTCTTCCTGACATCATCAGCCCAACCCAAAGTGCATTTGTGCCAGCGAGACTTATTACCAATAATGTTCTAATTGCTTACGGAAGCCTACATGCAATCAAACAAAAGAAGGTAGGGAAAGTTGGATGGTGTGCGGTGAAGCTGGACATGCATAAAACATATGATAGAGTAGAATGGGTGTTCCTGGAAGCAATTTTATTAAAGTTGGGGTTTCATGAGGAATGGGTGAAACTTATTATGACTTGTGTTTCGTCCGTGGAATACAAGGTGAGATTTAACTCTATCGAAACGGAAACAATCAAGCCATCAAGGGGACTCCGACAAGGGGATCCCCTATCCCCGTATCTTTTCCTTCTGTGCACGGAAGGATTTACGGCACTATTATCACATGCAAAACAAAGTGGGGATTTGGTAGGGGTGAAGGTTTGTCATGATGCTCCAGCTGTTACAAATCTGTTATTTGCTGATGATTCTTTGGTTTTAATGAAAGCAAATGCTACTAATGCTGCTTGTTTAAAGTCTATACTGGATAGTTATTGTGCAGCTTCTGGACAGCTTGTTAGTGTTGAGAAATCAAGTATATTCTTCAGCCCAAGCACAGATGTCAATGTGAAAGCAGAGGTTTTTTCTACTCTGAGTATAATGACCAAGGCATTAAATGATAAATATTTGGGGTTACCTGCAACACTGGGCCTAGATAAAAGTGACAGCTTCCAGTATTTGATTGATCGCCTTATTCAAAGGCTCATGGGATGGAAGGAGAAGTGCTCTATCCTCTGGAGGGAAGGAGGTCTTACTGAAGTCAGTGGCACAAGCTATACCAACTTAAGCGATGTCGGTCTTTAAAATTCCTAAAAAAAACTGTAAAGGAATCATGGATGCGATGTCAAGTTTTTGGTGGGGTGATGATGCTACACAGAAGAAAATGCACTGGTTTGCATGATGGAAGATGTGCATACCAAAGCAGAGGGGAGGCATGGGGTTTAGAGATACCCATTGCTTTTAATCTTGCATTATTGGCTAAACAGGCCTGGCGGCTGATTGACAATCCTCATTCTTTATGTGCGGTCATCCTCAAAGCAAAATATTTTCCCAATGGAGACATCATGAATGCCACATTAAAGAAGAAAGCTTCTTATACATGGCAAAGCATTATGGCTGGAGTTGATACGTTGAAGAAAGGGTATATTTGGAGGATTGGAGACGGTGTTAATGTTAATATATGGGATGATCCGTGGATACCTCGGTCCCCTTCAAGGAAAGTTGTAACAGTACGTGGGAACAACATTATCTCGCGTGTTTGTGACCTCATTGACCCATATTCAGGTAACTGGGATGAGCAACTAGTTAACCAGACTTTCTGGCCAATTGATGCTCATAGGATTCTTTCTATTCCCTTACCATTACATGAGATGACAGATTTTGTGGCCCGGAATCCGTCAAGAAACGGAATTTTCTCGGTGCGGTCTGCCTACCACGAGGAGTGGGAGAGTCAATTTGGTCATAAAATCCAGGCGAATAATTCTTCATCGACTCCTAGGGATACATGGGACTCGGTTTGGAGATTGCAATGCCCTGCTAAGATTAAAATATTTATTTAGAGAGCTCTTCATAGTGTTATACCATGTCGTGCTATCCTGGCAGCGAAACATATGAAGGTTAGATCCCACTGTCCAGCATGCAATCAAGGTCCCGATAATATCATGCATATGCTATTTCAATGTACGTAGGCAGTGGAAGTTTGGAAACTACTGGGATTCTATGATGTTGTGAAGAAGGCATGCCAAGTTGACCGTTCAGGAGAAGTGGTTCTGGAGCATCTTAGAGAAACTATTGCTATCACGGCATGGTACTTATGGTTTGAGCGTAGAAAGCTTACCCATGGAGGTCAGACCCAGAATGATGCCCAAATTCAGTTAGCTGTGAGGGCCCTTGCAGCAAACTTTGTGACCGCTTGTAAACCCAAGGCAAAGGTGCGAGTTGCAACCTGGACTAGACCAAGAGCAGGCTACATGAAGCTTAACGTGGATGCCGGCTTTGATAATGATCTCTTAGAAGGAACGGTCGATGCTGTCCTCCGGGACCACAAGGGCAAATTTGTTGCACAACAAATGAACGGTTGAGTCTCTGTTATGATCCATTTTCGGCTGAAGCAATTGCAGTCAGATTTGGATTAAATATAGCTAAGATGGTGGGGTGCAGTAAATTAGAAGTGATGTCAGATAATGTGAAAGTGGTCTCGGCCTTGAAAGATGGTACTTCTAGCTCAGTTGCAAGTGCTATTTTCGATGACTGTTATTATATGTCATTAGATTTTAATCACGTTGTGTATGATCAGTGTAATAGGGAGAGCAACCAGGTCGCTCATGAACTAGCTAGGCTAGCTAAGTACTCTCCCCTAGTATCTGAATGGATTCTCCTCCGAATGAGGTGGTTCCCTTGGTTGTAAGCGATGCTACTCTATTGACTGAATAAAGGGGGAACCAGGTTTTCAAAAAAAAATAAGACGTCATAGGATGTTTTTTCACCGGAAAATGCCAACGAAGGCCGGCTCCAGGGAGCTCGGTATTTTGAAAAAATCAAAATTTATATTTCAAAGTTTCAGAAAAATTCAAAAAAAAAATCCACGGTAACTTAATAGATTTCCGCACGAACGTGTAAGAAAATTATTTGAATTTGTTGTGATTTGTAGGCTGTACAGAAAAAACAAAAATCCGGCCCGACAACAAAAAATATTGGCCCATTTTACAAATGCATTTTTGTCTTTTTCCCGTACGCCACGTGTGAAAGTATTCGGTTTTGAATTTTTGCACAGACGCAATACACATGTGTGAAAGTGTATACAAACAATTTCAAATTTTTTCACCTTGTGGAAATTTGTATTTTGAAAACGAGCTCCGTGGAGCTCGGCCTCCAAAAGCCTCACCCGTTTTTCACACTATACTAATAGTCGCATAACGTAATCCCTCAAGGCATCATTTGGTAGACGTGGAATTGAGAGGTTTTGGGGGAGGGGGTTTCAGGGGATTTGGTGAATCCCTCCCTTTCACCCAATCCTCTCAAATCTCCCCAAGCCCCAAACCCCTCACCTATTTGGTACATAGGGATTGATACACAAGGTTTGCAAAACCACTATACTCAATTAAAAATGCAATTTTTACAACTTCAAAAGCTCATGGAGCAAAAGTGCAACTAGATTACACAAAACAACAAACATGCTCTGTTACAAGTACTATTATCAATGGTTCTAATGAAAATGGTACATGCATACATTCCACGGTCCAAATGAAAAACATGACACATGCCACATGCCATGGTCCAAATGAAAAATACAAGACGTTCGGTCAACGAAAGTCAACGGCTCATCACAACATAAACACACGTTTGATCGGCGAATGCTCCAAGACATGTTTGCGGGCTGCACAGAGTGGAGGAGACTTGTGGCAGCAAAGCGTGGTCGCCCGTCTTCCGTGAGATCAGGTCCCTATAATAAAACAGATGAATTGGTCCAAGGGTTAGATGCGGAAAAACAATGAACAAATGGATGCATAAGAAGCTAGCTCCGTAATTTCCTTGCTTAAATAATGAGAAACTACAAACAAAATTTCATTGCTTAGATGTTTAACAAATTTTTATATTGTATTATATAATCTAAGCATGGAAGATAGTACTAGTAGACTAGACTAGACGACACATATAATCAGAGAGTAGAGAACCAATGTTGCCATAAATGAGAACCAATGTTCCCATAAATTAAACTAGAACCAACTAAACTAGAGCCATATAGACTAAATGAGAACCAGGGGCCTGACTACTTAGCTGCTTAGACCTCCGATGAAACGAGTCGCCTCGCCTCTCCGGAAGATCATAGATGACATTTAATAAAACAGCAAGGGCGTGCAGTTCAGTTTGTCAAAGAACCAAAGCCTTTTAAACATAAATGATATACTAACAAAGAAAGAAATTCAGTTGTTATATTCAGTTTCTCAAGATTAGAAGATCAATTATATGTTCAGCTCACTTAGTTGTTATAAGATCAGTGGCAAACAAAGAAATATATTCAGCTCACCTAGTTGTCACCACCAGACCAAATTCATCAAGCACAACACACACAAAAGATAAAATATAACTACGCTTAATATGATTCGTCACAAATTCAGAGTAGCAGATATTTTCCATTAACAGATCAAGCAGCACCAGAGAAACATCCTCGTACAACCAACCACGACTACGCACTAATCATCATCCATCCAACGATTCCCAACATCCACATCAGACCATGAAATTGATCAACCGCGTGATCAACAGTGGTCACCATGAGGGGGGCGAACTTGGCTAACTTGGTGACGGGCAGTTTGGACGGCAGCTTAGAGACGGCGTCGCCGGGGAGAGACGAGGTAGCAGCCATGGCTGGGCGGATAGAAAACCCTAGACGGCGAGGGGAGGAGAGGGGAGATGAGGCGAGGACTTACCGCAGGGGAGAATTCCAGTATGCCGGACGAGATCGCCGGCGTCGAGGCGTCGGGCAGCGGCGGCGTCTTGGGGATGAGTCGGCGGCGGCGTCTTGACGAGTAGGGCGGCCAAATCCTCGAGGGGGGCCTCGAGGGTTCTGAACCGCGTGGGAGGAAGTGGATGGAAGGGGAATCGAGGGGGTTCGGCCCATGTAACCTCGCCTACCAAACGGGCCGACGGGGTTTTGTGAGGATTCTGGGTCTCGCGGGGTTAATCCTCGGAAAACCCTTCCGACCCACGTCTACCAAATGAGGCCCAATGGGTTTGCTCAAGTGATTTGCTGAAATGGACATAGTCAAAGCGGTATTTGACCTGCGAATGGGTCCCACGCTCCCGCATCGCCCCTCGGCCTGCAAGTGGCCTCGAATAAGTTGTGCGCTAGTAGTTAGTTTCGTCATCTCGTCCTTTCTCCTATTCTCCCATGTGTTCTCGGACCGGCAGTGCCGCCCACCAAGCTAGCCGACTGATACGTCTCCAACATATCTATAATTTTTTATTGTTCCATGCTATTATATTATTTGTTTTGTATGTTTTATATGCATTAATATGCTATTTTATATTATTTTTGGGACTAACTTATTAACCTAGAGCCCAGTGTCAGTTTCTATTTTTTCCTTGTTTTAAAGCTTTGTAGAAAAGGAATACCAAACGGAGTCCAAACGGAATAAAACACTCGCGATGATTTTTCTTGGACTAGAAGACATCTAGAGGACTTGGAGTGCAAGTCGGAGAAGCCACGAGGTGGCCACAAGGACGGAGGGCACCCCTCCCCCCCTTGTGAGCCCCTCGTGACTCCACCGACCTAGTTTCTTCGCCTATATATTCTCATATATCCCAAAACCAACAGAGAGAGCCACGAAAACATTTTTCCACCGTCGCAACCTTCTGTACCCATGAGATCCCATCTAGGGACCTTTTCCGGCGTCCCGCCGGAGGGGGATTCGATCACGAAGGGCTTCTACATCAACACCATTGCCCTTTTGATGAAGCGTGAGTAGTTTACCACAGACCTACGAGTCCATAGCTAGTAGCTAGATGGCTTCTTCTCTCTCTTTGATTCTGAATACCATGTTCTCCTCGATGTTCCTGGAGATCTATTCGATGTAGTACTTTTTTGTGGTGTCTTTGCCGAGATCCGATGAATTGTGGATTTATGGTCAGCTAATCTATGAATATTATTTGAATCTTCTCTGAATTATTATATGCATGATTTGATATATTTGCAAGTCTCTTCGAACTATCTATTTGGTTTGGCCAACGAGATCGGTTTTTCTTGCAATGGGAGAAGTGCTTAGCTTTGGGTTCAATCTTGCGGTGTCCTTTCCTAGTGACAATAGGGGCAGCAAGGCACGTATTGTATTGTTGCCATCGAGGATAAAAAGATGGGTTTTTCATCATACTGCTTAAGTTAATTCCTCTACATCATGTCATCTTGCTTAATGCGTTACTCCGTTCTTTACGAACTTAATACTCTAGATGCATGCTGGATAGCGTTCGAAGTGTGGAGTAATAGTAGTAGACACTACTAGGAAAAGGCCTACTAATGGCGCACCGGTTTTGCCTACGGTGCGCCATTAGTATCTGGTATTCTAATGGCGCACCACATAGAAGTGCGCCATTAGTAACTTTTCAATTTTTTTTCAATTTTTTTAATTTTCTTTTCAATTTTTTTTCAGAATTTTTTTCTTAATCTCAGGTCACTATGGCTTAATCTCGGGTCAATATGCTTAATCTCAGGTCAAATCACACTCCATGGTCAAACTTCCCAAAAGGTCACCCATCCTCACACTACTCCAGCCCAAGCACGCTTAACTTCAGAGTTCTATCCAACCCCAGCAACAGCTCACTTCACAAGCACTTGTTGATATATCTAGCATATCAATCCTATTATACCTTGTTGATGTCTAGGACTTTGTTCATGTTCATGACTATGATGAAATTTTGAAAAATATTTCAAACTTCCCGGTCATATTACGTATCATTTTTTGAAAAAAAATTCAAAAAAAATTCAAAACCAATTTTTTTTGTTACTAGTGGCGCACCACATCCACGGTGCGCCACTAGTAAGTTTGAAATTTTTTGAATTTTTTTGCCTCTAGATCTTGAAAGGCCCGTAACTTTTTTTCTGTTAGGTTTTGGGGATTTTGAAAATGTTTAACGGGCTCCCCGTTAAATTTGGATGTAACTTTTCGAGTAGATGATTTTCATATAAAAACTTTTTCATCCGAGTTCGTATGCAAAAGTTATGCCCATTTACAAATTTCCAGAGAGATTTTGCAAATAAAGTCGAAATTCATATTTGTAAATTTTCCCAACAACTAGACCACATATCACATGGGAAACTTATTTTCTTTTATTTTTTTTGACATTTCCATCATTTTCTTTTATTTTTTTAAAACTGAAAAGGCGATCCAGGGGTGCATTCGGTGTTGGGGCAAGTTAGTAATGGCGCACCGTGGGGTGGTGCGCCATTACTAGTTAAACTAGTAATGGTGCACCACACCCACGGTGCGCCATTACTAGTTTTGAAAAAAAAATAAAAAAAATTGATATTTTTTTGAATTTTTTTTTGAAAAAAACTTAGTAATGGCGCACCGGTGGGCAGTGCGCCATTACTAGTTAAAACTAGTAATGGCGCTCTGAGACATGGTGCGCCATTAGTAACAAATATTTTTAAATTTTTTTTACTTTTTTTTCAAAACTACTAATGGCGCACGGTGGGTGTGGTGCGCCATTACTATGTCAACATAGTAATGGCGCACCACTCCCACATGCGCCATTAGTAGTTTTGAAAAAATTAAAAAAAATTTACTAATGGCGCACCGTGGGATGTGGTGCGCCATTAGTGTACTAATGGCGCACCAACACATGGTGCGCCATTAGTATTTAGTAATGGCGCACCACATGTACAGTGCGCCATTAGTGTCCATTCCATCTATAGCCCTTTTCCTAGTAGTGAGATGGAGAATCGTTTCGGTCTACTTGACACGGATATGATGCCTATATTCATGATCATTGCCTTATATATCTTCATAACTTTGCGCTTTTCTATCAATTGCTCGGCAGTTATTTGTTCACCCACCGTAATATTTTCTATCTTGAGAGAAGCCTCTAGTGAAACATTTGGCCCCCGGGTCTATTTTCCATCATATAAGTTTCCTATCTACAACTTTATAAACCAAAAATACCAAAATTATTTACTTTACCGTTTATCTATCTCTATTAGATCTCACTTTTGCAAGTAATCGTGAAGGGATTGACAAACCCTTTATCGCGTTGGGTGCAAGTTGTTTGATTGTTTGTGCAGGTATTCGGTGACTTGTGCGTTGTCTCCTACTGGATTGATACCTTGGTTCTCAAACTGAGGGAAAAACTTACTCTACTTTTCTCATCACCCTTTCCTCTTCAAGGGAAAAATCAACACAAGCTCAAGAAGTAGCATGAAGAATTTTTGGCGTCGTTGCCGGGGAGATCTACGTCAAGTCAAGACATACCGAGTACCCATCATAAACTCTCATCTCTTGCATTACATTATTCGCCATCCGCCTCTCATTTTCCTCTTCCTGCTTCTAAAACAATTTTCGAAAAGACTCGCCCTTTTCTTCGCCCTTCTTCCGTTCGTCTTTTCGTTTGCCCTTTATGTCTTACTTGGCTTGTTTGCTTGCTTGCTGGGCATAATTGTGTATTTATTGAAATTCAGAAACAAAAAGTTTATGGATCCTCATCCACTTGCTAATCTTTTTAAGAGATCCAATTATGATGAACCAATTGCTAGTGAGTTGTGTGCACTAGATTATCTTTATGAGTTTTTGCTTGAAATTCGTGAATATGAAAATTGTGATGAAGTGTTTAAAGAAGAAAATTATAAAGTGATTCACGATAGCTCCTTGAATGAAAAGCATGATTGTAATGATGTTATTATAAATTATTTTAGTGTCAATTGTGTTAATGATATGCAAAACCCTAAGCTTGGGGATGCTAATTTTGCTATGTCTACTGCTTGTTGCAATGATCATGATTGGGGTGATTCTTCTTATGATCTTGAAAATTTATTTAAGCCCCATGATAAATATAAGATTGATAATAATGTTTGCAATAATATTGAAAGTGGGTTTGGAAGAGTGTCAACTTTAGATCCCACATATTTGGAGAATATTCAATCTTATGAAATTTATGATAAAATTGGGTTTGGAGAGGTCATGACTTTAGTTAATGTTAATCCCACTATTTTGGAAGAGTGTCTACTTCGCATGCATGTGGATCGTGTTGAGAATATGTTATGTGATAGCTATATTGTTGAATTTGCTTATGATCCTACATGTAATTATTATGAGAGAGGAAAATAAGGTTGTAGAAATTTTCATGTTACTAAATTACCTCTCTTCATGTTGAGATTGTCTATGTTTTATTCTTCTTCCTTGCATATGCTAGTTTTTGCTTGCCTTGTAGGAAGTATGTTAGACTTAAATGTGTTTGTCACGTGTTTTATGATGCTATCTTTGTGCTTCAATTCTTCTCTTTTATGTGAGCATCATTGAAATTATCAATGCCTAGCTAAAAGGATTTAAAGGAAAGTGCTTGTTGGGAGACAACCCAATATTTTTATTTCCTGTTTTTAATAAATAATTCATCTAGCCTCTGGTTAGATATTTCAGCCTCTCCACGTACAGTACTCTTCCGATGGACCACGTTGACCACGCCGCGCGGAGAGCACCACGGCGGTGGACGACGGCGAGGCCTAGGAAGGGGACGACGCAGAGCCGAGGAAGACGCGGCAGTGGAAGCCCGCGCGGAGAGGAGTCTGAGGTTCACTGGTTCGGCTGCGGTGTGAGGCTGCCATCGCCATGAGGCCTGGCCAGCGGTGGGAATAGTAGAGGCGGTGAGGCCTCTGCGGCAGCACAGACCCGCCACGGGAGGCAGGAGCATGCGGCACGACCAAGCCTTTGCTTTGGGCGGTGGAGCAAGAAGACCAGAGGTTGAAGAAGCACTACGGCCGTTGGATGGACATCGACAGTCCTTTGGAGCTAGAATCGTTCATATTGACTAAGTTGACAAAGCCCTTCGTCCCGTCAACTTAGTAGGCCCTAAGTCAGCCTCCCACCTAGGTGGGTCCCAGCTAGCCGGGGGAGTATTCATTTTTTGTGTGTAATAAGGAGGCACTTCTGGTGGGTCCGAGCTGACAGCGGGGAGGGGGGGGGACGTTTTTTTTCACGAAATACGGTGGCCCGTCCGGGGTGTCCCAGCAGTCAGGGGGAAACAATTTTTTTTCACAAAATACTGGTGGCCCGTCCGGTGGGTCCTCGCTGTCAGGTGGAGGAATAATTATTTTCCGCGTAATAAGGAGGCACTTCCTTGCGGCTGCCGTGGACCCAACTGTCAGCCTCTCCACGTACAGTACTCTTCCGATGGAAGTCCGTCGTTGACCACATTGACCACGCCGCGCCGAGAGCACCACGGCGGTGGACGACGGCGAGGCCTAGGAAGGGGACGACGCGGAGCCGGGCAAGACACGACAGTGGATGCCCACGCGGAGAGGAGTACGAGCGTTCACTAGTTTGGCTGCGGTGTGAGGCTGCCGTCGCCGCAGAATAACAGGGGGTGTGGGTGAGTGGAGGGATGGCCTACCCAGTGGTGGGAGTAGTATGGGGGCGGTGAGGCCTCTGCGATAGCACAGCCGGCCACGGGAGGCAGGAGCAGGCGACACGACCGGCGCTGCTTTGGGCGGCTGGAGCAAGAAGACCAGAGGTTGAAGAAGCACTATGGCCGTTGGATGGACATCATACGGTCACAGGAGTATTGACTAAGTTGACAAAGCCCTCTGTCCCCGTCAACTTAGTAGGCCCACAAGTCAGCCCAAGAATATGGTGGGTCCCAACTAGCAGGGGGTATTCATTTTTTGGGCGTAATAAGGAGGCACTTCCTTGCGTGCGAAGATATAGATAGTGGGTCCGATCTGTCAGCGGGGGAGACATTTTTTTTGCTAAATACAGAGGCCCTTCCTGTGGGTCCTAGCTGTCAGGTGGAGGAATCATTATTTTGCGCGTAATAAGGAGGCATTTCCTTGCGTGCGGCTATGGACCCAGCTGTCAGCCTCTCCATGTACAGTCCACTTCCGATGGATGTCGTTCATTGACCACATTGACCAGGCCGCGCCGAGAGCACCAGAGGCGGTGGGCGGACGTCGAGGCCTAGGAAGGAATGACACGGAGGCGAGGAAGACTTCGGCGATTGTTTCCCACGCGGAGGAGTCTGTTGCACGAGGGTTCTTGGTTCGTCTGCCGTCGCCGGAGAATAACAGCAGGTGTGGGTGAGTAGAGGATGGCTAGGCCAGCGATGGGAGTATGGTGGGGCCGTGAGGCCTGCGCGGCAGCATAGCCGGCCGCGGGAGGAGGGAGCAGGCAGTCCCGCCGGCGCTTGTTTGAGCGGCTGGAGCATGAAGAGCAGAGACTGACGAAGCACGACAGCCATTGGATGGACATCCAATAGTCACCGCTCTCGTGTGTTGACTAAGTTGACAGGGCGTTGCGTGTGCGTCAACATTTTTTTTATGAAAGCATACGCATCAACCTGTAGTAGGCGCACAAGTCAGCCTCAAATCTATGGAAAACAGCATACAACCCATCTGCCATTATTTCTAATAATGTACAACCCATTTGCTAATTCTTAAGAATTTTTTTGGTGCCCATCTTCTTTTTGTTAGCATTACACCCCATATTCTGGCCACGGTTAAAAAGTATACGAAATTTTGCATATTTCGGTGCGGTCAACTGTTTTTAATCCAGAAATATCGATTCACATTCAAACTATTTTGAAAAATAATTTATATAATATAAAATCCAAATAATTGTCCACGCATAAAAATCAATGGAATTTAAGATCTTGTAATGAAAAAAATTGAAACTACTTCCCGGTTTGATGTGTTTTAAAAATGTACAGCCCATTTCTGGGAAAACCGAATGAAACTCTCCTCGTCTTGAAAGATTTGCAGCCCAGCAGGGCCGATAAAGCAAGTAGGCCTTGTTTGGGTATTTCTTTTAAAAAAATAGAACTAGGCTTGCCATTTTCAGCAAGAAAAAAACACAACTGGGCTCATGATGTGGTAAACATAAATAAAACCCTGGCTAGACAGGCCACAGCCCCCACACAGCCCCGTTGTTACCCTGATCCGTCGCTAAAACTAGTATAAATAACAACTGCTTGTTCCTAAAAAAAACTGCGCGACTTGCTGGGTCCCTGGTGTCAGCTGCTCGTAGTGTAATTCTCTCGTTTATTGACTACGTTGACAATGGCGTGAGCCCCAGATGTCCAACCATTAGGAGGAACCATATTTTTGGGCTTATACTATAAAGGCACTTGCTTGTGTACTGCCATGACGCTGGTGGGTCCCCACTGTCATCCTCTCCACGTACAGTCATCTCCTTGTTCCTCTCGGTTGTTGACGATGTTGACAACACAAGAGGGCGGCGCAGCGCGCACGGCGGGCGAACCAAGGCCGCAAGGCAGAGGACGACGGCGAGGCCTCGGACGGAACGAATAGGAGCCGTTGAAGATGCGTCGGTCCGATCGCAGCGGAGAATACGAGGTTGATCGTTCAAAGCGGGTGCGTGTTGGGGATGATGTCGCCAGAGAATAACAGGACGTGTGGGGGAATAGAGGGAGGGACTGGCCAACATTGGAGGGTACGTACAATAGGGCGGCGGAGGCGTAGCCAGCCATGGGAGGCGGGAGCAGGCGGAGCCGACGGGGTGGTTTGGTTTGGGCGGCTGGAGGAAGAAGAAGACAAGAGATAGAAGATACACGACAGATGTTGCATGTCATTCCAACGGCTGGTAGGCATAATCGTTTGTTGACTGGCTAGTAAGTCGATACCACCTTGGATAGGCTATTTCCTCGCGGGTCCCAAATGTCAGAATCCAAATCTGTCGCGGTCATGGAGCCTTTCCTATGAAAATTTATAGCCCATTTGATGTGCTAGTTCGAAATAAGTTTGTGGGTGCTGGTGGGGGCTAATCACTTGGCTTCTGTAATGCACAGTGAGCTCAAGCAGCCGGCGAGAGTGATGTTATTTCCCTTGGTTGGGATTTGTTACAATATTTCACTCTAAGTTAAACGAATGGCAAGCCATTTGCCTTGTTTCAAAGAAAATATGACAGTCATAGCTGAGTTGGAAATGGCAGGAACATCTAACTCCAGCTTACAAACTGTACAAAAGCACGAGGGTTAATTGTTCATTAGGTTTACAAAAAAACCAGATTGAAAAGGGCAACAACATCTAACTCCAACACTGTTTTCGGCAGTCACAGTCAAATGGATTGGTCAGGTCCATAGAATGAACATCCTGGGTCATAAAATTTACTGGATTATGACCACAATATGTTGTAAATAGAAGCCCGACACGTTTAGAAGCTCTTTTGCCCATCTGAAACTCCTTTTTTTGCTCTTCGACATACCCATCCGTCAAAACCATGCTGCTGATAAACTTAAGCCTGATGGACAATAGTAACCTCACATTCAGCAGGAAGAATGTGACAAATCTTGTGTTTGCATGGTTGGCTACATATCGTTCTAGCGTTATTGTCTTCAATCGAATCTCATGAGAAGTGAGAAAATCCCAATGCTTACGAATCCACCGATTGGTTATAACTTTCTTACCCCGTCCTGTTGCCTAAATAGACATGAAGATTGAAAACAGTTAAGGTCTAAAAGAAGAGTGTCAAAAGAGCAACAACTGAACGGTTAATTCTAGTACACTATATGTGGGCTTCCAATGTGCGTGAAATTATCACCTTTATATACAACTTCTCCAGACATGGAAAGCATTGCAGCAAGCAATAATCTTGTTCAGATCAAAACTATTCATTTGGATATATAAGATCTTGACAGAATCCAACACCATTGATAGGCCATCCATGGAGAAACTCTTCATTGAGCATAGAACATAATATTAGTACAAAATGTGTACTCCAAGATGATATATAAACTATGCGCAGAAATTTAAAATGCAACTTATGGTTACAAGTGTAGATGATAATATAAAGTACCTGAAGAACTGTGGAGCCAAACACCATATTGAAATGAGCACAAAGATCATGTATTACACCCAAGGTCTCTAGTTTAGGCGCAGAGAGGACGGTTATTTGCAATGGTGAATAACTAGAATCAAGGATCAACCTTTGAAGTGAAGGGGCCTCTTGGATGATGAGCTGCCTTCCGTCAAAGGAAATTCCAATTCTTACAAGGTTAGGCGAATTTATTTGGAGACAACCGATTCTAACTGTGAAAACAAGCACCAAGCACTCCAGTGCAGGGCAACTGGAGTGGATGATGCTGTGCAATGAGGCCTCCGATATATGAACCCGCACAAGTGAAAGTTTCTTGAGAAATGGGAGTCGAAGGTTTAGTACCAGATTATGCAGTAGGTAGCACTTCGCATAAAGGTGGCGGTGTGGAGAGAGGACGAAAACCACGAGATGGACATCGGTGGTGAGGGCACAAGTTCATGGCGTTCGGTATGTGGTATGTGATTTCCAGGGGAATAGTAGAACTCAAGCAGCTGTAGTTCTGCGAATTCAGGGGATTTCAGCCAGGCGTCCACCGTGCAGGGCATGGTATACTTGCTCAGGTGGCATGACGGGATGCAGAGGCTTTGAATGGAGCCCTGGTGGGAGGAGATGATGGCTCTGGGATTTCAAAATCATTGAAGAGAGATAGCTGACGACGATCGAGATTAAGGGCACGCGCGCCATAGAGGTGCCACCGAATTGAGAGGATTTGGGTGCGGCAGCAATCCTTGGTGGGAGAAGCGAGATGATCTCCCCAAGGGCGGCCTCCGGAGATCGCTGATGCGGTCCACCTGAGATTCTCTGGGTTCTGGGATCCGGTGGGGGCAGGGTCGCCGCTTCTCCCAGCTGCGGTGCGGGATCTACATGGCGTCGCCGCAAGGGAGCCTCATCTTCTTGGCGCTGGGGTCAGCCGACTCCATTTTCCTCGAGGCGTCGCGTCGCTCATGGATTTGAGCAGAGTATGTGAATGATGAGCCTAGTTGTAGTCTGCGAAGAAGAAGGGAGCTGGGTTTTTCTATAGGAGTGAGGAAGAAGGGAGCTGGGGTTTTGTAGGAGTGAGGTGAGGAATTTGGGGAGTGAGTGGGCGAGTGACATGAGGTGGGTGGGAGCGAGGAGGAAGAAGAGCACCCAGGTTTTTTTTGGGGGGGGGGGGGCGGTGTGCTGGGTGTGGGTAGCGCCTCTCATTCAGTAAATATATGGGCTTTTGAATTGATTTTACTATTTACTAGTGTGGATGGGCTGTTTTGTCTTGGGCCTAGATAAACAATTACTACTAGTACAGTGGAGACACTCTACAGCTACCTAGAAAAACAATTACTACTAGTACAATGGAGACACTCTACCGCTTCTGGCTCCTCCTAGGTCATTGAAACGTCTCCCTCTACTGAATGCCGTTATACTTTTGTTCACCGACATGCGGGCCATGCAGCCTGTGGGCCCAAATGCCATCCACCAAATTAGAAGGCAGTATGCAAAGGAGAGAGTCACCCGGTCGTGGCCTTGGCGATGTGAGCCGTCGTATCACAAAACCCCACCTCCCCGCATCTAAGTTTGTGGAAGAAACAACCATCATTTCACTCTTCGTTGAATCCCCTTCTCCCTCAGCGTCTTCAAGGAAGGCAACACTCGCATCTGCCACTGTTCTTCTCTCCGAACGAAGGGAAGGTAAGCGGATCCATGATGTTGGTATATTTTCGTTCAGAGAAAAAAAGAACTTTTGCAAAACAGTAACCGATCCTCACTCTCTTTTTTGTTTCATTGTCATTGCGATTGTGTTTTCCTTTCAGTGGTCTCCTAGTATTCGTCAGTTTCATGATGGACCAAGGAGAACCAGGCAAAGATCTGCCGATATTGAAGCAGACGCGGGAGACTGATCCCCACGAGACAGAGAGCTCCAAGAAGATGGAGGCAACCACTGAGGCGACCCCAGATACTGAGATGGTCAACGCCCCGTTTGAGGTTACAGCCCCCGTGGAACTGCAGGAGCACTTTTCCCCCTTCGAGGATGTGTCCCCCCCCGCTGAGCTGCCCAAGGTGATTTCCTTCTTTGCCGATCTCGATTGTGGTTTTTCATCTAAGTATGTGGTGATTTTTTTTAGAAAAGGAAGTATGTGGTGATTAATAATGCAAAATTTTATTAGCTTCGATGCCATGCTATACATAGTGGTTTAAATAACTTGTGTTTCTTATATTGAAAAGTAATTCAGAATTTGTTTCTATTTCAATTAGAGCCCTGATGCAGACAAGGATTGTGTGGTTGTACATGTCACTCGCTATGAGGCGGACGACCTGAATATATGCACTGGGAAAACAGAGTTCTTAGGTTGTTGGATCCTGGAAGCCATTTGCGGTTATACCAATGAAGAGTTGTATTCCAGCCTCACTGTTGTTAGGCGTGTTGTCCAGGGTGTACTGAAGCACAAGAAGTTCAAAGCTACTCCTTCGTTTGTGAGGAATACTGTTCTTGTCAAGCTTACGCAGGAAGATGACGTGGCATGCCTCCATAAACAAGTTTATCAGTGGCAAGGCCACAAGGTTGTCTTCATGAAGGTTCACAGGATTGAGCTGCTCCAGGACGTCCTCAATGATGTTCATGGCAAGGTCCGTCTTGTGTCCAGCCCAAATTAGATCGAGGCATGAAATAGTTGCCCCAGCTAGTGTTTAATAGTAGTTAGGATTGTGTCTAATTATCCGAACCTTGCCTGTTATCGACCCCTCCGGGGCTAGTACTCTGTTTGAATCCGTCTATGGGAACTACTGCTACTTTTGTGTACCCGTGAATCATGTGAGAACCATCGTAATTGTTGCCGAAACAGATGCGTCCTCACTAGTTTTTTCATGAAAATGGCATGGTAAGACATAAGTTGTCACGGTTTATCATACGAGCAGTGTGTGTTTTGATGAAATAGAGCACTCGTTCGAGAACCGTGCACCGACGTGTACATAAGTACTTATAAACACTGTTGGTGCTACCCCACTTGTAAGCAGTTGTGCAAAACACGACACATTGGCTCAGCTCGCTTCAACACTAGGCTATCGACCAACTAACAATCAACAATCTGCTGTCTGACATATAAGCAACTATGTATCTTGTTACAGTGGTTCATGCAGTTAATTGAGGCCACAATGTAATAAATTCCAAATGTTCACACGCTAGTCCAGCGCTCATGTGGAACACTCACATTAAACTCGTCTTCATAAAAAAACTTGAAAAGCATAAGTTAAGCAATTTTATACATCCTCAATGATTCATAGAACATAGCAAACATATACTAGTTCACAGCAAAGGACAAAGTTGTGAGAAGGTTTACAAATCAGGGAAAAACAAGCAAGGCTTCTCTGAGCAAAGGGCCTCCCGGCAGGCTTAAATTTCCTGGAGTTCACTCTGGTTTTTTCTTGTTGCCACCATTCAGGGTTAGGTTCTCTCATTCCAGAATAACCAATTATAATTGTGGTCTCAGCTGGAATGCTGAACTGAACCATGCAGTGTACTAACCAGCTGAAATGCTTGTGCATTCCACTAAATTTAAGCACCGCTATTTGCAGAAATAAGCAGACCACAATGCCTCTTGTCCGCGCACCTGTCCAAAAAACCGCCGTGTAGCTGTGCCAGCTAGTCCTCGATCCATGGATGAACTGGTAGAAAGTGCACTCCGGACTAGGATAAAGTTGTTTTCGCTCGTCCCTGCACTTCAATCAGGAAGTAAAACGTACGAATCAGCTTCTTTTAGATTGCATTGGTCATTCTACCTAAGTTACTACCAATGTAGGGATACCTTGAAGACGGGAGGTTAGACGACGGCAACAAGGGATAGCCATCTTATTTTGCGCAGTTGTACTAAAACTGAGGTGTGTGCTTTTGATTGCGCAGATAGAAACGATACGAAGACAGACATCCCGAAACGATATGGAGACATACATCCCTGTTTGCGCAAATATGAAATACGATTATTTAAACAGTGACATATATTACTACTTTCTCCCATTTCCTCTTAGAACCAAGTCCTAGATTCATGCTACAGCTTTCCCACTTTCTTCCTTGTTTGAACCAACGCTTTGAGTCGACTGTATGAACTAGCTTTACTTCTAATAATAGTAGAAGTCTAGGTGGATTTGGAACAACGGATAGAAGTAGAAAATGATCCACACGAAGGGAGCTGGGGCAGTAGAGCAAGGCAGGTTTCGAAGGAATATATACCTGAGGGTCCCGACATGTGGCAAAGACGGCGTCGGGAGGCTGCATCTTGGCCACAATACCGCAGGGAGGAAGAAGGGGTCGGAGGCCCTCCCGAGCCGGCGCTCTCTCGGAGAGAACGACACAGCCGCCGACCAGGACGCGCGGACAGCCGTTGGTCTCCTCCCTCGCCGCCGTCGACAGCGTGAACGATGCACCTACACCCCTGCCCCGGTCGAGGTTGTCCGGCCGGATTTGTGACCAGCCGTGAGCTGAGAGAGAGTGTGGCCACCTATGTGTTGCTTAGATCTGGAGAGCATGAGAGAGTGAATGAGAGGAACCCTAGTAAAGCAAGCGCTAAGGCTCCTGCTTTTATATATAGTGTAGTGATTTTGTTGTACCAGCTTAAAAAAATGCGCTCCTACGTGTACCCGCGAGTGGGTGTGAGAGAACTAGTGCGTGTGTGCACCGCTTCTCTTCGTGAGAGTACAATATACTATGCCCGAAGAACGTTCGCCGCAAGAGTAATAGTATAAGTGTGTGACGTGTGAGCTAAAATAAAATGTGCGCGCCGTCTTTTGTTTTTTAGAAGTTCTGAGGGTAGGGTGTGAAGAGCACATATGTGCGTGACGTCTACCTGCATATAGACGGTGGGCGCGACGTGCGAGTCTGCGAGAGGACCCGGGAGAGTCGTGACTCGTGAGGGTGCGTGTGTGTGTGAGAGAGAGGGGGCACATATCAATGCAATGCATGTGTCCGTAAATCATTATCCGACAAACGTTCGCCACAAGCCTTTTCCTGACGAACGCCGTAAGAACCGTTAGATCGACATCTGACAGTGTCAGTTTTGCCATGTCATTTAACAGAACAGCCACTCCTCCTACACACAAATCTTCCACGTGAGTGTTAGCAACTACCGTATGCTCCCTCCGTTCCGAAATGCAGTGCATATAGCTTTATTGAAAATTCGAACCTCACAAACTTTTACCGAGTTTTCATGTACCAAATTGCACATGTAGAATACCATGTATATATCATTTCATTTATATTCGAGAGGTAACTATAAAGATGGGTGAGGAGTCTACAAAGAAAGACCGTCGTATCACCCGCAGCAATTTCAAGCATCCTTTAGTGTCGAGGAATATCATAGGAACTCTATATGATATGATTTTTATAGGATTTTTTCCTTTAGAGCCAATTGGTTCATAGGAATAGATTCATATACTCCACATTTCAAAGGAAATAAACATGATATCATTTCTATAGCTTTAGAGCCACTTGGTTCATATGAATGGATTCCTATACTCCCTTAATTTCAAAGGAAAATAAACATTAGCGTATATTCAATAGAAAAGTTCCTATGATATGAACCAAATTACATCTCTTTTCTAATCCCTCCTCATAGGAATTGAGATACATGTCATCTCTAGATTCAATAGAAAAGTTCCTATGATGTGAACCAAATGACATCTCTTTTCCAATCCCTACTCATAGGAATTGAGATGCTCCATGTCATCTCTTTCCTACAACTTCCATGTATACATCTTCTATTCCTAAATAGATAGTACAACCCACTAGTAGCTTTTTTCAAAACATGCAACTATGGCACAAGAACTATATAGTGTGCCAATAACTTTGAAAGATGGTCGCTGGATGAAGCTAACCTACACGGTGCAGAGATAGGCAAATCCGAGCACTCTTGGCCGTTGGATATCATCAACATTCCACCAGATCTGCCACATGTACAATTTAGAAGACTCCATGGTTGAACTTAAGCATAATGCACAAACCTCAAAACACAAGCACTTCTCCTTTGTTCTAGAATCTTACGTATCATAATTGATTATTTTTTATAAATGAATTGCCATTATTTGTTTTTACTTTTGATTTACAATGCACAACCCCATGAATCTTAACATTTTATAAAACTAATTGATTTTGAATGAGATGAACTATAAGAACTAAACGAACATCTACATCATGCATATATGACTCAAAGCTTTACATGCTATAGTGTGTATTTATTCATAATTTGGTTTCGAAATCTCATGCGTTCAATACATGTGTACCTTACTAGTTTTGAGTAGAGTAGCAAATTTCACGCAGCCCCGGGTATATCAAAATGCAGGGCCCATGCATCATTGCCTTTCGGTCGAACCTACGTCCACAATTTTTTGTACGTACTATATCTCCACTGGTCCCTGAACCCAAAATGCTGCCTCATTCCCGTAAAACCAAGCGGCCCACACATATTTAAGGCGTCGACTCGAACCCGTTTACTACGATGTGGCCCCGCACGCTGTAGTACTCCTACAAACCCTACCGCCGCACTCATCATCGGTTTTCTTCAAGAGGACGAGGAGAAGCTGATTTGTAGTGGGCGCTTTCAAAAAAGGATCTGTAGTGGAGACCCCTACCCTAGGGTGCCCTAGGTAGCTGCCGCACGCATCATTGTTTTCTCTTTTCTTTATGCTCTTGCGCCCTAGAGTGAAATGATGGTTGCTTCGTCCGTCCAGCTTAATGCGGGAAAGGTGGGGCTTTGTGATTTGACCCCTCATCGCTCATTTTCTACTATTGCGGCGCTACGACCGGGGTGCCTCCAATTCCAACCGCTGCTCCGAACTGTAATTTGGTGCATCGCATGCGGAACAAGACAGTGGATGAGCCACATGTCGGCCAAAGGGGTCCTGTTAAGTGTGTCGCCATTTCGTGTGCGGACTGACCCTACTTGAGTTGCTACGCCAACACGACAGGAGTAGCCTACCACTTGGTTTTGCTCCTTGGTGAATCCCGACTATATTGATCTAAAAAGATACGTGCTGAACTACCCTCTCCGTCTTGTTTTTTTTTATTTTTAGGCGTCTCGGTTTATAGGGCCTGCACGTAGTTCTAGGTCATCCATTTGACTAACTAAATATGAGTTACTATGTCACAAAAAGTATATCATTGGATTCTTAAGCGGATGTAGTTGTATTTAAAAGTCGAGGGCGGGGATTTTCCTGCGTGGTAGGCGGGGCAGTTCCGCCTAGTCGGTTCGATAGTGACGCGAGAAGACGAGGGAGTAGGCTGCTGCAAACGTAGGGCTGTGTGATTTGACAGCGAGTTACTGCTGGACAGGTGGGGCCCCGTGATTTGACTTGCCATTATCATTTTAACTGCGGTGCTACGACCGGCGTGAGTCTCCCGATTCCTGACCACCTCCATACAGGTGCCTCTCCCAATGCTCCACCATGTAGTAGAGGCTAGCTCTTGCATGAGAGCCCACTTCTCCACTTTTTCCTTGCCTCTCTTTCCTCCACATATGCAAAAATGCCATGTAAAGCGCACTATTGTACTTACTTTTACTTGCTCCTACAGGTGCTTAAGCTTGCCACATAGGCATAAAGTCTGATGTGGCAAGTTAATCAAGAAGAGAGAGACTAGTTTGGTGACCCAAGGAAGAAACGATACTAAGCGCGTGTACCTAGGTGAAAAGACAATTTTGAGTCTATAGCTAATTAAATGAAGCAAACTTAGCAACACCATTTCATTAGAAGAGGTCACTCCTTGGCAAATGCAATAAATACTAGTACTCCCTGTGTCCCATAATATAAGAACATTTTTGGCACTACACTTGTGTCAAAAACGTTCTTATATTATGGGACGGAGGGAGTACGAAGAAAGAGATAGAGAGAAGTAAAAAAAATACACTTATAGCCAACCTTATAGCAAAAACCTTGTTGTAGTATGAGTGACTAAGTGATGACTATGTATGACATGCCAACATCAGATAGCCTAACGCACCATGTTAAATCTCCAAGGGCACAACTGCACGAGCGACGCGACGTTCGTGGTAGGCGCGACCACGATACGGGCTGCTGGCAACCCTTGGATCTGAGATCAAACGGTCGCATGCTAAGTTGCTGAAAATTTGCAGAATAACCCTCCAGGATAAGATATTCACCCATAGGTCTAGAATCACGCCATGCAACCGTTCGATCTCAGATCCAAGGGCTCTCGGAAGCTCGTATCATGGGAGAATGGAAAGCCACTATCCTGCCGTTCGCACGCTGGCAGTTCACTCATACTCGTCCCCGCACGTCCTTCAATACTACGGCGGTTCGCTCCTAGTCGTCCCCTCCATTCACATTACGGTAGTTCCACTAATCCTAACCCTCCTCCCAAATCCATGGCGTCCCAAATCTCCACTATCGGTGGTGAGTACAAGGTTAGAACGATCACCGGCGATGAGTTCGACGTCATCTACACCCGTTCTTCCGCGACGGTGAAAGGATGCCTTTCTCGCTTAAGACGCATGTTCGAAAACTCAGATGATGAGTGGGTCGCTGGGCTAGATGTTGAGTACACGACAGTCCTGCATAGTTTAATTTCATGTGTGCTTAGTTTAATTTGAGGGGTGTGTTGTGCTGGGCCCCCAGCAGAACTATGTTATGTTTCTTCTCGTTACTTTAACTCTTCAGTATGTACATACCACTAGTATTTCTTTAATAGAATTTAGCACCCCAATTAAGAACGTACTAGCTCTTTTAATAGTACTATATGCATAATTTGGCGACGAGCGCTCTCTATATGTACCACCTTTTTTTAATTTCAATTTTTGCTCCATGGCGCAATCCATCGATAGTACTACTGTACAAAAGTATATATTTTTCAAAAGGCTAGAGTGCTGTTCATCACATATATAGCCAGTTAAATTCTCAACCTAGAACGACATGCATGCCATGTAGTAAACCGATACGGAGGAAGTATAGTAAAAATGAGGTGATTTTACGAAGCTATCGGCGGGGGAGCATGGCCTGTCATATGCGGTCCCACGTGTCATGATGTACCAAGGCGTTGCGTGTGTCCCTCTTAAGGCAGAAGCAATACTAGTACGTGGTTTGAGATGATGGCGAACCGAAGTGTGAAATAATGGTTGCTTCGTCCGTCTGGGAAGGTGCGGCATTGTGATTTGACGTCCCATTGCTCATTACTACTACTAGGCCGGTACGAGTGGGGTGCGTCCACCCTGCTGTTCTGCACTATTATTTGGTGCTTGACACGTCGACCTGGTTGCTATATGTCCCACATGTCGGCAACAGGAAGTACAGAATTCATGAAAGGGAGCGTCGACGGAGGAGTATACTACAGAATTCATGAAAGGGAGCGACTTAGTTTTGGAAAAATCAGTTTTTACGGAGTACGTACCCACTAGGGTTTATAGGGCTCATCTAAATATCATTCGTTTTTCCGTTTGATAAGTCACAATTCTACTATACTAGTAGTAGTACCATTACATGTTGGATTTCGAGGTGTGTTAGATCACCCGACGCAAGCAGTGTCAAGACGAAACTAACCAATGCATGTACAAGTTCATGGAAATTTAGTGGTCATTCATGCATTTGTTCTAATTAATGCCTCAGTAAACATAACTTCTTGAGAAAAACGAGCGTACTAATTACTTGTGCAAACTACAAAATTAATTCTACCACTCACCATCTACCTTGGTTGGAGAGATTTTAAAATTGAGCCATAAACTGGAAAGGAGGGAGTAGTAACTTTTGTCTCGATTACTATTTGTGGCCTTGTATAGATGCAAAATGTATTTTTTATAGTGGCCTTGTATAAGTAAATGGAGGAGTACTAACCAAAGTACGTAGTAGGGACGAGGAGTAAGCGGAGGAGTAGTAAAATTTTCTCATCGTGTTGCGAGCCATGCGCAGTGGCAGAGGAGCGGGCGTAAAGGCGTACTGTAGTAGTAGTAGTAGTAGTAGTAGTAGTAGTAGTAGTAGTAGTAGTAGTAGTACTCATAAGCAAGCTTCACCTCATCCTGCAAGCCACCGCGCCCGTGGGCGGGGGAGACGGCGTACTAAGCAAGCTTCTCCTCGTTCTGCGAGTTGACGGGACACACCAAAAGTACTCCAGCATATAGAGCCTTGCCTCTAAGGTAGGCCCCACATGGTTTGCCTCTTTTTTTAGTTTAACATAACGCGTCAAGTCATAATTTGTTTGTTCACCCGTGGTAGACGATCCTCCCTCCACCAAGTGGACAACCAGTACACGTGCCAAATTACCATGCGGGCTGCCTTTTTAAAGACAGAAATGAGCTCCACCGTGTACCAGCAGGGTGTGGTTGGGAAAGAGGCGGAGATGCGTGCGCCGTGCGTGCACCTCTTCTCTTCGTGCACGTCCCCCACCTACGTGGGTGTGTGTGAGAGAGATACAAACCTAGACATAATCGCCGTCCATCCCCATGCCTCCGCCCAGATCCGATCACCAGTCACCACCACCCCCTCCTCCTCACCTTATCTCTCATCTTTCTCCCTCCATTTTTATATACAAGGGGCCACTATCAAAATTACAATTTGCAGATATACAAGGCCACTAACACTAATCAATGCAATATTAATGGTGTTTGCCTCATGGTACTAGCAAAGGAGGACATTAATTATCCCTTGCATGCATGCGGGAGTTTGTAAAAAAATGCATCTTGATGTTCCGTGCAATGCACGGGCATCTTGCTAGTCCATGAAAACAACACATGGCAAAATTCCACGGCGAACAAGGGATTTGAATCTGTTGGGAGGGGCTGTTTGGATCTTTCCCGGGGTAGCCAAAATATTGGCGACCCTTTTGTCCACCGGTGCCTTTGCCATGCCTTTGCCACCGATGAACGAGGAATGGCTCGGGTGCTCATGCTGTCATGCATCCTCCAGCGTGCACGTTGGAGACGAGCTCACACGAGCTATGTTTTTTTGTCCACACAACACCGCCCGAGCCGCCCGCAGCCGACTGGCGACCCGCAAATTACGCCATCCAACCGTGGCCACGCACATTATGACAGCAACTCAACCAACCGGACGAAATTCACGCAAACACGTAGACAAACTGATATTTCATATAAACAACGACGGAAATCATATAAAATACCGGATTTTCATACAAACATGACGGATTTCATTACATTCAAATGAACTACTCGGTGCTAGTTCTGGACAGAACAGGTATATAATACCTGGCCTAAATGGTAGCCCGCCGATCGATTTGTGTTCCTCCTGTCCGGCAGCACGATCACCGGACTACCGGGAGCCCCGAAGGTATATGCTTCAGCACAAAGGACGGCTCGCTTCCCCACTGCTCAACTAATATCATTGGCTGGTGCCGAAGATGATGGTGGCCGGCAACGGTTCGAGTTCATCACCGGCCACTACTTTGCCATGGCCGGCACCGGCTCGAGTTCATCCTAACATTCCCCTCTTCCATGGAGCCCATGCGGGGTCGACGAAGATCCTCGCAACAAAAGGACCCGGCAAGACACCTGTTGTGTACGCGGCGTCGCCTCCGAGGTGGCCTTCATGGGACCCAAGCGGCAGCGGCCTCCCGTGTTCTACTTCTCCTCGATGATGGCGGCGGACGCGGAGGCGCTGGCCACCGACTCGTCGCTCTCCGCGCACCCGGCTTCTGTCGCTGCTTGCATGGCGCGGCTGCCGGCATGGGAGTCTCGGCCATAGAAAAGGGAGACGAGGTACGAGGCGGCGGCGTGGACGGCAGCAACGACGCACGTGCGTCGCTCCTCATCGAGCTGGCCTGGAGTGGCGAGTTGCTGAACCGCGCGCCGGCTTGGGGCGGCAACTGGCTCCGTCGGGTGAGGGGAGGGAGGTGGATCAGCGAGCTGCATAGCTCGTATCCGGCGGGCTACCCAGCCGGCTTGGATGCGGAATAACTACTCTTCGTAAGCCATTGTAAGAGTGGACAAAATGGTGGAGGAGATAGGGGAGCGGCGGAGGTGTGCGATTCTTGGCCGGCGTTTGGCCTCGTTTAAATAGGAGATTAAATAGACGGCGGATGGGAGGAGCTCGGCCGGCGTTGCTTAACGTTGGTCCGGTCATGAATGGGCGTGTGTCGAGTGGGTTTCTCGGCTTCCACAGGCGGGTTTCATGGAGGCATTTGAATGTGGCACGGGCGTGTTCAGCCGGGCGTGCGCGAGTGGCGCCCTCGACTCGACCTAGGACACGCGCCGTTCTTCCAGCGGCGTGTGGACTCTTTGGGTGCATGGCCTGCATGTCGATGACCCAACGCAGCAGCAGACTGTGAGAGGAACCTTTGGTGGGCCAGGCGGTCGAGCGGGCATTTCATAAACCGATGATTGTTCATTGAGTGTGACGTCATCTTTTTTAATGTAGATAAGCCTACTATGTTGATAGCCCGTTTGATACGTTGTGATTCATAAAGATCGCTGCAAACATCAATGTTCTGCTTATCACAGATAAGATTGATTAATACCCATAACAATCCATGTCCTTAACAAAGGGTGCATGCACGTATCAGTTGAGCGTGTGTCTTGCGTCATGTGTTGTGTGCATGCAGGCGTGCGAGTGTTGTGTGCATGCAAGGGTACGTTTCAGTGTTGCATGCATGGGTGCGTACGTGCGTGTGTTCGTGAGTGCATGTGTACGTGTCAGTGTTGCACGCCAGCATGCGTGCGTGTGTACGTGTCAGTGTTACACGCCTACATGCGTGCGTGCATGTGTACGTGCGGGGTGAGGCTACGCGTCAGTCGACTGACTTTTTCATCTCTGGTGATTAGATTTCCCAGCCGTTGGATACGAAATCAAGGGCCTCCAGTTTATCATCAAACTCCACCCCCCTGAGCTGCCAGCCACCACCGACCGAACCGCCAGCACCCGCCGCTCGCGGCCGGCCCGACCTCCCCGAAACCACTCCCCACCACCGGTCCGCCACCGCACCGGCCATCCCTCTACCCCCCCCCCCCCCCAGCCGAACTTTTTCTTCGGGGATCCCCACCCCACCGCCCAATTGTTGGGTCCTACGGTAGGATGCGTCGACTGCAAATTAAAATTTTCCTACGCGCAGAACATCCAGGAACATGCTACGGGAGATGGATCACAGTTCGTTACCGACGCGCAGTGCCGTGCAACGGAAGAAGAGTTGGAGCAGCGCGTCCGCGTGGATCATCTCCTCCTCGTTCGATCTCTCTCGAGCGGCCGGTCGTCCGATCCCACGTACGAGTTCGCCGGAGCGGCGCAAGTGCACCGCCTCTAATGGTATCCGCGCGTGCGGGAGGAACATCGTGCGGCGGACTGCTAGGTCCGATCACACAGTCGGCAGCGAGTGGAGGTGGCTATTCGCAACACATGCAAACCCTAGTCGCAGCGCCGAAGCGATCAACCGCCTGAGTGTGCCGCACCTCCACTTTATATAGGCGTCCGTCGCGGGCTCAACACTTGGGCCTCACACGGACCCTAAATCCCAAAGTCTATTCGGTCACGTTCCTAGTCGATTCGGATCACATCCGACCGGTGTCTGAACTAACCTCGAGGTTCCTTCCCTTAAGCGCGACCCCTTAGGTTCAAGTCGGCTTGGTCACGATTCGGATCACCTCCGACCTGACGGTTGGTAGCGGCCTCTAGCAAGGCGTGCCGACCACCAGCGAGCGATGAAGCTGGTTAGGCGAACACAGCATAACGTGTCACACTTCATTCCCTTTGCCGCATGATATATGTTGTCGGGCTCAAGGCGAGACTGTCATCCTTGTGCTAACCCGACCTCTTTCTTGTTCCAGTGATACCGACCACTATCCGGATTATCTCATAATCCTTGTCGCATGGCCATGCTGTTCCTGGTCGGATCACACGAGGGGCCCAGAGTATATCTCTCCTGATCGGAGGGGCAAATCCCATCTTGCTCGACCATGTCTCGCAACATGGGATTGGACAAACCCGAAACCTACCTTTGTAACTACCCAGTCACGGAGTAGCGTTTGGTCGGCCCAAAGCAAGTCTATCACCATCTCGAGTACATGCGTCAGCTCAGGTCTTAGGACATAAAACATATGTTGTACTAGAGACTCACAGATGACATATCGCTGCGTCTCATAGTTGGGTATGTCCGACTCGGACCTTATCTCGACTCGGATCCGACTACGTCGAATCCGACAAGACCCTTCCAAGTCCATATTATCTGGTTAGCATCCAATGCTCCATGGCTAGTGAGACCAAGCCATCGACCGTGTCATATGCCAGTCTTGCCGGCTGCGTGTCCACACAGCCCTTTCGACTAGGGACCTTTTAGGACAGTCATCATACAATGCATAGTCCCACAAATAAGTCACGTACTTGCTGATACACATCATTGATAGTGTCCAAGGACTATCTTTATTCATAAACACATAGGAAATATCATCATACATGATTGCCTCTAGGACATATCTCCAACAGTCTCCCACTTGCACTAGAGTCAATCAAATAGACATCGAATGCCCATAGCTCTAACGTGCCCCTCACGCTTGGGTTGTGGAAGCGGCTTAGCCAATGGATCTGCAATGTTTGCATCCGTGTGAATCTTGCATAACTCTACATCACCATTCTTTACGATCTTTCGTATCAGGTGATATTTCCGGTCTATGTGTCTGACCTTGTGGTGATTCCTCGGCTCCTTGGCTTGTGCGATGGCACCAGAATTATCACAATCAAGGTCCAACGGTTTCACCGAGGCTGGGAAAATACCAAGATCATCCAGAAAATGCCGGATCCAAACACCTTCCTTTGCAGCTTCACAAGCCGCAATGTATTAAACTTCGTGGTAGAATCGCCACCGTATCCTGCTTGGAACTCATCCGATTAATCTGCTCCTCCGTTCAGGACGTACACGAATCCGGACTGTGATCGACAATCATCTCTGTCGGTTTGGAAACTAGCATCGACGTAACCCCTTACGACGAGCTCTTCCTCACCTCCATAAGCTAGGAACATCTCTTTAGTCCTTTTCAGGTATTTCAAAATAGTCTTTACCGCTGCCCAGTGATTCTCACTTGGGTTGGCCTGGTATCTACTTGTTAGGCTTATTGCAAAAGCAACATTAGGCCTTGTACATATCATGGCATACATGATGGATCCGATTGCCGAGGCATACGGAATCCTACTCATCCTGCTTCGCTCATCAGATATCGAAGGACTCTGAGACTCGCTTAGCCTTATACCATGTGAGAGCGGCAAGAACCCTTTCTTCGCCTCACTCATGTTGAACCGCTTCAACACTTTATCTATGTACGTGCTCTGGCTTAAGCCAAGCAGCCTCCTCGATCTATCTCTATAGATCTTAATGCCTAAAATATAGACTGCCTCACCAAGGTCCTTCATCGAAAACTTGCCATTCAATGATCCCTTGACCGAGTTTAGAATCGAAACATCATTTCCGATCAGTAGTATGTCGTCCACATACAAGATCAAAAACACTATCGAGCTCCCACTTAACTTCTTGTATAAACAAGAGTCCTCTTCGCTTTTGATGAAACCGAGACCAGTGACGACCTCATCAAAATGAATGTTCCAACTCCGAGATGCTTGCTTCAACCCATAAATGGATCTCTTGAGCTTGCATACCTTACTAGTGCTAGTCGGATCGACAAAACCCTCGGGCTATATCATATACACGTCCTCGGTTAAATTTCCGTGAAGGAAAGCCGTCTTGACATCCATCTGCCATATCTCGTAATCGAAATATGCAGCTATAGCTAGTATGATCCTCACCGATTTCAGCATCGTTACCGGCGAGTAAGTCTCGTCATAGTCAATTCCTTGAACTTGTCCATAACCTTTAGCGACAAGCCGAGCTTTGTGGATCTGAACATTTCCATCCACATCGGTTTTCTTCTTAAAGACCCATTTGCAACCAATGGCGATTCGCCGGTGGCGGATCAACCAAGTCCTGACTTGATTCTCATCCATGGACTTTAACTCGGATCTCATGGCCTCCAGCCATGCCTCGAATCTAGGCTCACCATCGCTTCGCACGCGTGGCGGCTCGTCGCTTTCTAGCAACAATACATCACGCACTCTGCGCAATCTTTCCGACCTCCGTGGTTACGGTGCGCTTCCACTACGTCGCCTCGACCGACTCGGTATGATCTCATCACCAGTGAGCCGTCCCGAGTGGTCCTCGAATTTCTTGAGTCGAACCGTCCTCCCACTGGCCTCCCGATCGAGAAACTCTTTCTCAAGGAAAACCCGTTCGAGCAACAAACACTTTGTTCTCTTCACGGTTGTAGAAGCTATATCCCAAGGTTTCCCTCGGATATCCCACGAATATGCATTTATCCGACTTGGGTGTAAGCTTGTCTGACATAAGTCGCTTGACAAATGCTTCACAACCCCAAATCTTTAGAAAAGACAAACTGGGAGTCTTCCCGGTCCACATCTCATGTGGTGTCTTGTCTACGGATTTTGATGGTACCCTATTAAGTGTGAAAGCTGCAGTTTCTAGAGCGTATCCCCAAAATGACAAGGGTAAATCCGATTTGCTCATCATAGACCAGACCATGTACAACAAGGTCCTATTCCTCCGTTCCGACACGCTGTTTCTCTGCGGCGTACCCGGAGGTGTGAGCTGAGGTACTATACCTCGACTTTTCAGATGATCATCGAACTCCTGGCTCATGTACTCACCTCCACGATCAGATCGCAGAAGCTTTATAGTCTTGCCGAGCTGATTCTCAACCTTGTTCTGAAACTCTTTGAATTTTTCAAAAGTCTCCGACTTGTGCCTCATCAAATAGATATATCCATATCTACTCAAGTCGTCGGTAAAAGTCACGAAGTACTGATAGCCACCTCTGGCAGTTGTGCTCATTGGACCACACACATCACTGTGTATAAGCTCCAACAGCTCGGATGCCCTCTCGCAACTCTTTGCGAAAGGAGACTTAGTCATCTTGCCGAGCAAGCATGATTCACATGTCTCGAACGACCCGAAGTCGGACGAAGTTAGGAGCCCATCATCATGGAGCTTCTTCATGCGTTTCAGAATAATGTGTCCAAGCGGCAATGCCGTAAGTATGTCGGATTTATCTCATTAGGCTTATGCCTCTTGACATTTACGTTATAGACCGGTTCCTGTTCTAGATTCAATATAAATAGCCCATCAACAATGGGTGCATAGCCGTGGAACATACCATTCAAAAATATCGAACAACCATTGTCCTTTAAATTGAATTCATAACCCTGACTCATCAAACATGAAGCAGAAATAATGTTCCGACTAAGTGCAGGAATGTAATAACAATTATTCAATTCCATAATGAATCCGGAAGGAAGATGGAGCTGCATCGTGCCGATCTCTAACGCAGCAACTCTTGCTTTGTTGCCGACCCTGATGTCAATCTCCCCTTGTGCCACACGCCTAGTTCTTACCAGCCCCTGGATCGAGTTGCAAATATGAACAACCGATCCGGTATCAAATACCAAAGAGCTACTAGGTATGTCAGCAAGGTAAATGTCTATAACATATGCAACAAGTGTACCTTTGCCTGAAGAAGCATTTCCGGCCTTCTTGCCATGCTCTGCAAGTCACTTTCTACAGTTCCACTTCCAATGACCGGTCTCCTTGCAGTGATAGCAAACGGTCTTCGAGTCCGGTCCAGACTTCGGCGCAGCGGCAGAGGTTACCATCTCCGTGCCCTTTGCCTTAGCCTTTTTCTTGGACCAACTCTTCTTGAACTTAGCCGATTTCTGCACCATCAACACTTGATGCGTGCCTTTCTTAATATCCTGCTCTACCACCTTGAGCATCCCATGCAATTCAGTGAGCTTCTTATCCATGCCATGCATATGATAGTTCGAGATGAACGTCCCATAGCTGGGCGGAAGAGAACCCATAACAGCATCAGTAGCCAGCTCATCCAAGAGCGGGAAGCCCAAACGATCCAAAGCTTGCACATATCCGATCATCTTGATCACATGTGGGCTCAGTGGATCACCTTCCTTCAGCTTGCAATCCATCAAGGATCGCCAGACGTTGAACCTTCGGTCCTAGCACGTGTTCGAAACATGCTCTTGAGACTCTCGATCATATCGTAAGCCTCAACATTTTCGAAATGCTGTTGCAAATCGGACTCCATACAAGCCAGCATCAGACAGCCGATCTCCGTTGATTCATCAACGAGTTTCTGGTAGGCATTCTTAGCTGTGGCACTAGCATTATCGGCAGGTTCCTCTGGAAGTGGATCCTCTAGAACATGTTCCTTTTTATCGTGCTTGAGAACAATTCTCAGATTTCTATACCAGGTGGTAAAGTTTGTTCCATTCAGTTTATCCTTTTCCAGAATTGATTTCAATGCAAAGTTGAGTTGAGCAGGTGGTGCCATTGATCTACAACAGAAAATATGCAATCACTAAGCAATGTGTTTATGTAGAGTAATTCTAGCCTAAACAGAAATATTCCCACTGAAGTTGGCATCCTCCGCAAACTCTCGGTGATTCAGATCCGACTAGCGCATGCGACTAGTGAGCTTTAGCATCATTGCTAGCCAACATACCTATCCGGTAAGCAACTCCTTGCTAATCGTATCTCTATCGACTCACATCGATCGGAAGGTATCTCATACCCCGGCTCCAACCTTCTTTGCCACAAGGCCCAAAACCGTTTTGATAGCCTTGTCAAGTTAACCTGATGCAGTGCATGTCCGTGTCCGACACAAACCCTTCAGTTCAAGGACACCTAGCAGCACCCCAATTTTATGAGCCCACTACTAGACGTACTTGACGTGCGAAGGTGCAACATCGGGGATGGCAATTCGCTTGATATTCATGAGGGATCATTCTATCATTTTAACATGCATAGAAACAAAGAAGCATAACAATCACAAATATAACACATATTGTGAAATAGTATGGCTCCTTCATGGACGTTCTTCCAGGTCGGCTCCGACTCCGATGACCATCTACGAACTCCATCTTGTTTGTCACGCCGGGACGCCAAGCCACCAACCTGATCTCTATTATCCAACTACTACAACTAGTAATGAATTTACATAGAGTCACAAGTCGACACGCAGGTCGTTATACATTATAATGACAGCACTTTGGCTCCTGCCGGCTGACAAACATGACACGCAGGCCACGTATAAATTACACACATGCATCACATACACATGAGCCATACTATTCACATCAAACCTGCAAAACAAAGTTATGCATAGAATCACATTCTACCGGTTTGTGTGTCGGGTACGAAATACACGGCGCTACGCACACGGCGGTCCCGATTCGGATTCGATTCAGATTTACGTTTCACTGTTAACCCCGATGGCGGATGACCGACCGGTAGGGGTAGATCGTGTCACGACCTCATCGATCCCGATTTACAGAAAACATAGCCTCAACGATCCCCATGTGCAGTTGATCACATCAACCGTGCACACAGCCGATCTCTTCAAGGACAACAGATCTCATCTGCCGCCTCCACATATCTAATATGCATACGATCTGAATCCAAATCCTATAACAGAGGCTCTGATACCACTGTTGGGTCCTACGGTAGGATGCGTCTACTGCAAATTAAAATTTTCCTACGCGCAGAACATCCAGGAACATGCTACGGGAGATGGATCACAGTTTGTTACCACTAGACGCGCAGTGCCGTGCAGCGGAAGAAGAGTTGGGGCAGCGCGTCCGTGTGGATCGTCTCCTCCTCGTTCGATCTCTCTCGAGCGGCCGGTCATCCGAACCCACGTACGAGTTCGCCGGAGCGGCGCAAGTGCACCGCCTCTAACAGTATCCGCGCGTGTGGGAGGAACGTCGTGCGGCGGACTGCTAGGTCCGATCACACAGTCGGCGGCGAGTGGAGGTGGCTATTCGCAACACATGCAAACCCTAGTCACAGCGCCGAAGCGATCAACCGCCTGAGTGTGCCGCACCTCCACTTTATATAGGCGTCCGTCGCGGTCTCAACACTTGGGCCTCACACGGACCCTAAAGCCCAAAGTCTATTCGGTCACGTTCCTAGTCCAGTTCGGATCACATCCGACCAGTGTCCTACGAACTGACCTCGTAGGTTCCTTCCCTTAAGCGCGCGACCCCTTAGGTTCAAGTCGGCTTGGTCACAGTTCGGATCACCTCCGACCTGTACGGTTGGTAGCGGCCTCTAGCAAGGCGTGCCGACCACCAGCGACGATGAAGCTGGTTAAGCGAACCTGCATAACGTGTCACACTTCTGTTCCCTTTGCCGACGATATATGTTGTCGGGCTCAAGGCGAGACTGTCATCCTTGTGCTAGCCCGACCTCTTTCTCGTTCGATGATATCGACCACTATCCGGATTATCTCATAATCCTTGTCGCATGGCCATGCTGTTCTGGTCGGATCACACGAGGGGCCCAGAGTATATCTCTCCGATCGGAGGGCAAATCCCATCTTGCTCGACCATGTCTCGCAGCATGGGATTGGACAAACCCGAAACCTACCTTTGTAACTACCCAGTCACGGAGTAGCGTTTGGTCGGCCCAAAGCAAGTCTATCACCATCTCGAGTACATGCGTCAGCTCAGGTCTTAGGACATAGAACGTATGTTGTACTAGAGACTCACGGATGACATATCGCTGCATCTCATAGTTGGGTCTGTCCGACTCGGACCTTATCTCGACTCGGATCCGACTACGTCGAATCCGACCAGACCCTTCCAAGTCCATATTATCCGGTTAGCATCCAATGCTCCATGGCTAGTGAGACCAAGCCATCGACCGTGTCATATGCCAGTCTAGCCGGCTGCGTGTCCACATAGCCCTTTCGACTAGGGACCTTTTAGGACAGTCATCATACAATGCATAGTCCCACAAACAAGTCACGTACTTGCTGATACACATCATTGATAACGTCCAAGGACTATCTTTATTCATAAACACATAGGAAGTATCATCATACATGATTGCCTCTAGGGCATATCTCCAACACCAATGAACGCCCCCCAACCGCCGGTGACTGCCAACCAGAGGTCTCACGACTTCGAACACCCACCGACCACTAATTTATTACCATTTCTGTCCTTCATATACGCGCTGACGGGTGGGACATATGGTAATGTACGCTGCTGAATGTGGACCGTTTGACTGGTCAATTGATCGTGTTATCAACAATTGACGGAGCTGTATGGTGAGCCAGTGACCGTATGATCACCCTAAAATGTACTCCTATTTTATTAACACAGTACAGACTCAAACTACCATTTCTTTCTTTCATATACGGGCTGACAGGTGGGCCCCACGGTTACGCGCCCCGATGGTGCAACACTAGTTGCGCCGCGTGGAACGTTTGACTGGTCAATTGATTGTGTCATCAACAAAATACGGAGTTGTACGGGTGAGCCAGTGACCGTATAATCATGATATGTATTTGTTTAACACGGTATAGGCGCAAGGGCTCATATATACGCGCAAGCACTCACCGCTATAAGCGCACACACGCGAACCCTACCCCTATGAGCACCTTCCAGAGAGTGGGCCAGCATATATGATCTTGAGATTGTATGAAGTCACCATAGGTGCCTCATAGTCGAGTGGAACGTCTCCTCCCACTGAACGTACATCGCCGTAAAATACTAAAATTAACACAAGATAAATGCGGGCACTGGGACTTTAACCTTGGTGGGCTCGAGAAACCACTGTCCTCTAACCATCCAACCACATGTTGGTTAGCACGACAAAATGTATGTGGTGACCATGATGAGCTTATTCTGAAGTCCAGTGACCATATCGTGCTTTCGCTTCAAATATAATGACCGTAAGTGTCGTCAATAAAATACGGAGCATGCATCAAATGCAAAGTCCGTCAGTGTCATCAACAAAATATGGAGACGTATCGTGAGCTAGATACCGTTGTACTATTGTATATGCTTATTTTCTTAGTGGCCGATTGCGTGTGTGGTGTGGTGGGCACATCATTTCTAGTTGTGGTGGGTCAACATGAAGACTCATGGGTCGGTTCCATCCTGCGCCACATATAGGTTGGACCGAGACGTGTTATACGAAGACCCATGTGAAGGACTCGGCGTACAACACGAAGCTACCAGCGTTGCGGAGGACTCTATCCCCACTGGTGATAAGCCGACTATATATGATTTGTAACCCTAGGCCCTTAGTATATTATACAAGCATGGGGGCTAGTTCATCGAGAGTATACACACATGCACAATGCCTGGTATTCACGTGTACTTTGTACACACCCCTATCACTAATATACAGTACCAGGAGTAGGCTCTTTCTTCAACTGCAAGGGTCCGATCCGAACTAGGGTAAAACTTTGCCTCGTATTACCATCCAGCCTAACAGCCAGGGATATCCTATCAATGATATGATGAAATCATATCGCCAACTACTAAGAGAGAGGTGTGTCGGGGGGCAATGTGTGCGAGAGAGGCCTGAAGATAATGTGCGTGCGGGAGACACGTAGGAACATATATGTGCGTATAGAGGGCTAGTAGAGACCGTGCATGTGTATATATGCATGTGAGAGAAATACTGTTTTCCAACTGAGATTAGTGAAAAGAGTGGTACATAGTAGTCAGAAAGAGAGAGAGAGAGAGAGAGAGAGAGAGAAACAGAGAGAGCATGTGCGTGAGACACCTCGACACCCTGAGAGAGATTGTGAGCATGTGTGAAAGAGAAATGCTGATGCATATAAATTGTGTGCACTTATGCGTTAGATAGAGAGATATATAACGCGTTTGTGAGAACGGGGCGAGGCATAGTGCATCTACGTGTAAAAGGCGGTTCTACGCATTAAATTAAAATATAAATGGCATTATTATTTTTGGATGAGATCATGAATTTTGCAAATTGCGTATGGACGAAAATCGGTCTATCAGACACCCATACTCTATTGAATTCTAGCATGTGCATGTGTTTATTTCATATTATCGATCCATAGAGTGAGAGCGGTTTGAAATACAGGAAATGGATGCTTTTGCAATTCATATATAAACATTAATTGGTGCACTCCATCTTGTTAGTGTGAAGCACTTTATACATTTGTCACTTGCATGGGTACATGCCAAATTGCTAGCTACGAAATAGAATACATGTCGAATTCAACATAAAGGGGGTTTCGAAGATTCGAATCATAGGAAGTGCATTCATCTATTTGAACCTGAGATAATGGCATTTGTAAATCAGATGTAAAAGGGGGCATCAATCTTTGTTGTGAGTTTGAACATGCTATATATATTCATACGCATATCTAACTTTTTTTGCAACGAAGGAGATTATATCTCGAACCATGCATGAACTGAGGTAAGTTGCATATTTTTAATATATACTCGTGTACAATGTATATTCAAATGTACCCCCTCCATTCCAAAATAATCTCGTAGCTTTAGGATTTTCAAGAGTAAAGATTTGTGAAGTTTGACAAATCCTGAAAGTTCAATTCAAGAGAACCGAAAACGTTAATGCTTCTGCTCCCAAATATTGAATGAAGCGCCAAATAGGCCTTTGGTCACCCGAAACTGCGCGAGACTAATGTTTTGGTGGTAGGAAATTACTGTCCTGACTCTGGCCCGTGTAGCCTATCGGCCCGATGTCCAAAGTTCTAAACGGGGGTAGGTTTGTAACTTCACCAAGACGCCAGAGAAGCATTCATACGCCATGGGCGCCTACCCATGCGCTCGACCGAAATCTATCCCGCCCATATTTGGGACACCTGACATGACTGTCCTACCCCCAAGCCGCAATATGTCCGAAATTTTAGATGGGGGCAAAGTTTGTAACTTTCCCCAAATTTCAAACAAGCGCGTCTCAAACCGAAGCATTGTTCCCCTTAGTTCCCCGCCTCCCTCCGTTTCCCCATTCATACTCCGTGGGCACGAAAATGCCCTCTCCACCAGCCGCGAAACCCCAGCCTCCTCCGTCCTCCACCCCATAGCGGCCAATCCACCGCCGCCCTCCTCCATCACGCCGGAGGCAGTACCCCGACGTCGTCGTCCAACGCAACCGCAACCGCAATGCCCTCAAGGACTTAGCAGCTGAAGCCGAGGCAGAGCTGCCTCCACGCCGCCGACGCCGACGTGCGCCGTACCAGAACCACTCCGACCACGCCGTCCTGTGCCTCACTGCTGCGGCTCCACTGTCGCAACCGTCCACCGCACCGGAGCTGTTCCCGCTACGCCGTCGTTCGCCGCCTCGGATCTGCTTCCCCGCCGCCGACAGACGGCCACCGCACCACACTCAACAACTTGGCCATGGGTTCGTCCAAGGCTGCACTGTTCTCCACAACTTCTGGTTTTCGGCGAACAACAAGAAGATCGTCGGAAAAACAGAAGGAGGACACAACACTGCCAGCAGAAAGAGGTACTCCTCTTCCCTTATTCGTGCAAATCTTACATCTCCACTCACACCGTATTCATCCCACGAAAGAAACTAGTTGAGCGCTTCTTACTGCATCTTCTTCGTGATACTAAATGCACAAGGTTTCCTCCCTTTTACTATTTCACCTTTGCTAGAGGTCGTAGTCTTTGGATTTCAATTCAGGTCGGTCGAACCGCAATTAAAAGAAGCAGCACCCGCTTAGGTGCGCTGAGCACCTAGTCCGCCTGTTCCCGGGAAGCGGCGATCGGTGTCTATCATAGGGGTGTGGGCGCAGAGCTGCTTGCGCCCGACCGGAGGTCGGCGGGCTTGAATGGTTGGCGGGGCGGTGCAAGAACGGCAGTCGGTGAGGTTGAGGGAGGGCGCAGCGGGGAGGAATACTCGCTGGTGGTCGTTGGCGTTCGAGGAAGATCGTCAACACCGGTGGCTGGAGGTAGATGAAGGCGATCTGCCCGTTCTTTGTACATCGGACGGTGCAGAAAAAATGGACTTACCTATTTGCTTTCAATCATTGTTATTTTCATAGAATCTGTAGTAATTTAGTGTGCCATGCATGTTGTAGAGCTATCATATGTCTCCGTCATTTATTTCTCACCGCCTGCTATCTCGCTACCTTTACATTTGTATTAATTGTGCACACACTTCACCCATACTCACACTATTGTTTTTTTATGCATGGGTATTTCAGACTCTGACGCAGTGTTGATGAATGCAGAAAAGAAAAGACAAAAGTCGCTCCACTGTAATTTGAAGATAAGCACTAAGCGTTCCAGCGCTCTAATGGGTGCGATGTCGCGATTGGAGACGAAGAACGTAGCTCTGCAGTTGATGATCTCAATTTCACACACAACCATCCTGGTGCTTGCTTTAACTTCACATTTGTCAAATGTGGTTCCATATTGCATATGGTGTCTAGCTTGTATTGCTTCCAATTTGGTTAAATTGAATCTGCTTACTTTACACATTATACCTTTGATAATGACATGCCTTCCTGTTTTTGATACATACTACATATGTCTATTAACCATGTTCGTACATCAAACTAATGCTCTTTTGTATCCCTCGTCAATCACTTATGATGAGACAGTCACCCGGGTGGGTTACTGTGAGACGCCATACTCGTTTAAAGATTGCAGTGTCATCCTCCCCACATGATTCTCAAGAAACAGCAAGGCTAAATGAAGATAGTCAACGTAGCTCTCTAGTTGATCACCGCAATTCCCCCACACCACCATCGCAGGTGCTTGCTCTTACTTGGCAGTGTGATATGTGGTTGCATGTTGCATATGGTGTCTACCTTGTAATGCTTCTAATTAGGGTAAATTGCATCTGCTTAGTTAACACATTATACCTGTGAATATGACATGCCTTCCTGTTTTTGGTACATACTACGTCTTTCTATTAACCATGTTCTTACATCAAACTACTTTTCTTGTGTATCCCTCATCAATGCTCCTAATTTGTTGTGGGTTTGACTTGACAAGGCAAAATCAAGAAAGAGTAAGGAAGGCGATGATGGTGGTCCTCTGCAGCAACGTAAACGGAGCATCTGTTCCGATTCTCCTTGTACTGATAGTGCATTACAAGGTCCAAGTCTCCGCTCCCCTACTCCACCATCCAAGGTGCTTGCTCTAACTTGGCAGTGTGATATCTGGTTGCATGTTGCATATGGTGTCTAGCTCGTATCTATACTTATACTAATTAGCGACTTCCAAGAAATTCCCACGTTAATTAGAAAATTAGAGCCGTTGATTTGGTGGGACCGAGTTATTACGGTGTAGATTTAATTAATAACCAAAAGAGTCCTCGCTGCGTACACTTTGATCCTGGTCTCTCCTTAACGCACATATATATAGGCCTTGGCTTCTTCTTGATCTTGATCTCCTTAACAAACAAATATATTACGTGTGGGTCATCTTAGTCAGAACCTTATAAAACTATTAAACATCACCTTCCTAGGAATCATCTCTAGCCATCAGATTACATCCACGTGCACGCCTCCTCTTCACCTCTCGCAAAATATCTCACGTGCACGCCATCTCTCCCTCTGGGCGATCTCTACCAGCCGCCTATTCGATCTGCTGCCGTCGTCCACCCATCTCTGTCACCCTGATCGTCCCTCCTACCGGCATCAACAATGCCGCAGGTCAGCAGGTCCTTCTCTGCCTTCTTGATCCATTATCTAGGTTTAAAACCTATAGAGGATGACATAACACAAAGCCTACGATTGTGCCACAGCCGCCGACTCCTTCGTGACGGCAAACCTATAGAGGGTGGTCTGGTTTCACTGCGCTTTGCCGCACTGTGATTTCCTGCCACCGGTGCTATTGATCGTGGTGCCGCGGTGCCTACAAGTGTGCATGTACCTAGCGAACGTTGCACATTCAAGAAGGAGTAGCCCCATCGCCCGCAACATAGGATGTGTGGCAGCCTAGAAGTAGTTTCCATCGTAGACGGACTTAGATTCATGTCCATGTCCATAGCATAAACATCATGTACATCACAGATGCATGCATAATTGTACAGTGGCGTTTTGGATGACGTTTGTGCTTTGTACATGTACCTAATGGCCGAATAGTAATCAAGCATGTAATCAATCCAATGATTTTGCGTGCATGCATCGTGCGTGGCATCTAGCCAGAAATGAGCAATCTGGTCATTAGCACGTGTGTGTTGTGAGTTGCATCCAGCCAGAATCGATTGACCTGATCATTAGCTAGCTAGCTATTGTGTATGTGGATGCATTCTAATATACTAATATGGAAGGAGTTTACTTTGTACATGTTTATGTCATAGAGGAACTACCAACTTGCTTCATTCATCGTCATCACCCTTCGTCGACGGAAAATACTCGCATAGGAATAGAGCCAACATGGTGAATCGTAATCAGCGAGCTAAGACGTCAGGTGGGTCAGTATCCATTGGTGCAATCATATCTTTCATTCTTTATACTAATATGTATATCTTCAACTGTGACATTTATCTTCTATTCTTGATCACATGGAAGTGTAATCCATGTATAATTTCTGTGAGGGTGATGATGCTGAACTAAGTCGTGTTGGAGATTGTTGCCCCAAAAAAATCTGTGTAGGAGACGGATAAATTCTACTTCTGACCTTGGTCCGAGTTTCAAGTATTCGACCTTGGTCCGAGATAAATTCTCCTTCTGACCTTGGTCTTATCATATTCATTCTTTTCATGTGGAAATGTTGAACCTACAAGATTCTTATGTAGTTTCCCCATAATAAGGTTCCTAATATACAATAGATAAGCAGCATGATAGTGACATGGGCTTCTTTGACATTGATGTACATCAAGAGAAAGCTGCATGGTAGAGCGTCTTGATGCAGGCGTAGTCCAGGCGCATTGGGTCATGGTTCAGAGTCCATGTGTACATTCTGAACATATGGTCGAGAGAAACCTGAATTTTGCTGTTTTCAAGTAATAACATTCTGAACATAAATACATATGTAGCTCTTCTATTCCTACTAAAATTTGCCAAAAAGTCCACCAAAACTTAACTGTAAATTCATATGAAGACGCTTATCCTCTTTCACTAATTGCCTATCTCATTTACCAGTCCAATATTCCCAAGGATCCCTTTAAATTGGTCCCTGGTATTTATGCATCATCAATATCATGATGTACCATAAAGTAGAAAGTCATGTGGAGAGAATACGTAGTTCACATGTTAAAACAATAATGGTTCTTGCTTTATATATAAAGTGGGGCGAAATTCTTTTTCGGTAAACAATAATGGTTCCTCGGTTATGTTAGATTAACCATCTACTTGGCTAGAGTTGAACTATTAATAAATTCCCTATTGTACCATTCTTTTAGTGCTGGCAAACAATAGATTTCTTGGTAGGAATTCTCTTACCGTTGATCCGTTTTCATGGGTAACATAACTACTTGCAAACATTTATAGTATAGAAGTCTTCACTATTATTTCATCGGGGGCACAAGTACCACCAGCTTACATACTTTGCATTTTAAGCCAATTCAGTCGTGAAAGAAACTGGCCTACTCTAGAATATAGTAGAAATAATGGTTCATAAATTGCATAGGGATGGAATCTTTATATAGGTTACATAGTATAAAATGGTATGAGATCATAATGAAAGTAAATAAAATACATATGAGTGAGGCATTTTTTAGAGGGGATATGAGTGAGGCATGCACAATATAAAGACAATGTGCATGCAGAAAAAATAAATGTTCTATTAAATATATCAGTAACAAGATTTACAATTATAAGGTATTCGACCTACAGTTGACATAAACTAGATCGCAAAGCAGCAAATAATTTGAATAGTTTCCATATATATTATGCAATAAACTAGCCCGTGTGAATGCACGGGTTGGTGACTAGTTGCTCCTAATTAGTGTAAACTGCATCTGCTTAGCTTACACATGATACATGTGAATATGACACGCTTTCCTGTTTTTGGTACATACTATATCTGTCTATCACACCATGTTCTTACATGAAACTACTCTTCTTGTGTATCCTGCATCAGTCACTTATGATGGGACACCTTTAAGTTGGCAGTGTGATATTGGTTTGCGTCTTGAATATGATTTCTAGCATGTATTGCTTCTAGTTTGATGAACGCCACCTATGACGAGACAGTTTTAACTTGGCAGAGTGATATTGATTGCACCTTCCATATGGTGTCTTGCAGTGTTTCTAATTCCTTTTTCTTGTCGGTTTGACTTCACAATGCAAAATCATTACAGCTGAAGGAAATTAGTCCGGCTGTGGACGATGGTGGTCCTTCGGAGCAACTCAAACAGGGGGTCTCTACAGATTCTACTCCGCCATCCTCCCAACAAGATTCACAAGACAACACAAGGCTGGACAATCAACGTAGCTATGTAGATGATGACTACATCTCCCCTACTCCACCATCACAGGTGCTTGTTCTAACTTGACACTATTATATGTGGTTGCATGTTGGATATGATGTCTAGCTTGTATTGCTTCTAACTTGAATTGCATCTGCTTACTTTACACATAATGCCTGTGAATATGACACGTGTTCCTGTTTCTAGAACATACGTGTACATGATGAGCACATCTCCCCTACTCCACCATCACAGGTGCTTGCTCTTACTTGGAACTGTTATACGTGGTTGCGTTTTCCGTATGATGTCTAGTTTGTATTGCTTCTGATTATGTTGAATTGCATCTACGTAGCTTACAACTTATACCTGCAACGATCACTTACCCATAAGACACATTTAACTTGGGACTGTGATGTAGGTTGCATCTTGCATTATCTTCTAGCTTGTACTGCTTCTAATTTCTTGAAATGGCACTTACGATGAGACACTTTTTACCTGATAGAGTGATATTGGTTGCATGTTCATATGGTGCCTAGCTTTCATTTCTTCTAATTTTGTTGAAATGCCTTCCGCCTACTGTTTTTTCATACATATTCCATCCTCCTATCATATGTGTGAATATGAAACTTGTCTTTTTTTGTATATATTCCATCCTCCTATCCTGCGCTTGCCTTACATCAAAGTAGTGTTCGTCTGTATCATGCATCAACCAGTTATGCAGAGCTAATTTTATTCATCTTCTTGTGATTTTGACTTCATAAGGCAATATCAGAAAATAGGAAGGAAAAGAGTAAGTTAGGGGATGTTGGTGGTCCTCCGCACCGACGCAAACAGAGACTCTCTAGATTTGCCACTATTACTGCTAATGAAGTTGAAGGCCCAAGTCTACATGATGAGTTCATCTCCCGTACTCCACCATCGCAGGTGCTTGCTCTAAGTTGACAGTGTGATAATTGGTTTCATGTTGCATATGTTGTCTAGCATGTATTTCTTCTATTTTGATTAAATTGCACCTGCTGAGTTTATACGTTATACATGTGCATATGACATGGCTTTCTGTGTCTAGAATACACTGCGTCTATCTATCATACCATGTTCTTACATCAAAGTACTGTTGTTGTGTATCCCGCATCAGTCACTCATGATTGGATGCTTTTAACATGGCAGTTTGATAGTGGTTGCATCTTGCATTGATTTCTACGTTGTACTGCTTCTAATTTTTTGAATTGCCACTTATGATAAGACACTTTTAACTTGGCAGAGTAATATTGGTTGCATCTTTCATATGGTGTCTAGCTTGCATTACTTCTATTTTCTTGAAAATCCTTCTGCTTAGTTTGCACATCGTAGCTGTGAATATGTCATGTCGTCCTGTTTTTCTTACATATTCCATCCTCATACGGTTGTCTTACATCAAAGTATTGCTTGTCTGTATCATGCATCAATGAGTTACAAGAGTGATTTTATTCTTTTGTGTTGTGGGTACAGCTTGACATGGCAAAGTCAAAAAAGAGCAAGGAAAATAATATAGTAGGGAGTGCTGTTACTCGTCCGGTGAAACGGAAAAGGTTCTGCTGTCGAGATTCTGCTGGTACTTATAGTGCAGTAGAAGGTCCAAGTCCACCGGCTAAATCTACAAACACAATATCACCTGCTCCACCAGCTGCAGCATCCGCTTCAACTGTACCAGCATCTCAACCAGTTACTCGTTTGTTTGCTCCAGAACTGGCCAGTTCCCAAGCTGCCTTCACACCTAACACAACTTCTGAAGCACTGCTGACACAACATGACTTGGAAGATCAGATGAACCTCATGAGCATCAACACCAAGACGGTACCTGACCGAGTCAAGTTGAAGTTGCATGCTCCTTTATATGTACTCTCACAGTTTGATGTACACTAACACTTTCCATATTCGTTGTTGAACTAGCACCACGGCGCAAGCGGAAACAGACATCAGGGATAATGCTTGATAGATTAACAAAATCTAAAGGAGGAAGAATGGAGATCCGTTTTGAGGCAGGTTTAAAAAGGCCACGTGATGCTATAGAGTCAGCCAAGTTAGTATTAGAGGCAGCCGTTGCCGTTAGGTGTCATGCACGTATCCTCCCAACGTGGATCTAGTACAGGAATGAGAAAGACAATACCCAGTTTAACACCTTCCTTGACCATTTATCCGTAAGTAATGTTATTCATCGCAATTAGTAATATTGTCTTGCTCTGTCCCATACTTTCTAGCTTCCTCCTAATAAGACTCACATTCTTTTTTCAATAGATGAGGTTCAAGTTGGATCCGAAAGATGATGCAACTAAACAAGCATGCAATAATGTTTTTCACCGCTCACTGACGAAGATCGGTAGCACCTTAGAAAATCTCACTTTGAAGGCAAGGCTAACAATGAAATCACCCAAACATCTCCAGTGGAATATATTACAGATGAAGACTGGACATCCCTCGTTAAACACTAGTCTGATCCAAAGTATCAGGTAGGCTATATGTATTTGATCATACCACATATTGAGCTTGTATTTATGTATGTGCCTTACAAGTGTATCTTCTTCTAGGCTAACTATTTGAAGAACAAAACCAACCGTTCTAAAGTGAAATTCCAACAGACAACATGATCTCATAGCTATATTGCACACTGCGAGGCTCTTGTAAATAGCTGCTACTTCCTTCTTCTTTTTTGTGCCATATTATCGTATCTATATTGACGTGTTCCAAATACAGAGGAAATCCCGTGCGGACCAAAAAGAACCTGAACCGAATGCAGTGCAAATCTTCAAGGATTGCCACACCAGCAAGATGAAGGGCATGAGCACACCAGTTCAAGCCGCTGTTGTAAGTCCTTACTCCTCCTGCCTTGAACTGATTGGTACTGTGATGTGTTCATTTAACTGCTTGGTTTGCAGACAATGTCAGTTACTCTGTTCACTTTTATTCACAGTTGTCTTAACGTATCATTTCACGTTACATGGTTTAAAAGAGATGAAGGATATTATTTTGGTCTTGATCTGTAATCTAGTTGTTATGTTCACGTGCGCACACAATGATAAAATAGCTTGTTTGTTTTATATCTGTTTGCCCATGATATGAATGATGTCATACTATGTTCATCCTACTTTAAACCATGTCTCTTTATCCTTAGATGTCAACGAATGTGAGGAAATAGACAATACAAGAGGCATGCTACATGGACATATGTTCGAAAGTGATTTTATTATGTAGTTGGCACTACAATACATGCTAATGTATTACAAGAGTTCACCAAAATAAGTTATGTATAAAAGTTTAACCTACTTTGTTTGTTTTTGTCTCATTAGTAACTTATCCGGTACACTAATCTACAAGTTCAAACTTTCGAGGAAGCTATGGAACAAATGATTGAACAGCCACAACCACCGAAGGTGACGAGGCTACTACAGGCACAATGTCACCTCTTGCTGCGGTCGTCAAGATCTCTCCACTAACAAAGTGCAAAAAGCACCTTCTGCGTAATTCGGGTTGGTTGTCAAGGTAACCTCGTCCAAATCGCCCATCGAACAAAATCTTCCTGCTAGATGAGTGATATATCTGTGCTCGCACACAAGTCCAATCCCTAATGGACGTTGTTTCGGAAACAAGAATAGTGGTAGAGAAATGTCGTCAAGATATGAATGGTTTTGAAACCAGACTATCAGACATTCGCTTCGTTGTTCAAGAGCAATGGCGGAAAAAAGGTGGAGATCATGCTGCTCCATCAGGTTTTACAGCCTGAAACATTAGCACTCAGGTCAAATGATCTGTGTTTCTATACATCTGATGGTGCTTTTATCTGGAAGGACTGTAAAATTTATGCCAACATGCCTTTTGTTGTATGGTTGGAACTTATTTTGTTGTGATACAACATTTATGATGCTGCCTCAGGCTGCAGTAATTACGACGCTATTTTTGTATAGTGTAGGTTTATCTTAGTATGTATTCGGCCGAAAGCTTCGTAGGAGCCCAACATGCCAACATTCGTCGGGCCCATTCCAATTGGGCTAAAACCGATTACGGGCCGAAATTGGCATGTAGCCCACTAAAAATATCTGGGCCTAAATCAGCATAAGCTTTCATATTTTTCTGGTAGGCCTGTGCCCATAGTAGGCCTTTAACAGGCCTAAACATAATTTGGGCCCTCAGTAAAAGTAGGCCGTTTACAGGTGTAAATATCTCGAGCCCATAAAAACATGGGCCTTTAATAGACCGAAAGTGAGATTGGGCCCTGATTGTGCCGTTAATGGGCCCGAAATGACGTTGGGCCACATATGGCCCATGGTTTACGTCTGGAGTTAACAGGCCGAAAATGACAACATGCCGAAAGTGGCCCAAAGCTATAGTGGGCCTCTAACAGGCCGAATGTCAGACATGGCCGAATATGACCCAAATCTTCACGGTTGTTTATGGGCCGAAAGTTTTGATGGCCTGTAAATGGGCCCAAATGAAGCCGGACCTTTAACAGGCCGGAAATACACCGGGCCGTAATTCGGCCCAATTACTTAGCGGACTATTAATGGGCCAGAAGTGACCATGGGACGCGTTGATGACAAGTTTAGGACAGGCCATTGACGGGCCGATTTGACAGAGAATGTTGGGCCTTTAGCTGGGCCAGCCCATTATGGTCTGCGAGAATCTTGTGGGTTTTAGTCGGGCCGCCCATTGTGGTCCGCAAAATCTTGTGGGTTTTAGCTGGGCCGACCCATTATGGTCTGCAAAATCGTGGGCCTTTAGTGGGCCGCCCATTATGGTCCGCTAAATTTTGTGGGCTTTTAGCTGGGCCAGCCCATTATGGTCCGCTAAATCTTATGGGCCTTCGGTTGGGCCGGCCCATTTAAACTTTGTGGGCCACTTTTGGGCTGGTCCACGTGTCAACATATCATAGGCCCATCTCGATCGTTGGATGAGTGACACCTGTGCCTGGATCCGTCAGCCAATGAGAATTTTACACGTGGAAAATCGGCATTGGTCGTGGCTGTTAACGGGTTATCGGATCCAAAATCCGACCCGATAGCTTAACGGCGTTCCGTTACGGTGGATGCCATGTGTCGGTCACCCTTGACGAAAGCACTTCTGTGACGCGCGATTTATCGTCATGGAAGTGGACACTTCCGTGATGATAATTTTGGCAATGTCATGGAACAATTCTCTGACTCACATGTGTATGACTATCTTGATTCTGTCATAAATTTGTCATGGATGTACATGCATGACAGAAAACGCGACCTACTGTGACAAACACGTATCATCACGGGAGTGTATTTTTTTGTAGTGTAGGTGACATTAGGGTTTTGGTTGATTTGTGTCTTAAGGTGTTATTCTAGTACGAACTCTATGATAGATCGATCCGAAAGAATAACTTTGAGGTGGTTTCATACCCTACAATAATCTCTTCGTTTGTTCTCCGCTATTAGTGACTTTGGAGTGACTCTTTGTTGCATGTTGAGGGATAGTTATATGATCCAATTATGTTATTTTTGTTGAGAGAACTTGCACTAGTGAAAGTATGAACCCTATGCCTTGTTTCCTATCATTGCAATACCTTTTATGCTCGCTTTTATCGCTTGCTACCTTGTTGTTTTTATATTTTCAGATTACAAAAACTTATATCTACCATCCATATTGCACTTGTATCACCATCTCTTCGCCGAACTAGTGCACCTATACAATTTACCATTGTATTGGGTGTGTTGGGGACATAAGAGACTCTTTGTTATTTGGTTGCAGGGTTGTTTGAGAGAGACCATCTTCATCCTACGCCTCCCACGGATTGATAAACCTTAGGTCATCCACTAGAGGGAAATTTGCTACTGTCCTACAAACCTCTGCACTTGGAGGCCCAACAACGTCTACAAGAAGAAGGTTGCATAGTAGACATCAATGGGCACATGCAGAACCAGATGGAAGATGAGAATACAGATGTTGACATTCTTCATGCCGATGATTTCGACAATTCTGGTGAAGAAGATAATGCAGAGGATATGCCAAATGCTGCATCATCGAATCATGACTTCTCATCAGCAATGATCGTGAACGATGGGCATGATTCTGCCTGGCAATATCACCAGAACAACATTGTGACGAGTGCTATGTATCCCAACAAGAACGCTGTGAAGGACGCAATCATTCAATGGGCAATGTCCACATAAAGGGTTTTCACAGCTCAGGATTTCTTTTGGCAAGGCTTGGAGGGCTAAGCATAGGGCGCTTGAGACCAGATTTGGTTCTTTTTCGATGCATCTGACTCTGTTCTTCGGCTCCTCCACACGCTGTAGGACCGGAATCCTGGCACCTGTGTCGACATCCAAGACCTCTTAATGCCAGATTTCCCAAGTGTGAGGGTGCTGCATCAATTGTTCTTCCCTTTTGGTGTATGCATCGAAGCTTTCAGGCATTGCCGACCGGTGATATGTGTAGATGGAACTTTTCTCACTGGCAAGTACAAGGGTCAGATGCTGACAGCTATTGGTCAAGAGGGACAAAATCAAGTGGTACCACTCACATTTGCATTTGTGGAGAGTGAGAACATTAAAAGTTGGACATGGTTCTTCCGGCAATTGAAAGTAGTAGTGATACGTCCATTTTGCATCATGCTTTTATATCGATATTTATTGCATTATGGGCTGTTATTACACATTATGTCACAATACTTATGCCTATTCTCTCTTATTTTACAAGGTTTACATAAGGAGGGACAATGCCGACAGCTGGAATTCTGGGCTGGACAAGGAGCAAATATTAGAGACCTACTTTGCACAACTCCAAAAGTCCTGAAACTCCATAAAAGTTATTTTTGGAAATAATAAAAAATACTGAGTGGAAGAAATACATCAGGGGGGCCACCACCTGTCCACGAGGGTGGGGGGCGCGCCCTACCCCCCTGGGCGCGCCCCCTACCTCGTGGGCCCCCTGTTGGCCCTCCGGTGACCATCTTCTGCTATATGAAGTCTTTCGCCCGAAAAAAAATCATAAGCAAGCTTTCGGGACGAGACTCCGACGCCACGAGGCGGAACCTTGGCGGAACCAATCTAGGGCTCCGGCAGAGCTGTTCTGCCGGGGACACTTCCCTCCGGGAGGGGGAAATCATCGCCATCATCATCACCAACGCTCCTCTCGTCGGGAGAGGGCAATCTCCATCAACATCTTCACCAGCACCATCTCCTCTCAAACCCTAGTTCATCTCTTGTATCCAATTCTTGTCTCCAAGTCCGGGATTGGTACCTGTGGGTTGCTAGTAGTGTTGATTACTCCTTGTAGTTGATGCTAGTTGGTTTATTTGGTGGAACATCATATGTTCGGATCCTATATGCATATTAATACTACTCTGATTATGAACATGAATATGTTTTATGAGTAGTTACGTTTGTTCCTGAGGACATGGGAGAAGTCTTGCTATTAGTAGTCATGTGAATTTGGTATTCGTTTGATATTTTGATGAGATGTATGTTGTCTATCCTCTAGTGGTGTTATGTGAACATCGACTACATGACACTTCACCATTATTTGGGCCTAGAGGAAGGCATTGGGAAGTAATAAGTAGATGATGGGTTGCTAGAGTGAAAGAAGCTTAAACCCTAGTTTATGCGTTGCTTCGTAAGGGGCTGATTTGGATCCATATGTTCCATGCTATGGTTAGGTCTACCTTAATACTTTTATTGTAGTTGCGGATGCCTGCAATAGAGGTTAATCATAAGTGGTATGCTTGTTCAAGTAAGAACAGCACCCAAGCACCGGTCCACCCACATATCAAATTATCAAAGTACCAAACGCGAATCATATGAACGTGATGAAAACTAGCTTGACGATAATTCCCATGTGTCCTCGGGAGCGCTTTTCTCTATATAAGAGTTTGTACAGGCTTGTCCTTTGCTACAAAAAGGATTGGGCCACCTTGCTGCACTTTATTTACTTTTGTTACTTGTTGCTCATTACCAATTATCCTATCACAAAACTATTTGTTACCTATTATTTCAGTGCTTGCAGAAAATACCTTGCTGAAAACCGCTTATCATTTCCTTCTGCTCCTCGTTGGGTTCGACACTCTTACTTATCGAAAGGACTATGATAGATCCCCTATACTTGTGGGTCATCAAAACTTTTTTCTGGCGCCGTTGCCAGTGAGTGAAGCGCCTTTGGTAGGTGGAATTTGGTAAAGAAAAATTTATATAGTGTGCTGAAATTTACTGTCACTTGTTACTATGAAAAGTAATCCTCTGAGGGGCTTGTTCGGGGTATCTTCACCCCGACCAGTAGAGCAAAGAGTTGCTCCTCAACCTACTGA